>JBCNJP010000017.1:90240844-90358747 GCA_039602395.1 Deinandra increscens subsp. villosa
CTTACAAAGTTTGATCAACTAATTGCTTAGGCAGTTTTTGACCAAAACAGTTTTCAGTCAAGGCTGAAATTGAAGACTAACCGAAAAACCGCAGGAATCAACCGAGAGGAGTTTTCGATCAGGCAGAATACCCGACCGAAAAGCAACCGGTGACTCGAAAACGAGTGTTTTCGATAAGACCGTGGGTCGAAAAGGTAATGACTCGAAACCTGGGCCCGAAAACCCGAAGGATGAATCGAAAACCTACTCGAAAGCCACAGAATGGATCGAAAACCAGGTACTTTGAACGCTGACTGAAGAATCAGTCAACGAGCACCCTTTTTCTCGGCAGAAAACCAGTAAATTGGACCGAAAAGGGTCAGGAAACCCTAGAAAGCCTCCTGAAGCAGCACGAAAACCCTCTATAATGCTCGAAAACCTTCTGAGAATCAGAAGGCAGCCGTCGAACACTTGTAAACCTGCAAAACACGAAAGAAAATCTTTCGAAAACCACTAAAAACACAGAAAAAACAGTCCGTTAGTCAATGACAACTCGAATCTAGTACCACGAGAGCCGCGAAACACGTGTTTCTTGGCTCTGATACCAATTGTAAGGATCAGACCTATCTCTCACGTGATACTAAATCTATTGATTGCGTGCGGAAACCGTAATCAATAGGTGATTCGAATAAACAATCAATAAAAAAACAACTAACAATGCAAGAAATTAAATGTTACCAAAGTAGAACCCAAGCACACTTGAAGAACCGTATTCTAGGGAGCTAGAATACGCAAAACACTTTTGTAGTTTTTCGATGAACAACCAACAACCCTAATAACAATGAAAGACTAACTATTTATAGGCTAAGGTTTGAGTGGAGAACAAGTCTCCTCAAACCCTAAAGGATTCGGAATATGTTCAAGCTAAACCGATCCATATAAGCCCATCAACAAAATCAAAAGTGTTAGCCCAACCCATTACATTTAACCCAAAAACAAATAACCAACTAATGCAAAAGCCTTAATAAAATCTAGGTCTTTACAACGAGTTAATTCAAAATTTTGTGGTGATGTCAAGTTTCTTTTTTTATTAATTAAACTATGATCAAACTTTTTGTTTATTATATAACTAGTCTTTGATACCCATACATCGCACGACTGTGGTTTAAAATATATATATAAATAAAAACAATAACATCTACAATCAACATGAATCCTCCTTGTCACAAAGAGCTGAAACCTTAGTAAAAAAAATTCAGGATTTTTAACCCTTCTTAAAAGTTGTAAAAATATTATAAGTTTTATCAAATTGATAAGTATAAGAGGTATGGGTACAATTAAAACATGGCCAATTCGACCCTAAATAACTAAATGGGGTGCATTTTTTTTATCAGTTTAAGTATTTTTATGAGTGGAATATATTAGTATTTCATATAACTGGTAGCACTTTGTTGTATTTTTTTTTTAAACAACGTCTTTTTAGTCGAACTTAGTGCTCAGCCCATCACTATTACGCAAGTGTCAAATGACCAAAATTAATAATAGTTAACATTAAAAAGTATTTATGTAAATGTAGCAATGCCTATACAATCTATTTCATTAAATGATTACCTGCACAAAGGACAAAATTATAGCAATCCCTAAGAGGACAACGAAATTGGCAAGTAGAATATTGAGAATGAATGGCAGAGAATCATCAATTGTGTAGAGATCTGAAGACAGCCTAAATAACCAATCAACATGTACAATTAAAAGGGTGAAACTGGTCTTATAAGAGGAATTTTAGTAGAGGTATCCATTCCCACTTATGAACTGTTCAATTTGGCTGAAGTCCTTTGGGTGAAGTCCTATATACAACAAATCAAATGAGAGAATTAGCCATCAAAAAAGAAGTCTGATGGGTCAAAACAGCCATCAGATAAGAATGGAGCAGCACAGCATAGTACCAACTGCAAAGGAAAGGAAATAAAAAAACTGTATGAATAAGAAATGTAAACATATATAAAATAAATTCTAAAGGTATTCATATGCATACTTGCTATATACTTAAGAAAGCATAAGAAATAAAAGTTGGTAATAGATTAACTCGTAAATTCATATTTGGAAAAAGTAACCTATGATTAATGGAAGTTCCATTGAAGCTAATTGCTGGTTAAACATAAGATGAGATAAATGACTTCTAAAAATTAAGTTTACTTTTTATAGTTAATAAACAGATAAAATATTTAGTAAAACATATTCATATGCATACTTGCTATGTACTTGAGAAAGCATCAGAAATAACAGAAGCTAGGTTAGCATGACAATTAGATTCACTCTATTGATAATTAAATCAGTATTTCAAGGCAAACAAATGAATCTTTACAAATTAACACTGTCTAACTTGAAAACTACATTTAGGCATCAGAAACTAACTAAAGACAGATCATTCTTAGCAAACAGTAATTTAGCAATTAATTTCAATCTACCAACATAGATAGATATTGACGATTAATGACAAATGTAGGCAATTGGATTCCAATCAAAGAAACACATAAAAATGAAGGTAATTGGATTTAACAGTCCCGACTCGGTCCCTCGGGTTAGCCAACTCCCGGTTGGCGTTTGGTGGTGTGCTGCCTTAGCACCCCGTTTGGTCGTGTCCCGTTTCAGCTCGTAAGCGGGCCCCCGGGTTTGCTTCCCATTATGGATTCCGTCTCGGTGCCTGTCTTGAGTTCTGTTCGTTGCCCACTCCGCTCCTTTCATTGTTGCCCCGATGGGGAAGTCGGCACTAAGGGGATCTCCCGTCTCATCCCTCACCTCAAAAGCTTACATCTCTCTTCGGAAGAACGCCAGAAATCGGTGCGGGAGGCCTTGTCTACGGATCTCGATGTGTTTATGGCCTTCGGCGGGGCTTTAAAATGTCATGGTGTTTGGATGTGTGGGAGGTGTATGAGGATTAATGCCTTGAGCCGTGGGTGTCACCACCCTGACGGTATCGTCCGTTACGTTACCCAGGACGAGGGAGAGGATACGCACATTATTGGGATTTCGACGCCCCTTTCCAAACCCCTTTCCCCTGTCGGTACATGCTCGGCCCCGTCTTCTTTCCAGTTGGATGTAGGGCTCCTTGATCGGGTTTTCAGGGCTCGTTGTACCACCGTCAAGAGCATCCCGCACAGCTGCCGCATGGCCTTCTCCCAGGCCCTTAAAAATGCTCTCCTCAAAGTGGTTGGCCGCCCTAATTCTGTGGGCGCTTGGGTGCAGCTTCTTCTCCTCCCCCGGTGCACGCTGCAGGTCTTTAGACCCCAAAATCGGCATGACTGTCGTTCTGGGAATCGAAAAGCCTTGCAATGCCGCTCTATCATGACTTCCTTATCCACATGGGGAATGGAAGGCGGGGTCGAGCAGTTGGTCGGTCGCCTCCTTGACGCTTCCAGGGAGGGGCACGTGGGGGCCTCGCGTGTCGAGGTTGATAAAGATAACCAGGTTGCCCCTAACATCAAACGTTGCCTCCGGAAAGTGGCAGATGGGCATTTCACTGCGGCCGTGAAGGTGCTATCTTCTTCAGGGGTAGCGCCATACAACGCCGGCACTATTCAGGCTTTGGAAGCCAAGCACCCATTCCGGCCTGCCCCCTCCATGCCTACTGACCCTTTTCTGAGCCCCCGCTAGTCGTTACTGCTGATCGGGTCCTCGAAGGCATTAAATCATTCCCTAAAGGGACGTCTTGTGGTAGGGACGGGTTGAGGGCTCAACACTTTTTGGACAGTCTCTGTGGCGATGGGTCTGCCACTGCTAATGACCTTTTGGGTGCTATGACATCAGTCGTTAACTTATGGCTGGGGGGGAGGTGCCCGGTTAGTCTGGCGGAATTTGTTGCATCGGCGCCCCTCACGCCACTTTTAAAACCTGACAATGGGATTCGGCCTATAGCGGTGGGCACTATTTGGCGCAGGTTGGTCTCCAAGCTCGCTATGAAGGGGGTTGGTAAGGAAATGACTCAATATCTTCAAGATTTTCAGTATGGCGTTGGAGTCCCCAACGCGGCTAAAGCTATATTACATAGCGTCAATCGGTTCTTAGACGATCATCATGCTGATGGGTCACTCGCCATGCTCACCGTGGACTTCTCTAATGCCTTTAATCTTGTTGACCGATCGTCCTTAATTCGTGAGGTTCGATTGCGGTGCCCGGCTATCTCGCCTTGGGTGGACTTCTTATATGGGCAGCCGGCTCGCTTGTACTTGGGGGACGATCATATATGGGCCACTACAGGGGTTCAGCAGGGTGACCCGTTGGGTCCACTTTTGTTTGCCCTCGTTCTTCACCCCCTTATCCACCTTATCCGGGACAGTTGCCGCCTCCTACTACACGCATGGTACCTCGATGATGGCACGATTATTGGGGATGTTGAGGAGGTAGCTAAGGCGCTTGGAATCATCAAGGTGATGGGTCCACCGTTGGGGTTGGATCTTAATATAAAGAAGACCGAACTTTTCTGGCCGAGTTGTGATGGTAGGAAGACCCGTCCAGGGCTCTTCCCACTAGACATCAGTAGACCAACGCTGGGGGTGAAGCTCCTTGGTGGGGCAGTCAGCAACGATGGGGGGTTTATCCAAGGTTTGGCGCTGAGGAGGGCAAATACTGCTGCTGATCTTATGCGCCTCCTCCCCAAGCTTGGTGATCCCCAATGTGCCCTCCTCCTGCTCCGTTCGTGCATGGGCATCGCCAAACTTCTCTTTGGCCTCAGAACATGCCCCCCTGCTCATGGGGTGGGGGCAGCTGTGGCTTTTGACAACGATCTGCGTGCGGCTATTGAAGATATTGTTGTGTGCGGGGGGCCTTTCTTTGGGGACCTCCAATGGCGGGTTGCCTCCTTGCCAATTAAGCACGGGGGGCTTGGGGTCTACTCGGCTGTTGAGGCTTCCTCCTATGCTTTCGTGGCCTCGAGGGCCCAATCCTGGGGGCTTCAGGACCACATCCTTCGTGAGTGTGGGGTTTGCAATATGGACTCGGCGTATACAAGTGCGCTGGCTGGTCTCTGCGATTTAATTCCGGGCTTTGACTTTAGCGGTTTCACTAACAAGGACACCGCCCCACCCAAAGCCCAACATGTTTTGGCGAATGCCCTTTTTAGTAAATCCGTGCAAGAGATGGAAGCTGCTTTCGGAATGACAGCTAGACAAAAGGCGGTTTGGGAATGCCTTCGCCAACCACATGCCCAAGATTTCCTCCTTGCCCTCCCTATTGATGGGCTGGGGCAGCACATGTCCCCAGTCGAGTACCGGGCAATACTTAAATATCGGCTCATGATCCCCCTGTACCCAAGTGATGAGAAATGTCCTGTGTGTAGCAAGACATGTTTGGATGCTTATGGGGAACACGCGGTCCATTGCAAAGAGCTCCCCGGTTTCAAATACCGACACGATCTGGTCCGGGATGTTTTATTTGACATTTTCAAGAGAGCTGGGATCTCTGCGAAGAAAGAAGCCCCCGTTAATTTTCTGTCGGACCCATCGGACGGGCGGTCCTCTCTTCGTCCGGCAGACGTTCTCGTTTTTGGATGGAAGAACGGGAAACATGCCTGTGTCGATCTTACAGGGGTTTCCCCTCTCGTAGGGCTCAGTGGCTCTTGTTTTCGGGCGGGCCAAGCTGCAACAAAGGCCGCAGCAGGGAAGGTGCACAAACACGAGAAATCGTGCCTTGAAAATCAACACGTGTTTGTTCCTTTTGCGTTCGATACTTTCGGCTACCTTGCTTCGGAAGCTGTGGACACACTGAGTCGCGTCCAAAAAGTCATGCATGGAAATGTGGCGTCTCCCAGGGGGATGAATGTGGTTTTCACTCGACTTGGCTTTGCTATTCAGAAGGGGCTGGCGGCGCAGCTTGTTGCCCGCCTTCCTTGTACTTTGGGTTGAGTTGTAACCAGATATCACTAGATTATATGTTCATGGAAATTGGATTCCAATCAAAGAAACACATTCACATTGAGACATGCAGGATTACTAAGTAAATCTCCCACAAACAAACAAATAAGAAAGATCAATCTTCCACAAAACTAAGACATTTTATTGAACACCACATATCCGTCATACTTCATCAATAACAGGAACTTCAAAAATAAAAAGAAATAATCACTCGTTGCAAGATCACAATGATAAAGTGTAAACCCACCTGCAGTATTATTTATTGATCAAGATTATTAATCTGCAAAACTTAAGAACAACATACAACTCATTCCATTAGTTCTAACTTAAAAAAAATGAGAACTCGGTGGATGCGAGAACCTCAGAGGAGTGAGTCATATATATATTGGGACCAGATTTGCATGTTTATAAACAAATCCACTTAAAATACATAAAATTACCAATTTGCATTACAAACATCAATACTGAAACATACCAGATATAATTCTTGATATAATCCTTAACCTATATTTATTAGATTGTTTGGTTCTTTGTCCAACATAATTTGTTCAAAATTTTGCTACCTGACCATGTACAAATTTGTTCATCGTGTGGTGTTGCAGGTATTGAGTGTAGCTGTTCTTGCAAGTTAAACTCAAATACTATAAGTGCAATTAGTAAGGTATAATAATATTAGTAACATATATCGCAAATAAAATATGAGAAAATCAACAATAGTTAATAATTTTGGTTAAACTTAAAATTGAGATTTGTGATGCCTAATAGCTAGCAACTGAAGACAGAGTAATAGCTTGATAACATGTGCAATGAGAACTAATAAACAAATGCAACCAACAAATATCTGATAACATGTAACATGATAAGTGACAATCTGATAAAATGTGAATAAGAATTGAGTGAAATTAAATCAATTCAGCAATTTAAAATCGTTCATTGATGATTATTAGAGAGTAGAGAGAAATGAATAGGTTATTAGATGAATTGCTTTATCTATTAGGATAGGGGGTATGGTTGCCTAAGGCAACCATTTGAAACATAAATCTGACCAATCAAATAATGCCAACATTAGAGAGAAAATTTATGTAGAATTGATATTTTGATGGAGGGTATGGTTGCCTAATCATGTTTTAGGCAATTTGAAGTGGGGACCACCATCAAACACACACAAATGTCTCGGCAAGCTTCGGCAATCAAATGCCGAAAACCCCTCTCCCTCATGCCGATGCCGAAGATGCCGCTACATGCGGTATGGTTGCCGATCGGTTGCCGATGCCGATGCCGCAATCATACCGCATCACACCGCCTACCCTTATTGTTAATAATGAACTAAAACAAAAAGAACATTACCCATCAGCAGCTTTACCTGACTAAAGACGATTTGATTGACTAATATCAAAGTGAAAATTAGGTTGTTACGTGTCTCATCCTTGTTATGTGCATGGATTGTGGATACGGACGTGACTAGTTCAGGAAATTCATGGGTTTTATTTGCTATTATTCCAAGTTAGTTTTAATAAGAAAGTGGGTCACATATTATGGTTAATTTTTGCTCATTTTTAGGAAGTTTTGGTTCTTAGGTATAGTGGGTAGTTTTGAATTCCTTATTGCATATATATATATCCAGTTTGTACTTCTTTAAGGATTATGAATGAAAATTAAGTAAAAGCCTCTCAAATCTTCTTTTGTTCATCTACGAATTCTTATCTGTTTCTTCTATGTTCCCCAAGCCAACTTGATTCATATCATAGGTAATTGGATAACATAACAGAAAAAAGAAAAAGACCAACCATATACGATGGTTAACAACTCTGATAATCTAAAAGATTGGAGTAAATGAAGAGTTGATCCTGTCTCTTAATTATACATGGGAGTGAATAATATCATTAAGGAAATTTTGTTATGCGTCTCCATTAGACCTAACTATAACATAATCGAATCAGAAGAGAAGAGAACATATCATTTTGAAATCAAATCTTTGTGATGTTGAGAAATCGATTGAGAAATCAATAGACTTCAATGTTGAGGGTTGCGAAGATTTGTTGTGCTCATGAAGGTTGAAGAAGATGAAGGGTTCGAGAGCAATTGATTGTGCAGACGAAGAAAGGCAATGAGATCGAATGCTTTTGAGGTTAGGGCATGTCCTCGCCACCGCTTCAAGATCGCCTGAGAAAAAGAGAGCGTCGTTTGATCTGAAATCGCGATTAGGGTTTTAGGTTTTAGTTGTTTGTAAAGAGACGATCAGGCCATACTCGGGTTATAAGGATCCATGTGAGATCCGCGTGTTTTTTAATTGGCCTGATGAGGAATTTTAAATTTGCCCATTATTTGGTGAAAAGTAAGGCATTGCGGTAACTTAAGGGAGGGCTGTGGTGATACCACCTCACCTGAAAATCTTTTCGTTTATTAGAATAGATGATATTGAGTATAGATAGATATAGATAGATGTAACTTAATAAACTATATTATATATTAAATTAAGTAATTAAATAATTGGTTATTAAATAATATAGAAGACAATAAATAAATAGTGGATATATATATCCAAAATTAGAAGATCCGCTACAATAAATAAATAGTGGATATATATATATATCCAAAATTAGAAGATCCGCTTGTGAATGTTATTGGCGGGAAAAATTGTTGAGGATGAATGTGGTGGTGCCACATGACAAATTGTGGTGCCAAAAACTTTTCTTTTATTATATATATATATATATATAGGTGAGGTATCATATGTAGATACTATTCAGCATGTGAATATAAGCTACATGTATTCACATGTGAAAGTTTCTAATTAATGAGAAATAATATGAACATATAAAGGAATGATAAGAACAATTAATCACAAGCGCATTTAGATGCAAAGTGATCTAATGATGAACCCACGCGATATCTACCTGTCTACACTTATGGGGGTGATCTACATATTGAGACTTATCAGAATAATATAAATATATATGTATATCATATGTATGATATATGTGGATGATATATCTCATATCCATAGTATCATACTATTAGATAGATGCATGTCTGGTATAAGATGTTATAATATATATATATATATATATCTTAATACTAATATCTTAATACTAATAAAGCAATAAAATTTGTGCCACATGTCTCATTTATAAATGGTCCACATCACTATCGCCACATGTCAAGCTCACATTGAATTACCAATTTAGTAAATAATCAATTAAGATTAGTTACCAATTTTGTCAAAACTAAATTTTTATTTTAAAATTTTGATAAAATTAATTTAGATGTGATTAATTTACTCAATAATTTTAGTCTTTTTTGAAAGTAATCAACAACTTGTCAAACATAATAAATTTTCTTAAATGTATTAAACTATTGTTTAATATATTATAAGAATTTTATATCAATTATAATTTTCAAATTTCTTGATCATTATTTTTTTCTTTATATTTATATAATATAATATTATAAATCTATATTGAGCCCGTATAGTATACGGGTTACTAACCTAGTATATATATATATAGAATAGATAGATAGATATATAAATCCATATGTTGTTTAGTTAAGTAATGCGTTACTCTATATAAAAAATTATATTAGTTTATGTTATTAACTTATGATTAAAAATTATTATAAATTTATACAAAAGATATTAATTATATTATTTTTCCCCATTATGTGTAACACATAGGTAGTCGGATAGATAAACCTCGTTTGAGCTCAATTTTCGCAGTTCTTGTAAAATAAGGGAGTTATCAACTGAACCGTATACATATATATATATATATATATATATATATATATATATATATATTAGGGAGATGTTCAAATGAGAAGTTTATTTTGGGTAAAAGGATAAGAAGGAATTTCAGCCATTGGATCTTGATCTAATAAAAAAGCAAGGAGGGGTATTTTAGTCTTAGCCATTTTTGTTGACTTTTTATCTACTTCCCCAATTTTCTTTAAACATTCATAACTTTCACATACGACATTATTTTTTAAAAAAAATTACACCATAAAAACGAGCATTTTTTTATCTTTAAAACGCATATAGTGTTGCTATATAAAAAATGAAAAAAAATTACTCTTTCGATTTTTGACACAGGTCATTGTGTCATTGTGTCAAAATGTTCAGATCATTGTGTCATTGTGTCGTCGTGTCAAAAGTATATATACTGTTGCTATATATAGAATTAAATACTCTTTCGGTTTTTGGCACAATATTAAGCAATGATCTGAACATTTTGACACATCATTGTGTCAAAATGTTCAGATCATTGTGTCATTGCGTCGTCGTGTCAAAAGTACATATATTGTTGCTATATATAAAATTAAATACTCTTTCGGTTTTTGGCACAATATGAAACAATGATCTGAACATTTTAACACATCATTGTGTCATTGTGTCAAAATGTTCGGATTATTGTGTCATTGTGTCGTCGTGTCAAAAGTATATATATTGTGCTGCTATATATAAAATTAAAAAAAAATTACTCTTTCGGTTTTTAACACCAAATGACACAATGATCTGCACATTTTGACACAATGACACAATGATCTGAACATTTTGATACAATCGAAAGAGTAAAAAAACTAATTTTTTATATAGCAACACTATACGCGTTTTAAAGATAAAAAACGCTCGTTTTTATGGTGTAATTTTTTTAAAAAAATAATGTCATATCTAAAAGTTATGAAGGTTTAAAAAATGGGGGGAATTTGATAAAAAGTCAAAAATACCCTTTCATCTCTTATTTTCTTTAGTTTTTCTCTTTAATTTACCCAGGAAAATTTTAAGCCATAAATCTTCATTTAATTGAAGATCTAATGGCTATGATTCCTTCTTATCCTTCTTATCCAAACTAAACTTCTCACAATAACCTCACCCTATATCATTAAATAATCATAATGATTTAAATATGAAATTATTTATGGATAGTTATAATTTCCGACGTTTTTTTATCAACTTAAAAAAAATATAAAAAAAACTATGAATAGTTATTATATCATCATATTATTTTTTTTATTTTAATTAACTCAATTATTTCGGAAAATTAGATCGATTGATTATTCATTTCAATTTTAAATTTTTATTTATTACCAAATTTATAAATTCTACAAACTGAAAATAATTTTATAGTCAGATATGATCCAATTACAAAAATGTTCAATCATACATTTACATATTCAAAGATATAATATCTGTTATGATTTCTTAAATCCCACGGTATTTATTTATTTTATTTTATTATTATTTTATTTGGAACGGCAAATCCCACGGTATTTAATTTCATATAAGTATAGCCGATATTATTCAAGTTATTTATTTATGTAATGTTTTAGTTGTTGTATATATCTTTTACTTTATGTTATTACTAGTTTTTTATCCTCGTGTGTTACACGGGTTAATTCAAAATTTTGTGGTGGTATTAAGTGTTTTTTTTTATTAATTAAACTATGACTAGACTTTTTGTTTATTATATAGTATAGAGTATAGATAGATATAAATAGATGTAACTTAATAAACTATATTATATATTAAATTAAATAATTAAATAATTAGTTATTAAACAATTCAGATGACAATAAATAAATAGTGGATATATATATCCAAAATTAGAAGATCCGCTTGTGAATGTTTATTGACAGAAACATTGTTGAGGATGAATGTGGTGGTGCCACATGACAAATTGTGGTGCTAAAAACTTTTCTTTTAGAGTAAATTACGGCTATCGTCCCTGTGGTTTGCACGTTTTACGCCTATGGTCCTTAGACTTCATTTTTTACGGCTTTGGTCCCCAAACTTTATCGGCTCGTTACGGCTTTGGTCCCTGAGGCTAACGAACGTTAGAAAATTCTGTTAACCTTTTTGAAATGACGATTATACCCTGTAACAAAAAAAACAAAAAAGAAAACAAAAACAAAATGACACTTTTACCCCCATCTTCTTCCTCTTTACCCACCACCACCATTGATGAAGGTTTTACAATTCCGGCCATCCCCACCCAGTTCCCGTACCACACCGTCTCCGTCTTCCCCGCCACAAACGCGTCTCTTAGCGCGTCGTACGCTTCCGTCGGCAACCGCGTCACCGCCGTGCCGGAGTCGACGATGACTCCGGCGTTACCGTCGGTCGTGAGCTTAAACGTCGACGACGGGATGCGTAACAGTTCTCCGGCGACGGAGAGACCTCGCAAACCGACGTAGTAAAACGTGTCGAGCTTGCTGCTGCGTAACAACGGAGCTGAAACGGCGTCGTGTGGAATCGGTGAGTTGAAATCGAGAGTGGACGCCGAGTCGGAATCGCGGTCAACGAGGCAGTAGGAGTATGACGTGGCGTTGATCTGCGACGGGAACGATAACGGTCCGCCTCCGAGGCTGATTAATCCGGCGGCTCCGACGAACAATCCTTCGTTGACCGAGGAATCGGAGGAAGTGACGGAGGATGGATAACCACCGGCGCGATCGTCGTTCGTCGTCGTCGGCGGGGGAGATAGGGATCGTGATTTCCACGGGGGAGATGTGGTGAGTGTGGGAGAAGACCACATAGGGCTGTTGAGCCAATCAGGAACTCGTTTCTTCACCATGATTGTGCAGATTCCGGTGGTTCAGTGGACGATCAAGGGTTTCAATATTACACGCACATAATACAGAGGGTGTGTGTGTGTGTTAAAAAAATTAATTATTTTTTAACTATTATAAAGGGAGGGTATAATGGTCTTTTCACACACACTTAACGAATTTTTTTAACGTCCGTTAGTCTCAGGGACCACCGGTGTAACGGACCCCTAAACCTTGAGGACTATAGGCGTAAAAATTAAAGCCTAGGGACTATAGCCGTAAAACGTGCAAACCACAGGGACTATAGCCGTAATTTACTCTTTCTTTTATTATATATATATATATATATATATATATATATATATATATATATATATATATATAGGGAGATTATCATTTGAGAACCAATTGGTTTTGAGAACTTTTGAGAACCATTCTGAGCCACTAGTTATCTATAGGGAAATCCCCCCCCCCCCCCATGAATTTGAGTGGTCCCCCCATGAAAATTAGTGGCTCAGAATGGTTCTCAAAAGTTCTCAAAAACAATTGGTTCTCATTTGAACCTAACCCTATATATATATATATATATATATATATATATATATATATATATAGGGGAAGGATCAAATAAAAACAAGATGTTATTGCGAAAACAAGAAACCAAATATTAAAACCTCTATAACTTCCTCATACGATAATATTTTTTAAATAAATTTGCACCAAAAGTCTTAAAATTATGTCACCTTTAATTCTGGGGAAAAAATTAAAATTATAAAATTTCATGATTTTTTTTATTATTGCACATGTGCAATAATACGTATTAATTATATTACACATGTGCAATATTAACAAAAAAACGTTAATTTTTTTTTAATTTTTTCCAGAATTAAAGATAGCAGAATTATAAGATCTATGGTACAATTTTTTATCAAAAATATTAACGTATGAAAAAGTTATAGAGGTTTTAATATTATTGCACATGTGCAATAATAAATTTTTATTGCACATGTGCAATAATAAAAAAATAAAAAAAACGTTGAATTTTTTTTAATTTTCTCCAGAATTAAAGATAACAGAATTATAAGATTTATGGTGCAATTTTTTATAAAAAATTTTAACATATGAAAAAAGTTATAAAGGTTTTAATATTATTGCATATGTGCAATAATAATAATAATAAAAATTATTGCACCTGTGCAATAATAATTTTTAAAAAAATTTGATTATCTTTTAAATTTTTTCCCATAACTAAAGATAACATAATATTAAGGATTTTAGTGCAAAATTTTTATAAAAATATTAACGTATGAAAAAGTTATAGAGGTTTTAATATTTGTTTTCGTGTTTTCGCAATAAAAGTTGTTTTCATATGATCCTTACCCTATATATATACTAGGTTATTAACCTGTGTATTACACGGGTTGAATAAATATTTATAATATGAGATAAGTATAATAAAATAAAAATTGATATGAGATTTAAAAATTATGGATATGGATGATATAATTGTGAGATCATATCAAATAGTTATTTTATAGTAGTTAAGTTTAAAAAGTATATTTATAGTAAATTCGAGTATTTCGTATATCACAGTTGGAAAATAAATTGTTTAATGGTTTACTTTAAAGTGGTGTTGAGAATTACAATAAAAAAGAGTTATTATTATTTCGAAGTATTTGAATTTTCAGAGAATGTTAAAATATAATTAAAAAATATTGAAGATGATAACTGAACTCATAAAAGTTACTTTTCAGAATATAAAATATAAAAGAGTGTTTGATATTTTAATACTTTAATTGAATAAATCAACCATCCTAATATATAATATTTTAATTAATAAATATTAGTAACTATTATTACAAATTCAAAATTTGAATGTTACAACTCTTAATATTAGAAAATTCAAATAATATATATAAATTTGGTAAGTTAGTTAATAAATAATTTATGTAAATACATAAGTAATAAATATTAATAAAAATTCATAACTAATTTTAGTTAAATGTAATGTTGAATTTTAGATTTATAAAGTTGAAATATAAAATTTGGAAGTTTTGAATTCTTAAATGAAAAAAATTGAAATTAAGTGTGGTGTTGGCAAGTGGATTGTTGAGGTGGAGGATGACGTGGACACCCTAGTAAAGTGACATGTGGACGCCATTTTATTTTTTTATCTAATCTTTAATCCTAATAAAGCAATAAAATGTGTGTGACAACCCGTATTTTCCAGGTATATTTTAATATATTAATTATGTGCAATTAGCTGAAATTCTATGTGCATTAGACTAATTTGTTTAAATTAGATGCCTTTACGTGCGAACGTAGACAATCTAGGTCCGACAACAATTACCCGTAATGGAAATCAACCAAAGTTCCGCCACTATTCAAAATGGAACTTCAATAACAAGAAAAATTCATAAACAATGTTTTGTGAAATCTAAATATAAAATAACTATATTATATTTTCTAAACTTTTACGTTTTGACAAACGTATTTCAAACACGTCGTTTATGCAAACGACCATTCTAGTCCAACAATACTTTGGTTTTAATTCTTAAACTAATTCAATTTCAAACCAATTAATTTCCTTTGAACTATTTAAATTCCGTCAAACAAAACTTCATGGACATTTAATATAACCGCTCGTGTCGAGCAAACGTTTTAATCCAAGTTTGAAGTACATCACTTATGCACAACGATCATAAGAGTCTTCAACACATATTCAATCAGAAAGAGTTGAACATGAGACAACGACGTTGGATTGAGTTACTAAACGATTATGATTGTGAAATCCGTTACCACCCAGGCAAAGCTAATGTCGTTGCCGACGCATTAAGCAGAAAGGACCGAGTGAAACCTCTCCGTGTTCGCGCTCTTAAATTAACTATCCAATCCAATCTCACCTCTCTTGTCCGTGAAGCCCAGGTCGAAGCCCTCAAAAATGAAAATATCCCTAATGAAGGCTTACGTGGAATGGAAAAGCAATTAGTCAAGAAGTCGGATGAAGCTTATTACTTCATGGAAAGACTGTGGCTACCAAATTTCGGTTCAGTGAAGAAGTTGGTCTTAGATGAAGCTCATAAGTCTAGGTATTCAATCCACCCTGGTTCAGATAAGATGTACCATGGTTTGAAAGAGTTGTATTGGTGGCCTAACATGAAGGCTAAAGTCGCCACATACGTTGGTAAGTGTTTGACTTGCGCGAAGGTCAAAGCTGAGAATCAAAAACCTTCCGGTTTACTCGTTCAACCCATAATCCCAGAGTGGAAATGGGAAGGAATTTCCATAGACTTCATTACCAAGTTGCCAAAGACTCGAGCCAGAAACGATGCCATCTGGGTTATTGTCGACCGTCTAACCAAATCCGCTCACTTCCTGCCCATTCAGGAATCGTACACCACTGAACAACTTGCCAAAATTTACATGAAGGAAATTATATCTCGTCATGGAGTACCTATTTCTATTATCTCAGATCGAGATAGCCGATTCACCGCCCGATTTTGGCAAACCCTTCAGAAAGCTTTGGGTACTCGCCTTGATATGAGTACAGCTTATCACCCCCAAACTGATGGCCAAAGTGAGGGAACTATCCAGACTCTTGAAGACATGCTTCGTGCTTGTATCATTGATTTTGGTAACAGTTGGGACGAACATCTACCACTAGCTGAGTTTTCTTATAACAACAGCTATCATACCAGTATTCAAGCCGCCCCCTTCGAAGCTTTGTACGGAAGAAGATGCCGTTCACCACTTTGTTGGACTGAAGTTGGTGACATCCAACTCACCGGTCCCGAACTGGTACATGAAACCTCCGAAAAGATCACTCAGATTCACAATAGATTGAGAGCTGCCCGCGACCGACAGAAGAGCTACGCTGACAATCGACGCAAACCATTGAAGTTCTTCAAAGGAGATAGTGTCATGCTTAAAGTAGCACCTTGGAAAGGTGTTATTCGTTTCGGTAAACGTGGAAAGCTTAACCCTCGCTACATTGGTCCTTTTAAAATCATCGAGGAAATTGGACCAGTAGCATACCGTCTTCAGTTACCCCCCGAACTGAGTAGAGTTCATGACGTGTTCCACGTCAGTAACTTGAAGAAGTGCTTGTCTGATGAATCTGTAGTCATTCCCCTGGATGAAATCGAGATTGACGATCGTTTACATTTCATTGAGACTCCTGCTGAAATCTGTGATCGTGAAATCAAGCGGTTGAAAAGAAGTCGCATTCCCATCGTAAAAATTCGTTGGAACTCACGCCGAGGTCCAGAATATACATGGGAACGGGAAGATCAAATGCGTGAGAAATATCCACACCTCTTTGCCAATGCTGACAACCCTGGTGGTCAAGACTAAATTTCGGGACGAAATTTCTCTAACCGGGGGAGTATGTGACAACCCGTATTTTCCAGGTATATTTTAATATATTAATTATGTGCAATTAGCTGAAATTCTATGTGCATTAGACTAATTTGTTTAAATTAGATGCCTTTACGTGCGAACGTAGACAATCTAGGTCCGACAACAATTACCCGTAATGGAAATCAACTAAAGTTCCGCCACTATTCAAAATGGAACTTCAATAACAAGAAAAATTCATAAACAATGTTTTGTGAAATCTAAATATAAAATAACTATTTTATATTTTCTAAACTTTTACGTTTTGACAAACGTATTTCAAACACGTCGTTTATGCAAACGACCATTCTAGTCCAACAATACTTTGGTTTTAATTCTTAAACTAATTCAATTTCAAACCAATTAATTTCCTTTGAACTATTTAAATTCCGTCAAACAAAACTTCATGGACATTTAATATAACCGCTCGTGTCGAGTAAACGTTTTAATCCAAGTTTGAAGTACATCACTTATGCACAACAACATAAACGCCAAATCATGACAAGTGACAATTCCATTTATCCGGGAACGTCCGCAATAAACAACAATTTATTGTTACGATTACTCGCTTCACGTCGAAAATCCACTTTTCATTCCGAATATCGTTTTCGCCCAAACAAAGTCTCATTAGACTCGTAGGACCAAACCGGACTCAACCCGACCCGACTCGAGACCCGGTTCGGCCCAGAAGGCCCAATGGGCCTACGGCCCAATTTCTTCTTCTTTCTTTCTTTCCCTCGGCCCAAAACCTTTCGGCCCATTTCTTTCTCGGCCCACAGGCCAACCGCCGGCCCATGCTCCTTCTTTCATGAATTGGGCCGAAGCCCAATTCCCCTTTTCCTTTTTCTTTCGGGCCGAGCCCATTTCTTCTTTTTCTTTTCTTCGGGCCGAAGCCCGTTTCCTTTTCCTTTTCCTTCCCGAGTTCGATCCCTTCCACCATCATTCTCTTTTCTTTTTTTTTGAAACCGGCCCATGTACAAGCTAACCCATTTAAACTAATGACTAGTTACAAGCTAACTTTCCTTGACTTGTGTCACCTTGATATCAACCAACATGTTGGCCAAGTACAAGACCAAAACCAAGGACCCTTGGTTAATGCTTATAACCTCTTACACCTAGGAGCATGCTTGTCTCCTTGAGCCACCTAGCCTCCTTCTTGTCCCATCCTCTTAGCCGGCCTACATCCCCACCATACCTCTAGTTTTTTTTTCAATTTCCCAAGCATGCATGTACAAGAGAACACTCTTGGTTCAAGTCACCTCAACCCATCCCTTCTCCTTCCTTGTTTCGGCTAGGACTCAACCGAAACACCCCCATTTCGGTTCCCATGTGACCGAACCAACTAACATCACCAACCATCTTCCTTTTAAACTTCTAAGTCCCTCATTTGTCACTTATCACATTCAAGAACAAACACACTTTTCCTCTCAATCTCTCTCTCTCTCTCTCGGCTCACTAAAAACCGCCACCACCACCACCATTTCACCATCAACCATCTTGATTTCTAGCTTCTACATACCTTCATTGTTCAAGGTAAATCATTTCTAGCACCAAGAACTCCATTATTCTTTCATTTCCTTCTTGATCTTCTTCATAAACAAACCTTTCTAATCTTTTGTTTTCTTGTCAAAATCCATGACAAAACCTTGAACTTTCATCACCATTCTTTCACATTTCAAGATCAAGGTTGGGTTTGGAGCTAAACTTGGAAGCTAGTTCAACAACCCATTAACGTCATTACCGATCCGGAAAGCTTTAAGTGAGGAGAACTTACTTTCTTTGATTATTTCTCACTAAATCTTTTATTCCTATATGTCACATGTCATGTTCATGATTTAGTCTTGATTTGGTTGTTGTATGAATTACTAACAAGAATAAATGTTAGTATGGTTATGTGTTTGTGATGGAAACTAGATATGTTTAAAAGATTATTTGACGAAATATATATATATATATAACTTGTATTTTGTTAAAAAGAATCGCTTTAAATGACCAAGGTTGGAAAATATTGGTTCATGTATGTTAAATATAATTTGGAACACTTATCTTGGTGAGAAATGGACATACAAAGTGTTAAAAATCGAATTTCATGAAAAATATAAGTTTTATGAAAACTGGGCAGAGATGACACACATTCTGCGTGTCATAAATCTGCTGTCATCTGTGAACCATATGAACAAAAACACTGAACAGGGATGACACTCATCCCTGCGTGTCATAAAACTGCTGTCATGCAGAAAAATATATATTTTTCTAAATCTCCAAAACACTTGTATTTGACTCCAAACCAAAAGCCAAGTTTACAAAAGGGTGATTTTGAGTCATAAAGGTGTTTACCAAGGATTTAAACATGAAACTTCAAGAAAATAGAACATGGAATTTTTATGACAAAATTACCACTTATTTTTATAAAAAAAATTAAGTTTAAGACTTTTGACAAGTTGTGACCACTTAGGACTTGTAATGTATTTCTAGGGATGCCAAAGGTGTTTTACTAAACATACTAAATAATTCGAGAAGTCAAACACTTGGAAACAAAATGGTTAAATATCTTAATTACGACGTTTCGATAAAAATTGCAATTTATTTCCAATTGAGAATTGGGTCTAGTTCAAAACATGAAACATGTTAGTTTTGACATACAAAAATACTTTATAAAGTTCGAATGAAGAAAAACATGTTTTATAAACAAAGCGGACAAAAACTATAAATTTCGGTTACTCGAAAACGTCGGATTTTACAAGTTAAACTTCCAATAATTAATTTGGCAACTCAAAACCCTAAAACACATTAGGACAAGTCCACTAACAAATCCTAAGTGTTAGAAAACTTAAAATGTCATAACATCGTCATAACAGTCAAACTGGCGAAGCCGGTTAACCACCGGACGAACCTACGCTTAATTTTACCAAAATATAACTTCGTATAATTGTGAAAACATTTATTCATATTAAAGAAAGATTATATTTAACAATCGAAAAGTCCAAAATCTTACAAATATTTAGTGAATTAAATATTTACGATTTTTCCTAACGTTTAATGAAAAATAATCCATATTATTCAATATTTATTTTTCAAACGTAATCATTATTTATTTATTCAGATAAATAATAAACTCCATCAACTTCAACACTATTTATTTGACAATAAATAAGTCCTAGGATTTCCATCACCTTCATCGGGTAATAACCAGTCGAGACTTAACCTTGAACATAGAGTGACGTATTCACTAACTCTAGATAGCCAAACCCTAATACGTCATAACATTACTTTGTAGACGTTTGCTAGGCTAAGTTCAATCAAACATACCTGACATCCACCTTCAAACAAGTGAGTCTTCACGGCCCCTTTTACTTTTCTGTTTTCTAACTTGGGGGAGAATTCAATGAATGCTTTTCAACTTCAAACTGTCTGATATTATGATAACTGTACGACGTAATGATTGCATGTTCTTTTCATTTCCCCAATCTGTGTATTCATGTTGATTCATGTTATATGCCTAAGTCCCACTATTAATTGGATTCAATTAGTTCATTCGAAACGATAGCTTGTGAATAGATCTATTTGGGTTGACAACCCTACTCTGACTTGGTCGCTCCAGTCATGACTCCATGGTTATAGTCAAGGGGTACATTTGTTATTCTTGTCATTCGGTGTTCTTGGGGAAGAACATCAGGAGTGGGTAAACAGTTAGTTTTGAATTCAAGGTTCATGTTTGATCTTTACAACAACAGTGTCAACAAACTAATATCAAGGCAAGCCAAACATTTTCAAACATGTTTTCAAACAGTTCAGTGTCATTAAACCTGTGAAACTCACCAACAATTATGTTGACTCTTTTTATTCTTAAATTCTCAGGTGATTAAAGACTGCAACTCCATGTTTTTCTGTTGTGATCCTGCTTGACATATCATGGTCTGCCTGCTGTGTGTTCATGCATTTCATTTTGGAGATTTAGACGCATTACGCCTTAGGGTAGTTATGTTTATAAATCTCATAACTTGTCTTTTGGAAAACTTAACGTGTAACCACTACTCTATTTCCGCTGCCACGTTTTAGATGTTTAATTTAAATGTTTGAAACTTACATTTTCAGAAGACAAATGGTTTAATTAAATGTTCATTAGACGTCATCATTCATAACCATGACCATGATGCCAAATCAGTCACATGCCCACATTTAGTCATTAACAATGTGTCAAACATAATAAATTTTATTATTTTAACTGTTTTTTATATGTATGTAATATTAAAAACTCAACCCGTGTAATACACGGGTTACTAATCTAGTATATATATATATATATATATACATATATATATATATATATATATATATATAGGGTCAGGATCCTGCGAAAACACATCTTTTTGTGAAAACTGCGAAAACACATATTAAAACTCATGTAACTTTTTCATACGTTAACGATTTTTCATAAAATTTGCGCCAAAAGTCTTATAATTACGTTATCTTTAAATCTGGAGCAAAATATTAAAAAAAAATCTGAACGTTTTTTTCCCGTGTAATGCACATGTGCATCATATAATTAAAAAAAATTATAAAATGCTATTTTTTTCTTTAAATCTAAAGATAACACAACTATAAGATTTAGGGTGTAATTTCTTTTTAAACTATTAATGTATATCACATGTATGAGCGTTTTTTGTGGTATGATGCACATGTGCATCATTCAATAAAAACGCAAAAAAATGATGAAAATATATGACATATGGTGCGACTAAGAAAAAAAAATTAACTCATACTAAAAGTATGAGTTTTTTTTGTGATGCACATGTGCACCACACAAAAAAATATTTAAAAAAAATAAAAAAAGCGTCAAGTTTTTTAAAACTTTTATAGGATTATAGATAATATAATTTTAAGACTTTTGGTGCAAATTTTTTTAAAAATATATTAACGTATGAAAAAGTTATGTAGGTTTTAAGATTTGTTTACGCAGTTCTCACAAAAAAATGATGTTTTCGCAGGATCCTTCCCCTATATATATATAGATAGATAGATAGATATAGATGTTATTGTGGCAACTAAGGCTTTTCATGACATGAATTTATATAATGATTTATTTGAGCTATTCAATAATTTTATATAATGTCTGAAGATGTTAAAACTTCGGTTCATTTTCTTATGAATGAGTCGATTTGGTTTCTGTTTTATCTTTTTTCGAGTTAAAGTGTTAAAGTTTAAATAAATATTGTCTAAAATAAGAAGTCATGTGGGTTGTTATATTATAAGCGGACCTAGCTTATTGTTAGGGGTAGCATTCGTTACCCCTAAACTTGCACCGCGTAGTGGAAAATTTGCACCGTATAGTTGATTTCTTTTTAATTTTTAATATTTTATGTATTTCGGAACCCTTAAAATGATTTTTCCACTGAACGTTACCTCTAACTTTGAGTCTGAATCCATCGTTTACGATTTGAATAATATAAACTTTTGGTCATATTTAACATCAATGTATACCTCATAAATATAAATAAGTTACTGGTTGCATCACTTTCACAATTTTATAAGCCAAAATTTCTTATAACCGTTTGAAATTAATAAATATTTCACTTATTTAATATTTTTTCTCAATAATTTCTTATATTTTAACTACATATTTATATTCCAAATCTCGTATACTAATTCTTTTAACATATATACAGATTGATTAAAAAAAAGGTAGCGCCACCTTACTCTATACAAATTGGGATATTAACAATGGTTACATCAAATCATTGCAACTGTACTAAAAAGTCCAAGGAGTAGTGGGATTACATGTAGACAGTTGTCGATGATGGAAACTAAGCCCCAACCTTCATTTTCATGAACCGTTACTTTTATGAAATTTAAATAAATATAAGAAATTTATTTTAAGAAATAATTTTAAGGTTTTTCGTATAAATCTTTATCTTTTTTTAGAACGGCGATTATTGGAATATATGGAATTTATTGAGATATGAGAGAGAGAGGTATTAGAGATATTGTGATAGGAATAGTTTGATTTAGATTCCTAATTTGTAGTTATCTTCTCGTACAAGTCATTGTATTCTCCCTATATAAAGGGTGCTCATTATCAATAATATTAACGATTCCATTATCTTTCATGGTAATCAGAGCTTAGGTTCAATTCTCACCACACCGAAAAATAAAGACCCAAGACAGGGCGGTGTGCCTTCACCGCCACCGCCCTGTCCACCACCGCTGTTATTTTTTTTTCTTTTTTGGCTCAAATAAAGCTTCACCACTCCGATCGGTGCACTCAAACAAAAAAAAATATTTCTATTTGTTCTCATCCAAAAGAAAGCAAAGTGAAGCCTGGAATTTTTCGTCTTTTCGTCTGGTTATTGCAACTCCTAGAACAATTGGTTTTAATTTTCTTTATATTTTCTTTTAGTTTATTTCAGATCTACGGATCGAAAATCATGGTCTTCGGATCCAAAAATCGTTGCTTGGTTACGATTAGCAACCTTGTTTTTTATTTTTATTTTTTTAAATCTCTATTTTATGTCAAGATCGACTGATCAAAGAGTTACCTTCGGGTCTCGAATCAAAAACCAAGAACACCAAGGAGTGCAACCATAAGGAATAAAGATGACCGACATCAAGCAAACTACGGAATTGACTAAAGTTCAGATTCTGAACACAGTTGAAGCACAATCATGGACGGATATTGAAGCTAGTTTTTTTATTTATTGTTATTTATTTTCTAGTCTGAGCGTTCAATTCTCTACTGCTCTGACTACGGGAGAGTATTGGAATATATGGAATTTATTGAGATATGAGAGAGAGAGGTATTAGAGATATTGTGATAGGAATAGTTTGATTTAGATTCCTAATTTGTAGTTATCTTCTCGTACAAGTCATTGTATTCTCCCTATATAAAGGGTGCTCATTATCAATAATATTAACGATTCCATTATCTTTCAGCGATTTCATTAAAAACGAAAACCCCTTGGCAAGATGCCAAGGGGCAACAAAACGAAACAAACCACCAACAACGAAAACATAAATTACATCTTAAAAGTCACCCAATCCTCCCACCTAAGACTTCTCAAATTTCCTCTATGTTTGACTCATAAAAAGCTAGAACATTTAATTTCCTTAAACATAATCGAAGGAGTCGGCTTCTTTCCTTCGAAAACTATCTCATTCCTAGTCGTCCATATCACCCAACATGTGGTGAGAATAACAACGTAGAACACCGATTTAGCTCTCCTATCAAAATGAGATTCATCCACCAATTTAACTAGGTCTTCAAGCTCAAAAGCATAGATACGGGGAACACCACACCAGGAGGACACCCAACTCCAAATAATGAAAGCAACCTTGCACCCGACAAGGAGGTGAAGAGCAGACGCGATCCCCATCATCACAAAGCTGGCAAAACAACCTATCCACGCCAGAAGAAAACATTAATCTTTCCTGGAATGAGTTTATTCCAAGACATGACGAAGGAACCCGAATAACTACTACTCCTCTGCACCAAATTCTTCAAAGTTTTAACCGAAGAAACTCCCGTAGTATCTCACATCCACCACACTCGAGGACCATTGAAAGCCATAAGGCTACACAAATCTACTCCTGACAACAGAAGCATAGGAACTATTCTAGAAATACAATTCCAACCCCTACGCCCCGCCCTCCCCTCCCCCCTCCCCCCCCCCCCCTTAACTCTCTCCTTGAGGGGATTTGGGATATTATTAAAATTAAATAGGGTTACGTGTCGTTTTAGTTTAAGAGCATTCACAGCTCATTCCCTATAATGGTTGTGAGTGTGAACCTTAAAATTTAAGGTGTAATTTTGAGTGGTTGTGAGTAGAGGAGAGAAATATTCAAAGAAAAATCCGGGGAATCCCTATATTTGAGGAAAAATCTGGTGAATCTTTAAAATTTACGAAGCAGCTATTTGAACACCCCTATACGCAACGTATATGGCAATACGCTGCGTATTTGACCTTTTACCGGCAGACCGACATTCCCTGTAACTGTTGCCAGTTGACGTGACCCTATACGCTGCGTATAGGGTAATACGCTGCGTATAGGGTTTAGGAGGAATTTAAATTTCCTTTTATTCTTTTATATATATAATTTGTTTTTTAAACGTTTGTTTGGTTTGTATATTAGGGTTTTGGTAAATTTAAAAATTATTCGCACAAAAAAATATACCATTACTTAAAGAGAAGGTTTTACACGACACAAACATAAAATCCAATAAATATAAAAATCTAAACTGGTTTATTGAAAAACAAAACCCGCTCAACCAATCCGTTCCATAAACTCCTATATCAGATTTTGTTTTGGAGCCTGGTTTATGCCGGGATGTTTTGGATGCCTGTTACGTAAGTAGTCTTTGCCGGTCTTCGCACCTATCGGACATCGCACAACAAAGACTTGCATTAACCTGTTATCTGGACTATTGTAGGAACTGAGAGAATGTGTGTCCAAGTCGTCTCTTAACATATGCAACCCCGTGTCAAGATTTCGACTATCATCGGGCTTATAGTAGAACCAAATATTGGTCCTATTATCATACCCGAGATCCTGCATGATTAAGGACATATAATAAAAATGAAACCTATTAACGTGTAGGTAGTCAACGCAATGACACACACCGCCCACGTAACTCCTCCCAGGTGCATCCGTGAATTCACCTCCATGGTGAATCCTTAAGGTGAAATAATCTGCGTTGCCTGCATATATAGCATCTACCAGTAACCCGCCCTCTTGATCATTAGGCGAACGAATCGAATACAAACGTGGGTTAGTGGAAGCCATTACGAGTTTTACGAGTTTTGGAGTGGAAAATTTAAGTAGGGAAGATGAAAGAATGTGGAGAGTTTGGAATGAACCCTTCAAGTGTATATATAGTGGGATAATACGCTGCGTATGTACTAATACGCTGTGTATAGAATAATTGTTTAATTTTTTTTAAAATTTTTTTTTTCTTTAGTTTATGTATTTATTTTCATCAGCATGGCTTGAAAAGATGAAAACACTTTTCATTAGTAAAGGGTCTTTACAAGCCGTCTGTTTATATCCATGATGACCACACTTTCAAAATCAATCCTCTTTTTTATAAGTAGTTTTATTTTTCATCGATAGGCCACCAACAACCCACAAACATTCTTTACAAGCCCTGTCTGTTTATATCCATGATGACCACACTTTCAAAATCAATCCTATTTTTTATAAGTAGTTTTATTTTTCATCGATAGGCCACCAACAACCCACAAACATTCTTTACATTGAAGGCCTTAGTCTAAGTTTGGAGGATTCTGTGTTTTCAAAGGATGCTATAAGAAGCATAGAAGACCAACTACTAGAAGTTGCACCTTTTAACTCCTTGCAGCCAATGTTAATGGAATATATATGCAGTGAACGCCTTAGTCTAAGTTTGGAGGATTTTGTGTTTTCAAAGGATGCTATAAGAAGCATAGAAGACCAACTACTAGAAGTTGCACCTTTGTTATATCACCTGAATTTATCTTGATATTCTCATCCATGTTCAAACAACCACAGGTAAATAAAACTACATTAAATGTTCAAACAACCACAGGTAAGTTCAAAATAAAAAAAAACATCACAGATGAGAATAACCACAAATGTTCAAAATAAATAAAAACATCATAGATCAGTCGTCGTCCTCGTCTGCATCATCCTGCCTGTACCGCCTGTTGTCATAGTCATACGGTGGGTCATTCTGCCCGTAGTCAAAATCCGGTCGTTATGGCGGCGGAGGATAGTCCATATAACCCTGGTGGGCATAAAACGCCAACTGCTGCTGGGTGTGGTAATCTTGCCAGTGATGGTTCCAGGCGCACTCATTGTACTGCGTCTGTCTGATATTGTGGACGCCTAGGTCAATACTGTCCAACCTGTAAATCAAATTAAATAATTAAAAGTTAATTAGTAGATGAAAAATAAGTGAATAAAATTAATACAAAATATAAAGAAAAGCGGTCTAACCTGTCAACCAAAACATCAGGTAGCGCCAGGGCCGGATACTGATGTCGCCTCTCGTTCTGGGAGTGTGCCACTCCCTCATCAGCCATGTACTCGTGTCCCGCACCAGAACCACTGCCTCCAGCGCCCCCAACACCATGCCCAAAATGTTGGGGATGTTTGACACGGTAATAATATTGTCCATCCTCACCCTGTAACTTAATTGCAACCTTAACGACGCAAAGGGCTTTATGATCCAGCATGCGAGGGATCGTAACCGGTCAGACCCGATTAGCATTAGACATGTCAACACCAAGGTTATGGGCAATGGTAGTAACGAACCCTCCACAACAAATGTAGTCCGCCTTGTGGCTCGTCTGGGTGCTCAGGAGCTCTGCAAGACAGTGTGCAAGTGCAACCGACTGGTTGTTAGCCAGACAATACAAGAAAAACAGATCTTGTATGCCTACCACATCCTGACTCCTAACTCGTGGGATGATTGAATTAGAAATCAACTTTTGAAATAACTTCAAAAAAGAGTCCTCACAGGTCGCAATACGGTTGGTCCCCCTCGTTTTCCAGCTCTCATCTGAAACTGTGTTCCACCACCCTTCCATTAGGTCCTGGTTAACGCCAGAAACAGCCTCACGGTACATCGGAGTACCCAACTCGTCGGACGTGTATAACCCAGACACCGTCGCAAACTGCCTCAAGGTTAACTCATACGATGTACCCCCAAGCCTGAAACGGACCTGATTTGTCTCAGGTTCGTGGCGTTTGAATGGTCCCTGAACTGGGACATTCTTCTTCCGAGGATTATAGAAGAATGTTGACAGGAACTCCATTATTAGAAAATAGAACATATGGTTCCTAACCATCGCGAACAACCGTCTCCAGGGTCCATCCCCAACATACGACTCGAACCTCGCCATGCCCTCACACTCAGCAAGAACACCCTCGTCTAGATAAAATGGTGACCCAACCTTTAATCCCCTAAGTTTGCTTAGTCTCCTGAACTCGTCCGAACGCTCGTCGAACTGCAGCCACGGGTGATCATCAATACCTGCCATAGTACCTAAGAAACACCCTTTACCGACCTTACCTAATAATTTGTTCGGGTTGGACCGTCTTCTGTTTAGGGCGTAACCATTTTCTCTGCCCTTTTGCTTGACCCAATCGAAGAGGTCGTCAAAGGTTTTAAAAATCTATACAAAAAATAAATTTTTAAAAAAAGACGATTAATTATCCGGCAGTTTGATGACTTGGGCCGATTCAATTTTGTTATAAAAAATAAATTACCTGGTCGGTCCTGTAGTCGACATCCGGTGGGTATACTTTGCGTACACCAAACTCGTCGAATTCATCTGTATCAGAATCCTCGTTTACATGTTCCGCGTTTGTTTTAGGTTCGGCATCTCCATGGTACTGATTCTCATACTGAGAACCGCCGGGGCCGGCCCATGACGAATTGTCACCGTGAAAGTGAGAATACTGAGTGTCATATTGAGAAGTGGCAGGGAGGCCCCATGACGAATGCTCACCGTAAAAATTAGAATATTGAGTGTCATAATAGCTTTCGGGTATCTATAAAAATAAAAAATATCGAATTAATTATTTTAATTATAAATAAAGTAAATACAATATTTTTTAAACACCACTGCTCGCCTGGTTTAAATCAAACGTCGGTTCTGAGACCGAAGGGTAATGACTTTCTATTCGAGGTGCCTCCTTATAAAATCAAAAAATAAATACAAGTTAAATAAATATTACTTTAAATATAATAATTTAATTAGATATTATAAATATTAACTCTTGCCTGATTTAAATCGATAGCCGGTTGGGAATACGACCGTTGATACGGTTGAACCGCGTATTCATCCTTCAAAAAAAAATTATATCCGCTGTTTTAAATACAACATTATAAAATTAATAGTTCAAAATTAAAATAACTTTGCTTATGTGTTGTGCCGGCTGGTTTAAATCGAGAGGCTCGTCATTCGAGAATATATTCCAAAGCGACATTATACTAACAAAATTTGTAATTTTTTTTCCAAACAAGCAGAATGAGTAACTGCGACTAATGAAATAATGTATCGATATGTAGGTAAAGAGTGGTCCTGCAATGCGTGTTATATATAGGTAAAAATGTAACGACATGCCAATATTCGATTTCAATCGAATCAATTGAAACCCATTCTCATCTCTGGAGAGGCAATTATTTCTGAAAAGTAATACGCAGCGTATAGGAGATTACGCTGCGTATTATCCCCTTTACGCTGCGTATTCAAACATACGCTGCGTATTACTTTAAACAAGATATCTGCTCCAGCTGCAGAGACACTGCTGGTGAACAGTGAACCCTGTTCATGAACAGTGGCGCCAATAATGTATACATACGCTGCGTATTGAGGAATACGATGCGTATGTAAAATTTAGAAATCTTGTCCCGGTTATAAATAGAGACGTATATATCACATGGTATATACCGTTTACAGAAAACTGCCGGCAATCACCCAAATTATTTCACCAATTCGACATGAGTTTCGGTAGGAGATCGTGGACAATTCGATCGACTAATGAAAGTTACCTGGGTTTAATCGTGGATGATGCATACAGCCGTAATCCTAGATATTTTACTTTAAATATCTATCATTACGGTCATTTTACAGATTTACCGGGAAGGAGATACGTTGAAGGCCGTTGTACTTTGGCGGATTACTGCGATGTGAATGAGTTTAGATTCTATGATATGAGTCTAATCATGCCACATCTGGGGTATGAAAATACAAACAACATGTGGTTTTATTTTAAAAACCCTTATCTTGATCTTGACAGCAGTCTCGAACCGTTAACAAATAATATGGACGTTGATCGTCTGATTTCTTTCATAAATGAAGACATCAGAAGTGTTGACGTCTACGTCATTGACAGTGAGCTGAGAGCAAAGACTGAAGAAGATTACCCGAAGAGCCGGGTGAAATGGGACGCCTCAAGCTCCAAGGCAAAAAAAAAAAAACTGTTTTAAAATTTTAAGAGTTATACCGTGTTTGTGTTTTTAAATATTTTATATTTTTATGTTGAAAATAAACGTCCTGTAAGAAATTAACATTGTTATAATTTAACTCATAAAATAACGGTTACATTGACAATCTTGTTCAAAATAAAACAGAACTAAAAACTAACAGCGCTAAAATTCTGGTTCAAAACGACACCGATAAATGTGCTGTGAAACATTTAAAAATATTATAAAATACTTAAACCCACGCAAAAATATAAAAAAACCATCCACAAACTACATACCTTTTCCGATAGTTACCCACCTCGGTGGATTTGTTTTTTCTACAACAACTTCTTCTTCCACCGCTTCTTGTCTAACAGATGATCCTTCACCGGATTTTTTTGTTGGCCTCCATTGTTTTAGAACCCACTTCGAGGACTTTGGGGTAGGTTGTGAATGATATTCACCGTCGTTTACCTCGTGACGTTTCGACATCTTTACCGGGTCTTAGCTTAGAAGAGCGTTTGGAAAAAATTAACTTGAATGGTTTGAGATTGAGGATTTTTGAGATTTTGGTTGGGTGAAAAATTGTGGGAGATAATGAGAGATTTGTAGAACAAATAATATACGCTGCGTATTGCCAAATACGCAGCGTATTGTAATTAAAAACCCTAATCATGTCCGGATAATGATGATGTCTTGATTAAAACATTCTATACGCAACGTATTCCCTAATACGCAGCGTATAGAATGTCTGCAAAATTAATTAGTGTATTATACGCTGCGTATTGCCTAATACGCAGCGTATAAGGATGTTTAATTAGCAGCACCCAAAATTTAAGGTTTGAAGAGAGAGAAAAGGTAATGATAAAAGTATAAAAAAATATTAATTGAATTGTGGCTGTGAAGGGAAGAGAGAGAAAAAATAATGATAAATATATAAATTATAGGGATAAAGATAGGGAATGGGTTGTGAATTAGAGAATTAGTTTTCCTTTGCTTTATCTTTTTATGGAAAACACACACCTTTAAATTTGTGCTATGAGATACGAAGCTTAGTTATATGAAGCAGATACGAAGCTTAGTTATATGAAGGGAAAAAAAAATCCTAGCTTTGGACCTCTAAATTTTTGGCCCCATTTAACAAAAAAAAAATGCCATTATCCATAATACAAAAAGTTAATCATAGATGAGTTGGCTTTCGGGTCATATATATCTAATATCTTCTTGCGATTCCGTGTTCTACTTCTAATTGTTCATTTTTACGTCTTTTTCAGTTACTAGTTAACAATAACTAGACCTATATTAATTTTTTATGGAACAACGACCTAAATTGATTTAATCTAACTTTTCATACAATTCCTTCACCAACACTAGTTCTTTTTTTAAACGACGATTTCATTAAAACAAGAGAGAAACCGACAATCAAGGCGCTAAAACCAGCCCCAAGAAAACACAATTACATAAAAAACGAAAAGCACACCATTCTTTTCATTTAACTACAATTAACCCATAAAAAACTCAAGGATTTAATCTCCGATATTAACGACTCTAACGTTGCTCTTCTGTTGTTGAAAATAATATCGTTCCGACATCTTCACACCACCCAAATGACCCTTTACCCTTATAAAAACCACATCATGCAGGAACACTCTCTCCTTGTTGGTCGTCCCCTCTGGCGTCGAGATCAGCACATCGTTGAGCCAAAAAACAAAGTCTTGGGGCACTCTACACCACTGAAAAACAATAGACCAAATCGCAGAGGTGAGGCCACACCCGGTGAATAAGTGCAGTTCTGTCTCCTCATACTCCTCGCAGATCGGGCAAGACATAAAAGGAAGCCCCAATCCTCTACACACCAGCCCTGATCGCGTCGCCAATCTACTCAACGCCGCCCTCCAAACAAGGATGTTAACTTTAGCCGGAATGATCTTATTCACCGAACCGAACAATGATCCCCATTGTCGTCATTCCTTGAGAGCATAAGCCTCATGCCTCTCACAGAAAAAAGGCCCATCATGTCTCCTTGCCGCACCCACGATCCATCAACCCGATATAAAAGAGCATCCAACATAATCTCCTTTTTGAGAAGGAGAATCTCCACCTTGGCAATAGCTAGCCACACCCCTCCCCATCTCGCGGCACCATACCATATAAACAAACCCCACCATGGAGCCCAACAATCGTTCTTCTCCACAACTGGTCTGGCTCCTTGACATACCTCCAATACCATTTAATTAAAAGGGCAAGGCTCATAGTCTCCAATGGAACCAAACCGAGGCCACCTTCCTCCACCAGCTTCAAAATTACCTCCATCTTAATCCAATGAATCTTCCTCTTGTCCGGACACCCACCCCACAAAAAGCTAAATTGGATGCTTTCCAACCTTTAGAGAATTTCACCAGGGCCTTGAGGAGCGAGAAGTATTAAAGGGCAACATTATCAAGCACAGACTTCACCAACACCAATCTACCCGCCATCGATAAATTGCGACATTTCCTACCTGACAACTCAACTTCAAATCCTTCGATCACCGGCTTCTAAAAAGCCACCCTATTTAGATTATTTTCAACCGCAAGCCCCAAGTGAGAGAAAGGTAACGCAACCCCTTTGCACCTAACTTTCTCTGACAGCTCCATCTCATCACAGTTAATACCATACAGGGAGCATTTATTGAAGTTGACCTTCAAGCCCGAGGTAAGAAAAAAATCCCTCAAAAGCTTGATGAGGTTTGAAGCGTTCGAATCAGACCACAACCCAAGAACTAGCGCATCATCCGTGGATAATAAATTTGACACAACTGGACCCCCTTTAGGAGTCGGGACACCGTTCAAAACACGCATGGTACCGGCTTTATCGGTTATCCAAGAAAAAGCTTCCATAACGATACAAAATAAGAAGGGGAGAGGGATCCTCTTGACGAAGCCCCTGGGTACATTGAAATTTCCAAGATAGGGAACCATTCACCAAGATCGAGGCTCTTGAAGAGATAAGGAAGTCACAAACCCAATCGCACCATTTATCCGGGATATTCATTTTCTTGAGAATCGACATAAGGAAGCCCCAATCAATTGTGTCATAAGCCTTTTCAAAGTCTATTTTGAACAACAACAATTTCAATTTATTCCTCCTACTCCAAGAAATTATCTCATTCACAATAAGGGGACCATCGATGATATTCCTACCAGCAAGAAAGCTATTTGATTCTCCGAAATAAGTTTACCCATAACCTTCTTAATCCTATTCGCCAAAACCTTCAAAATCACCTTTAAAACACATCCCACAAGACTAGTGGGTCGATAGTTAATTAGAGATTGAGGGTCTCTAATATCAGGTATTAAATGAAAGAAGGACGATCCGCGACCTCTACTGATGGAACAATTTTCGTGGAAACTGTCACACCCCCAAAATCCACCTACGGAGTATCACCACATTGGAGGCTTGACCGACCAGGATCTCAGTCATCAGACACACATAACAGTCTATATGCAGTTTTAAAACACTTGAAACCAAGTTTAACAGTCCAGAGTTTTAACAACATTTTCAATTTTTTGCAGAAGCGAATAAAAAACATACCAAGTTAGAAAAAATTACGCCCAAGGTGACAAATGAAAATAAAAGTTTAACAAACCATGCATTCGATAATCAAAATAAGATCCTAAGGTGCTCCTTAGCTCTCCTAAGGAATTGAGAAGAAACATGTAAAAAGTGTTAACGTGGGGTTGGTGATTTCACGGAGTTAAGAAAGCATATAAATAACATTTATCTAAAAACAGTAAATTAAACGGTTATCCTCAACGAGGCCTAACCACAACAAGAATCAAACATCCTGTATGAAAAACAGTTCTGTATATTTTATATACTTTGGATAGCTAGTCCAGTTATTTGTAACCCCATAGGATCCGTGTCCGCAAATCTGACAGTTTATGACTTTGCCTTCCAGCCATGCTATAATGTCGAGCATGACTAACAATTAGGTTTGCCTTCCAGCCATGCTATAATGTCGAGCATGACTAACAATTAGGATAACATAATACCACTTCTTCACTCCCGAAGGAAGTAAGGCTAGAGCGACAAGCCGAGACAGGTTTGTCAAGCCTAATAGACTGTTTCATATTTCCCTATTATCTACCCGATACTAATGGTACCGTAATTAGTGGAAGGACTTATTTGGCATGTTTTCTTCTATGGTTTACAAAATAGTATATAAAATAAACGTTTGTATTTCTCAACAAGAATCTTACCACATGTCTTCTCCCCCAAAAGTGATACAAGTTAAAAAGCTAGGCCGTTAACTCACCTTGGGTGCGTAATAGTAATCCGAATAGTCAAAGCTACACAAAAGATGGTGAATCCCTCTAGACTTCACCTAAGAAACATAATAGTGTGAGTGTTTGACTGTGTTGATCGATCGTCCTGACAACGTGTGGACAATAGACAAATTGACTCGACAACAAATTGGTGATTAGTTTAGGCTTTCTAATATTTATCCTAACATGTATAACACATATAGCATGTTATATAGCAGCAAATATCCATGCGTCATAATTTACTACAAGTTATCCCGCGTGTACGATGTAAGATCGACGGGGCGATCATACAAATTTCCACCGAGGTAGGAGACTTAGGACTTGTACACACGTATAACCCATAATTAATTTGACCTAAGGCCCGTAAACAAATAAAAAAGTATTCAAGAGTTGATACACATGCGTCACATGAATATTAATTTCTCAGGAAAATATATATTTATCACGTATAAGCTAAGATCATGTCAAACCACATTGTTATCAAAAGTTAAGTCACATGGATTCACGTTTAGCATAATTCAAGTCATACCAAGTGTTCACAATCGCATTCATGTACGTTACATTGACCTACTATTACGTTTTGTGTGATAAATTCACATAAATAATTTAAATAAATTATTTCTCATGCAATCAACCATCAAGTTTACAACTTTATAATCCTTCATGCATCCCTTAACATCAATCATGGAACTTTATCATAGATCCATCACCAATCAACCACCTTTATCCTACATCTATCATGCATGATCATCAAAGTCGAGTTTTTATTAAAGATCTTACGTAAAATTACCAACTTTATCGCATATGAACCCTAGATCTAGCTATCAAGCATCCAGGATAAGAATCACACGTATATATCGAATTTTTAATAGCATTCAAGCTTCTAAACCCTAGATCTATGCATGGATCATCATATTCATCATAAAGTTCATTTTTTTTGCTTCAAAGATGCAAACTAAATCATCACACACCCTAGATCTATGCATGAGAGCTTCATATCATCATCAAGTCATCCTAGATCTAACTTAAAAATCAAAGATTTAAGCTTTTTTAACCAGAAAAAAGCATGAAACAACACACCGATGATCTATGATGAAACTAGGATGAAATAAGACTTGGATCTTCAAAGGAAATCAACAAAAAATGAAGAATCTTGGTCCAAGAACTCAAGAACGGCAAGTTAGGGATGTTTTGGTTCTGTAGGAGTTGTAAAATGAGGTTGCGGTGGATAATGGTTCTTAAATAGTGAGAAATTAGGGTTTTGCTAAATCAGGATCCCGGCGTATTGCCTAAGCCCAAAGATTGAGTTAGTTAATACGCCTAGAACTCACATCTGCAAACCCCTTTGATTTTTTGTTGACTTTTCACGTTTTTTTTATATTTTGGTCACGAATTTCAATGATTTAACTTTCCTTTATTTACCATAATTTTGATAACATCAAATCGAATAAATCAAGTATCAACATGCCATATAATAGTTTATGATCGCACAATTAAATTCACTCAACAGTTTTGCACGTAAGTTGCAACATATAACAGTTTTCAGTTAATCACCCATGTTTCGAGACTCAAACTTGTGTGTGATGTTTGTGAAGTGTTTTAAGGCTACTAGACTCCTCTAATACCTTAATTGACATACTACGCCTATGTACATGAATCTCGATTTGTCAATTTATCGATTCCCGAGGTTTGGATCCTACCCGGCGGACCAAAATGTCACAAAATTAAACCCATCAGAGCCCGAAGTATTATCACTGCCACACAACCAAACCGCTTCCTTGAGTTCTTTCTTGGAGAACGGTACAACTAGCCAAGCTCGATCAACCTCCGACAATGAGCTAATCCCCTCACAGAATATCACAGGCCGATCCCCATTATACCCCTCAAACCTCTTTTTAAAAAACTTCCACGCCACTTTTTTTATTCTATTAGGATCCTCCACCAAATACCCATCAACGGAAATCCTACTCATCCTGCCACTAGCCAGGTTCTGCTTAATCAGGCCATGAAAATAAGTTGAATTGGCATCCCCCTCCCACACCATTTTGAACGGGCCTTTATCTACACTTCCTCGAGCATTGAAGCTTTGAGGTTTTTGAGAGCAAATTTTTGATCAACCCACTCATTCATTTCATCAACCAACAACGGTCTAATTTCCCCCAATGCATCATACCAGTTGCAACTATCAACCAAGCAATCTTTCTACCCTTCAATAGAAGCCTTTGATTTTTTTTAATCCATCCCCTAAGAGCACTTTTTTAATGGCTCTAAGTTTGGCCATAAGGAAAACATCCGGCTCACCACATAACACAACCCCCTTAATCGCTTGTTCCACCACCCCTACCAAACCATCCATCTTTAACCACAGGGAGAGAAAGCGGAATGGCTAGGGACCAAAATCAGCAAAAGAAAATCGCAACACCAATTCCGCATGGTCGGACCATAATCTAGGCAAGGCTGTCAAAGAAACACACGGCCATATCTCCTTGAATTTTGGGCAAACAAATATACGATTGATTTTGCTAAACGTGTCACACACCCAATTTCCACTAACGGAGTATAATCGTGTGGGGTGTCAGCAAACCAGGATCATGTCCATTAATTATACCAAACGATCATTAAATATGAAAAGATTTTTCATATATTAAAATATAATATACATTCAGAGTTTTACAAATGAGGAAGCATAAACAAAAGATTTAGTATTTAAATAAAACATGGTCATCCGAAATAACGTATCTTGTATAAAAAACAAAACATGGTTTTAAAGGCTCATGCATGCATACTCGTGGTATTCGAACACATGCGACCTGAAATAAACATGTTTAAAGAAAAAGTGTCAACCAAAGGTTGATGAGTTCACGCAAGTAATGTATACACAAGTGTATAGTAATGTTCCACAGATACGACAGTCTTTATCCGTAAATAGCAATGTCACATGAACACGGCAATTATTGTTCATAAATAAAAAAGTAAGAATTAAAGCATAATCCATATCGTAGGTAGCTTGCCTATTCTCATGTCACTAAATGGCTCGTAACTGAAGCTGACTAATGCACATAGGTATAACCTACGCGTTTTGCCTTCCCCGTGCCCACCAGAGCAACGGTATGTTTAGGCTGACATTGTTCTCAGTCCAACCGCCAATCGGGTGGTGCATCTCGTGCCCGCTGAGTGGGGTTTGTCAAACCCCAGTAGTACTACTCAATATCACCTCGCTATTTCACTATTAACAGTTCGAATTTGTAAGGACTTAAGTTGGTGTAACATTCTAGTGAACATGCGATATATAGTTGCATTATCTTTAATCTTGAAGCAAACAGTTAATCAATGCACGTTACCATCTCAAACCGGATGTAACGTAAATAGAGTGGTGAACTCACCTTAGAGTGCGCTACAACAAAATAATCAAGCGCTGAGGTTTTATGAATCTACTGATCACCTAACGAGCATGTATTTGTAAGTGCATGTCTAAATTCAACGACAAAACCTATACGACAATGTTTGGCAATTATGCCATTGGCTCTAAGTGTGTGTGAGATAGCAGTGTATGAACACCTAGACTAACCCGAACCGACCCCGACGACACTTCCTAAGTAATATTAATACTTTGTGTCGTTTAATTTGGTGTGTGCATAAAATTTTAAAATGCCACAGTAACACCAAAGATGTTCGATTCATTTAACGACTGCTCCCCAACAATCATAAAAAATAACTTATCCAAAATAACAATTATTCTTTTAATAAATGAATCGTTTTAACATACGTTTATATTTTTCCCAAAAGTACGTACGACTAGAATTTTAGGTAAAATATACATTTCATAAAATATATATTTATCGAGGTTTTCTAGGAAAACAATGAATAACATCACAACTCGTCCAATTTTCCAAACGAGTACTAGTTTGACCAACGGACATAGCATATCATTAAGAATTTGGTGAAATAAACATATATCTTCACGGCTATTAACGATGGACAATTTTTTTTATAGTGTTTAACGTTAGTAAAGTTCAGAAAATCCCGTTTGGTCGACGTGTCTGATATTCAAAGCATAGGGTTTATTTTTAACGCGTTCCTCGACATTTTAGATCATCAATCATATATGATTTGGGAGCGCATTAGTCTGCCACATCATTAAAAAAGAAAAAAATACGCAGGTCCCAAGTGTCGAAATAGGGGTTAATTTTTAACGCGTTCCTCGACATTTTAGATCATCAATCAAATATGATTTGGGAGTGCATTAGGCTGCCACATCATTAAAAAAGAAAAAAATACGCAGGTCCCAAGGGTCGAACTCAAAACCTGGGGGTTAGGAGCCAAGGGTTTGAACCACTATGACAGATGCTTGTTACTGAAATATTTTCCAGACGAAATCATTTTAATCAATGGAACAATCTGGCTCATCTTCTACATAAAAACCCTAGAGTTATCGCATCCGCCATTAGCAAAGCTTCAAACGAATATTACAGACACAATCGAACCAAAACCCTAAACCATTACCTTATGTCGTTAGCTCGGATCCAAGAATTGTGCTTAAACTCGTTGATCTTCACAGCTGCGTGTAGATTGGAACTCGAAACGGGGCTGGCGGTGGCGACGGTTATCGCGTGTAGTCTTCGCAGGCGGTAGAACAACTGAGGCTGGAAAGCTCCTACTAGATGATGGCCGCCATTTGAACAAAGTGTAAGGCTCCAGTTTGTATTCGATTGAGGTCTCTGAGAGTTCACCAATGCTAGTTTTTGGGTTCTCGATTAGATGCGGTTATGGAGGTGAGAATGATTGTAGAGGTTGCAACGATGGTGGTGATCGAGTTATTAGTGTAATGAAGGTGATCGGTTAAGTTGAATCGGGTATCATGAGGGTGGTAGATCAAGTCACATAACCGACGGTGCGATAATACGGGAGTGAAAGCGATTAATCTCCTGTGGCTGATTAAATGATCATTCAATATCAAGCTTTAATGAATTTACATAATCAGACCCTAACCAAGTTACACTTTGGGTGGTCGGGTTTAGTTAAATACCAAAGCAGTCCCTCCAGGTTGATTAAATAGAAATGAGTTTGGGAAATTGCAAGAAAGGTCCCTAAATGTTAACAAGTGTTAACCAAACCTAATGACGTTAATGGAATGTACCCTATACTAAAACGCTACACGAGAATCATTTACTACATAAAACATACACCATCCCGTACGTAACTTATATATATATATATATATATATATATATCAAAATAGTATAATTAACGTATAGCGTTCAAAATGTAACCCTAATTAGCTCGCATAAGATCATGAACATGAACTCACAAATATAGATACATTTCAGTATCTCACAAACAATTATAAAATAATCTACGTGTAAACGTACGACGTCTATTCGTAAAATCATAAGTACTTACGTGGCGTGTTGTGACATAAACTCATAAATTATAACGTATAGTTTTGCATGAAATCGAAAAATATTTAATTCACATGAAATCGTATATCATGCATATAGATCGTGTTTGTCAAATTAATTCATCGACGTCTTGACTCAAGTGTATTGTTCGTATAGTGACGGTCACACAAAACCCTAATTTATAAGGTCAATGCAAACACAAAAACGTTCACAACATATCCATAACAATTTAAGTTTATGTTAAATCGGGGAAATCCTCAAAAGTCGAGTTATCGCATACATGACATGCAACGTTAACTATTCTAGTTAACTAAGATAACGGAAGTTATTAACGGAGTTAAACTAGAAATTACCAGTTGTCACATCATCTCCAAGTTGAAAGAATTTTCGTCCCGAAAATTAAGGTAGACGAAAATTAAGGTAATGCTTGAGGTGTGCTGACTAGTTGACTAGGATGAAGGAAAAGGGGAAAGAAAATTTCCAATTATGACATCATCCCCAAGTTGAAAAGAAATTTCGTCCCGAAATTTAAATCACTAATAAATAACAGTACGTATCGAGGAATTTAGGTTCGATATCCCGAAAAGAGTGATGGACGCTATGTTCAAGAGTGTCTACCACATGTCGGGGAGATGTCAAATGTTTAAAGGAAAAAAATCCAAATCGAAAGTATAGAAAGCGGTTTCTCTAATCAAGAGTTTCTACGAGAAAAGTCGACCGAGTGTATTACGGGGACAGTGTTAAGTGAGAAAGCTTAATAGAGTACGTGACAACATAAGTGTCTGAAGTCAAAACTTTACGTGACGAAGGGATCTTAATATGTCCGAGCAGCCTCCAGCTATCATACTCGATGCTAGTAGTGAAGTTTCCATTATCGTTTTCGCTTAAGGCACTCACATTCACCAACAACCCAGGTGAATTAAAGAGGGAAAAATTTGTGTTTTAGAAAGTTGTGTGTGCATCAAGTCAATTAGTGTGTTTAGTAGACCTTTTGTCTAACGAAAACGTAAATGTCTGAATTTTTCTACCATCTAACAAATAGCATGGAATTTCACAAGTCTAATTAAGTTAACATGAGGGCCCATTGATTGGTTTAGTACTTTATGGACTCATGACCAATTAAGTTCACATGATTCATAATAACATTGAATTCACATTTCATGCAATAACGGTTCGGATAGCATAAGAGTTTCTACGGAGGCTTCCTTTAATGGTTGATACGGGCAATGCATTCTAGCATGCAATCTATCATGAAGGTTCTACCATACAATGCATAAAATTGTCCCAACATATTATATACTAGCATACGACCCTAACATGACATATCTCTAGCATATAAGTTCATAGACTAACCAACATAACCCATACGGTGCAAAGTTAACGGGCTAACTTCACACAGTCTTGTCATTCCCACCGAGGTAGGAGACTTAGGACCTTGTATGGTGTATGGTTTCCATAACCAATCAAGTTAATACATTCACAACATGTCATTTCCTGGTTCCTAACACGTTCCATACACATAACTAATCATGCAATTCTATGTTTAAACAAACACTTCAATAATTAATCAGTTTCTATACCCTAAACATATGATTAGATTCTCAAATTCAGCATGCATAAACACATATCTTTTGTAAACATTCCTCATGAAAAGGTCAAAAGCAAACGAACTATTTATCAAGGTTAAAACGGTTCAACAATTGATCACTGACTAAAACATATAAAAGCAAGCATATTGAGGTCCAGATGGTAATCAAATCGAGTGCTACCATTATCTTTAAAAGATAACACGTAGAAGTTTGTTTCAAAAAAATATATATTATAATAAATTTTGCTACGAATTATCCCGGTATTAACGTAAAGGATTAGTTTCAAATTCAAACTGGGGTTCAACATCATACAACATATCATCATACACATTACCCTTTGTAAAGGTACAAAAATAAGGGCACAAGTTCAATCAAAACAAAAGTGTAAAATGGGATGTACCGATAATAGACGGTGCCCTACAGAATGGTTCATAACATCCAGTATGAGAATATCACATTTAAGACAAAGAGCGCCACTGGCTCAGTTCATGAATTCAAGTGAGTGTTGAGGTAGTAGTGTATGGTAGTTGTAACTACACATTCCAAAGTATGACATGTGACTTTAGAATGGAACCGGTTGAGATACAAACTGAGGGGCTGTAACTGTCGTAATAGATAGTGTAGAGTTCAAAGAGAAGTATCCAACGTGCTTGATAAGATTTAGCAAGAAATTCGCATCAATAGATATCGAGATGAACGTGTCAACGGTTATACGGTTCCATAGAGTAAGCATCTCATCAAGAGGAGTCTTCATTGCTTAAGTTCACAAACGTGTCCAATCTACTTGGTGTTCTCGCATTTCATGCGATATGAATCATTCTTTCTAGAATATTGGTTTAAATAGCGTTCGAAAATATTGCACGACATGAACATGAATCACAAACCATCGGGATACTCAATAGTGGTTTAAGTTCTGGGCGATTGTACTTACGAATATCTGTTAGGGTTCACTGCGGGTTTACCACGAACCAAGAGGTTAAATCAGGTGTTGTACAGAAAAGAATCAGGGGTATTCTCTTTAGTGATAGCCAGAAAGTTTATCAAAGGGACAGTCGATTCAAAAGTAGTTTTCCTTTAAAGAGAGGTCAACCTACTTCTCAACACATGCTTCTAAAAGTTGGATTTGATCATCCACTCAGGTGGTTTTCTATTCGTAAGGGAAAATCTATGGTTTTTACAACATTGACGTTTATTATGGGTCAGAACCCACATCTAAATCGTGGTCAGGAAGTTCGTTTTAGGAGAGTTTCTTCCAGATTAGAACAATTTGAAGGGATGGTGTTTCATTATTTCAGGTATGTCTCTCTTGATAGAAATTCATAGGAGATATCTGTAATTTCAAGGAAATTAGCTTTAAGCAGTTTTGTCGAGGACATAGTCTCGTTAGGTGGAGTTTCTCAAGATGAGGCTCTTGTGGTATGACTCTAAAGTCAACCCTTGGTCCGGTACTGGTCCCACATTTAACGTGCCACTAAGGTATATATAGGGTGTACCGCAACTAACCCACCACACTGCCAGCACCTTGAAGGCGTACCAGCTGCCTACCATTGCTAGCTATTAGTCGAACCACATTAGATGTTTTTAACGAAAACAGAGTACGTCAAGTTTCTCCCAAACGTTGGAATGAAAGAGGGTGCGAGATTAAAACCTCATTATGTTGCGCACAAAAGGTGTAATAGTTTCCATTCCCAATACCAGTATTATACACAAGGTTTGCTACTCTAGCGATGATCGTTGAGAAGTTGACACGCACAACGTGAATATCATAATGCTTTAGATTTCAAGACGTTCAAAATTTTAAACATGCCATAAGGTCTATGTTCAGGCTGGGGTTTCATCAATGAAAGTTTTCTGAAAAGGATGATGAGGATTCGTGTACCAGAAATTTTTTCGATAGTTGTTATGACAAGAACGCTAATAAATATACAAATGTATGGATAACTTGGTGTACTCAGTGCGTAAGAAGGGAAATTACAAGGTCGGTGGTACAATTATCTATACATAACAAGAAGTTCATGCTAGGTGGGTGTAAATAGAGTTTTCATAAAAGACTCTGTATTGTTACAGCGATAGAGGCACAAGGTAGTCTCATCATCAATGATATTAACTAGTTGAAATACTAACCATGAGTGTAACACTTGTTGGTTCAAGGCTTGAAAGCTTTACCAAGGCATGAAGGAATACAAAAGCGTGAGAATCAGAAATTGTTAGTTGCTAAATCATAAACGGTTTAAATCATGCAGACAAAAATCAATAGTACAGGTTCAGAAGGTCAATTGGAATAATCATTGTGTTAAAGCGGAAAGTCATTAGTTCGAAAATTATGAAGGCTTTTCACTAACATTGCTCCCATTAGAGAGAAATATGCTTGCAGTGCGGTAATCGGTTTGTGCAATCGTGACGATGTTGCTGGCAACAAGTTTTCGTTCACACAATAAAATTAGCGGTATGAATCTTTAGAGGAAACTTCACAAGAGTGTTTTAACCAGGAAATATGTTCCAGTGTCCGCGATATATGATTTATATAATTCGCGTATCCAGTGTTGTCTGGGTTTTCGTCTGGTTAAGGTTCGTGTAAGTTGCCTCACAATCGCAAAAGTTCCAAGGATTGATGTGGTAGATAAGGTCGTAGGGGTAGAGTTACGATTCAAGATGTGACAATCGGAAATTTCCCAAGTTAACTCCGTTAACAACTAGTGTTATATTTCGATAACGTCCGTTACATCAGTTAACTAGAATAGTTACACGAGCACTGCACATGAGTCTAGACGTCGGTCGACCAACTTGAATGCATATAATTTATAATTTTATATAAATTATATTTTATGATTTCACTAAAACGTTTTGTCATTTTATGTGGCAATTATATTTATTATTTTTACGTGGTATATAGGTATATATATATGCATGTCGTTCTATGATTTTATGTGACGTTCTAAGGTTTATATATATTTTTTTCTATATAAACGTCAAAGGTTAGAAATATTTTGATATATATACTCGTTCGATCATTGCTTACATTCCTTCGGTTAACTTGGTTAGATGTCATTATTGTTTTATAAAATTTGAGGGGACCACTCTTGCTATTTCTTAAAGTTATTTCTATTTTATAAAACCTAGAGGGACCTAGGTTGTTAATACCCAAACATGCGTCCAAACCTTGTAAGATATGGAGGGACCAAATGTGTCAAACCTTTAAACATGCTCTTGAACGGAAAATTCAATTCTCTGATCTTCAAACTGCCGTAACCGCTCATCATTAAGCTCGACCTCCTGAATCGTCACCGGTTACGTATGGTTTTACTCTAGAACTGGCATAATCGATTAACCTTAACCATTTTGCCAAAAGAAAATCCCATCGGAACTCTCAACCTCCTCCCGCTATTCCCGACCTCCGGCGAACCACTGCAATCCGGCCACCTTCTAACACCCGGCCGACTGCCACTACTGTTAACATCACCCATTCTGCATCACAGTCGGAGTTCAACGACACCACGAACACAGTAGGAGCAAAGAGTTGCAGATCCGACTCCGATCGATCGAGATCGGTTTAAACTTGTTCACCGTCATCTTCACGTTCGGGTTCGTTTCCGCATCAGAGGTAATCCTAAAACTCTTTCTAATTGATTTACAGTATCATCGTGGGATTTCCGATCACGAACCAACCCCTGTAAAAATCCCGTTTGTCATGTAATGGAGGTGGGGTGAATTAGGGTTTTAGTGAAAGTGATAAACGCGGTCTGTAATAATTATATATATTTTCCTTGTCGCAAAAAAAAACTCAACAATTGAAAGTGTCCTAGTGGTCAAACGCATTGGCAGGCGACGTTGGGGTCGCCGGTTCGAACCCCGGCCAAACCCCATTCTTTTTCCTGTTTTATTTCCTGAACCCACTCAGTCTACATGTCACTGTATGGATAAAACCTTTATGATTCAAATCTATTATCAAGACAGCAGCCTAGCCCAATGGTCAAGACCTTGAACTCTAAAGTACAGGTCATGGGTTCGAGCCCTGTGACCATCATTTTTATTTTTGCTGTTTTATTCTTTTAAGGGATTCAAGCTTCATTTGGTCTAAAACCCAAAATTTCTAATTCATGTCTACTAAATCTATACTCGTGATACCCGTAGAACGTTTGTATTATGAAAACCTTACGATTTAAATGGATCGAAATTTTACAGTCTCGTTATTAATGATAAAAATTAGTTTTAAACATATAAATATATGGTTTTTTGGACTATATTAATCCAAGTTATCGCATATTGGCCAATATTAATCCCATTTAAAAAATTGGCCTATATTAATCCCTATTATCTGACTATTGGAAAATTATGGTCCCCGTTATTTTTTTCCTTAACGTCGTTAACTTAATCCCATGTGGCGCTGATGTGTAATCCAACGTGGCGTGGCCGTTAAAACCTTTCTTAACTCTCGGTGATGTCATCAAAAGGTAAATAGAAAAGACCGGAGAAGCCTATGCACGAATCTTAACCTAACTCCTTCCCCCAAATCGCTTTCATCCCTTGAACAAATTCAAACTTAATTCTCCCAAATCAGTCAACAAAACCGATGTTAATGCCGTGATTTTGCAGGTAAGAAAGTCATAATCCTCTGCTTTGTACTATTTTTACCTTCAACTACTAATTTACAGTGTTGAATAGTTGAAGAGAAATCAATGGCCGACAAGTTAAAATTGAAGATATGGCATCGCGGAAATTTCAAGCAATCATCTTCAATAGAGTATGTGAATGGAGGTACACTATCTCTTGAGCTTGAAATCAACAAAGTCTCTTACATTCAGATTAGAGATTGTGTTTTAGACTACTGCGGCTATGAAAGGTTAAATTTTGTTATGTATTATGCACCTCCTGGAAAACCCATTGATGAAAATAGCTTATTGGAGTTGAGTAATGAGCAATATGTGAAGGATATGCTCACAGATATCGGTAGGAACCTGAAACAAACTTGCTGTATATATGTTGAACTCAAAGCCCACAAAAAAACCTGACCCAAAAGTAGAAGACCAGCCCAAAAAAGAAACCCCACCAACCACTGTAGCAGCCTTTACTGAAGCCCAACATAGCCAACAACAAAACCCTACTAGTAACACATGTGAGTTGGTTGATGCTAAATGGTATACACTTGTTGAATCTGAGAGTGAGAAGGGGTGTACTTTAGATGCAACTGAAATTGAAAAGGGAGATACAGATCAATTTGTGGCCGCTGATGTTGAAGGGTGTAATGTGGAAGAAGTTGATGGTGAAGAGGCTGATCTAAGTAAGGCTTTAGGTGATGATCTTGAAGAAACTAATGGTGAAGATGCTGAATTAGACGCAGATGATGGTGAGGAAACAAATGTTAATGATGATATACTTTGCGCAGATTCAGATACAGATGATGAGGAGTGGAGAATATTAGCTGCTAAGGTTGCAAATATTAGCAAGGAAGATGAGTTACCGAATAAAAAATTGATTAAGAAGTTGGTTAATGAAGGAGCAAATAGTTAACAGATCAAAACAGTGGTTGAAGAGGACAGTGAAGGTAGTATTTATGATGATTCTGATGGTGATATCAACTCACCTGGAGACAGTGAGGATGATGATATATTAGGGAAGAAGTATAAGCTACATGTTTAAATTGTTAATGAGCATACATATTGGTCTAAATGGGAATGGATTGTTGGAACAAGATTCCCTACTAGGTTTCCCTTCAAAGAAGCTGTTATGAAGTATGCTCTTGCCCAAGGTAGGAATTTGTTTGTTTCAGTAAGTAATAAGAAAAGAGGGGGTAGAATTGGCTATCATTGTATAAAAGGTTGCCCATTTAAGGTTTATTGTTCTTTGTGGAAGAAGAAAGGTTGTTATTTGGTTAAACAGCTATAAACCAACACACCTGTCTAAGGAATATGTTGAAGAATAGGCAACTGATAGCTGGATTTATAACTGATCACTTCCTAGATGTGTTCAAGGCTAAGCCTGATTGGAGTGCCAACGAAATACAAGATGCAGTCAAGGTAGCATTCAAGTGTTAATTTCTAATTGGCTTGCATACAAGGCAAAAAAAGGCTGCTCACAAGAACTTACATGGGTCAATGAGGGATCATTATAGTAAGATGGGTTCATACATAGAAGCCTTGACAAATGCCAATCCCACATCAGTTTTCCAGCTTTTGAAGGTTCCTCCTGGATTCCATGGTGATTATGAGCCTAACATAGAGGTATTCCATAGGATTTTTGTTTGTTTTGATAGCTTAAGGAAGGGTTTTCTAGCTGGTTGTAGAAAAGTATTATGTTTAGATGAGTGTTTTTTTTAAAACATTCCTTGGAGGCATGTTGCTAGCAGCCATAGGAAGAGATGCAAACAATCAAATGTATCATGTGGCATGGACTGTGGTTGAAGGGGTAACTACCCTAAGTTGGACATGGTTCATGGGAGACTTGAAAAAGACTTTAGGTGTAACAGAATATGGTAAGGGCCGGACCCTCATTTAAGACCAACAGAAGGTATTCTCATAGCATACAACTTCTTATTGCATTTGGTTTTTCATATTACTTAATGGTTATTTGTTACATGGATTACTAAATGCAGTTGTATCTTATTGGCCAAATGCTGAGCACAGAAACTTTGCAAGGCATATATATGCAAATTGGCACGAGAAACACGAAGGTGATGAATTAAAGGAGGTATTTTGGAAAGCTGCCAGAGCCTATTGTGAGACTGATTACCAACAGGCTGTTGATGACATGAAGGCATTATAGGGTTTATATTAAGAATTCACCGAGAGTTAAGAAAGGTTTTAACGGCCACGCCACGTTGGATTACACATCAGCGCCACATGGGATTACGTTAACGACGTTAAGGAAAAAACTAACGGGGACCATCCTTTTCCAATAGTCAGATAATAGGGATTAATGTAGGCCAATTTTTTAATGGGATTAATATTGGCCAATATGTGATAACTTGGATTAATATAGTCCAAAAAACCTAAATATATATGCATATACGTATATATATATTTAACTTCTATTATCATGCAAACGTTTTAAAGATTCTCCTTAAACTCTTGAAAATTTTGACACGACATATGAATATAGATATTGGATGTTTTATTTTTCACCCTTTGGACTACACATCGATATTCATATTTATGAACATATATATATAACCCGATCATTTATTATTTGGAATAATATACGCACATTGATTTTTTGTAAATCTTCGTGTCCTCGATTAATTATTAGTTGTGACTACCTTCGAACAAAAGATTTTTAGCGCGTATTGGAATTGTCACCTACGTCATATTTCGAATTACTTGATTTAATACCGTCGTCTAGGCTATGTTACTCATGTACGGGCACACACTTACGTATGTAAAATCGATAGGTGCTCGGTAGTTACGCAAGGCATGAAGTCTTACTAAATTGTAGCTGCGCACCCTAAGGTGAGTTACACAACCTTTTACGTTACGCCCGGGTTTGGACGATAACACACGCAAACATGTTACACCCGGGTTAGGGTGATAACACGACAACTATTATGTATGATTAAAGTAGAAATCTAGTATATATCACATGTTCACGTAAAATGCTTTATCTTTCAAGTCCTTACTTTATCGAACCATTAATAGCAAATAGCGAGGGGATATTGGGTAGTACTACTGGGGTCTGACAAACCCCACTCAGGGGGCACGAGATGCACGACCCGACTGGCAGTCGGACTGAGGACAATGTCAGCCTAACTTACCGTGATCGAGTAGACACGGGGAAGGCAAAACACGTAAGGATTATTCCTACAACTAATTGGTCAGCTTCGGTTGTGAACGTTTTAGTGACATGAACTTAGGCTCGCTACCTACGATATGGATTGTACTTGTAATATACATACTTATATACAAATAAAGACTGTTGTATTCGTACTGCATACTTATACTAGATACGAACTTGCTTTTAAATTCAACTTGAACTAATACTTACTTATCGGGTGCTTGTTTTGCGCAACATAATTATTATAAGCTTCCGCTAAACTTTAACTCTGGTTTTGATATTTCCCGTTTGGAAATATATTTACATTTTGAACCCTTAATTTATGTTTTATGTAACTAATGACTCGGGTCTTGGTCCGGTTCACACCCCACACGGTAAAACTCAGTTAGTGGAAATTAGGGGTGTAACACAAGATGAATCAAAAACTAGTACACGAGTGAAACGATGTCCTTTATGGACTAGCATTCATAATATTTTTTAGAAGAGTTCTCGAAGGGATTAGAATCCATATATAGGAGAGATAAGATCATGCGCGATAACGTTTACAAAGATAGATGACTTCGATCATCCGATTGAGTTCAACATGTTCAACATTCAATGCCAAGATGAGAAAAAAAATTACAAGAATTTGGTCCCAATACAACCATTGGCTTGCCTAGTAGGATTCTCCAGGGTTTCCATATACTACAAATTACATTTACATGTGCACCCATAACTGTGATTTACTTTATATGATCACCCTAGTTCCTCTTATTTCAGCTACCAGGTATGGTGTGGCCACTTACACGTGGTTATCTTGACCAGAAGTTGCTAAAGAGACAAGTTTCGAGCGTAAAATGTTCGCTTTAATTGGAATGACCCACCTGAAGCGAGCCAACCATAAATTTAGTTCAATTGGATCTGAGTAGGGTTTATCATGCATACCGACTAAATCACAATCCGGTACATAAAGAGAGAACGTTAGTTGGCCCACACCAGGTACCGGTGAGGTTATAAGAGGTGTTCCCAAGTTGTGTTATCTCGACACATAACGCGATAGAAACGAGAAGCGGGGGATCTTACAAGATCAAGGAAACTGTGAAGTCGATCAGGGTAACATAGGCAGATACAAGTGCCCCCGGCCAACCACTTTGAATTCATACACTGTTTCCTTCAGTGAAGCTGAATGATTGCGCTACTAACACATTATGACAACATTCCTGAACAGGTAGGTTTTGAGGTATATGCAGGGCAGGTTTAACAAGAACCTCCAAAGCTAGGTTAAAGGTTTAAGAACAGAAAGATGTATTATACCACCTCCCCTCAGTAAGCGCTCGTCCAATATCTGGGTACTACGCCCAGTCCCTCGGCCTAGAATAATACTGAGCAACAAATGGCTCGCAAAGAGTGAAGATGTGATCCTCTTAGCTAATTCGACGTCTCGTCGTCCATGGATGGTAACCAAGAGGTACACAACTTAGAGATGATGAGGACGACTCAAGAATATCCCGCTCCTCGCCGTGAGTAAAAGAGAGTTAGATGCTAAAAAAAATACGACATATTGTAGGCCAGGTGCGTGTTGGAGTGAGTATCACGATGCATGAGAAAAACGTTTAAGCACGAACTAATGCAAAACAGTTACAGTCTAAGACCGAAATCATAGTTTGCTGTAACCATGGGCTCTGATACCAATCTGTCACACCCCCAATTTCCACTAACAGAGCATAATCGTGTGGGGTTTGAGCAAACCAGAATCCAATCCATTAATTACACCAAACGACCATTATATATCAAAAGATTTTCCTTATATTAAAATATAATATACATTCAGAGTTTTACAAATGCGGAAGCATAAACAAAAGATTTAGTATTGACATAAAACATGGTCATCTGAAATAACGTATCTTGTATAGAAAAACAAAACATGGTTTTAAAAGGCTCATGCATGCATACTCGTGATATTCGAACACATGGGACCTGAGAGAAACATGTTTAAAGAAAAAGTGTTAACCAAAGGTTTGTGAGTTCACGCAAGTAATGTATACACAAGTGTATAGTAATGTTCCACGGATACGGCAGTCTTTATCTGTAAATAGTAATGTCACATGAACACGTCATTTATTGTTCGTAAATAGTAATGTAAGAATTAAAGAATAATCCATATCGTAGGTAGCTAGCCTATTTTCATGTCACTAAATGGCTCGTAACCGAAGCTGACTAATGCACGTAGGTATTATTAACGCGTTTGCCTTCCACGTGCCCACCAGAACAACGGTGTGTTTAGGCTGACATTGTTCTCAATACGACCGTCAGTCGGGTGGTGCATCTCGTTCCCGCTGAGTGGGGTTTGTCAAACCCTAGTTGTACTACTCAATATCACCTCGCTATTTCACTATTAACGGTTCGAATTTGTAAGGACTTAAGTTGGTGTAACATTATAGTGAACATGTGATATATAATGGCATTATTTTTTTTAATCTTAAAGCAAACAGTTTATCAATGCACGTTACCATCTCAAACCAGATGTAACGTAAATAGAGTTGTGAACTCACCTTAGAGTGTGATGCAACAAAATAATCAAGCGCCGAGGTTTTGTGAATCTACCGATCACCTAACGAGCATGTATTTGTAAGTGCATGTCTAAATTCAACGACAATACCTATACGACAATGTTTGACAATTATGCCATTGGCTCGAAGTGTTTGTGAGATAGTAGTGTATGAACACCTAGACTGACCCGAACCGACCCAGACGACACTTCCTAAGTAATATTAATACTTTGTGTCCTCTAATTCGGTGTGTGCATAAAATTTTAAAATGCCACAATGACACCAATGATGTTCGATTCATTTAACGACTGCTCCCCAATAATCATAAAAAATAACTTATCCAAAATAACAATTATTCTTTTTATAAATGAATCGTTTTAACATACGTTTATATTTTCCCCCAAAAGTACGTACGACTAGAATTTTAGGTAAAATATACATTTCATAAATATATATATATATATCGAGGTTTTCTAGGAAAACTATGAATAACATCACAACTCGTCCAATTTTCAAGACGAGTACTAGTTTGACCAACGGGATTAAGAATTTGGAGAAATAAACATATATCAACACGACTATTAATGATGAACAAATTTTTTTATAGTGTTTAACGTTAGTAAAGTTTAGAAAATCCCGTTTGGTCGAAGTGTCCGATATTCAAAGCATAGGGGATAGTTTTTAACGCGTTCCTCGATATTTTAGATCATCAATCAAATATGATTTGGGAGTGCATTACGCTGCCACATCGTTAAAAAGAAAAAAGTACGTAGGTCGCAAGTGTCAAACTCACGACCTGTGGGTTGGGAGTCAACGGTTTGAACCACTGTGACAGATGCTTGTTACTGAAATATTTTCCAAACGAAATCATTTTAATTAGTGGCAATCTGGCTTATCTTCTACATAAAAACCCTAGAGTTATCGCATCCGCCATTAGCAAAGCTTCAAATGAATATTACAGACACAATCGAACCAAAAACCTAAACCATTACCTTATGTCGTTAGCTCGGATCCAAGAATTGTGCTTAAACTCGTTGATCTTCAAAGCCGCGTGTAGGTTGGAACCCGAAACAAGGCTGGGGTGGCGACGGTGATCGCGTGTAGTCTTCGCAGGCGGTACAACAACTGAGGCTGGAAAGCTCCTGCTAAATGATGGCCGCAATTTGAACAAAGAGTAAGGCTACAGTTTGTATCCGATTGAGGTCTCTGAGAGTTCACCCATGCTAGTTTTTAGGGTTTCGATTAGATGCGGTTATGGAGGTGAAAATGATTATAGAGGTTGCAACGATGGTGATGATCGAGTTATTAGTGTAATGAAGGTGATCGGTTAAGTTGAATCGGGTATCATGAGGGTGGTAGATCAAGTCACAAAACCGACGGTGCGATAATCCGGGAGTGAAAGCGATTAATCTCTTGTGGCTGATTAAATGATCATTCAATATAAACTTTAATGAATTTACATAATCAGACCCTAACCAAGTTACACTTTGGGTGGTCAGGTTTAGTTAAATACCAAAGCAGTCCCTCCAGGTTGATTAAATAGAAATGAGTTTTGGAAATTGCAAGAAAGTTCCCTAAATGTTAACAAGTGTTAACCAAACCTAATGACGTTAATGGAATGTACCCTATACTAAAACTCTACACGAGAATCATTTACTACATAAAACATACACCATCCCGTACGTAACTTTTATATATATATATATATATATATATATATATATATATATATATATATATATATAGGGTTAGGTTCAAATGAAAACCAATTGATTTTGAAAACTTTTAAAAACCATTCTGGGCCACTAATTTTCAAGGGGGAGCCACTCAAATTCATGGGGGGATATCCTTATATATAACTAGTGGCTCAGAATGGTTTTTAAAAGTTCTCAAAACCATTTGGTTCTCAAATGATCCTCTCCATATATATATATATAGGATTAGGATCGTGTGAAAACCCATTTATTTTGTGAAAACGTGAAAACCACTTTAAAACCTTTATAACTTTTTCATACGTTGATGTTTTTTCATGAAATTTGCGCCAAAAGTCTTAGAATTACGTTATCTTTAATTCTATAAAAACCAATTTTTTTATTTTTTTTTCGTTTTTGGTACACATGTGTACCACAATAAAAAAACTCAAAATTTAATATGAGTTACTAATAGTTTTAAAAGGAAATTGCACCCTAATTATTATAGTTTTATTATCTTTATATCTAAAGAAAAAAATAACATTTTATGATTTTTTAAGTATTGCTACACATGTGTACTATGTTTAATTATCATTCGTAACATAAATGTTTTATTGTTTTTAGTATGTTTTTAATATATTTTTAACATAAGGAGTGTTTTTATACTTTATAATTCGTTTTTGTGTAGTAGTAGTGATGATGGTACACATGTGTACCAAAAACGAAAAAAAAAAACGTTTTTTTTATAAATATTGTTTTCCAGAGTTATAGATAACGTAATTCTAAGACATTTGGCGCAAATTTCATGAATAAACATTAACGTATAAAGAAGTTATGTAGGTTTTAAAGTGGTTTTCACGTTTTCACAAAATAAAGGGTTTTCATAGGATCCTTCCCTATATATATATATATATATATATATATATATATATATCAAAATAGTATAATAAACGTATAACGTTCAAAATGTAACCCTAATTAGCTCGCATAAGATCATGAACATGAACTCACGAATATAGATACATTTCAGTATTTCACATACAATTATAAAATAATCTACGTGTAAACGTACGACGTCTATTCGTAAAATCATAACTACTTACGTGGCGCGTTGTGACATATACTCATAAATTATAACATATACTTTTGCATGAAATCGAAAAACATTTAATTCACATGAAATCGTATATCGTGCATATAGATCGTGTTTGTCAAATTAATGCATCAACGTCTTGACTCAAGTGTATTGTTCGTATAGTGACGGTCACACAAAACCCTAATTTATAAGGTCAATGCAAACACACAAATGTTCACAACATATCCATAACAATTTAAGTTTAGGTTAAATCAGGGAACTCCTAAAAAAGTCGAGTTATCGCATACATGACATGCAACGTTAACTATTCTAGTTAACTAAGATAACGGAAGTTATTAACGGAGTTAAACTAGAAATTACTAGTTGTCACAAAACGCCTTCCTGTTCCTGTGTGAGTACGTAAAATGCAGCCCTCCCATATGGTACTCGGAGAGGTTGGCTCTCTCAATGAAACCATTGAACCCCCAGCCCCAACCGGATGAAATTCGGAGTGTAAATGATCATCGGACCCCCTGACCTCGTTAAAGTCACCAACCATAACCCATATACCTTCCAAAGACCATCTAATTTCCACTAATTTATCCCAAGGTCTTCTTTTAACTCTAAGATTATGAGGAGAATAGATGTTAACAATGTTAACCCTGTCCAAGATACCGACTATAACCCCGGAGACCACCATGAAATGGTCCTCCCTTACTAATCCCCGATGCCATAAAAAATGAAGGATTCTAGGAACAAGCGAAGCCCCGATCTACCACACGCATCCACCCATTCGCTCGCCTCACCCCTCTGACCCCATAAACAAGAAAATGGAATCTTGCTCCCATCTAACAACTGAGATTCTTAGAATACACATGAACTGAATTCGATGCCTACCCTTTATCTGAGAGATCCACGAACATTTGTGTCAGGACTGATTTAAGCCAGATAATCTCATCCGATTCATCACACAAGTACGGAAATCATGTGTGATGATCAATCATGGGTGAATCTGCATCATTGTAAGCACAATGATGATTTTTGAAACTCAAAAACACAAAGAAACACCAAGAACACACACAGTTAAAGGAAAAATGCTCTCTGCTGTATTTCAGGTGAGGCTTGCCCAAGTAGGGTTTATAAATGTCCTATTTATACTATACAGAGAGCATGAACAATTCAGCATATTCATACAACAATCATTACATCAAAATCAGCAAGAATACTCTAACAGACCTACAAGTTCGCTAAGAACATATTCCAGTCCGCTAAACTTCAAGTAGTCTGCTAGAATAATCAAGTTCGCTAGGTACAGTGAAGTCCGCTAAGAGATCATGTAGTCCGCTAAGCATCATGTAGTCCGCTAAGAAAGATCAAGTCCACTAAGTTTAAATCTAGTCCGCTAAGCTTTAGTCCGCAAGGAACATTCAAGTTCACTAAGGCAAAACTCAAGTTCGCAAAGAGCAAACTCAAGTTCGCTAAGAGCAACTTGAAATTCCAAAATTCTTCAAGTCTTCATTCTGAAAGGTTCTTTGAAAGATCTTCACCAAGAATGCTCAACGGTGAAGCGTTTGCGTTGCCAACAACCAAAATGGGTTCCAACACTCTACCTATTATTTCTCTCGTTTTATGCTTCCCAATAAGATTTTTAAGATTATTAAAGGCTTAAGGGCAGAAAAAAATTTGGAAGGGGGGGGGGGGGTGGGGTTAACGACATTAAAAAAAAAAAAATACTCTGAGTTAGATGGGACCTTATTTTGGCTGATAAAGAAAAAGGTAGTTTAAGTATTGGTAGTTTGACGGATTTAAATCTAGCTGTTTTGTTAAAATGGAGGTGTTATTTTTTAAATTATTAAGAGCTAATGTGGGTGAAAGTAATTGATTCTATCTATTCTAAAGATTTTTCTAATAAAGAGGTTGTAGGAAAAGGTGACGAGGTTTGTCATAAAATTGTTAAGGTCATTCATAACCTACATGGAAAAAAAATGTGATTCCTTTATCTGCTCTAAAGAAGGTTGTGGGTAGGGGTGACTCTACCATGTTTTGGAAGGATATTTGGATGGATGCCGAACCACTTTTCTATATTTGTTCGAGGCTCTTTACTCTTGAAAATAGTAAATGTTGTAAAGTGTCGGATCGTGGAGGTGGGGAAGGGTGGAGTTGAGATTGGAGGCGTGACATTAGAGGTGCAGTCGAAGAGTTGCAATTACAAAGGCTTTTGATGATGCTTAATTCAAAGAATTGGAGTAACGATATCTACTCTTGGAAGTGGGATTTCAAAACTCAAGATGACTATGTGGTGAAAGGGATTAGGAAATCAATTTAAAGAAATTTTTTTACCGGGTATTGATTGGTTTACCAGGTGGAACACAAATGTCCCAAAGGAGGTAGGATTTTCATGTGGCAGATTTTTTTAGATCGTTTACTCACAAGAATTAATTGATGTGAAAAAGGTTGGAGATCCGATTCTTGTTAGTCCTCTCGGCGATTCTGAGTTGGAGTTTTTGCAACACTTGTTTGGTTCGTGTATGGTCACAGGGAAGATTTGGAAGTTGATTTCCGGTTGGCTCTCGCTTTTCGGTCCAGAAATGTTATAATCTCGTGAACTATATTCATTACTTGATGAGTGCAGATTATCGAGGAAACGTAAGCGTATGGTTAAAGGGATTATGTTTTCTGCTTGGTCAGTTATTTGGAAGGAATGAAATGAGATAGTGCAAAAGCAGGGGGGGGGGGAGATGACTTGAAGAAGCAATTCATGTTTGACTCGATCCTTCATTTCTGATATCATTGGATCACAACTAGAGATAAATGTAATGTGCCCTGGGTTAATTGGTTACAAAACTCGCTTCCATTATTATAACTTTTTATGTTGTGTGATTGGTTAGGTTTTTCTAACGACCACATGTTAGTTATTAAAAAAGGAAAAAGAAATGATTCCTAGCTAAATTTTAAACCGTATTTATTAAAATTATTTGAACTTGTTATAATTAAACATACTCTAAATTTTGAATTTTATTTTTCTATAAAGAGTTAACTGAATGACCAAAATTAAGTAATCATTAAATTATTTAGTCTTTAATAATTTATTTTTTAACAATTACTTATTACTTCATCTTAAATTTGTAAAAAATGTACTCTAGTACTTGAAAAAAAATGTAGTCAAGTACATTAACTATTCCGCTTATGTCACATGGTTTTAATCACTTGTAAAAAGTTTATAATGTGAATATAATATTATTTTTTGAATGATTTGAACTTTATAGTTAAAAGTTTGACTGAAACTTAATGTATAAAGGCATTTTTTTCGTGTGAAGTTATGAGATAAGGGTCAAATTGTTCGGGGTACGTTTGATAATTACGTCTTATTTGTTAGTGTGTTTTTTTTTAGTAAAATAGTGTTAAAAGAGCAATTGTTATCATTTTGTTATCAAATATGTTGTGACAAACCACAACCATCGGTGACCACGAGTTAACAACGTTTTTGCCACCTTGTTTTTTGGTAGTAAATTGGTGTCAAAAGAGCAATTGTCGCCATTTTGCCACCAAATATGTTGTGAAAAAAAACTTTTTTTGATATTTCATAATCACGCAAGCTATATTGTATAATCACGATATATTGCATAATCCCGCAAGTTTGTTTCATAATGACGTAAAATTTGGCTCGATTTTTGTGATAGTAAATAGGTGTCAATAGGGCGCCACACATTTTTGCCACCATGTTATTTGTAACAAAATGGTGTGAAAAAAAGCAATTGTCACCATTTGCCACAAAAAATGTTGTGACAAAAAGCCTCTTTTGTAAATATTTTTTTTCTTGCAATTGGCAAATTTATTTGTGGTGGCAAATTAGGTGTCACCAGCATTTTTGCTATCATTTTTTGGTAGCAAAATGTGTCAAAAGGGCAAGTGTCACTATTTTGACATCAAATATGTTGTGATTTTTATAATCACGCAAGCTATATTGCATAATCACACAAGTTTATTTCATAATCACGCAAGCTATATTGATAATCACGCAACATATATTTAATAATCACGCATTATTTGCCACTATGTTTGTGGTAGCAAATAGGTGTCAATAGGGCGAGACACGTTTTTGTCATCGTGTTTTGGATAGCAAGCATGTTGTTAAAAGGGCAATTGTCACCATTTTACCACCAATATGTTGTGACAAAAAACAACTTTTGTAGTTAATCACGTAACTTTTATTTCACAAATTACGCAAGGTTACAAGGACACATAGACGAGCTTAATTTTTTTAAATATAGCAATACTATATTACAATTAAAGAGAATTAAATGTTCGCTTTTATGGTGTAATTTTTTTTTATAAAGTTAATGTCATACACTACTACAAAAAAGGGCTTTCTTGACGCTTTTTGCGCGTCAAGAAAGGGCCCAGATGACGCGCAAAAAAACGTCAAGGAAGGTGGGGTCAAGAATCTTCTTGACGCGAAAAATGCGCGTCAGCCCGTTCTTGACGCGCGAACGATGACGCTCCATTTATGACACTCAATGCGCGTCATAAAATGCGTGTCAAGGAAGCCACCGTCATAAATCTGCTTATGACACGCATTTTTGCGCGTCATGGATTTATAAAAAAATAAAAAAAAATATTTTAATAGAATCACTAATTTCTATATTAAATGACAATTAACCTAATAATACAAAATAAAAATACAAATAAAGCAAAATAATGCATTTCATATATATAGCAAACATTACAAAGTTAACATAGTTCACAAATGTGTCCGGTATGCTAACAATAAACATATAATAATAAATCTAACACCATATCATTTTCCTTAGCATTCTTACAACATTTTATGTTGACCGCATCTTTAAAGTCTTCAGTCTAGTCTCTAATCTTTGTCATTCCTTAGCATCCATTGGTGTGTTTTGACTCGTTGAGCTTGTTTTGGTCATATCTTGGTCACACGAACTCGGATTGGGATGATTCAAAAAGCCACGAACTCGTATCCATGTCCTTTACCATATCATCCAGCTAAATCAGTCGAAATAAGCTGCTACAGTTTCCAGTAATTGCAGCTGTAACCTGACATGTGTGTTTTGACCCGTTAAGCTTGTTTTGGTCATATCTTGGTAATCCAGCCTAACCCCATCTCCAAATAATTCTAACATCCCAAATCTGCAATGGTTTTCACTGGAATAAAAACACAAGCATAATTAAATGTTCAAATTTGGATAAAAAGTTACTAAACTCATAACATAATTAAATATCCAAACTTGGATAAAAAAAAGTTACTAAACACATAAGCAATAGTACAGAGCAAAGATTAACCTACATGGGAAATCTAAAATGTTCTTTTATATACATCTTTAACAAAGAGTTTTCTTTTGATTTTGAGATTTCAAAGCTTGTACTTCACTATTATCTTTCCCTAATGAGCATCACTGTTTTTAGTAAATAAATTCAGTGAAGTAACGGGTCAGTCTGGGTTTCACTGGTATAAAAGTTGGACCCAATTCATGAACCGGGCTGAAATAAACCTTATATAAGTTGCAATGTTCATGTGAAACAACCTGTTGAGTTGAAACAAAAGTTTGGGCAAGCAGATTCATGAAAAGTTTGGGCTGAAACAAAACGAAAAAAGAATAACTACAACATTACATACCTCATAATGTATAGCTCCATTCTCCTTAATAAACTTTAGAACACCATAGCAAACCCTGCAAACATACCAACGGTCAATTTCTTTAGAAAAAGGCTAGTATTTTTTCTACTTTTGAGGCTTCCTAAAATTACTAAATTAACCCAAACATGCCTTTTAGATTATATCTTGTTTGTGTGCTAAAAGTTGTTAATGGAAATGTTAGAACATGGAATTTATTGAGAAATTATGTTAAAGAACTGATATGCCTGTGTTTTTGTGTCTGGTGTTATTGTTTGTTGGAACATAATGTGTTTCATACTCAATAAACTGAAGTCTTTAAAAGTATATGTAACCACACCTACCATACCATTAAATTTGTTTCACTAAAGATCAGATCATACTTATCAACACAACAAACCTCATTATTAAAAACAAACCACTTTGAAATAAAAATTTGACAAAATGCTAAGAACACTAAGAAGGCAATACAACAAATACACAAAAAACAGCCAAAGTAGTGAAGATATACAATAATCAGTCATCTACTAACATGCCATAATCAAAACAATCCAAAAATCAAATAAAAACTTTAAACATTTAATATGTACAAATTATAGCCAAAACAATAACACACCGAACATCCAAAAACTACAAAACATGTCAACCAAATAAATGACTGATATGCAATCAAAGAACAGAGACCCTAAATACCAATGTATAAACATGTGATGAAAAGAAATAGAAGATGAAAAAAATATATTACATAACAATGGAAATTGATATAAAATTCAGTCGAATGATGAAAATGCAATCAAACAACTTCTTTCTAGAAGACAACAAAAACGATTACAATAGCAACGCAACAACAGTGTCGAAGAGATGATTAACCTTGTATTTAAAATGTTGATTATTCGAGTTCTTACATTCCGTATGTTGATCAAATTGTTACTGTGGTGGGACTTGAACATATCCTAAGAAGCATCATGAATAGAAGAATTACCTTTAAGAACTCCAATGGTATGCTTGATATCCTAGTAACCGTTAAATCTCCTGTTGCATATAGTCAACATGTTTAACTACAGTTAGTTGACCCAATAATGTAAATCAGTATACCTGTGTACATGATGTCAGATGGATACAAATACAAGTGACTAACCAACCTCTGTTAACAGCTCTGTATCAAAGAATGCAATTGATTAAAGCACATCCAGCTGCTAAAACTACATAAACAAGAATGAGAGTCGACCCGGTACATGATGTCAGATGGATACAAATACAAGTGACTAACACACAATGTTTGTTCGAGTCTTGCACTCTTGCATGTATGTATGTATCTCTCTAGGTTTGCATGTATATACATATATGTATGTAACTGTATGTATATGTATATATAGGTATATACACAAACTGCAGAAATTTCTAAGGGGTAAAATCCATTGGAATGTTTTAGCATGTTTAACAACGAAAGATGCAACCAAGAAACATCAAACTGAAATCCTGAAACAACATAAGACTTACATAAAATTAACATAACCATCAATCACTTGATGGCGTAGAGGAGGTCAACGGTGGGTCGTTGCGAAACTCCTTGACCACTGCAGCAAGTGCCTCTGGGTTCAAACCGAGGTCACAGAGGGCAATGAGCACATAAAGGGTGTGGCATGATGAATCTGACTAGAAAAGTCAAAATAAATCTCAAATTGACAGATATCAAAATGCAACCATGTATAATCAAGAAATCAGTTAGCTGAAAATCAACCATGTATAATCAAGAAATCAGTTAGCTTACCAGCTCTCTCTATTCTTATCCTTGGCCTCTTTTTCGTATATTGTTCGCTCATCAACTTAGACATTAAGATAAAGTATCTGGCCTCCAAGGGTTGACATTCCAGCATCTTTAACCCATATGACAAAACAGAAATGCATCAGATGAAGAATCATCAAACCAATTAAGTCAAATGAACATTCATTAGATTCATACAACTAAACACAACCTCTAGGTCATCAATTATTCTTGCAACAATTATACTATACATATAACATTGCATACTGTTATCAGTTACAAAAGCTGACTAGCTAAAATCAACTGGCATATATTCTGCAAATAAACCCTAAAAAAGGTTCATCCAAATCAAATCAGAAACTCCTAGGGTTAGGGTTAGTAATAAAAATGAATCAAATGTAAATCATGAACTTACAAACTATAGTGGACGACGGTGACAATCAAAATCAGAAACCCAGTCGATTTTGCAGTGAACGAGTACAGAGGATTTCGAAGTGTTCGCCATTGGTGCTGCTATCACCTGAGAAGCTGGACCAATGATCGACTTTCTGATTATTTTGGTGAACAAGATGAAATTGATATTCTTCGCAACCATATGGACAGAAATCTTACCCAAATCGCTGAGAATGGACAGAAAACGAGCCAGATTTGATAAGATGAATGAGCAACCAGTCAACCATATTTGGCCCTGTGCTTAAGTCGCTAAGAAAACGTTGCTGAATCCTGCAGTCGATAGGAGATTGTAGATGGCGACGGGAGGAGAGCAAATTTCGTGGAGCGGTGGAGGGCGTGGTCGTGACGTCTCTTCGTGAGGAGGTGGAGGGCATCGAAGCCGTGAACTCGTGATGGCCTGTAGAAGTGAAGGTCGATAAATTAGGGCTTCAGATTTGCCCTGGCAGAAGCGGAGAAGAAGGCGGTGCTCGGAATCGTAAGAGGAGAGGGACTGCCGAGATTAGGGATTTTAATTTCTTTGGAGATGGAGCAATTGGGGGTGGGGGGCTATTAGAGGGGGAAAAAATTAGGGCAAAAATTCGAGCGGGAAAATGAAAAATATAAAACGACACTTTGAGATGACGCGCACGTTTTAAAGTGTACTCCGTGTTTTTTTTAATTTATTTGTGACAGAGATTTAATGACGCTCAAAATTGCGCGTCATCTAATCTTAATATTTTACAAATTATGACAGATTTTTGATGACACGCGTTTTTGCGCGTCATAAATAAGTGTGCGTCATCGTTTGCGCGTCAAGAAAGGCACTTTTTCTAGTAGTGATATAAAAAAGCTATAAACATTTAGAAAAGTTGAAGGAAACTTAAAAAGATAAATAATGCTAGGGGGGGGGGGGGGTGTACAATTCTCCCTTTGTTTTTTAAAACAATGATAAAAATTTCTTACTACATTTCGCACGCAAATATCCATTTGTATTTAAACTTTGACCGACTAAAGTTAACAAAACATTCCAAATTCCAAATTCAATATAAAAAAATTCGTTCAATCCAAACTCGATCATATCTAAAACTCAACCCAATGTAAACTATTATATGTGATAAGTTGGTTACGTCAAAATAGTACTATAACTTATACTTTTGCATCTATATATATTTTGTAAAAATACTTTTAGTGTTTTTATTGTATATTATTTTTGAATTGTTTGTTTACTCATTTCTTATTTTTATATTTCAATTAGTTATGCAAAGTGATAAAAATAAACTCTAGAATGTGACCTGATATTTCATCAAACCTCATGACATAAATCGCATAATGACACCTAATTTTTAGTAGCACATGAACTTTCATGGGAAGTGACGTACAAATAATTGCTTTCAACTTTTAAAAGACATAATTTCAACAATAAAAAGTATTATTCTTATCCTGCACTTAAAAAACAAAATGGACAACGAAAATCCAGATATGAACGCTATTAAACAAAGTCACGTTAGCTCAATAAACTCTTCACTAAACCATTTATTTTATATCTTATAGATTATTTTATTATAAGATACGGAACATATTGACTCACATATATGGTTGACTTATATGACACTCTAAAAACGTTAGGTTATATAATATCTTATTCTTTTTTTGGTTGTTAGTTATATAATAGCCTTCATGAAGACATTCTGCTCACGAAAAAAAATACAAGTTCACTACTAAATTATTGTAAGATTTGTATAACAGAGATAAATTATGTGACTTTGGATTAGTTTATCGTAAAAAATCTAGCTATTGCCCTAAAAGACTTATGTATCCGAAACCTTGATAATGCAGAGTCAAAAAAAAAAAAAATTATTATGTAAAGCCAGTGAATTTTTTTTTATAATTCTATCAATACACGTATAACACTTATATTATTTAGAGGAAACCTATCTAGCAACTATAAATTGACTAATTAATCCGGGATAAATACTTAACAGCAATTAAATGACTTATAGCCTTAGGGTATTAATAAGTCTGCTAAAGGTGTTTCTTCTTAAGCGTTTTAGACCTGTGATAAATATTAGTGTAGATTTAGATTCCGAATTAGTTTTTCTATAAAATGTTAGCAACAAAAATCTAACCCTACATTCTTGTGTTTGGATGGAAGAGGGGAAACATGCTTGTGCGGATCTTATAGGCGTCTCCCCCCTCGTGGGTCTGAGGCCCGGCTCTTTCAGGGCGGGTCAAGCGGTTTTGAAGACGGCAGCTGGGAAGGTGAACAAACATGAAAAAACGTGTCTCGAAAATCAACATTTGTTCCCTTCGACGTTTGATACGTTTGGCCACATCGCGCCGGAGGCTGTGAAGACTCTTAGAGGGCGTTTGGTTTACGGAATGTAATGTAATTGGAATTGTAAAGTTTTTATTTTAAAGTTGTGCTTAAGTTGGGTAAGGAAGGAGTTTGAAATACAATGAATTTCGTTAAGCAATGCAATTTGAGGTCATCTAAATTTCCTTCATTAACGTGAAAGATTTATAAGGAATGTTGAAATAGTACTAAATTCCCTTGATTGAATGAATTCATTGTATTTCAAACTCCTTCCTTACCCAACTAAGACCACCTGCAACGGTGAGAGCAGCCATTCCCAAGGGCTGCACAGTCACTATGTCACATCAGCTTTTCTCCAGCCCTTCCCACAGACAGTTTTTGGCCCCAACGGTGCCCTTCCCACAAACTTCTCTTTATTTCCACATCACTATTTCTTTTAGATTTTTATGTAATAAATTAATTCTTTTTAATAGTATAAATTATATATATAACATTAGTAATTAGAAACTTAAATTTTAAAGATTTACCAGATTTTTCCTCATTTTTCCTCAAATATAAGGATTCCCCAGATTTTTTCTTAAATATTTATCTCTCCTCTACTCACAACCACTCAAAACTACACCTTAAATTTTAATATAACATTAGTAATTAGAAAGGAATAGGAAAGTTTTTTGTTTTTATACTTTGACCACCAAGGTTTATTACTTTTACATTTTCTACCCTATAAGTTTTATACTTTGTTTTTTTTTACAAGTTTTGTCTTCTATTTTGGTCACGAAACTTTTTTGATTTTACGTTAGGAACTTTTTGGTTTTCAAACTTTGGCCATAAAAGTTTGGAACTTTTACATTTTCTATCCTCTAACTTTTAAACTTTGTTTTTTTTGTTTTATGTTTTGTCATCTTCTACTTTGGTCACGAAACTTTTATAGTTTTACATTTTATACGCCTTAAGTTTAAAACTTCTGTTTTTTTATACATTGGGCACGAAGCTGTTAGAGTTTTATGTTTTATACCTCTTAAGTTTTTCACTTTTGTTTTTTTCTTTTTTTTATTTTATTTAAGTTAGGGTTTTCAACTTTGACCACGCCATTTTTATAGTTAGTTAGACTTTTACGTTTATACCCCATAACTTTTCTATTTTCGTTTTTTAGTATACTTTTATAGTTTTATACTTTCAACACAAAACTTCTAGATTTTTACATTTTATACCCCCAAACTTTTCCACTTTTTTTTTATTATTATACTATTAGAGTTTTCGACTTTGGTCATTACTTTTATATAATTTTATACTTTGACCACATTAAAACCTTTCTTACTTAAACTGACGGGTGAACGGGTGGCCCGCCACGAAGTACGGACGAATCACCATCTTGTTAAACAAACATAATGAATTAAAGTAAGTTACTTATAAAAATTAACTAATCAATTAAAACTTGCATAATTTAAATCCAGATGACAACAATAAAACATATAAAATAAACCTACAGACAAAAAAAAAAAACCAATCGTGACCTAATTAAATAAAATAAAAAATAAAATATATAAATTAAACCTACAGACAAAAAAAAAACCAATCGTGACCTAGGGAAAAGATCTATAGAAAACCAACAATTTTTCAAAAAACCAAAAAACCAACCTTTTTTTCTCTATAACTTCTTCATATATTAATAATTTTTAAAAAGAATTTCACCAAAAATTCTATAATTTTATTAGCTTTATTTATGGGGAAAAGATTTTAAAAAATAAAAAGTTTAGTGATTTTTTTATTAGTGCATCATGCAATAGTACTAATAGTATTGCATAATGCATTATAATTAAAACTACTTAAAAATCTGAAACTTAACTTAAATATGAACGTGATTTATGCGAATAATATAAAAAACAAAGAATTAGCATTCATAAGACAATTTTATATTATTGTTGCATAGTGCATTATTAATTTTAAGCTAAAATCCGAATTTTATTTTATTTTTAAAAAAAACTCGAAAATGTTTTTAAAGTTTTTTCTTTTTCTAGTATTCTTAAAATCATGAAAGAAACATATAAAAAAAGTTTTTAAAAAAATAAATTTTTTTCTTGGTTTTTTGGTTTTTTACAAAATATTAGTTTTCTATAGAACCCAACCCTCGTGACCTAATTAAATAAAATAAAAAATTAAAAGTATTAATAAAAAATATATTTTTTAAAATATAATTGTTATTAATTAAAAATAAAAAACTAAGATTTTTATTATTTAAATATATGACCGTTATTAGTTAAAAATTAAAAATATTGAATTTGAAATTACTTTTTTATATATTATCGTAGGAAAAGAAACAAAGAAATTTAATTATATTTATTTTATCTCCTAATTATTAATGTTTAATTTGATTTTGATAAAATAAAATAAAAAAAATGAATGATGTGGACCCACCTGGAGCCCTTGGAGATGCCCTTAATTAAAGGCTGGATGCTAATGGCGGGGGGAAGGGCTTGAACCAACAACGCAGCCCTTTGGAAGGGCGCTGCCACATCAGCCCAAGGGCTACCGTTGTGTATAGTCTAAGCACAACTTAAAGATGATAACTTTACAATTCTAATTACATTACATTCTGTGAACCAAACGTCCCATTAGTTGCATCCAGAAGGCCTTACTTGGAAACGTCGTGTCTCCTAGGTTGATGAATATCGTTTTTACGCGTCTAGGCTTTGCTATTAAAAAAAGGCCTGACAGTGCAGTTTGTTGCCCGCCTTCTTTCTATAGTGCCTTAAGTGGTGTCTGTATGTGTTCGATTTAATGAAGATACCAAAGACCCTACAAACCATTCCAAAACTCGGTGCATTTGTCCAATGGCCGGATTAGAAAGACCTAACCCAATATCTTTTCCGAATGTAACCGTTTTAGCCTTAACCCTAAGAAGTAATGACCATTTAACATTGTGATGCCTAGATTAAGGGTGGTGTCCCTGTCTATGGAAACGTAAAGTAAAAATAATTGACATGGTCAAGGATTACACACTCAACTATTCTAGTTTGTCCTTGGGCTATAGTCTAGCTCACATAATGCCAACCAAAAACATGTGGACTTTGTTAACTTTTTATTAGAAAAAGACTATCTAATGAATATATATTTTGGGAAGGAATCAAAAATTTTCATCGATTATCGCAATATAACTTTGTTTTATATTTATTAATTTAACTACTGTAACTAGGGTGTTTATCAAATCGAATTATTTGGATATGAAAATTTTAGAACTAAAATTCAAATTGGAATTCGAATAAAATGAGTCGAATTAGAATCAAATAAGCTTAGATGAATTCAAATCGAAGTTAGGGTCTATTCGAATAAACCAATTAAAGATAAAAAAAAGTTATCATAAATCATCTATAACTAATATCGAATTTACATATAGTATTTCAATAATTCAATGAACATTCATTTAGATAGTTTTAGCTGTAACGAATTCGCAAAATCGACAAGTAAAAGATTTTCAAATGTCAAACAACATAAAATCATATAAGGGTAAAAAAAAATAGGGGGAATTGCATACATCACCCTACTTTGGAACAAATTGCATATTTCCCCAAAGCACCCCCAAAAGTCAAGACCAACATCAAGACTTGAATAATCCTCCATATGCACTCTAATAAGGTTGAGCTCTCCATCATTTTGGTTAAACAAGAAGATGCTCTGGAGACAAGCACACGGCGACGGGAACGTCCAGAGACAAGCGCATGGTGGCTGATGCACACGAAGTGTATATACGTTCGCCTACAAGAATGCCCTTTAAATTTATGAAACCTAACTCATCTTAAGACTACACATGCATATATAGGAAAGCAGATCTATCGTATGGTAGCACTAAGAGTAACTCAGGGTCGACTTAAGGAGGCAATGGTGTAATCATACTAAACTTAATTATTATCGTTAGGACTCTATCACAATTCCTAACAACTAGTAATAGAAAGCAAATAATAAAGAAAATGGTAGCAAATAATAGCAGATATGAAATCAGAATTAAGAAACATATATCATCTAAGACTGATCACTATTCAACATTACCTAGACCTGACATTGACATATCATAACTTAACTGTCTAATGGAAACAAAGTCGCTAGACAATGAATCTACAATTATAACCACAACCATGATGAAGTATCCACAAATTAATGACCTAGCTATAAGGCACTAAACACATGATCTAAGACCTAGGATCATAATCCTATTCTGACTAACCATGATGGACTAATATATTAAAACCCAATCACATATCATCACATATGCAGTATACCTAGTCACTTCACTAATCCTTTAGACCCAAGACATGGAAACTAAGATTCAAGACTAAGTATAAATACATACTTCAATCAAAGCGAACTATCGAACATGCATAATCACCAATTCCTATCTAGGCTAGCTAGAGTTCCTAAACACATATTGAAATCGCTAGATAACAACTAAGAAATAACATTGAATCAATAAGCAGAATACATCTATCCTACCAATCAAACCAAATATCATTAGGAATGGATCAAACACAACATTCAACAACTCATTTCTGATATGCAAAAGGAATCAAAAATATTATACTAAAATCATTATGTCAAACTGAATGTCAACGTCAAATCATAGGTAAATACCAAAATAGATCACATTGTCTTTTAGACGATATCAAGAGAGTTAGCCTCTCATGACTAAACTAATGAAAACAGAAAATGTAATAAAAGACATCATTGTAAATGCAAACCAAAGTCGATCGATGGCTAAATCTTCGATTTCGATGCATCCTCGAACGATTAGACACCTCCTTGATCTTCTGAGGCTTTGAATCTTGACTTCTAACTTCTGGAAATGCTCCTTAACTGTAGGTTAGGTCTCTGGACTCTCCAACCTCTTCAAACATCAAAATGAACAAGTATTTAAAGTTTACGATTAGGGTTTTGGAAATCAGGCGTAACGAATCGTAATGGGGTAACGGGCCATGAGCGCCGCCATAAGTTAACGGATTAGGGCATCTGGAAATGATCCTATAACGGCCTGTGATGCGAAAACGGGTCGTGACGTTAAGAATAAGCCAATCCTCCAAATATTGAGCAATTTATCTTCAAATCCTTGTAAAATCCTCAAATATCACTTTGGCCCCCCATCTGTTTACATGTTTATGACATTTCATACCAAACAAGGGTAAAATAGACCAAAATAATGCATAAACCATCAACATTCGTGGGTGTTTAACTACTAAAAAGATGTGTAATTTAAAGTACATCAGTGGCGAAGATATTCGAAGAGGGGTGTGGGGGATACGTGAAGAAACTGAGTGGACAACGGTAGCAAACAAGAGAAGAAAGAAGGAGGAGAAGAAAGAAATAACCTTCTTCATATCAGATCTACCGAATGGGTGCACGTGAGATTATATATGGTGGACGTATCAAGGAGTAGGGAAACTCTTGGATGTATTCATACCAAGAAGAAAGGATTGGAGGGGACACAATTTTCGTTTTATAAGATTCCAAGGGGTTAAGGACGCAGAAAGTTTGCTAATCAGACTGAGAGGAATAAAAGTGGACAATAAAAGAGTGATGGTTTATTTATCAAAATATAGGAAATAGGACTTTGCTACAGAGAGAAAAAATAACATGGAAATTGGAGAAGCAAAGGGAGGGTACTCACGATGGGCAAGAGAATATGCGTGGAGGAGAAACAGAGATATGTGGAGAGATAATGGGGAAGGACAAGAATGGATACTGAATGGCGTGAAAAGGAAAATGTCGGGCAGAAGGGATGAGTGGGGGAATGAGGTGTATGAATGAAAAAATGGTGTTGGGGAAGACGAGCAGAAAGGAGGGTGATCGAGATAAAAAACAGACCAGGACTCTACCCACTCACTGTAAGGGAAGATTATTGATGGGTGAAGTGCCGTTGCTGGAATTGATAGATGAGCTCAGGAAAGAATGGAGGTTTTGGGTCAAAATAACGTGGCAATGTCGTACATCGGAAGTTTAAAATTAATTCTCTCTTTTAAGGAGGGGATGGATGCTAGGGGATTCCTGATGGAAAAGAAGAAGTCGGAATCGACGTTTAGTAATCTGAAGTGGTGGGATGGCAGAGAACAAGAAACCGAAAGGCTGGTGAGAATCAAAATCATGGGAGTCCCAGTAATGATTAGAGACGATGGAACTTACAATAAGATAACTGAAATGTTTGGCAGAAGAGAAAATTCATCGGATTTTTTCATGGGCCGCGGACGATAACTCGATTGGATATTGCTACATCCTTACAAGTGATTTAGGATGGATAGATGAAGTGATCGATGTTGAATGGAAAAGTTTAACATTTGCGGTGTGGGTAACAGAAGATTTGAAACCATGGGAGGTTCCAGTGCTTAACACTCCGTCGAAGCCGAAAAAAATTCTGGCGAGTTTCAGTGGTGTGACGCCCACTCCTAGACTTGGCCCTAGGAGCGGTCACGCATCGGATTTACTCATGAACACAAGGTACAACAGAGATAACTAAAGCAGCGGAAATAAAAACTTTTATTCATATGCCAAGTATTACATAGTAAGAGAGACAAATACAAAAGAGAAATAAACATCTCCACGCCAGTTTTCAAAAATGTCTTCTCTTGATAGCTTGACATTATCTTGATAGTATATGCCACCTAGTTCCTGCTCACATCTCAGCCTTCCCTTTTCGATCCGAAGGTCCAGCCTCATCTGACATACATAACTTAACAAGTCAGCTTACGCTGGTGAGTTCTACGTTTTGGGAAAACTTTACCTTTCGAAGGCACTTAGGTTTGTCAAACACATTTCTGCAATTAGACAATCAAACACAAAGCATATAGCACATATATTCACATGTTCTAACCTCGTGTATAGACTAACCTTCTGTTTCTTTGTCATCCTTGTCTCATATTAAAAACGTATCCTAATGTTAAGTGCTATCTTAGGGAAATAGTGTTTCTATTTGCCTTACGAACACATCGTGTAGGAAACGACCCCTTTAGTTTTGACACTATATAGCTTTGACGTTTTCTGGCTTTGACGCCGCTTAGCTTTGACGCTAAGTTTTGACACCATTGGGACAACACTATTTAACTTCTTGTTTCAGAAGCCCCTTACTCACCAATCTTTTATCGATTACCATCCTTAATCTATTCTACTAGAAACATCGAAATATCAATCTATCTTTCCTCTAATCATCACCATACAATCAATAAATATAACAAGCAATTATAACAATTGAGAGTATTTTCACAAAACGTTATGTATATCAACCCAAAACGGTTTAAAGCATTTAAAGAATTTAAAAGAGGGCTCATAGAACTCACCTTAGGTTGCGAAGTAGTTTCTTGCCTTATTCCTTCGTGAAACTAACTTGCTTTAACGTGATGTCCCTAGCAAGACATCCTAGAGGTTACAAGCGGTCATTAAGGCTAACCCCATTATCCTAAACCCAATCTCTTGTTGGTTTAACATCCATTTGTCTAAATAACCGTTTTGCCCCTTATGAGAAAAAGTATTCTTTTAGTGATACTTATGAAGAGGTGCATTCCTATAAGTAAACGCTCACTTCGGGATCGCCCAGTGAAGCGTATGCCATGTCCCAGTTGGGATTTATGCGACAACGCCACTATGCCAGAAACCCCAGTGTACAGGCGCCACCCTTCCAGTCCGCACCAACTTCTAGATATCCGAGTAACTCGGTACATTCAATACTTTATCAAAACCCATGTTTTAACTTATATATACTTAGTACATATATATAGTTATGTTCTTTTGTTGAATAGTATTACCCTTGCCCAAGTCTTTATGCCCTTGATGAGTGATTCTCATGACCGACCGTATAGGCGTTATCACGACCAGGAGGCGGGATTACTATGAGATATCACCCATATTTGTGTTTTAGTTTGGTGATGATCATGACCGACCGTATAGGCGTTATCACGACCAGGAGGCGGAATTACTATGATCAAAACACCAATGTTTATGTTCTTGTTTTTGGTTTACTTGTTCTTGATAAACCAACATGGTGAAACCATACCAACCCTTCTTTAAACATGAAATTAACTTAAGGATTTCTTAAAACATGTTATTCTAAGGCTTCATACCAAATTTCAACCCATGATTCCCACTAGAACTCCCAATCTCAACAAAACATGTTCAAGAACCTTAATCTTGCATTATTCTTAAAAGGCATATCTAAGTGTTATGAATCATGCAACTAATTGAAGGATTATGTTAAACATACCTTAATTTGATCTATTCCAGAAGATGGGCTCCTAACTCCCTTTGAATCTTCAAAATGCAAGCTAGAGTGTTCTTGGTGTTCTTGAGGTTTCTTAGAGGTTTTAGGTTGATTTTAGGTGAATTAGCAAGGAAAAATGGATGGATCCATGGTCTATTTATAGCCAAGAGTGTCTCACATGCTTCTTACAAGTGTCCTAGTGACTAAGCATGAGAATTGACACCTAGCATGGTGACTAATCATGAGAATTGACACCTAGCATGGTGACTAATCATTCATATAACATATAAACATATATTATTATTATTATTATTATTATTTTTTTTTTTAAAAATAATCTAACCCGATTTACCTTATGCATAGTTTATTGTTATAACTTTAAATACGCATTTCTTAACATTTTAACATGTTAATCACATAAACACATATACGACACATATTTTCACATAAAAATATATAAAACATATATATTTATTACCTTTAGATTTTGGGGTGTTACAAGTGGCCATGGGCGGCGTGATGGAACTCACAGCGATGGTGAGAAGACGGTTGGTCAGGGATCCTCCTCTTCTCCTATGCAAAAATAATTAAGAATAACTCCAATAAAGATGGAAAGAGGATTTAGACGGATGGCGTGGGGTCTTCGAGGGCAGTAAAGGATGGTAAGGGAGTGGGGTTGGAAGATGGCATATCTAGGGTGGCTGATTCAGTTGACCAATCAGCTGAGAGGGATATAAACGAAAAGAGAAATAAAAGAAACTGTGATGGAGAAAATTTAAATCCCTTCTTGTCGATTGGTGGGCCCCGCTAAAAAACAAGCATGGAACTAAATGCAAATGGGTCGAAGCCCAGTTGAATGGGACTAATGGGCCTGAAAGAAATGGAAAAGGAAAAGAGGTCAGGGGGCAAAGCCTAATGGTGAAAAGTGGGGCAAATTGGGGGGGGGGGGGGGGCGAGGATGGAAATTTGTCGCAAGAAAAGAAACGGACAATAGGAAATTAGGTGCTGGGAATGACAGTGAATGTGATGAAAGAAAAGAGAGTGGGTGGGAGAACACGAATCTAATTCTGCGGTATAACACGTATGACGGATTTGTGGATATCGACAACATGAATTCGTCTGGAAATGAAAACGAAGAAACGTGGGACGACGATGGGTGCTCGACGATACCATATGTGTGAAGGGCTAACAAGGCTGATAAATGGGCTAGGGCTTCAAAGTCAGGATCCAGAAACGCATGAGGGGGGGGGGGGTAGTAAGTCAGCTATGTGGGGGGGGGGGGCGTTTTCCAGAGCATACTCATCTACATCTTCGAGAACGCAATCGGCAGATGATGGGAAAACTGATGGAAATAGGAGAAGTAGAAAGTGGTTAAGAAGTGAGACACAAAAAACAATGGAAGTAGGGAGCTTGGTTAGATTTGAAATGGATGGATTTGAAGGGGAAGTAAACGATGTGATACAAGACGAGGGGTCTACTGGAAATCCCAAATGAATGTACTTTCATTAAACATCATGGGGGTCAGGAGTGAGAAGAAACACTCCTGGATAAAGGAAATCAAGGCGAAGTTCTCAATAGCGTTTGTGGCGATTCAAGAGACAATGATTGAGGATGTAAACACAATCCAAGTGGACAAGATATGGAGTAGGTCAGCTTTTGAGTTCGAAGTGGAAGGTGCGATTGGGAAATCGGGAGGATTGCTTTGCGTATGGGACTCAGGTATGTTTCATAAAATTGAATCAAGAAAATGTCATAACTTTATTTTAGTTCGAGGAAGGTTCACAGGTGTCCTGGTGGAAATCATGATTGCTAATGTTTATGGTCCAAAGTTGGATTCTAAAAAAGGGAAGTTTGGAACCAAATCTTGTCTTTCAAATAACAGTGGCAGGGGGTGTGGGTCGTTGTGGGGGATTTTAACGCGGTAAGAACTGAGGGAGAAAGGATAAATTCATAATTTTGTAAAGTGTTAGCTAGGGATTTTAATTTAATTCATAGTCAATATGGAGTTGATCGACCCAAAAAATGGGGGGTCACCAGATGACATATATGACAAACAATGGGGAGAAACTGAGTAAAATTGATAGATTCTTACTAAGCAGGGAATTTTTTCAGTAGTGGTCGGGGGAAAGCGTGACGACATTACCAAGTAAACAGTCTGACCACTGCCCACTAGTATTGAGGTCTGAAACTGAATACTTTCGTCCAAAGCCATTTAAACTTTTCAATTCTTGGCTAAACAGGGATGGTATTGATGGAGTGGTGAGGCTCGCTTACGCAATGTCTCCAGCGAGTCAAAGTCCGGACAAAAGCCTTCAAATAAAACTCCAATGCATCAAAAAAGAGTTAAAACAGTGGTGGGCATCGTTAAAAAGTAATGAGGATAAGGAGATGAAGGAATTAAAGGAAAAAGTTGATAAAGTGGAAATGGTTGCAGAGTCCAGGGATCTTTCGTTGGAGGAGAAAGAACAAAGAGTTTCGTGGAAGAGGAAAATAAAGGAATTCGTAAATATGCTCAATAATGATCTAAAACAGAAGGCAAAAATCAGATGGGCAATTGAGGGGGATAAGAATACCAGATTTTACCATGGGGTGGTTAAGGCCAGAAGTGTAAATAAGAGGATTAATGGTCTGATGTTGGAGGGTGAATGGGTGACGCAACCTAACGTAGTAAAGGAGGCTATTTTAATCACTTTCAGGGGCACTTTAAAGAGACAATGCAGAATAGGCCAAAGTTAGATGGGTGGAGATTCAAAAAATTGTCTGAGGAACAAGGGTGTCTGTTAACTATAGCCTTTTCACAACAAGAGATTAAAGAATCGGTGTGGGATTGTGGATGGGAGAAAAGCCCGGGGCCTGATGGATTTACTTTTGAATTTATAAAAAGATACTGGGACATTTTTGCTTTCGATTTTCTTAGGATCCTGGAGAATTCTTTTGAAATTGGGAAAAATAGTAATGGTTGTAGTGCGGCTTTTCTTACACTTATTCCCAAGGTAAAAGACCCGTTAGGCATTGGGGACTTTAGGCCAATATCCTTAATTGGGTCAATCTATAAAGTTATTGCAAAAGTCCTAGAAAGTAGACTAAGTAAAGTAATGGGATTGATTGTAAGTGAAACACAATTAGCATTTGTTAAAGGGAGGTATATTCTAAATGGTCCGATTGTGGTAAACGAGACCTTGGCATGGATGAAAAAATAAAAAAAGGAAGTTGTTGTGGTCACAGTAGATTTTGCTAAGGACTTTATAGCTGATATTCTAAGGTTCATGAATTTCCCAATTAGCTGGCGGACGTGGATAAAAGGATGTCTTCAATCAGGATCTACATCAGTTTTGGTAGATGGGTCTCCTACAGATGAATTTAAGGCGTCTAGGGGGATATAATAGGGGGCTCCGTTGTCGCCTTTGATATTTGCAATTGTTATGGAATCTCTTAACGTTATAACAAGCATGGCATTGGGGATCGGGGTGTTTAGGATATTCAGTTACCAAATGAGGGACCTCAGTTGTCGCATTTGCTCTTTGTGGATGATGTGGTGTTTTTGGGCGAAGTGTGGGTGGGAAATTTTACAAATCTGGCTGGAATCATTAGGTACTTTAATCTTGCATCATGATTGAAGGTGAGATTTAAAAAGAGCCTTTTATTTGGGGTGGGGATTGATCAGAATAGACTAGGTGCTATCGTGAAGACGTTGCAATGCCAAATCGGATCGCTCCTGACGGAGTACTTAGGTGTGCCATTGGGCCGCAATATGGGAAGGATTTCGAGTTGGGATGTGGCGGTAAATAAAGTGGAATAGAAACTGTCATCATGGAAAATAAAGAATTTATCGTTTGGGGGTAAGGTAACTTTGGCTAACGCAGTGCTTGGGGTTGTCCCACAGTACTTTATCTCCTTATTCCGTATGCCTATTAAAGTGGTAAAAAAATTAGAAGGGGTCAGGAGGAGCTTTATTTAGGATGGGGATGGAAATAGAAAGAAGATACCATGGGTGTCGTGGAATCAAATGATGGCGAGAAAAAAGAAAGGGGGTCTGGGTAGTGGCTCATTAAAAGCGGCAAATATAGGTGTTGGGCTATATATTAGAGGCATGAACATTAGTTATGGGCTAGATAGTTTTTGGTCTTAATTAGTTTATGTTTAGGCCATGTGGGCCGATTTTATTGTGTTTATGATTGGGCCTTTTATGTTTATGATTGGTCTTAGGGTTTTAGGAAGGGTACGATATAAACCCTTATGTTTATGATCAATGCAAGCTTTTGGAAATACACATTTACGATTTCTTCATCTAGTTTGGGGTTTCCGATTGTTTCATTGTGTTCAAGTTTGTAGTGATTTTCATTCAAGATTAGATCTTTATCTTAGATCTAATCTATTTCTTCTACTTGCTTCTTGAATCAATCACATACAAGGATTCCGCACTCGTTTGTGATTTGATATCGTGTTCTTGGTTGGATTTCAGACCTACAATTGGTATCAGAGCCAAGAATCACTGATTCGAGGCTCACACGATATTGATTCAAGCTGTTTTTCTTGAAAAAATCTTGGTTTGTTGAAGATTTGAAGGTGTTTGGAGTGTTTACGATTGCTGCTGCTGCTGTTCTTAGGGTTTACGATTGCTTTCTGGGTTTGTTTGAGGGTTTACGATTGTGTTCTTGAAGATCTTCATCGTAATCGAGTTTACGATTTCAAGTTAGCATTTTTATCGAGTTTACGATCCGGAAGTTTGGTGTTTACGACTGTACTTGTTCGTAATTGGAGTTTACGATTTTCTCTTGTCGGAATCGTGTGTTTACGACCTTCACTTGTCGTAATCATCTATCGTAATCGGGGTTTACGATTTTCGCGACAGGAATCTGCATTTACGACTATTTCTCATCGTAATCGGGTGTTTACGATTTCTCCTGGATCGTAATTAGTGTTTGAGATCGTAATCAAGTCTTTGCGATCGTAATCAGGTGTTTTCGATCGTAATCTCACTCTTTGGACTTTTGGACTTTAGATTTAAGATTCCCTTTGCTTACGTAATGGATTTCGAACCAAGTATGTATCAGAAGTTGGACTTTGAGATTGGATCCATCACTCGCCCACCTAGACTCACATCGGCGGATAACTTTCTGGAATGGAAATATAGGTTTGAAAACCACTTGAAGAGTGTTGACCTAAGACTTTGGAGAGCAGTAATTCATGGACCATTCACACCTACACACTCAGAAGGAGTTAATGCAGGGAAGGTTAAGACGGAAGATGAGTATGATGATGATGATTGGGAAAGATGCAACAAAGCAGAAAGAGCATTTGCCATCATGACTATGGCACTGACACCAGATATTGCTCAAGGATTTAAGCACTACAAGACTGCTAAGCAACTCTGGAATGCTTTGGTTGTTGCATATGAAGGAAATCCTGACATAAAGGCAAGCCGTAAGCAAATGCTGAAGCAAAAGTTTAATCTGTTCAACCATGTACAAGGTGAATCCTTTGAAGCACAGGTGCAGAGGTTTGTGTCTCTGATGGCTGAAATGTCCAACTACAACGTTGAACCAGACAAGGAAGACAAGAATCTGAAACTGTTGAATAGTTTACCCAAATCTTGGAACACCAACATCTCTATCATTAAGGACAACAACAAGCTGAGTGAACTATCTCTTGATGAGTTGATCAACAAACTCAAGTCCAAACTAATTGGATGACAAGCAGAGAGAGTTAAACCATATAAGCTCTCTTAGTTTGGCGGGAAAACTAAATCAAGCACTGTTATCAGAAGATGTGGAGACTAAGCAAGATGGAAAGTCAACTGGGAGTGGACCAAGCTCTGTCGCAAAGTCAACTGCTTTTGTGGCACAACCTCAAGGAAGTTCAAGTGGAGGCGTCAACCCTGATGCTACAAATGATCCCAATTTTGCCCTCGGTATGGATTTTATGAACAGTTACCATGCTCTCATGGTCGGAACTCTTGTGCCTACTGATATGTTAATCAGGTGAGCTAAACCAGATAAATCCTGAAGATGTAGAGATGTTAGATGTGTCATGGCAGATGGCAATGGCGGTCTTCAGAGCAAAGAAGTTCATGGCAAAGACAGGGAGAAATGTGTGGAAGGATCAAGACAAGATCAGGATGGGGTTTGACAAAAGCAAGCTGAGGTGCTACAACTGTGACGAGTATGGGCATTTCACAAGAGAGTGCAGCAAGCCGAAGAGAGAAAGGGGAGAAGAAAGGAAAGCAGGTGAAGGAAAGGGAGAGGCAAAGGCATTGGTTGTTCAAGAAGGTGGTGGTTATGATTGGACACCTTAGTTGAAAGAGTTTAGTGTGTCTCATGCAATGATTGCTGCAATGGAAAGGGATGAAGATGAAGAGCATGCTTTTGTTGTGACTGATGAGAAACCTTAAGAAACTCCTGTGGAAGATAAGGAAACCTTGGCTGCTGAGGTTGATAACCTCAAGGTATGTTCTGATCCTACTTGTGCTCGTATAATTCCTGGACGTAGATAAATATGTAAAAATTATGAGATAGAATTGTTTGAGATTAAGTGGGAAAGGAGCTCATTTAAGGGTAGATGGCTAAAGAATGAGGAGAAGGTTAAAGCACAAAAGCTAGACATAGTAAAATATCAAAAAACTGGCAACTGAGAAAACTCTCCTGTATGACAATGCTAAGTTAGAAATAGCTGAGCTTAGGAATCAGGTAGATGAGATCACACATAAGTACAATGAGTTGCAAGTTAAATTTGATGTTAATCAAACGAAAAGCAAAAGAATGTTTGAGGCTAGAAAATCTTTGAACTCCTGTATAACTAATGTTAGAATGGGAAAGGACAAGGGTGGAATAGGAATTAGTTTCCCAGACAAGGGCAAGAACAATGTTCCTCAAGATAACTCTAGAGATATAATAGGAATAATCTTTAAGGAGGATCAGATAGACAGATCTGAATCAGGAACACATGAGATAGGACCTCCCTTAGATAGTGTTCTGGTAGGAGTGACACCTATGACCACTCAGGAAATAGAAAATGAGAAACACATGTCTTATGGGTTGGGTAATCAGGATAAAATTGTGACAGACACTTGTGAATCAAGCACTTCCCAGGAGTCATTAAACAATGATGTTGAACCTGCTGATAGTTTTGTTTCATGTGCAGATGAAGTAGGTATTGAAGATGTATCTGGGAAGGATGCAGAATGTTTGAGAGTTAAACAGTGTCATGTGTCGAGTAGTGTAGTTTCTGATTTACCTAAAGATGATGTACTGGCATCAGTGTCTGAATTGAATGAGTCTAAGTCTATGCAATTAGTTGTGTCCAAGTCCTTAAAACATGTTTCATATTCTAGTAATGCAATTCATGGTTTTAGAATTCGTGTGCCTAACACCAAAACAGGTCGTGAGTCTAAGCCCAAGGATTTTGTGCCCTATCCCCAGGTTGTGTCGGCTTTCAATAGAACAAACAAGTCTAAATCAGAACAATTTTGTTTAATCACACAACCGGAAAAGGATACAAAACGTGTTATGCACAAATGGGATGATAAGCCAGAGTGGAAGTCGTCTTACCCAAGACGTTCATATTTGTGTAGTCATGTAAATGGGCCTAGACCTATGAACTGTTTTCAATGTGGAAAACCAGGACATTTTGCTGCAAATTGCTTAAATAGACCTTATCAACCATACTGTCCGCAAAACCCACGGACCAGTATGTTGCTGTTAGAGCATATTCCTATGCTAACGTGTGTCTCGTGTATTGTATCTAATCTAGAGCATCTATGTGAGTGATATAGTCACTGGCCGTACCATATGCACCGCCGGACCAGATGGTCCAGGCGGACCAGATGGTCCGCTGGTGGTCCGCTGGCCTGTGACTAAGTGACTATAAATAGTCCATGTTAGAGACACAAGCTTGGAACAAATTTATTATTTGGCTCAAGTATTCATGTCTACAATGGAAAAGGGGTTCGGTGGAAAGATTCAAAGAAGGCTTCATCTACAAGTTCTTCTGGTGAAGCTCAAACAGTAAAAGTTTCGTCTTCATCTGGATCAAATTCCACACCTCGAAGTCCTACTTCCAAATGGGTACATTCTAATCGATTTTAAGTTTTTGATGATATTTCTGATAATTCTGAGCCCGTTGAGAGGTGTTCATCAGTTCAGGGCAAATCACAATCTCAACGATCATATCGTTTGTGCTATCAATGTTGCCGAAAGGGACACATGGCACAGGATTGTCCTGAAACTGTAAAAAGATCATTTTCAAACAAATCTGCCACATTTATTGATGAATCAGGCAGAATTTTTACTGAGTCCACACCGTCTAACACTAAGTCTAAAAAGAAACAATTTTTTAAATTTGATTCAAGTGTTGAAGGTTCATCACAGGATGATGGTTCAGTAAAAACAGAAAAGGTCAAAATGCAGTGGCGACCTAAAGTGGTCAGCAAAGCTGCAAATGATTTTGAGGAAGACACTGGTCGACCAGAAGCTGTGTGCTTCGGGTCTTTCTGACGTGCACTACGTGGAGGAATTATCTCACAGTTTGCTCAGTGTGTTGAAAATGTGTGATAGAGAATATTCAGTCCTGTTCAACAAGAAGGAATGCATCATCCTCAAGCCAGGTGTCAAAATTCCAGAGGAGTGCATCTTGATGCGTACTCCAAGAAGAGGAAATTCTTATCAGCTGAATTTGGTCAAACCTCCAACTACTGAAGAAGCCTGTCTTATCTCCAAGCATAATGAGAATCTAGCGTTATTATGGCATCGTCGCCTGGGGCATGCCAATATGAAGAATCTGTCTAAGCTGGCTAAAGGAGAGCATGTTAGAAATTTACCAATCAAAGATTTCTCGTCGGTAGAGAAATGTGTGGCTTGTGCTAAGGGGAAGTAGCACAATTTGCCACACCGTCCGAAGATAGCAAATTCCGTCTCATCTATTCTTCAACTGCTACATATGGATCTTTTTGGGCCCATGCAAGTTCAAAGCATCAGCAAATTTTCTTACTGTCTCGTGATTGTGGATGACTACTCGCGATTCACTTGGGTCTTCTTCTTATCAAACAAGTACGAAACTCCGGCTCTTGTGAAACAGTTCATCACGCTTATAGAAAACCAGCTGAACAAGAAAGTGAAGGGTATAAGATCTGACAATGGTACATAATTCAAGAATGCAGAGTTGAACATGTTCTGCGGTGAGAAGGGTATTGAAAGACAGTTTAGTGCACCTTACACTCCTCAACAGAATGGAGTTGCTGAGAGAAAAAACATGACACTCATTGAAGCAGCCAGAACAATGATGTGTGAAGCTAAATTGCCAATCTTCTTCTGGGCAGAGGCAGTCAACACGGCGTGTTATGTGCAGAATCGTGTACTTTTAAACAAACGTCATGAGAAGACTCCGTATCAGATTGTTTATGGAGAGAAGCCGAGGGTGGGTTACTTCAAGACCTTCGGGTGTCCATGCACGGTGCTAATTCAGTCCGACGTAGGGAAATTCGAAGCTAAAGCTGATGAGTGCTATTTTGTGGGTTACTCAGCAAATAGTGCTTATCGCGTGTACAACAAAACCACCAAATTGATTATCGAGGCTTTTGATGTGGATTGGATGGAAGATAATCCAACAGATGCGGGTACTGGACCAGATTGGATCTTTGACTACGGGTCACTTTTTGAAGGTTTCAACTTCTCGAATGTATTTCACAATCTTTGAGAGGAAGACGACATCATTGCTCCGTCATCTGGTTCAAGACCTAATGTTGAGAAAGTTGGTGAGAAGGCACCAGTTTCTGTTCCCACAAATGTCAATGACGATGCTCCAGGATCTTCGGGAACCCATGATTCAGAACCCTCTCAAGGCCAAGGTATGAATGATAATTTTCTTAACACTAACCTGCCTGTTTCTGTCTCTGTGCCAGATGTTCAAGTATCAAGGATCAACAAAGATCATCCAATCAGCAATATACTTGGACCAGTTTCAGCAGGTGTTACCACTAGAAGCCGCACGGGAAACATTAACTTCTGCATGTATTCATGTTTCATTTCCCAGATTGAGCCTCCTAATGTGATGGTTGCACTCAGAGATCCAAGTTGGATTGAGGCCATGCACAATGAATTAAATCAGTTCTCAAAGCTGGGAGTGTGGCGTCTAGTCGAAAGGCCAGAGAACAAGAAGGTTATACCCACACGATGGCTGTACAAAAACAAGAAGGATGATACGGGTATAATTGTCAGAAACAAAGCAAGGTTAATTGTACAGGGGCACAGGGAAGTTTATGGGATTGATTATGATGAGGTATATGCTCCGGTGGCTCGATTGGAAGCAATTCGAATCTTTCTTGCTGTGGCAACGTATCTCAATTTTACGGTGCATCAGATGGATGTGAAGACTGCCTTCCTCTATGCAAAGATGAATGAAGAAGTCTATGTGACTCAACCACCAGGGTTCATAGATGAGGAACATCCAGAACATGTTTATCTGCTGGATAAAGCATTGTATGGTTTGCATCAAGCTCCGCGCACATGTTATGAAACTCTGTCCAATCACTTGGTGGAGAATGGATACACAAGAGGAGTGGTTGATCAAACGCTGTTTAGGTAAAGGGTGAAGGAAGACATTATCATGGTGCAATTTTATGTAGATGACATCATCTACGGGTCAACAAACGAGGAATTGTGCACTGAGTTTGAAGAGATTATGAGGAAGAAATTTGAAATGAGTGATCAAGGGGAGATGAGCTTCTTTCTTGCGTTACAAGTAAAACAGGATGAATCTGGGATTCTTATTCACCAAGCAAAATATGTGAATGAGATTCTAGAAAAATTTAAGATGCAAGACTCCAAGCCAATCTCAACTCCCATGGCATCCAGACCTCTACTGACAGCAGATGCAGATGGGGAGCCAGTGAGTGAATTCATGTATCGCTCGATGATTGGATCACTTATGTACTTGACAGCAAGCAGGCCAGATATTATGCATGCAGTGTGTCTGTGTGCCCACTATCAGGCTAATCCTAAACTTTCACATTTAATTGCTGTTAAACGTATTTTTAGGTATCTAAAGGGCAGGCCTAGGCTTGGACTTTGGTACCCAAAGAACACTGACTTCCAATTGTTTGCATATACTGACAGTGATTATGGAGGCAGTGATCTTGACCGGAAGTCAACAACTGGTGGATGTCAGTATCTGGGAGATCGACTCATTTCTTGGCAGAGCAAAAAGCAGCATACCGTCTTAAAATCAACTGCAGAGGCTGAATACGTGGCAGCATCCGCTGGATGCTCACATGTAGTATGGATACAAAATCAGCTCACTGATTACGGTATGGAATTCGTTAATACTCCTATCTTTTGCGATAATGCTGCTCCTTAGAAATTGTGAAAAACCCCGTTCATCATTCAAAAACAAAGCACATAGACATAAAGGTACATTTTATTCGTGACTGTTATGATCGGGAGTTAATTCAGCTCCAAAAGGTGAGCTCAGATCAGAATGTGTCTGATATTTTCACAAAACCCTTACCTCGCCCTAATTTTGAAATGTGTGTCGAAGGCCTAAGGATGATTGCCTTCGAGGAATGATCTGATCAATCTCTCTTGTTAATATTTTTTCAGAAAATTTCAAAAATTTAGAAAATTCAAAAAAAAAATGTGTGTTTACCTTTCAAAAGCCTCATAAAAACAGGGGAAGAAATATTGCTGTTTCAGAAAAGCTAAAAAAATATCTGTTTGAGGTTTTTATAATGTCTTTTGTTTGCCTTGAGTTGGTAGGAAGTGATATAAATTTCCATGATGATCGGAGACTGACACGTGTAAGGCAGAAGTGAAAGACGTCTCAAAGATGATGTTCGGTAAGCTAAATAAAAAACAATGATCATCCATGTAAGTGCAGTAAACTTAAATCTTATATATGTTTTAGTTTTCCATCCTAGTTTACATAGTTTAAAAGACTGAGTCCCAGCAAAAACGGGTTGAGAGTGGTATTCACCTAGTATTCACTTTCTCACACGCCATGTTTATCCTGTCATGACAACACCACAGAAAAATGAAAAAAAAAGAAAAATTAAAAAAAAATGAAAAAAAAATTGAAAAGAAAAAGAAAAATGAAAAATCAATAAAGTAATTATTTTGTTTGGTCTTCTCTGCGTGCTTATGCGGCCGACCTGATCACCAACGGATAATTAAGAAAATAAGGGTTTGTCATGACAGTGTTGCATGGTTCCTCAAGTTGGGGGTTTGTGAATCCTCAATAAACTCTGAGGTTGGGTAGGTTTTGTTATGAACGATTGGGTGTGGGGACGGTTAAACATGACGGTAATTATGTACCACAATTTAAGCACTTAAAACTTTTAACTGGATGTGAGTTTATATGGTTTCAAAAATTTTGGGCAATTGTCTAGAGTGTCGAGTAACGGAAGCTGAAAAAGGTTCCTCAGTTAAAGATTTGTCTGGTTTGATCCATTAATTTACATCAGCTTCGAGGCAAGTAAATTTTTTTAAATTTCTGTAATTAGGGTTTATTGTTTTATGGTTTATCTTATATTTCAAGTCTTTAGTTGTTTTTAAATTTTTAAGATCAAGATCAGATACTCGGGGTTTGAGTCTGAGGGAAAGCTTCGTGAATTCTCATATTCTTTAAAGTTAACACTTTTTTTTAGAGAATTATCAATTTTAAGAGGTTTGGGTGTAGTTCTACATTTTTAAAACTTGAGGGGGTCAAATGAAGATTCTCAAAAGGGGTATAAGTACCCATTTCTCGTTTACGACTCTTTCATTCTTCTCTCTCACAGTTTACGATTCCTTCACCGAAACCCTAACTCCGCCTCCTCCTCGCCGGAAAACTGATCGAGCCCATCTCCGACCACCGTCCGTATAATCCAAGCCCTCCACTGTGTTCGCAATCGATTTCCGACCAGGAACCAACCTTTAATCGATCGATCCTCTTCATTTCTCAACCCCAAATCACAGTTTGTGTTCACTCGGTGACCGGCTTTCTTTTTCTTCAAGTTTGCTACGTTTTCTCATCGATTTCTCGAGATTTGAAGTCGTTTTAGTGTTCGATACTCATAGAAGGTAGAACAATGTATTATGTTAACATTTTTGAGGTGTTTTAACGTGTTTCCGAGTTATATGCAGGTCTGTTAATGGAGGTTCAGGTGTCTACGATCATCACCGTGAAAAAGATGACTCTTGGCATTTCCGATTGTGTTTACGATCGTCGTTTACGGTCCGTATTTACGACTGATGTTTACGATCGGGCCTAGGGATATTAAGCATGTTTACGATTGGGCTCATATGTTTACGACTAAACTAATTTTGACCCGATCGTAAACCGGTTTATAAATCGTAAACCCATAATCAGGATCGTAATCCCAATATTGAAATCGTAAACCGTCCCTTAGGTCGTAAACTGGTGTTTTAATCATAAACACTTAATTTGGCACTTAATTCTATAGTTGAATCTCATCAAACTTAATTGTTTTAAGTTAAAATTAATAGTGTTTGTCTGATTGTGTTACAAAATCAAATATCTTTTTTCCTTGAACGTTTAAATTGATATTTTCAGAACTTAACAAATTAAATGTGTTAATCAATTGAACTTCAAGAAGATGTTGACAAACATAATTGAGCTTTGATGTGGAAAGTCTGATACATGTATCTTGTGTTTCTCAGATGGCAGACGAGATGCTCGACGAAGAGATTAAGTTTGAACCGGATCATTGCATTCCGGCATATCTTGAAGACCCACCGGAGAAGCATATGGAACTATTCTATTCACTGGTGGCTGGGATGAATACCTGCAAGATTAACCATGCCCTGAGGACAAGTGTGCTGATTGATGAACAACTTGTAAGGGAGTTCTGGGGAACTGCTAGAGCTGATGCAGACAAAACAACAATCATTGCAACAGTTCAGAACAGGGAGATAGTGATTCAAGAAGATGACATCAGAAAAGGGCTGAACATCACTGATAGTGCTACTGATCCGATTAAGTATCCAAAGGAAGTTGTTCTAGTGGGTGCTCAATCACTGGGATATGAAGGAAAGTTCCCCCCATATTTAAGAAGCTGTTGTCGCACTACTGGAGGTGCCTGGCTCACTACATGCAGAAATCATTTCTGGGAAAGCGAACTAGCTTTGATCAGCTCAACCAACTACATGGAACAGCCTTCGTCGCATTGGCCTTAGACTGGAATTTCAACTTCTCAAAGATGATGCTGTTAGATTGGATAGGCAATGCTGACCTGAGCGCCCGAGAGCAGTTCCTGATGACACCAAGATTCGTACAGATGGTGGTCATGAAGAAATACCCTATGATTGAAGAGAGGGTGGAAAAACTGGATATTAAAGTGATGGATTGTGGAGTGTTTGGGCTACAGACTCAAGACAGAAGGGGTAAAAATAGTTTTCAAGGAAGGCTGGAATGGGTCAAGAGGGGTGCATTTCCCGAGGTGGCAAGGGAACAAGAAGTTGAAGAACCTGAACCTGAAGCCGATGTGCCAACTGTAAATGCATCTGTTGCTGAAGATCAAGATATAACAGCAACTCCGGCTGTAAATGTCCAAGAAGAAGATGTGGTAATACCTTCAGATGAAAAAATGTGATGGACGACATCTTTGCTAATCAAGGGAATATGGATGACGATATCTATGGAGACTTGGAACCAATCAGTCTGAAAAGATCAAGAGATGTCCTGACCTCATCTTCTAGTGGTGACTCCATCCCTCAAGAGTTGGATGTGCAGTTCAATGTGAATGAGATGCTCAAAGAGCCTGTCCCCTATCGTGAACCATCTCCCAGAAAGAAGACAGATCCAAGGAGTATACGATTCAAATTCACAACGACTAGCTCAAGCCTATTAATGATCCATCCAACTGAGTCTAGTTCTCGAAGTCAAGCTGCTCAAGAAGAATCGACAGTTCCAATTGTTGAAGATCAACCTGCCCAGGTTCAGACTGAAGGCCCTCTTCTGAGTGAACGTAGCCCTGTTCATGAAGAAAGGCAATCTATGGAGGTTGACAACACTATTGTTATACCCAGCCCTGTTAGAATAAGTGCCCGTAGTGGAACAAGCCTGCCGCCAACTGTTATTCCAAGTTTCCGCCCACTTCAAGCTGCTGAGCTGCCAATTGAGATGAGGATAAGTGCAGATCCTCACATAAACTATCTGATGTCTCAGAACAGAATTAGGGAATCGGAGATAAAAGCTCTCCAGGCAGAAAACAGAAGATTAAAAGAGAAGGAGGTGGCTGACAAGAACAGAATGAAGTATCTGTATGAGACTTTGGTGGACCTGAAGAAGAAGTTTACTGATTTAAAGGATGTTGTGGAGTCAAAAGCTTCAGGTGCCCTTGGTCAAAGTTCATCAAGGGGTGTGCAAGGTGCAGAAGCAGTGAATGTAGATGATGGAGATGACAGTATTGAAATGTCTGACTATGCCCGAAGTGGAAGGGTCGTCTCCAAAGCACCTAAAGGCCATGACAATTGGTTTAAGGATTTTTTCCAAGGTCCAGCCCCCACTCAATACACCCTTGATGTTGGTGAAAGCTCCATAGATAAAACGAGGAGTCGTGAGACCATCTTGTGTTGGCACTATGACACAGAGAAGAAACTGTTTGCTGTGATCCGTGACGGCTACAGTCCAGTAGAGTACTATAGAACACGTGCCCAATTTCATTCCTAGACTGAGCCCGAGATTAGAAGTCTGCTTAGAGCTCCATACATCAACAGATGGAATAGCGCCGAGGGAGATCTTATTCGAAACAATTTGATGAGCCAATTAGAGAATAACTTTGTGAACTTCGAGCTGAAGCAGGTAAGATGGGTCGAGACTGGAACTGACCCAGTGACTGGAGAGTCAATAGGAGAAGCAAGGAGGCCACCCACCAAGCGCACTAGAGTGATCAATATGTTGGATGAGATTGAAGACGGTACCCTAGTCAAAAACTTTAACTGTTGGTGTTATGATCCAACAACTCACGAGGTGGTGGTGCTCTACAAGAGATTGAGGCAATTTTGTTTCTACGATCCAGTTGATCTACTAAGATTTGGAGAAAGAGACATCAAGCTCCTCGCCTCCCAACCTATTCTCGGTGATGAGAATGATATGGAAAACGCTATAAGGGTGGGGATCTTTCATGGAACGGCTAATCGGATCGTGGCGAATGGATGGTGGTCAAATAATGCGCAGAACACTTTTAGATTCGATCTGCTGCTGCCATAGGTGGTCTAATGGTTCATGCCTAAGGGAAGATTGTTGGGCTATATATTAGAGGCATGAACATTAGTTATGGGCTAGATAGTTTTTGGACTTAGTTAGTTTATGTTTAGGCCATGTGGGCCGATTTTATTGTGTTTATGATTGGGCCTTTTATGTTTATGATTGGTCTTAGGGTTTTAGGAAGGGTACTATATAAACCCTTATGTTTATGATCAATGCAAGCTTTTGGGAATACACATTTACGATTTCTTCATCTAGTTTGGGGTTTCCGATTGTTTCATTGTGTTCAAGTTTGTAGTGATTTTCATTCAAGATTAGATCTTTATCTTAGATCTAATCTATTTCTTCTACGTGCTTCTTGAATCAATCACATACAAGGATTCCGCACTCGTTTGTGATTTGATATCGTGTTCTTGGTTGGATTTCGGACCTACAATAGGTTTGTTAATAAAATGGGTGCATCGATTAAAAGATGAAAGATGTTCCTTATGGGCAAGACCAATCATGTCAATTCACTCATCGGCTAGGAAGTGGGAAAGTATTCCGTGGAAAAAATCAGCTTGTGGTCCTTGGGGACATTGTGTGAGAGTATTGGATGAACTACGAGGGTTGGGAGTAACCCTTTCAGAGTATTAAGATGTTTAATTGGGGATGGACGGACTGCGGACTTCTGGCTTGATAACCAGTGTGGGCCTGGGAGGCTGAAGGAGAGGTGCAGATGGTGAATAATGAACTGCAGTTGAAGTGGGACTGGGTTAATGGTAGTATGCCGAGCCAGATCCAGGATCTTGTTAACGATTGTGAGTTATTGTTAAAAGAAATAAAATGGTCTGGTGGGAAAGATAGATGGGGGTGGGGTCAATCGATGGTGGAGAATTTCGAGGTTATGTTGGTCAAAGACTTGGTACAAGAGAATTGGTTGGGTGGATTCATGTGGGAATTCCTGTGGCTTAAATGGACACCGATAAAAGTAAATGCTTTCTGTTGGAGAGCAATGCTAGGAAGAATCTAGGTGAAGGTTCAGTTAGAAAGAAGAGGGGTGGGCATCGATTTGGACTGTCGAAGATGCGGGTATATATCGGAATCAGTGGATCATGCGCTCGTACTATGTGATCAGGCTACTGCTACATGGTCCATCATGCTTCAATTGCGTCGGGCACTATCGTGGAAGTTAAGATCGGTGAAAGAAATTTTAGATAATATAAAAGGCTGGACGATTGATGATCGAAAGAGAAGGATTGTGTATGGTGTTTGTCAGTCTACGCTGTGGATTATTTGGAAGGCTAGGAATATAATGGTTTTTCATGAAGGTTACATGAGTGTGGTGGAGATGATAGAAAACGTGAAGACATGCGCTTATGTGTGGATAAAAAATAGAAGTACATGGGAAGAATTAATATGGGATAAATGGGTGGGTTTTAATATATAAGGGTTGGTCTTCGGAATATGGGGCTGTGGGTTGGTTAGGGAGGGTCTCGATCTTGGGTGATAATATCGGGGCTGGGTTCTCACTGGAAAATCAATTTGGTGTGTGTGTGTGTGTGTATTGGTGAACCACATGTCGCTTGTTTTTGTCTGGTGTCTGTCTTGGCGTGAGTGAGAAATAACGGGATCAATGTGGGTTGGGCATAACTGGGTCAAAAGACATGGTGCTTTCGTTTTAGGTCTTTTCGTTTCGTGTTGGAAATTCGTTTCAGGTTTTAAAGTTAGTTGTGTGGTTCATGAAGATGTTGTCATGCTGTCGTGAATTTCGAGGTGAAATCATGAGAATCAGGGGTGTGGTAACAATCATAAGAGGAACATATTGGTTGCGGATCTAAACATAAATGGGGCTCCATGCCTTAATATGTTGAGGCTGATGACTGCGCTTCTCTTTTTCTTTTGGGTGGGGGGGGGGGGGGGTTTCTACGATACATATCTTGGTGTGGGCACGTTTTGGTGAGTACAAAAGTTGTCTGCATATATCTTGGGTGCGTTTTGGTGTGTGTATTATGATGGGTATGGGTGATTTTAAAAGGGCAGGGGATGTTTTTGGGCAGAAAACGGGAGTACATCGCTTCGTGTTTTCGTTTCGTGTGGTTCTTTTTCATTTGGTGTGGGGTAAACTTCTTTTAGTATTTGTGTTTTGTTTTACTGAAGTGGGGGGCTGCTGGGTGGTGGTATACACTTATGCTCTCTGGGCATGCGGTTGAACAATTTTGAAAGCTTTAAGAGTTAGTACAAGGCTGCTGGGGGTGCATCACTTTTCTGTGGTCTGGGCATGCTGATGAACGGTTTTGAAAAGGATTTCGGGCTCGTACAAGTAAAGTAAGTTACATGGGACAGACACAGTGGGGGAAAACGCTGGGTGGAATGGGAGAGTCTTATGGGGTGGTGATAGTTTTTGTGTTGGTGGATGGTTGCAAGAATCCTGGGATATAAGATTATAATTTAGTTTTATTCACATGGATATAAGTCTTGGTGTCGATGCCTTGAAATATGGATTCTAAGAGGTTTTCATTATCTACATGATTTAATATCCTTACAATATATTCTCATACTATTGGTGGCTCAGTTCAAGTTGAAGATATGTGGTGCTGGGTCTGATTTTCAAGCTGGGTTGATGGGTCCTTGTGGCTCATGTGGTAATGGCTTGGAGGGATATGATGCCTAAAGTTTATGCAAATGTTAAAAGTTGGGTTGTGGTTTTTGTTTGGGGTTATAGGAAATGTGCAGGGGCCTTCATGGTGCGTAGACTTTTTAGTTTTTTTTTCTTTTGTCGTTGTAGTAGGTGCTTTGTTTTGTCTTGTTTTTTTCCATTGTAATGGTGCTAGTCACTGGCTAGCTTTGTTTTTGTTGATTTAATGAAAGTGTCATTTCAAAAAAAAAGACTTCAAGACTTGAACTCAACAACGAAGTATGGCAGTGCGACTGAACCAACGATGAAGGGGAACTGAACCAGAGTAGTCGAGTGGCTAGCTTACAAACCACTTTTTTATTTTTTATTTTTATACAACAGGTTACAAACCACTTTACCATCAATGGAGAAATTGAAAAGGTCAATAAAGATGAAATGGCGAGCACTGCTAGGTTGTTTGGTGCATCAATTGGTATCTAGGTTAAAACTTTTAAAAAAATGAACTTTAATTAAACATCAATTTAAAGCTCACATTTTAGCCCAATAGATTTTATAATTAGTCTAATCTATATTAGGGATCAAATCATTCAATTCAGATTGATAGAATTTTAGGTCACAACAAAGAGAGAGAGAGAGAGAGAGAGAGAGAGAGAGAAGCCAAAATTTTTGGCCACCCTCTTCCTCCTTGCGCCACCACTGCCGGCCACCGGGCCGCCACCACTGCCGGCCACTGGGCCGCCACCGCCGCGATGAGTCTTCACGTGTTATTTTGTATCCTCATCGTCCTGCAAGAAAGGTATGTAGACTATCTTTCTCGTTTATTATTTGGTTTTGGTCATAATAGTTACAAGACCAAAACCCTAATCGTGAATCAGTCATCTAGCGAGATTGTTCATTAAACCATCGTGTCTCGTTTGATTTAATCACGACTAGTTGTTTCTGTTTATTCGGTTGTTTGGATCACCGGTGGGATTGATTATAAATCGACCTCGCGTACACGCTTTTGCCACGTCACTTGTATTATGAGTTAGGAGCCCTAAGATTAGAAATCGTACATAAAATCCCAACAGTGGTATCAGAGCTACTTAGAACTCCGCCCGTACGAACCAATTTGTAGATAATTGTTATGTTTATGTTTTGGCCATGTTTTTAGGCTTGCATTTTTTAAAAATTATACAAACCCTAGGTTTGATAATCATGGCCAATTGTTATTTATGGTTGTGATATTATATGCAATCTGAGCCTACATATTTCTGTGATTATTTTCATTATTGTGGTTGTTATTTTTGGAATATATGTACTCTATTTTTGGGCATTTAGGGCCTATAAGGTAATAGATAGGTTTTCTATTTTATTATTAGTAATAATTATAAAACCAAGACATACAAGACAAGAAGACAATGACCACGAGGAGATCAAGGTGGACATGTTGAAGCAAGTGGGAGCATGCATGAATTGCCAGAATTGTCATGAAGATAGGTAAGTCACTTATTTTTTGAAATTTCCTCAAAATCGTTGTTTTACGAAAATAAAGGGGGTAAAAAGAAAAGGTTGTTTTGGGGGGGGGGGGGGAGGGGGGCTAGTGTGCAACTAAATTTGCGCGTTTAGAAACGAAAGGCTTAGGCTCAAAGGGGTTAACTAAGGGGTATATTTGGGGGTAAAGAAATGGTTTCCTAGGTGCCTTATGACAACGTGTTTCCCGACTTTGTCCATTTTGGAACGTATATCCTTACCGTGTTCTGGCCTGAATGACTTACCTGGTCTCTCACTACTTTTAGGAAGAATGAACATGTTAGTTATGTACATACGGTTGACTCGATTTTGCACTGAAAATGTGAGAAGGAGGGGTTTAAGTACCAGTTATATAAAAATAAACTTTGGGTTCTTCTTGTTGTACCCAACGTACCTCAATGTATACTCGAATAATGCAAATGGATTTTGAATCTTTTTTCTTTGGAAAACACCGCTTTTATTCATATGATTGTGGTTTGTAAACAGGTTTCCTTTGTATATTGATTTTTCGGAGGGCAAGGTTTGGCTTATTTTGAAAAAAAAATCTGGACGAGACAAAAATTTCAATGTTCAGTGTACTACAGCAGTTGAATAATCCGATCCCCACACTTAAATTGCACATTCCCCTCAATGTGCATATTTTTGCATAAAGAAAGCGAATATGTAAAATAATAATTTAAGGGGAAAGAAATGGTCACAATCACTTCTTTAGCTTGAGTTGTTGCTACTGGTTCTTAACGACCAGTGGGGGTTGCTGACTAACTTTTGCTTATTCCAAACTTTCTCCTTCTCTTTGTTTTTTTCTATAATACTAAGATTAAACTATAAAATGCTTCCTGGAGGTCTGGTAAATCTGCCCGTGTCTCAACAAAAGTGTTCATGCTGGTCTAAAGTCTCGTAGTTACACAAGGCGAATCTCGACCTCCAGTACTAGTACTACTACTAATAATGGAAAGAAAAAAATTAAACAACTTTATTACTACTAGGCTAAACTAGGATAGTTATCTAAAATAAAAGTTTAAGTGAAAAGGAAGAGACGAAATTCAGACCGTCCTAAACATGTGTTCTTTGAAGTTTGTCCTGATCTTTTAAGCCTCTACCTTAGGCATCCATGGTAAGCTGTCATGGCCCGCCACATTTATTTACGGGACTGCTGGCTAGACACGCAGTCCTAGGTCTAGAAAGATGATAGTGGGGGGGTAGGGGGAGGCTTCCTCCATTCTTTGGTATGCGATGTCCAGGCCCGACTTGATACAATCCATCACCTGTATTGTTCCATCCACTTTCCTTCCCACGTTGAAAGTTACTTCCTCTTCACCGAACTTAATCGTTAACGTTCCGCGACTCATGTCTACCACTTCCTGAGTTGTTGCAAAGAATGGTCTCCCCAGGATAAATGGTACCTCCTTATCCTCCTCCATATCGAGGAATACGAAATCTGCAGGGTAAACAAACTATCTACCTTGACTAGGAGGTTTTCAGCAATTCTTGAAGGTTACTTGACTGAACGGTCAGCCAACTGGATGCTCATCCTGGTAGGTGTTGGTTTACTAAGGTTCAACTTGTTGAACATGGAGGATGGCATAAGGTTAATGATGGTCCCCAGATCTGCAAGTACATTTGTAACCGAGATGTCCCCAATGGCGCAAGGTATGGTGAAGCTACCGGGATCCAGTTGCTTTCGGGGAATAGTGCTAGACAGAGTGGCAGAGCATTCTGCCCCTAAGCTGACATAGTTGAGTTCAACGATCTTGCGCTTCTTCGTCAGAAAGTCCTTCATGAATTTTGTGTATTTCATCATCTGCAAAAGAACTTCTACGAAAGGTTGGTTAATATGTAACTGTTTCAGAAGATTCACAAACTTACTGAACTGCTCCTTGTTCTTGACTTTAGTTAATCTGCTCGGGTAAGGAACTTTTGGTCTATTCATGGCTTCTTCAACTGCTACAGGGATAGGTGTTTTAGTGTGTGCTTGAAGGGTGAGTTGTTGGTTTCTTTGATTGAAACAACTTCTTTGGGGCCAACCCTTCGGCTACAAAAAGTGACATCATTAACCACAGCTTTGGGGTTGGTCTATGTGTTGCTAGGGAGAGAGCCGGGGGCTCTTTCACCTACCATCTTGATGATTTGGCCAAGCTTCTTCTCGAGTGTTTTGATAGAGGTTTGCTGCTTTTGAAGCTCAGCATCATTGCTTTTGAACTTCTCCTCCATCTTCCTCTCAACTTCCGCGAACATCCGGGATATGGAATCTTCAAGGCGGGTGAGTCCGTCAGACGAGCTACTTCCTTGGTAATTAGTTTTTTTTGCCTCCGCTGTTGCTGGAAGTGGTTTTGCTGATAGTTACCTGCCTGCTGGTTATTCCTGTTGTTTCTCCACCAAGCGTTCTGATTGTTCTTCGGCCACTCAGAATTGTTGCCATAGCTCCCTATTGGCGGGGTTGGTTTTGCACGAAATTTACATTTTCAGGCTTACAATCCACCATACAGCTCTAGTTCTCATGTGGGCATCTACACCCTTCGCATTGTGGGGCAGCGTGTGCAGATTTGCACGTCTCGAGCTTCTTTAGTTTTAAGGACAAGGCCTCGATTTAGGCTTTCAGTGCGGTTGCTTCATCGAGAGTATGCATATCTAGGGAATTTTCCTTTGCACTACGAGAAGTGTGCCACTAAAAGCTGGTTTGAGCAATATCTTCTATTTTGGCAAATACTTCCTCGGGCCTTCCATTCCCTTTTATGCCACCAGAGTTGGAATTGAGAATTTAGCGGGTTTGCGGGTGCAAACCATTATAGAATATAGGTATTTTTTTACCAAACTACAAGACCATGATGAGGGCATTTCCTCAAGAGTTCTTTAAAGCGCTCCCACGTATCGTACATCGATTCTCCGTCTTCTTGAGTATAAGAGTTAATTTTCGTCAGGAGTTTGGCTATCTTGGTAGGTGGGATGTACTTGTAAAGAAACTTCTAAACAAGCTCCTCCCAAGTGGTAATGGAACCATTGGGCAAAGTGTTCAACCATATGTTTGCATGGTTCTTGAGTGAGAAAGGAATCATGTGAAGTCGAATAGCGTCACTAGAGGCTCCGTTGGACTTGGATATCTCATAAACTTCAAGGAAGTTTGTGATGTGAGAGTGAGGATCTTCGTGGGGCAAACCGAGAAAAGTTGCAGTTTTGGAGCATTCGCAACAATTGGGGTCAAATCTTGAATTTGTTAGCGTCGACACCAGGAGGGGAAATGGAATAACCAAAGTTGACTGCGTTGGGTCTTAAGAAATCGATAAGGGTCCGATCGTTTACCATTAGGACGATTTTCTCGATGACAGCAACAGTTTTGGAATGGAAGAAATCGTTCTGGTTCAGGGAGCGGTTCCAATACGTCTTTTGGTTGTATTTTTATACACTACCTGAAATTAGAAACAAAATAAATCTAACTTGTGTGTGATCAAGACACTCCCTATGTTGATGTACCTTTTATAGAAGAAAAAAAAAGTTTAAAAGTTAGATTTATATATTAGTTATTTACTTTTATAAAAATCTAATTTTTAAGAAAATAAAGAGGAAAGAAAAATTATGATACAAGTATATATATATATATATATATATATATATATATATATATATATATATAAGAGGATGAGGTTCATTGTAGACACCTCCATAAGTGTAGACAGGTAGACACCCTATTTCACATGTGAAATTACTTTATTTGACATATGTTTTCACATGTGAAATTTTCTGAACAATGAGAAAAAGAAAAAAAAAAGAAAAAAGAAATTAATCATAACCATTGGATCAAGAGATCTAATGGTGAAAAAGGGTGTCTACCTGTCTACACTTATGGAGGTGTCTACAATGAACTTTTCACTATATATATATATATATATATATATATATATATATATATATATATATGTATGTATTTACTAAGGTTAGGCCGTCAACTCGGATTTTTCTCAAAATCCTCGTTTTGTGTCTCTGGAAACGGCACCAAAAAGCTTGGTGTGCGTGTGGTGTATATAAAATATTGCAATATTAGTGACACCTTTTTAGCATTCAACTTTTAAATTTATAAAACACCATTTACTTTAACTACTATTATTTCACCACATTCACGGCAAAGTGAACCTATCATGGAACAGTATAGTAGTAGTAAGTTGAATCGAGATCGTTCTAAGACACAAAGGAAAAGCAAGGCTCTTGGTAATCCATCCTTGTGGATGTCTCTTGAAAGAGCGTGGACGTGGCGGATCGTACTCAACTCATAGCATTTGATAACAATTCAATAACAAATGAGAGTAAATAACAAGCTCAATCTTATTGAAACCAAGAACAGAGATTCAATACAGACTCAAAGCTAAACACTATTAGAAACACACACTTAGCAAAACTCTCTTACATAATTCAAACCTATCAACCTATATATAATAAGCTTAAGTCTGTCTGAACCCTACTGGTCGTCCGAACCTAAAGTTCGGCCAGGGTTCGGCATGCTTGAATTTAACTTCTCCAAAACTTGGTCTGATCAAGCATGTTGCCATCTTCAGGTACTAACAAACTCCCCCCTTGGAAAATGCTGGTCAGTCTTGATCAAACATCAGTTCCAGTCCCAGACCATGCCAGCTCATGATTGTGCCTAGCATAAATGTCAAATGCAAAACAAATCCTTATCACACTCTGAAACTGTAATGCCTGATCCATGAAATCTGGATGAAACACTATCTGATTGTGATACAGCACATCTATATCAGCCTTTGATAAGTTAAGCAGCCACATTGGATCGTACACCTTTACAACCTTGTTGTCTTCTTCAAACACAATAACTTCTTCACCAGTCTTCTCATTGTAATACCACAATTTCAAGTTTCTGATGAAATCTAACTCCATCTTCATCAATGGAATCTTTTTCATCACCTTTGGCTTTGTCTTGAAAGTGAGAATTATCAGCTTCTTCCCGCTTTGTTTATGAATCTTTTGGGATGTCTACGCCATTTTCGTTTCTGAGGCTTCATATATTGAAATGCAAAAGCACACTCCTTTTCAATTTGCTTTTTGAAATGAAAACCTCTCCAATCAGTGCCATAGTTACAAAAATGCTTACGTGTAAGCTCCCGAACATCCCACACCGGCAATGTATCAAAGTCTTGTGCTGATTTGAAATATTGAATTCCATGTTGTCGTTTAATTGCATAGTACCTGAGACTCCTAGCATACATCCAGCTGATAATTTCTCCTGAAGCTTGACCCTTGAATTTAACATGTGTTCTTTGTTTGATCGGCTTAGGAGGAGGAACATAATTAGCATGAAATGTCTTCATGTATTAATTGAAAATCCATCGTTGATCCTGTTTCTTTGGGAAATACTTCGAAATCATCATCAGTCTGATTCTTGTTGAAATTTGAGTATAGATCTGGATATTCTTCTTTAGTGATATCCTCAACCTCAATTTCTTCATCAAACATATCCTCTTTAGATTCAGATTCTGGTTCAGACGATTCGTATTTATCAGGTATAGCTTCAGAAGCTTTCTTCATCTCCTTGTCATCTAACTCAAAAACTACTTGAAGTTGTTCAGATGTCAGTTCACCAACAAACTCACCTTCTAGTGTCTGAAGCATATGTTTGAACTAATCCATACTCGTAGCAGCTTAATTTGACGGAATAAAAGTTATCGGTACAGCCTCTCTTGAATCAGAATCCCCCTGGGAGGTAGAAGCCCCAGCATCCGAACCAGTGTTTCCGATTGGGCCTGAACTTCCACCAACATTCCCTTGAGGATCTTCATGATCAGGATCATCGTTCAAATACTTCAACTAATCCTCTTAGCAACCAGAACCAGACCCAATCTCCCCTGGAGCTTTAAATTTATGCATTAAGAACTTTATTTGCTCACTCATCTCAAGAAGCATAGCACTCTGGGTCTGACTAGCCTTATTTAAACGTTGAATCTCCTGATCTTTAGCTGAGTCTCTATGTTGCAGTTGCAAATAATCGCTTTGTAGTGAAGTAATCAACTTCCCCTGAAATTCAGTTCTGGCTCTCAATGCATCATTACTTGTTCTCAACTCAGTAATAACCTTTGCTTGTTCTTCAGACTTGGCTTTTAAACCATCATTCTGAGCCTGTTGATCAACCAAGACATTATTAAGAATACTAGCTTGAGAAAATGATACAGAGCCTTGATCAAGAAATTCATATCTGGATATGCCGTTGAAGCTGTAGCAGTTGAGAAGACAAGAGTGGTTGGTGTTGAACCCATAGGTTGATTAACATAATGAGCACCAGCACTTGCTGAAGGTGTTATGCTAGCTGATGTAGACCTTGTAGCATTCATCAAATTTTGTGAAAAAATCAGACTGAACATCAGCTGGAGCTGTAGAAACAGTAGTAGTAGTCGTGGTTGCTGCAGACACTGAAATATCAGGACTATCTGAAGAAGATACCCTGGGACGAGGTTGCAAAATATATTGTTGGCCTTTATGCTTTTTACCTCTCCCACCAGCATCAATTGACTTCTTCCTCCATTTTAAAGGAGTGATAGAAGAAGTATCAGTGATTGGCTGCTTGCCCTTACCAGGAGCATCATCATCGGGATCATAATCTTCATCAGATTCAGACGAAGCCTTGTCTTCATAAACACGACCAATGTAACGGTCGTTTTTTTCTTTATATTGGTACGAAAGGAAGAAGTATGAGGGTTTTGAACAGTTAGTTAAGGGTATTCTTGACAATCCTAGGGGGGGCGCTAAGGGGTATTCCGGCGCGGTTTCCGACGTTAAGGAGGACCATGTGTCACCTAACGTGAAGCGATGCATCCGAAAAATCGCCGATGGTCATTTCACTGCGGCCGTGAAGGTGTTATCTTCATCTGGGGTGGCGCCGTACAATGACGAAACCACGCGTGCCCTAGAAGCTAAGCACCCGCACTTTCCATCGCCGTCCATGCCCTCCGCTCCCTTCTCCGAGCCTCCGCTTGTCACATGTGGTGAACGGGTCCTTGAATGTATAAAATCCTTTCCCAAAGGTACGTCGTGTGGGAGGGATGGACTGCGTGCCCAGCACATCATGGACAGCCTGTGCGGGGAGGGGTCTGCTACTGCCCGGGACCTCCTGGATGCTATTACCACGGTCGTTAATCTTTGGTTGGGGGGAGATGCCCGGTCGGCTTGGCCGAATTTGTCGCTTCGGCCCCTCTGACGCCGCTACTTAAGCCTGATAATGGGATTCGTCCTATCGCTGTTGGCACCATCTGGAGGCGGCTGGTCTCCAAGGTTGCAATGCAAGGGGTTTGTAAGGAAATGGCCAAATACCTTGGTGACTTCCAGTTTGGGGTTGGCGTGTCGGGTGGCGCCGAAGCCATTCTCCATAGCGTTAATCGCCTGGTGGGGGAACGACATCTCGATGGGTCCCTCGCCATGCTCACAATTGATTTCTCCAATGCGTTCAACCTGGTCGATCGCTCCTCCTTACTCCGTGAAGTCAGGCTCAGGTGCCCGTCTATTTCGCCTTGGGTTAATTTCTTATACGGCCAACCGGCCCGCTTATACGTGGGGGATGATCATATCTGGGCCACTACTGGGGTCTAGCAGGGTGACCCTTTGGGGCCCCTCCTGTTTTCCCTTGTCCTTCACCCTCTTGTTCATCATATTCGTGAAAATTGTCATCTACTGCTCCACGCTTGGTACCTTGACGATGGAACGGTTATCGGGGATACTGGGGAGGTTGCTAAGGCCCTCGGGATCATTAACGAGATGGGCCCACCCTTGGGATTAGCTCTTAATATTCGGAAGACGGAACTCTTTTGGCCATCCTGTGATGGTGGGAAAGTTCGACCGGGCCTCTTCCCCGCTGACATTAGCAGATCCACCGGGGGGGGGGGGGGTGAAGCTCCTTGGTGGGGCTGTTAGTCGTGATAGCCAGTTTATCCAGGGTTTGGCCGCGAGGAGGGCTTCCAATGCTGCTGATCTTATGCGCCTCCTCCCTGCGCTTGACGACCCACAGTGCGAACTACTTCTGCTTCGTTCATGCATGGGTATCGCCAAGCTTCTCTTTAGCCTAAGAACATGCCCCCCCCGCTCATATGATGGCGGCGGCGGTTGGTTTTGATAAGGATTTACGTTTGGCCATTGGAGGATATTTTCGTGTGTGGGGGTCCCTTCTTTGGGGACTTGCAATGGCGGCTTGCTTCTTTGCCGATCCGGCATGGGGGACTTGGGGTCTATTCGGCGGTCGAGGCGACGTCTTACACTTTTGTGGCCTCGAGGGCCCAAAATTGGGCGCTGCAAGACCATATTCTACGGGGGAGTGGGGTTTGTGATATGGGGCCCGATTACGATAATGCTCTGGCTGGTCTCCATGATGTAATTCCGTGCTTTGATCTGAGCGGTTTCACTAATAAGGACACCGCCCCACCAAAAGCCCAACACGTTTTGGCGAATGCCCTTTTTGGTAAAAATATGCTCGAGATGGAGGCTACTTACAAAATGACAGCCAGGCAAAAAGCCGTGTGGGAATGCCTCCGTCAACCACATGCGCAGGATTTCCTCCATGCTCTCCCTATTGACGGGTTGGGGCAACACATGTCGCCCGTCGAATACCGGGCTATTCTCAAATATCGCCTCATGGTTCCCCTGTTTCCCGTGGATGAAAAATGCCCCTTCTGCAACAAGGCGTGTATGGATTCGTTCGGGGAGCACGCTGTTCACTGCAAAGAGCTCACGGGGTTTAAATACCGACACGATGTGGTTCGAGATGTCCTGTTTGACATTTCCAGGCGAGCGGGGATCTCGGCCAGGAAGGAAGCTCCTGTTAATTTCCTGTCTGACCCCTTGGATGGGCGCTCAACCCTCAGGCCGGCTGACATACTTGTTTTTGGGTGGCAGAATGGGAAGCACGCCTGTGTCGATTTAACGGGGGTTTCTCCCCTTGTGGGGCTGAGGGCCAACACCTTCACGGCGGGCCAGGCAGCGTCCAGAGCGGCTGCAGGGAAGGTGAACAAACACGAGAAAGCGTGCATTGAAAATCAACATGTGTTTGTTCCCTTCGCTTTTGATACTTTTGGGCATCTTAAGTCGGAGGCGGCGTCCATGTTGAGCAGGATTCAGAAAGTCATGTACGGAAATGGGGCGGGCTCTAGATTGAAGAATGTTGTGTTTATACGTCTAGGGTTTGCTATTCAAAAAGGGGTGGCGGCGCAGCTTGTTGCCCGCCTTCCCTACGTGTTGACCTGAGTCGTGTATGTTACTTTTTAAGAAATCAAATTATAACGATTGAATAAAAAAAATTGGTACGATAAGCTAGATGCTCATCACTACCTTTCTTGACCTTCTTATTCTTTGAACCAACCCGTATATAAACAAACGGGTTGTTTGTATCGGAGAGATCTTCAGAGTTAGGCTCAAGAAAATCATCATCATCATCCGATTCTTCATCTTCATCAATCAAGGTATTATCAGTAGGTGTCTCAGTCACGGTGACAGTTTCAGGAACTTCTTGTGCTGAGACCACCGGTTCAGAAACAAATGGTTGAGAGATAACAGGCTCTTGAACTACCAGATCTTGTACTCAGGTGGTGTTTGGGTCTTTCGTTTGGGTCTTTTGCTTCTTGATTGTTGTGGTTGCTGATTTTGTTCCACAATCCAACTATAGTCCAACTCTTCAGAGTCACTTGTGAATGACGAGGTGCACCCTGAGCTGGTGCCACATAATTGGAATTAGCCAAGTGACCAATCAATCGCTTCAACTTTGGAATATCAGCCGGTGCCTTTTTCTGATATAAAGCGAATGCACCCACACTTGTCTCATTCATATGCTTCAGTTCAAATTTCTGAGCTTCATCCTTCACCAAACTTGGATACAGATCATTCAAAATCATTTGAAGAAACCTTGGGTACAAAGCTACTTTCTTTTGCCTCTGAGTTAAATTCTCTCTCATGTAAAAGAAAAGCAGACCGGCAATATTGTAAGGAAAATTCATGATCAAGGCATTCATCAGCGATATCATCTTCTGATTATGTTCATCATGCCCCGCAATCCTGTTCCCCAAATAATGTAACAGAACATGGGCCAGATACTTGTATGGCACACTCAAAGATGACTTATATATCCATTCACGGCTTGGATCATCAGTGTACCAAATTCTTTTCAGCAACGCCACATTATCAGCATGAGAAATTTCCAAAGGAGCTGCTGGTGTATCGTCAATCAACTGCAAAACCCTTCTAACATCTGCTTCAGTGAAGGTAACAGTTTGATTTTGCACAATTGCAGTAATCCTAATTGGATCATCAGAAATACTTCTTGCAGTAGACCAAAATTCCACAACAATATCCCGATACACATCACATTTTTCTGTAATAACATGATGTATCCTCGATTTGCGTAGAAAATCAAAGATTCCTGACCCACCAAATTTCTCCAGCTTTTAACGAGCGACACCGAAATGTGCACAATTGTTATGTTTGTCACCGAGTTTTAAATCGTTCGTCATTTCTGAAAACACATAAAATAAAAAGTTCATTAAATTCAGTGTGATTATAAAAAACGTTCACCAAAAACATTAGTTCGTTGTCATTCGTATAAACAACCGAATTTTTTATTAAAAGATCAAAGCAGCGAACCTGGTCCGAACCTTGTCCGAACTTGTTTTTTATTGTCGAACCTCATCCGAACTTGACCTGGTCAAGGTCAATTGTTGACCTTTGGTCAACATCCGAACCTTGTTGATCAACGATAAACCTCAGACAAACATCATCCGAACTTCGGGTTCGGCGGATGAGGTTGAGGTTCGGCGCTGGACGAACACCGAGAAGTTAATCTTCTCAAAAATCTTAACCCGATCGAATTAGATCATAAAATTTGAACCCTATGTGCGGTTTTTGATTACGAGTTTATAGACACAAGTTTTATAATCAGAAACCGACTCTAAATATGTCTAATTTCGGATCTAGGACTGTTAAAAACCTCGACACTATTTTGAACAAAAAACACCACATAAAACGACCAATCAAGACACCCAAACACACCAATGTAGTCGTAATTATGATTCCTACCTTAATCCAGTCACCAATCTCTCAAAAACAGTTAAACATAAAATTATAAATTTTGGTAGAGGTTCGTTAAGAGTTCGTGGTAAAGAGAAATAGTGAACCTCCGAACCTCAGGTTTGGCATTTTATAGTCGGAGAGTTCGGCGCGTCCGAACTTCCTCCGAATTCTAAGTTCGGCGAAAACAAACCCCAAACTCTTTCCGAACTTCACCTTCGGTGACGCCGAACTCTGTCCGAACTCGGACTTCGGCGTGTCTGACCTTTGTCCAAACTTGGACATCGGACCCTTTTTCAAATTTTTCAATTTTAACCCTTGATTTTAAAGAATCTCAAATTAAACCCCAAAAGTTTCAAATTTTATCAATTTGCATCAAACTCCGTTCAATTCAATGATTAAATTACTGATTCCAATCCCATTTGGTTGTATTCGGCATAATTTTTGTTTTTCACTATCGGTTGATCGAAAATAAAGCATAGATAAAATATTTTTGATTTTATAACATTCTCAAACACACCTAAAATCTTTTTGAATTTTTACAAAATTTATGCTAAAACACACCTAAAATCTTTTTGAAAATTTCAGATATGAAAAACAAATAACCAAACAGAAATGAAATGACAGAATTGAAAAGCATAATAACTTAAACATGAGAAAGATCCACACGCGAGATCATATCAGCCAATATGCATCAGACACACTTTAATTTCAATTTTAATCAGCATGCAAGTCAAGTTGGCAGCAAATACAACTTTTAAGTTTATTTCAGTTCAGGCAAATCAATTTTTATAGCTTTCTGATATGTTAAGGTATGATTTAACATGCATTGAAACTGTAGGGAAATATATTTTGTGAGGCTTGTACATTAGACTTATTTTGTTTAGATATTGGTTTCGGGCTTGTTAGTGGGTTTAGAGAGGTTTACGATTTGGGCCTAGGTAAACCAATTTTGTGGTGTTTTGATAAGTATATAAACCGAATCACATGATGTGATTCGTTTAGACTTTTGATTCACGTATTGGGAGGCTAGGACTAGGGGATTACGATTTGGTCTATCACTTGAATCGTTAGTAAGTATTTTCATTGTTGTTTGTTTGATTATTGTTCTTTACATTGTTTTCTTCTACTTGACACATACTAAACCGGATTCCGCACGGTTTAGTGTGACGATATCGTGTAACGTTCAAGGATTCTGGACTTACAATCGGTATCAGAGCCAAGAAATGCATGTTTCGTGGCTCGCACGATATCTAGTCAAGTGTCTACTAATCGATTTCTTGAGGTTGCAGGTTTTCGATTCTGGTTAACAAGTTCTCGATCAGTGGTTTCGAATAATATCAAAAAGTCTTTTCGTGACTAACTTGTTTAGTTTTGTGCAGAAATCGATTTTGGTGATTGCCGTGCATTAACAGGTGGTTCTCGATCATAGACAGGTGGTTCTCGATCATAGTCTGCTGGTTCTCGATCATATTGAGGAATTTGATTGCTGAAGTCTAATTTCGGAAAGCTATTGATTGCTGATTTGTCAAGATTCTTGATTTTGAAGAACAAATTACCTGGTTTTCGATCAGATCTGTAGATTCTCGATCGAGGGAACAATTTTGGAAAGTCAAAAAAATATAGGGATTGTTTCTTGATCAGTGGTTTTCGATTATACCTGTGATCTCGATCTCTTGGAGATTCTTGATTGCTGTTAGTGCTTCTTGATCGAATTACACTGGTTTTCAATTTTGTTAGTATTTTCCGATCGGATTTTAGGTTCTCAATTGTGTTAGTGGTTTTCGATCGTATTTGTGTTGCTGATTTTTGATTGTTTTTGAAGTTTTCGATTGGGTTTGTAATTCTCGATCGAATTCGAGGGTTGTGATCGAATTCTGGATTTTCAATTGTGATTCTGGTTTTCGGTTCTACTATTGGATTTTGATCGAAATATGACTTTGCAAGTATCATGGATTACGACTTGGGAAATGCTGAAACCATGGTGTATCAGAAAATGGATGCTGAAATCGGAACTTCTACTCGTCCTCCTAGATTGCTGTCACCGGATGGTTTTCAGAACTGGAATTATAGATTCACGAATCATCTAAAGTGTGTTAACTCTAGGCTATGGAGATCAGTAAGTGTGGGTCCTTTCAAACCTAAACATATAGGTGGAGAGAAAGATGGAGAGGACAAAACACCTGGAGAATTCAATGATACTGACTGGGATAGAATCACTAAAGATGAAAAGGCGTATGCCATCATGACAATGGCCGTATCTCCAGAAATTGCTCAAGCTTTCAGGAAATATCAGACAGCAAAAGACCTCTGGGAAGCACTAATGAAGGTCTATGAAGGAAACGAGGACATGAAAGCTAGTCGTCAAGAGATCCTAAAACAAAGATTCAACATGTTTAATCATGTGATGGGAGAGAACCTTGAGGCATAGATACAAAGATTTATTACTTTGATTACAGAGATGAGCAATGAAAAAATAGAACCTCCTGGGTTTGAGAAAAATCTGAAACTACTGAATAGCTTGCCAAAGAGCTGGGACATGAATATATCCATCATCAAGAATACAGTGAACTTGAGAGAATTATCTCTTGCTGAAATGGTGGCAAAACTGGGATCTAAAGCATTAGATGATAAACAAAGAGCCCTGAATCACATCAGCAGTATGAGCATGGCTGGTTAGGTTAACCAGGCACTTATGTCAGGACAGAAGCCTAGAATTTCAGATTCGAAGACTTTAGCCACTACTGCACCTGCTTCTGCATCACCAAGTTCATCATCTGGAAATTATGAAAATGTTTCTACTATTGCTGTTGACCCAAATTTTGCAATGGGTGCAGGCTTTATGGCATGCTATCAAGCTCTTGTTGCAGGAAAGTTGGTGCCATCAGAAATTATATCCGATGATTTCAATCAGATCAATTCAGAAGATGTTGAGATGCTAGATGTTTCCTGGAAAATGGTCATGGTTGTGTTCAGAGCCAAGAAATTTATGTCAAAGATCGGTAAAAATGTGTGGCAGGATTAGAATAAAATCAAGATGGGATTTGATAAAACGAAGCTAAGATGCTACAATTGTGATGAATACGGTCACTTTGCTAGGGAGTGTACTAAGCCAAGGAAGGAACAAGTTGACGAGAAGACTGCAGGTAAGGATAAGAAGCAAGGTGAGAAGAGTCAAGCTTTGATGGTTCAAGATTCTGGAGGTTATGATTGGAGTGATCAATTGAAGGACCTGAGACTGGTTCCTCATGCATTTCAAGCTCAGGAAGAAGAAGGCACAAATCACGCTTTTATGGCAGAAAATGATGATAAAAATACTCAGGTTTGCTCTAACCCCTCTTCCGCACAATTAATTAAAAGTTTGGAGAAATTCGTACAAATCATGAATTGTTATTGTTTGATGTTGAGTGTGCTAAGAGTTCGTTCAAAGGTAGATTAGCTAAGAGTGAGGAAAAGGTAAAAGCCCAATCTGAGGACATTAAGAAATATCATAACCTCACTACTGAAAAATCTATTTTATATGATTGACCTAAAATTGAAACAGGAAAATTAAAAGGTGAATTAGATGATCTGCAGCATAAGTATGATGAACTATTGGTTAAGTATGAAACTAAAAAAGGAAGAAGCAAGCGAATGTTGGAACAAAGTAAAGGTCTGTCTTTGGCTATTATTGAAGGTAGGTTTGAAAGGGATAAGTCAAGTCTTGGATCAGATAATTCTAATTTAATGAGAACAGGTGTTCCTCCTCCTATTCCTAGAGACATTGTGAGAAATTTATTTGAGGAAGATTATGTTGAAAGATCAGACCTAGATTATAATGAAGTTGGTCCTCCTCTTGATAGTGTGCTGCTAGGTGTGTCCCCAAGAAGTCAGTAAGAAATAGATAGAATGAATTCTTCTAGTACAGGTTCAATGGCTGAGAACTCTAATCTAGAAGCTGAATCAAAACCCACTGAACACAAAGTTGAAATTCCTTGTTCTAACATTTCTATTTCTTGTGCAGATGATGTGAAAATTAAGGATATTTCTGAAAAGGATCATGAATGCCAATGGGTTAAAGCGTGTCATAAGTCTATTCCTTTTGAGGCCTGTTTAACTAAGAACAATGTTTTTGAGTCTGTTTCTGTATCAAAACCTTCAATGTCAGTGTCAAAATAGTCAGATAAAACTGAAACTAACAAGTTAAATGCCAAAACTTTGAATGGTTTGTGTGGTGATGAATTTAATGGTTCTAGATTGCGCGTGATGAATGTTAAAAATATGCATGAATCTCGACCAAATGATTTTGTAACTTATCCTCAGGTTGTGACTGCTTTTAACAGACCAAAAGGGACAAAAGGTTATCAATATTGTTTGATAACTCAACCTCAGAAAAACAAAGTCAAAATTCACAAATGGGATGACAAACCCTCATGGAAATCGTCCTACCCAAGACGATCATTTGAATGTAGTAGCATACATGGTCCTAAAAAATTAAAGTGTTATAATTAATGTGAACCAGGACACTTTGCTGCTACATGTCTAAACAGACCTTATGAACCATACTACCCTCAATCACATCGAAGAGGTCAAAACATGAATGTTGGAAATGTCAGGTACACCGAGAACCCTCAGAAAGTTTTGTCTAAGGGGAGGCATGACTCAACACCATTGAAGATTCAAAACTCTAAGGCCAAGATTAATGGTTCACCTAAGACAAATTTGTCTGAACAACAGTGGAATGTTAACAAATCTAAAAACCATAGGTTTGTCCAAAGGGGCATTTACAACAAGAAACGGAGATTTGCAAAAGGACTTTTTGATCAAATTCAGGCCAAAGAAGATTTTAAAAATAATATGAAGCCAAAAAAATTTCAATTCTTCGCATTTCAAAATAACATCCCACTTAATAAAAAACAAGTTGCTATTTGGAGACCAAAAATTAGTCCAAAAACTGAACATGTTTTAGGAAAGAAAATTGAAAGCTATGAAGTAACCAGAAATGCTAAGACCTGGGTACGAGTTTCTAACTGATCTCCCATGTCGTGCAGGTACAATCAGGGAGGACTGTCAACAATCTCTGGTATGTTGATAGTGGTTGTACCAGGCACATGACCGGAGACATATCCTTGCTGCAAGATATTCATGAATTTAATGGAGGATATGTATCGATTACGGGTGTTAATGGTGGTCAGATTACGAAGAAAGGAACAGTGAAGAATGGTTGTCTCAGTTTCTCGGATGTTTATTATGTGCAGGAACTCAATCATACTCTTCTCAGTGTGTCTCAAATTTATGATAGAAGATTTCGGTGTTGTTTGATGAAAAGGAGTGTATCATATTGAAACCAGGTTTTGAGGTTCCGAATGAATCGGTGCTGCTGCGAACACCTAGAAAAGGAAATTCGTATGTTCTGAACATGAATGATCCTCCATCTTCAGATGCCACTTGCCTAATTTCTAAGGCAAATGAGCAATTGGCATTGTTGTGGCACAGACGCTCGGGGCATGCTAACTTAAAGAATCTGAACAAATTGGCCAAAGGAGATTATGTAAGAAATCTTCTGTTAGCGAGTTCGCAAAAGTGGAGAAATGCAGATCAGGTACTAAGGGGAAGCAACACAAGCGTCCCCACAAACCAAAGATGTTTAACTCTATTTCTTCGATTCTTCAACTCTTGCACATGGATCTATTTGGGCCGATGTTAGTCAAGAGCGTTAGCAAGTTTTTGTATTGTCTTGTTATCACCGATGATTACTCACGGTATACATGGTATTCTTTATGGGAAACAAGTATGAGGCTCCAGAGTTATTAAAGCAATTTATTACCCTAATTAAAAATCAGACGAATTTGAAGGTGAAAGCTATTCAGAGTGATAATGGTACTGAATTCAAGAGTGCTGATATAAACCAGCTCTGTGCTGCGAAAGGTATTGCCCATCAGTATAGTGCACCATATACTCCTTAATAGAATGGAGTGGCTGAAAGAAGGAATCGTACATTGATTGAAGCTGCTAGAGCAATGCTGGTCGACTCAAAGCTTCCTATATTCTTCTGGGCCGAGGCAATCAATACTGCATGTCATGTCCAAAATCGCGTGTTGATAAATAAGCATTTATAGAAAACGCCTTATGAAGTGTTATTTCATGAGAAACTAAAAGTGGGCCATTTAAGGGCATTCGGATGTCCTTACACTGTGCTTATTTCTTCTGATGTTGGTAAATTTGATGCAAAAGCTGATGATTGCTATTTTGTGGGTTATTATGCAAATAGTGCTTATCGAGTTTACAACAAGACCACTTCAGTGATTATAGAATCGACAAATGTGGAATGGATGGAAGAGAATCCTACTGATGTAGGGTCTGGGCCTGACTGGATTTTCAATTATGGTTCTGTCTTTGAACCATTCCGATTGTCGGAAATATTTCCAGAAGATAAAGACATCATTGATGACACTTTACCTACAAAACATCATTACATTGTAAATTCGTCTGATATCCCAAGTGCTTCTGAAGTCAAGCATAATGAAGAAAGGGTACCTGAATCAAGCTCAGTGAAAGATAAGTGTGAAGGGTCCGTTCTTGAAGATGTAATTACTGATGCTGTTGCCTCGGTAGAACAGCAGAATGTGGAAGTTAACTTGCCAGATGTGTCTTATGTTCCTTCAACTGGGGAACTCATAATTCACAAGGATCATCCTATAAGCAATATTATAGGTCCCGTTGGTTCAGGTGTAGTTACTAGAAGTCGTGCAGGGGATATCAACAGATGTTTATTTTCTTGCTTCATTTCTCAGATTGAACCTCCCAATATCGTCGTGGCTGTGAAAGATCCAAATTGGGTGGAGGCAATGCATGAAGAACTGAATCAATTTGCTAAGCTAGGAGTGTGGGAATTAGTGCCGAAGCCCTCAGACAAGGCTGTCATTCCTACCAGGTGGTTATATAAGAACAAGAAAGATAATTCTGGGGTAATTGTTCGCAACAAAGCATGACTCATTGTGCAAGGATATAAGCAGGTAGAAGGGATAGATTATGACGAGGTCTATGCTCCGGTCGCCCCGTTGGAGGTAATTCGAATATTTCTTGCAGTTGCATCATATCTAAATTTCACGGTACGTCAAATGGACGTGAAGACGGCCTTTTTGTATGCTGATATGGAAGACGAGGTATATGTGGCGCAACCTCCAGGTTTGTGGATGCTGAACATCCAGATCATTTGTTTATATTGGATAGAGCTCTCTATGGGTTGCATCAAGCACCACGTTCTTGGTACGATACTCTGACAAAGCATTTGGTGGAGAATGGATATACAAGGGGAGTAATAGATCAGACGTTGTTCAGAAAGAGGGACAAAGATGATTTTATCATGGTACAGGCTTACGTTGATGACATCATCTTTGGGGCAACAAATGAAGACCTGTGCATGGAATTTGAAGAAGTAATGAAGAAGTTTGAAATGAGTGCACAAGGAGAAATGAATTTCTTTTTGGCGTTGCAAGTGAAACAGGATGAAACCAGGATTCTTATTCATCAGGGGAAGTATGTGGATGACATCTTGGCGAAATATAACATGAAAGATTGCAAGCCCATTTCAACTCCTATGGCTTCTAGGCCAGCTTTACTTCCGGATGATAATGGAGAGGATGTGAGCGAGAACTTGCATCGATCAATGATTGGTTCGCTGATGTATTTAACGGCAAGTCGGCCTGATATCATGTTCGCAGTTTGTCAGTGCGCACGATATCAGTCCAAACCTAAATTCTCTCATCTTTCTGCTATTAAAAGAATTTTTAGATATTTAAAGGGCAGGCCTCGGCTTGTTCTTTGGTATCCTAAAAATTCTGAATTTGATTTATATGCTTTTTGTGACAACAATTATGGGGGTATGTCTCTTGACAGGATATCAACTTCGGCTGGATGTCAATACCTGGGTGATAGGCTAATTTCTTGGCAATGTAAAAAATAGCAGACAGTGTTAACTTCCACAGTAGAAGCTGAGTATGTAGCCGCCTCTGCTTGCTGCTCATAGGTGATATGGATTCAAATCAGCTCTCTGACTATGGTATGAACTTTGATTGCACTCCAATTTATTGTGATAACACTGCAGTTGTGCAAATTGTGAAGAATCCGGTAATGTTCTCCAAAACCAAGCACATAGACATTGAAATCCATTTTATCCGTGACTGTTTTGAGAGAAACTTGATTCGTATGGAGAGGGTGAACGATGACCAAAATGTCTCTGACATGTTCACAAAGGCCCTTGACCGAGCTAAGTTTGAAATGTGTGTGGAAGGTCTGAAAATGATCTCTTTCACTGACTGATTTGGCAGACCAATTTCATGTTTATTTGTTACAGTTTTATTTAAAAAAATGAAAAAAAAAACAAAAAAAAATTAAAACACAAAAAAAAAATGAAAAAAAAACTTCTGTGTGCTATTAAACTAATAAAGCAGGGGGAAATAGGTATGTATGTCTCTCCTAAATAAGGCTTTTTTAATTTTAATTTCTTTTTATCTGTTTCTGGGTGTTAGTGGGAAATGAAATGAATTTCTGGATTTTGATGACTGACACGTGTACGGCTAATGTGAAAGACGTGATCCACGGTGATATGCTCTGTAGGCTCTGTTCCTAAACAAGGTATGTGTTACACACTTAAAAATAACGTATGTCATTTGACTGGCTGCACACACTTAGGTTAGGTGTATGTTCTATTTGACCGCGCATGTATTCCCGATACACACGCCGGACTCCAAGGTATTCAATCATTTTTCTCAAAAATCGCTGTCTCCTCTGTTTTGCGTAAGCAAAGACCTGGGGATGCTTAAGCCGTTAGTTGGTCCCACCTCTGCTTTGCGTGAGCGATGACCTGGTGCAGACTGTACTAATGTGTTAGTAAACCTAACCTCTGCTTTGCGTGAGCAATGACCTGGTTAGGATTACTAACGTGCTTGCAGATCGTTGTATATTATAATAAACCTAAAAGATGCCAAAGTGCACGCTAAAAGAGACGCTCTAGTGTCGAAAACCCTTCAGCCTTGACTTGTGATGATACTTACGTGTTTGAGGAAAGGTTAACGCCTGACTGAAAAATGCCTCTAAGTTGAAATCAAATGAGTCTGTGTATATAATACCCATCTCTTATGATCTGTTCTTTTCTTTTCTCAACCAAGTCTGGAGAAATGTTTAAAGACCTTGGATATGGATTGTGAAAATATGTGGTAGGGAATGTGTGTGTTTGATAGACTACATGTTAAATTACCTAGGATTTGTATGTGACGGTCAAATGTTCATAAATAATGAACCTAAAAGATAAAATAAGTGAGAAACAGCCGGGAAAATGTGGAACATGAGTTTAAGATGGACCTATATACTGGCAATCACCTGGACATGCTCGAGTAATGAAGACTAAAAAACGTTCTTCAGTTCTAAGGAAGCCGGTTTGATCCCTATGAACCACCTCAGAACAGGTTTGGTGTTTTGTGTGTCTCTAAATTATTTATATATATTTTTATTATTTTTATAGATTGTTTGTTTGGTTCTGCTCAGTCAAAATTTTCCCATGCTCGGTCTAAGGGGAAATATTGAAAGATTTTTTTTAAAAAATGGTCATGTAAATTTTTTTTTAAAAAAAGGAGGTGAACATGTATTTTTGATAATCCTTGAATGGTTTGGGGTTCTTTTAAATACTTTCATTAGTTGAGGGGGTGTTGTGTTTCTTTTTATTAAAAAGGGGAAAGGGTAAATGGTTAAAAAGGGAGGCCAGTTCTTTTACCCTAATTTCCACCGCCTCCCTCCGTCTCCTCCTTTCGTCCGAACTCCACCAACCACCGCCATTCACCACTCATCTTTCTCTCTCGGTCGCTTCACCACCAAAACACCTCCACCAACTTGCCGCAATATTCATGGCAGCTCACCACCACCAAGCCTCGCCGTTTTTCACGCTCTCACCACCAACCTCCACCGACTGCAACCGCCTACACCACCACACACCACCGCAACCTTTACTTGCTTCTCAATCGGTCGGATTTTTCGTGGTTTTTAGATACAACCTTCTAGATCTTTTTCCTTATTCTCTTGATTTAAGGTAGAGTGCAGTTAAATTGTGAAAAACTTGTGTTTTTGTTGAAGTTGCAGGTTTTGATGGAGAAGACGATCAGTTTTCGATCGAACCGGATCGAAAACCTCCCACTCAATCGAATTCCACTTTTGACTTGAACCGGATCGAGAACCAACTGCAAAACGGGATCGTAAACCTCAACATGTTGATCGAAAACCTGTTGAACCGGTCGGACCTGATCGAAATCCAGGATATTGATCGAGATCTAACGTTTGGATCAAAAACCAAAGGATTGATCGAAATCCTATTATTTGAATCGAAAACCAGTTAAACTAAGTCTTGTATCTAAATCTTGCTATTTGTTTTGCAGCATGGATCTTCTGTTTGCTTCTGATAAAAACCAGACTGCATACTTGGGTGACCCACCGGAGACTGTAAAATGTGTTTTCAAGTCACTTATCGTTGGACTAAAAGTCTGCAAAATTTCTTATGCTTTAAGAGAGGAGATAAAACTTGATGAACAGATGCTCAGAGAAGTCTGGAATACCGCGAGTGCTCACAGCAATCAGACTGAGATTCAAGCTCGTTATTAGAATACCAACATTCTAGTAAATGAGTCAGTGATTAGAGAAGTTCTGCATATTGCTGATAAACCAGAAGACCCAATTAAATACTCTGCAGAAGTTATTAAGGATGGATTGGATGTGATGGCCTATGAAGGTGATAAGTTTCCACCAATAATGAAGAAGCTGTTGCCTGGGTATTGGAGAGCATTGGCACATTATTTTCAAATGTGCTTTATCGAAAAACGAACTTCAACAGATCAGTTAAATGAACTACATGGTACTGGCTTTGTTGCCTTGGCTCTTGACTGGGAATTTAACTTCTCAAAGATGTTGTTGATGGATTGGGTCAGGAATGTGACAGGAGACCGTACGAAATGTTTCATAATGACTCCAAGATTTGTGCAAATGATTGTAAATGCGAAGTACCCAAGTATTGAAAGAAGAGTTGACAGGTTTGAGCTGAAACCTATGACATATAAAGTATTCAATCTCTTGAAGACATCTAGATCTGGAAAGCTTGTATTTGAAGGAAGGAAATAATTTGTTAAGCTGGGTGCATTTCCAGAGACATAAGGTGTTGAACGAGCAATAAATGCAAGTATTGCAGATGATTAGGAGGGTCCATCTGATGTTTAAGTATCTGTGAACTCACAATCGTCTGAGATCAGAATTTGATATGTTTGAAGACGTTAATGTTGTGCCGGAAATTGTTCTATCTGATGTTGAAGCTGATGAAATAGATGATTATGTTCCTCTTGTGACCAAGAGAAGAAGAGAAAATCTGAATCCTCCCTCAGAAGATCCTCAGTTAGTGTCAAGTTCTAAAAACATTGAGAGCTCAAGCCAAAGCCCACCCAGAAAGCAACTAAAGATTCGATTTAAAGCGTCTTGTTCAAGTGTTGTACTTTGTGAACCAGGTACATCACCTTCAGAAACTATTCGCATAACTGAAGTTCATGAGAGTTCTCAATCTGAAAATTCTCAGAATGAGTGTAATGAAACTGAAGTCAGTGATATACTGAACAAAGGGAAGAGATCTTTGTTGCCAGATGATGCTTCCAACGATGAGAAAATAAAGTTTTTATTAAAAGAGAACGAGATCAAGGGTAAAAAGATTACTGATATGATGGCCTCTGAAGTCAGTCAGTCTCTGAAAATTATTAATCTGATAAGTGAAGTTGATGCAGTGAAAGCTCAGAATGCATTGTTGATGGAAAGGTTTAATGCATGCAATGCTAATCTAGGTTATCTGAACACTTTGTTTTTGAAGTTCAAAGAAGAAAGGAATAAGGATGCAGAAAAGAATAGTGATAATAAAGATGATCAGGCTAGTGGCTCAAGAGATTTTGACGGATTGTGTGATCCTGGAAATGATGATAGTTTGGAAGATTTAGCCAACGAGCTTGCTGCAAGTGGTTCTGGAAATTTGGAAGGCACTGACTTGGATACTATGTTTGATGATGTGTATGATGATCTGGACCCCATACCTACTGATGGTAGCAGTGTACCAAAGACTGTGATCTCTCATGGTCCAGGTGATTCTGTGAACTGGTTTAGGGAACTGACAGCTCCACCTCAAAGATATGCCCTAAGACTTGGAGTAAGTGAGTTTGATATATATGGAAATCGAGATGGTGTGTGTGCTTGGATTTATGATTCAGATAAGGAAATGCATGCTGTGATTAGAAAAGGTCATGCACCGGTGGAGTATTATAATAACATTAATGAATTTCATTCTTGGACAAAGGTGGATCTAAATGCCTTGCTTAATGCACCTTTCATCAATCGTAGACAGAGTGGAGATGCTGCCTATGTTCGAAACAGATTGCTGAGGGAATCAAGGAATGGGTTTGAGAATTTTGCTACTGCTAAATCGCGTCTTGTTAAAAGGAAGAATCAGTTATCTGGTGAAATTCAAAAGGTAGTTGTTTGGCCTCCTACACAGAAAGTGAAAATTGTTCCATTGGGGGACAGATATCCGGACGGATCTCTTTCGTCATTCACAAGATGAACTTTACAAGAAGCCAGGGAAAATTTCATTTTATTTGAGTCTACCTTGAAGTCTTAATGGTACAAGCCTACGGGAAGATTGTAGGGAAATATATTTTGTGAGGCTTGTATATTAGACTTATTTTGTTTAGTTATTAGTTTTGGGCTTGTTAGTGGGTTTAGAGAGGTTTTCGATTTGGGCCTAGGTAAACCAATTTTGTGGTGTTTTGATAAGTATATAAACCGAATCACATGATGTAATTCGGTTATACTTTTGATTCACATATTGGGAGGCTAGGGCTAGGGGATTGCAATTTGGTCTATCATTTGTAATCATTCAATCACTTAACTCGTTAGTAAGTATTTTCATTGTTGTTTGTTTGATTATTGTTCTTTACATCGTTTTATTCTACTTGACACATACAAAACCGGATTCCGCACGGTTTAGTGTGACGATATCGTGTAACCTTCAAGGATTCCTGGACTTACAGAAACTATGATAGCCCACACAATCCGAAATACTGGTAATCTGGCTTATTCTATTTTTTTGTATTTTTCACAGAATTTGAATTTCAACAGAGATTTATTGTCCATGGTGTTTCATGAAAAAATAAAGCAGAACCCTAAACAAACAACAATCAGGTCGGCTGGTAGGCATGTAGAGAAAGTCCGATTGTTGAGGAAAATATGAAATAGAAAATAAAGTAGAAGTTGTATAATCCAACAACAATCAGGTCAGTACTCACGTACACGCAGAGAAAGTCCGATGGATTATATGAAACACCAAAGAAAATAAAGCAGAACGTCAAACAAACACCAATCAGGTCAATCTTTCGATACGTAGAGAAAGGCCGATCGTTTGACAAAATAAAGAAAATCAAACAAGTTAAAATCTTTGCAAAATGAAACCATGCATTCACCAGAACATCTCTTATTCTGTTTTTGCTCTTTTCATTTTTATATTGCCAAGATCACACAGCATCCATCATGATTTGCGTCACAATTATCAAGCAAAATTTTTTAAGTTGATATCATACTAGCATATATCAGATTTGCCTTCACACATTCAACTAACCAAACAAGTACCTACAGCCTTTATTTCTACTTTATCCATGGTTGATAACATACGCTGATGTAATATCATTTCTCATTTGGTCGGATCAATTTCCCAATTTTTGATTTTTCAATTTTTTATGCTTTTTGCATTTTTCAATTTTTTTTATACTTTTTGCATTTTTCAATTTTTTTAATTTTCTGATATTCTCCCCCGAAAATACAAAACACTATTTTTTGATATTGTATAAGAAGAAAAAGAATTCAAAAACAAAAATTGATCAACCGACAGATACTAGACAGGAAATTTTTGTAAGCCGTTTATCTGCAAAAGATATCAAAAGCGGGTTTTGTCAAATGCCTTAGTAAAAAGGTCCGCCTTTTGAAAA
>JBCNJP010000017.1:90359247-90487206 GCA_039602395.1 Deinandra increscens subsp. villosa
TCCGAACCTAAGTTTCACCGAACTCTCGCCGAACCTGACCTTCGGGCAGAACGAATCGGATTCAACACCGAACTATCACCGAGCACTGACCGAACTCTGTCCGAATGTGGACCGATCTCTCACCGAACTCAAAGACACACCGAATGCTCACCGAACTCCGTCCGAACCACGAGTTCGGAGCGGTTAGACCGAACGAGTCCGAACCTCAAACGAGACAGATTTCACTCGACGCCATTTTCTCGATTTTCAGTGTTTTTCGATGGAATTTTCGACAGGAATTCAAGTAAACTCGATAGAAATGAATTAGGAATGAATTTTTGTATGTAAGCACACTCGAGATTATTAATCGAACTCAAAAACGATACTCATTTTCTCAAAAACATGAATTTGAACTCAAAACTCCGAAAACAATGATTTCCGACTAGTAGAGCAAACCAAATGCTCTGATACCACTTGAAATTGCGTGAGCGTGTGGATCTTCTACTTAATCGATATGAAATCAATGTAAACAAGTAAAGCATAAAGTAATAGAACGACTGCATGAGAAATCTACCGAGAACACAGAGTACACTTAGAGAATATGACACGGAAGCTCAAATCGTTCTATACAAGATGAAAAATTTATACAAGCTTAAATGTCAACTAGATCAATCAAATGTTTCTCATAGCAATCACGTATAAAGTGATATCGGATGTCTATGTGGTTTGTTTAAGAGTGATGAACGGGGTTCTTAGTAATACAAATGGCAGCCGAATTATCTATATGTATAGGCGTAGTAAGAAACTGCAAACCGTAATCCCGCAAATGTGTTTGAATCCATAAAACCTGTGAGCAGCAACTGGCAGCCGCAATGTATTCAGCTTCTGCAGTGGACGTAGCAACGGATGTCTATTTCTTACATTGCCAAGACACCAACCTATCGCCTAGATATTGACATCCGTCCGTGGTTGACTTGAAATTAATCTTGCAACCGCCATAATCTGAATCCGAGTAGGCAGATAAGTCGAACTTATCTTCATGAGGATACCAGATCCCGAGATCTGTCTTACCCTTCAGATAAGCTAGAATTCTTCGAACTGCATTCAAGTGTGATAACTTCGGAGCTGCTTGGTACCTGGCACACAAACAAACTGCAAAGATTATATCAGGACGACTAGCCCTTAAGTACATCAATGAACCTATCATTGCCCTATAAAAAGTGGCTTCAACTTCTTCACCATCTTCATTAGGACAAAGGCCATGTGGCAGCTGAATCGAAGTTCCCGGAACACGAACGTCTTCAATTTTGAATCGGCTCAAGACATCCTTCACATACTTCATTTGATGTATGAAGATCCCTTTAGCAGATTGTTGAACTTGTAAGCCCAAAAAGAACGACATTTCTCCCATAGAACTCATCTCAGACTTGGTTTGCATCAACGTCTCGAAATATTTCGAAAGCTGTTCGTTTGAGCTGCCAAAAATAATATCATCGACATAGATTTGTACCAACAGCAGATCCTCCCCCGTTTTCCGACAAAACAAAGTGTAGTCTACCAACCCATGCTTGAATCCATTTTCCAGTAGATAAGTGGACAAGGTCTCATATCAAGCTCGAGGAGCCTAATGAAGACCATAAAGTGCTTTGTCCAACTTATAAACTTTCTCCAGATAATCAGGATCGTAGAATCCCGGAGGTTGTTTAACATAGACCTCTTCTTTCACTTTTCCATACAGAAAGGCACTCTTAACATCCATCTGGAAGACGTTAAATCCACGATGTGCCGCATACGCCAAGAAAATTCTGATTGCTTCAGTTCTGGAAACATATGCGAAAATCGATTCCTGCTTCCTGAGAAAACCCTTGAACAACCAAACGGGCCTTGTTACGCACTATTATTCCTTGATCGTCTCGCTTGCATTTGTAGACCCATCGGGTTCCGCACGGTTCTTTACTTTAGGCTGGTAAATCGACCAAGTGCCACACTCCAAGCTTTTGAAATTGTAACAACTCTTCTTGCATTTCCTCCACCCAGGAACCATCTTCTAATACTTGATTAACATCTGTTGGCTCGATCTGGGACAGAAAACATGAATGAAAAGCTTCATATTGAATACCCGATTCCCTAATTGTAAGTAAAGCACTGTTCTCGATTTGATGTCTCGTTCTCACTCCTTCATTTAAATCACCTAAAATATTATCTTGTGGATGATAGGTGTTTATCCGGAGCGTCTGATGAGTAGGAACAATAACACTCTCGTCCAGATTCGAAACATGATCATTCTCAGCCACATCGTTGTTATTAGAACTACTTCCTGGTTGTGAGATAGCTTGAACAACTTCAATCTCGGGTTGACCAGAAGTGTTTCTAGGTTGAACAACTTGCATGACAGAATTATCAACTGGATCTGAAGTAGCTTCATGAAACTCATGTTCATCATCAGAAAACAAAATATCAGCATCTAACATGGTATCAGTAGTTGTTTCAGTCAAAACATCATCAGCGATTGGTATTTCTGGAACAGCAGAGAAGATATTATCAGTAGTTGTTTCAGTCAAAACATCATCAGCGATTGGTATTTCTGGAACAGCAGATGGAGATAATATCTTCATAACCGGAACATCACCTTGAAGCTCAATATAGACAGGCAAAAGATGATCATCGGTTTCTTCTGGTGTTGACTCACATGATTCAAAAAGACCTTTGTAGTCAAACATCCAATTTGGTCCAACTCCTTTGGGAATAATGTATAAGACTGAAAATCTACATGTAGAAACTCCTCCACTACACCCGTCTGTTTATTAAAAACCCTTTTCTTCTGGTTTGAATACCCGACAAACAATCCTTCAAAGACGTTGTCTTCAAATTTGCCGGCAGACTTCAATACTGTGCAGGGACACCCAAAAGGTTCCAGATAATGAAGATTCGGCTTGTGATTCTTTAGCAATTCATAACATGTCTTGACAAGTCTTTTCACTGTAAGGACACGATTCAGCACATAGCATGCTGTGTTGACAGCTTCAGTCCAGAAATTCACGAGAAGCTGAGCATCAGCCAACATCGTCCTAGCCGTTTCAATTATTGTGTGATTCTTCCGTTCAGCAACACCATTTTGTTGTGGTGTGTACGGAGTAATATACTCATGCACAATATGCTTCTCGAAACAAAAAGTATGCATCACTGTATTCTTAAACTCCATGACGTTATCGCTGCGAATTCATCTCACCTTCAACCTGTAGTAACTTTCCAAAGAATTGACTAAGTTGATGAGAGTTCGTGATGTTTTGCTTTTAGCTACCAGAAAATCCACCCAAAAAAATCGTGAATATTCATCAGTGACCACCAAACAATACCAATGCCTGGAAATGCTTTTGCGATTCACAGGACCAAATAAATCCATGTGTAGCAATTCCAGCGGGACATCTATTGAATGATATTTCTTGAGAGGATGAGATTTCCTTTTCTGTTTTCCCTTTTTGCAACTGACGTAAACATCATTGAAAGTGAATTGCTGATTCGGAACCCCTTCTACAAGATTCTTCCTCACTAGTTAATTCATCTTTTTGTAGTGGATGTGACCCTTACGTCGATGCCATAAAACAAAATTTCTCTCTGATGCTTTTGATAAGAAACATCGACCTACCACGTTAGCCTTTGCTGAGTTCATATCAAGAACATACAAATTTGAACATCTTGGTGAGTGCATTACTATACAATCATCTGGGATTTTGCATCCTTGTTTCAAAATCAGACATTCACTCCCTGTGAAAGCTGTAGTGTATCGCTTATCACAAATTTGGGAGACGCTCAGAAGGTTGTATTCTAATTCTTTCACGTATTCCACTCTGTTAAAAGTGATCGCACCGTTGCTCAGTTTACCAATCCCGGTTACTTGACCGCCTTTATCTCCCGCAAAGGTGACTTTGCCTCCATCAAAATGTTTTACATCATGGAGAAGAGAGATATCACCAGTCATATGTCGAGATGCTCTGCTATCAACAACCCAAAAGTTATTCATGGACTGTCGCGAAGATCCCTGCATAAATTAAAACAGAAGATTATTTTCGGGATGAACCCAAGCTTGATGCTTTGGATCGACCGTCATCTTTAACAAAATTGGTTCCACCAGTGGATGAACCCTTAGGTTTCCACTTGTCATTCACAGTACCTGTGGATCCAGAATCTGAGTTCTTCAAAATTGATTTTACATTTTCAAATCCTCCATCTAATTTCTTATCAGATTGATGTTTTTATGAAATTCAGATGTTTCATCATAAAAGTGAACTTGACCCTTGGAATCCACAAATCTGACTTTCTTCTGTGAGGTACCAGAAGCAGGTGTCTCGGTATTATAACCATCAGAGACATCGTTAGATTTGTCTATTTTGTCCTTTTTTAGTGGACAATTTCGGTAAGTATGACCAGGGTTCTTGCATTTAAAGCATGTACGCTTATCAATAACAATTTCCTTGACCGTGTCATCATCTACCACAGTTTCTATCACTGGTTTTGATTTCTTAGGTTTGGTGACTTTCTTTTGATGTTGAAACATTTTGTTACCATTGAACTCATCACCAAAACTTGAATCATAACCTTGTTCATATTAAGAGAAACCTTTATTATGAAAATATCTATTATCCTGATAGCCCCCCCCCCCCCCATTGGTCCACCTTGTCTCCTTGGACCACCATGCCAATTTGGACCCCTTCCATAACCCTAAGGGTATGGTCCAAAATCAAAATCGTCATAAAATCCCTCATCATGATAAGGACATCTTTTGATAAATGAATTTGATCTTTGAAAATTTGAGTTGTCATGAAAATTTTGATGATGTGCCTTAAATGGTTGAGACATATTGGGTCTTGGTGAGTTTTTAACAAATTTCTTGCTTTGATTAACCAACCCACTAGCATCAGAATAATGATCCGAATGATCTGAATCATATGTGTCCTTTGGTATTATGATTTTACCATTAGGTTTCCGAATAGGCATACTTTTCACGTTTGGGTCAAATTTTGGACTATAACCTCCCGTGAAAACTTTGTCGATCACTTCAGGATTGACCATTTTCAACGGAAAGTCCTTATCATTGTACATGACATCAGACCCTTTCAAACGATAAGTTGTCCATTTTGCAGATGTATCAAATTGGGATTCAGAAGTTGGATTTCCAGATTTTATCTTTTCTTGATTTGGCATTTTAGAAGAAGAACCTTTTTCCAAAAGTTTAGATTTTGATTTTACTAGCTCAGATTCAAATCCAACTCCCCCATGTTTCAATTTGTTGCCACCCACGGACTTGCCTCTTGCAATCTGTTTTTGCTCATACACACTCAGTATCGTAAGATCAGTTCTAATATAATCAAATTTATAATTTAAAATCAAGTCATTGTGATCTGGCTTAGAAACATTTTTCAGAATGGGTTTAGCAATGGGTTTGGCATTCTCAGTTTCTGGTTCAGAAATTAGATCAACTTTGTCAAAATCTAACACATCATAAAATATTTCATCTACAGTAGAATCTAAAACAGATTTTTCAGATGTTTTCTTGTTAGACTTTTGATCAATTGATCTTTGATCAGATTTACTTTCAGTCAACTTATCCAAAACACAGTTGAGATCAGATGTGGAATTTTCCTTACCATCATCTTTGGTAAAAGAAGGACCATTTGTTAGAATTACAGGAGCATGAACATTATTTAACTTTCCAAATTTATTTTCAGAATCAGTTTTGTAAAGAAAGTTTGAAAACGACAAAGGGATCTGGAAAGTGTCAACTTTGTTTGTTAATTCAAAAACCTCAATCTTAAGATCAGACACAATCTTTTGATTATTAGCAAGTTCCTTTTGTGCATTCACGAGCATTTCAGATTGTTTAGAAAATTCATATTTTTGAAGACGAAGTTGCTCGTGAACTACCATTAACTCCTTAGTGGTACCTTCCCACCGTGTCTTATAAATTTCCATATCAGCCCTTGCTACCGACAATTGATCACTCAATTTTGTTTTGTCATCTAAGAGCTTACTCTTAGCGGTAGCAAACTGATCACAATTCTTACAAAGATTTGGAGTAGGAACTACCTTAGATGTATCGGTCATAAGAGCAACAACCGAATCTTAAAGATTATTCCTTTTCATTGAACCATTCTCCATCTTAAGACTTTTGTTCTCATCAGATAGCTTCTGCATCTCTTTCTGCAAAGCTATCATCTTGTCAGCAATTTCTAAGGCTGTCTATTGAGCTTTTTCATACTGTTGCTTCAAAGGAAGACTCTTGTTATACAAATTTTCGAAGTTTGTTGTTGTATCAAGTGCCTCAGCTTTGGCAGCTGCACATTCTTTCATCAAAGCTTGTTTTTCTGGTGTTAAGACTTCAATCTCCTTCTTCAGTAGCAACACTTCATTTGACTCAGCTTGCTTAATTGTGTTTGCCATGAATGCAAACTTTTCTTTAAGCTTCGTGTGGATATCATCAATTGATTCTTCAACTTTGGATTCAACATTTCCATCACTAGCTTCAAACTTTTCTTTAACAGGTGTTTCTTCATTTATTTCATCATGAATTTCATCTCCATCAAAAGTTGATTCTGTCAAAGCATCCTCATCCTGCCCATGTTTTACAATCAAGGTAGATGAGTCAGAAAATTGATTACCCCAATTATATGTCTTGTCTTCTTGTAAGATAAGTGCTATTGTAGTTTCAGGTTTAGAATTCGAGTTTAAAGAACTCCCTGATACAGAAGAATTGAATTTGGCATTACTGTTTGAAGATTCATTTAACTTGGGAGTATACTTCTGGCATTCTTGCTTTCTAGGCTGAGAACACTCTCTGGCGAAATGACCAAAGTTAGAACAGTTGTAACATCTAACTTTTGATTTGTCGAATCCAATCCGGCCACCTGAATTCAAATCCTTTCTACCAGTTTTCTTCATGAATCTCTTTACCCTTTGTGCTAGCATTGCAAACTGCCAGTTTATATCCATTAGCTCTAGATCATCCAGGTCGACTTGATCATAGTCTTCTTCGGTTAACTCTGCATTGCTAACCTTTCCCGTGATAACTCTATAGTAAGATGAGATCAAAGCTGACACTAATGCCATGTAATCTTCCGTAGTTGTGACAGAAAGAGCCATTTTGCTAGCATTCATGGTATTACTAACTGGAATCGAAACATTACATCCTTGTGATTCATATATTTCAGAATTTGATCCACTTCCAGAATAAGAACCACCTCCAGCTATAAAAGCAGTGGCTGGAGCAGTTGATGTATGTTGAACTTCGGCTGGAGTATTATTGACATTTTTCATTTCCAGATCTCTAGCCTGCAGCTTTCCCATCAACTTTACAAACGTTAAAGTTGAATACTCTTTATCATTGGTAAGCATAAGCACATAAGGTTCCCACTTCGGCGGTAACCCTTCAAGCAATTTTTCTTTCAGTTCATCATCTTCTTTCTTGAGTTGGACTGTGTCCATTTCTGATAATAGATGATAATACCTAGATATCAGCTCAGGTACCCCTTCTCCATCATAATACTTAAAATTGTCAAACTCTTTCTTCAAGACCTTCTTTTTGCTTTTCTTATACTGATCATTTCCTTCACATCTTTCTTTCAATGTCGTCCATAAATCATGGGAATGTTTACACCTCTTGAATTGATGCAAAAGTTCCTTTGGAAGTGCTTGTGTGAGAATTCCACAAGCCTTTTGTTCCCAAGTGTAATCGGCCTTTTGCAATAAATCCAAATTCCTTTGCATAGTCGGAACATTGTTGGCGTCAACATGATAGACGTACGGTGTATCCATGGAAATCCATAGATCACAATCCGTAGTCCCAATATACGCTTCAAACCGCTTTTTCCAATTATGATAGTCTTCAAATTTGAACAGCTTAGGAACCTTTTGATTAGTTCCTATCTCGTTATCGTAGTCCAATAGAGTCTGCATTTGCGATCGAATCGCAGTGAATGCATGTAATTCTGACATGTTTAAAATTCTTGAATTTTACTGTATCACCAAACTCTCGACGAACTCCCGACGAACTAACGACAAACTCTTGACTAACTCTTGACGAACTCTGAGTTTCCCGAACGTGAACCGAACTCTCGACGAAACTAACGACGAACTCTTGACTAACTCTTGACTAACTCTTAACGAACTCTGAGTTTCCCGAACGTGAACCGAACTCTCGACGAACTAAAATTTCAGACGAACTCTAAGTTCGGAACGACGAACTCTTGGTTCGGAGCGGTTACAGTGACGAACTCTGTGTTCGGAGCAGTTACAATGACGAACTCTGGGTTCGGTGACGAACTCTGAGTTCGGAGAGGTTATTTTCGACGAACCTAGGGTTCGGGCACACGATTTTTCCGAAAACTCTAAAAAACTGAATCTCACGAGCACCAAACTGACCACCAGATCAACTACCACTCGAAAAACAGTTTTGAATGTACAACATGATGTGAAACTGATCAGATTTTCAAAAATGAAGATTTTGAAGATGAAAATTGAGATGAAATGAATTGTTTTCAACATAAATGACTAGAAAACGAGTTGAGTAGCACCAGAAAGCTCTAATACCACTTGAAAGAGCGTGGACGTGCCGAATATACTCAACTCATAGCATTTGATAACAATTCAATAACAAACGATAGTAAATAACAAGCTCAATCTTATTGAAACCAAGAACAGAGATTCAATACAGACTCAGAGCTAAACACTATTAGAAACACACACTTAGCAAAACTCTCTTACATAATTCAAACCTATCAACCTATATATATATAAGCTTAAGTCTGTCCGAACCCTACTGGTCGTCCGAACCTGAAGTTCGGCCAGGGTTCGGCCAGGGTTCGGTAGGCTTGAATTTAACTTCTCCAAAACTTCGTCTGATCCAGCATGTTGCCATCTTAAGGTACTAACAATGTCTAACCTGATCATTCTTCAAGTGAAGAGTTAGTAATAAATATATGAAATAAAAATATAATAATAATACTAATATAAAAAGGTGTGTCTCGATCAACTCGATGAAAGATAATATCATTTGGGAGACATATCAATGGAGATGTTGGTGTCTGGTAATTTGTACTCTTACCGTAAGATTGTTTACTAGCAGGCAACTAGACCGCCTCTCTGCCACAAATCTAGTATCACTACTCTCCCAGGCGATCGTCCCTTGAGGTACGAACCCCGGGGAACTGTGCTACTAGTAAATAAATATAACAGTATTAATGTCACTTAGTTGTAGGGCTCCTTGGTCAGACCACCGTTACACTCGACACGCCGTCATGAACCATCAAGGGAACAACCCTGCTTACTGGATTATTTATTACAAAAATGATCTCTTAATGGGATTAAGGTCTGTCTCTTCCATGCACCACTCTCGCGCATGCACGTTAGTCATAAATGGAGTCAAGTTCACAAACACGTACCTTTTGGCTTTCGTGAAGTGATAAAATATTACCAACCATTTTCAAACCATATACTTTCAGCACGCACACGCGTGGTCAGCCGGGTTTGCTTACATAGACATAAGGACCCCGAACGTATCATGTAGCATGGGGCGCAAGTCGCCCGAAGGATCATGCATCGTCCCCTAACCGGGTGTCACAAGTCTAGTTGATGATATTTCCGAATCCTTATATTGACTGTGATACGTAGAGCACCTTTGTTCAAAGAAGTTGATAATAAACATTCAAATAAAAGGGTTTTTATAAAGTCATTGATTCTGCCTTAAAGCAAGATAATAAAAACAGTTTTACCAACCCGCCAAGGATACGCTTATTCCCAAATGAGTGTAAGAATTTGGCCAATCATGGCTTAAAGATTTGCTTAAGATATAATGAAAGATTCATAGACAAATAAGATTTCATTAACTACAAAATTTTATGTTCTTGCAATTTTGACGAGAAGACACAAGAACACGAAAACAAATAGCTCAAAATTAAAACGTGGTATATAACTAAGGGAGGAGAATTGAGCTAATCTTTGAGCGAGTTGGAATGAAGGAGGAGAGTTCCTTTTATAGGCAGTTTATAGACTTCAACACGCGGTCATGCCATGTCAGGGCATGGGTTCATGCCTGTCAGGCAGGAGAGAGAACTTGTCTGTCAGGGGGCACGAGGTCGTGTCTACGCTGTGTTACAGGAACGTGTTCTCAGTGTCAGTCAGCACAAGGTCGTGTCAGTCATGAGCATGGGCCGTGTCTGTCAGAACTGAGGAAGAGCTTCACTGGAGCTGGGCACGGGGCGTGCTAAGGTGGGCACAGGCCATGTCATAGTCCAAAAATCCGAAACTTGATATTTTTTATCTGATTTTCTTCATTTTTTGCTCCTTTTGTGATTTTGGCTTGACTAAACCTGATAAACTAAAAAGAAGACACAACAATTGTGTTTCTGTAATAGTTAGTCAGTTTTATCCTATTCTGTGAGGGAGGTTAATAAATATGTATATTTTTAGGCACATCACAATCACAATTAAATAATAAATTTTTATACCCTTATCTTACCTTTTCTCTCTCTTTCAATCACATAAAACCCAAAATTTTAAAGAATCACCAGCTTTTAGCAAATATAAGAGTGAATAGTAATTTTTTTCTTTCTTCTACTCACAAGCACTTATAACTAAACCCTAAATTTTAGGGTTTTCACTCACAAAATTATGGGGAATGGGCTGTGAATGCTCTAATTTCTGTAGCACTAGTTTAATCTGATTTTCCTTTGCTATAATTATTCATTACTTTTCTGAGGCATTTCTTTTATCTTCATTTACAAAGTTGGCTATGGTAATTTTAATTTCATTTGAGCCTCTTTTTGCATTTCAAGAATATCCCCTTCTAGTTTTAAAACTTCTCCGATGATGATGAATGAGTTTTTGTGGGTATATAGAATTAGTGGATTTTTCTTTGTTATGGTATTTTTTCCAGCCATAATGAGGCCTGATGTTCCATTTCTACTACTATCTATTACTGGTCTGAGCTCAATACTTTATACTTACTCTTAGCACTGTTTATATGTGGCAGTTGTTGCATTGCTGTTGGGTTTCTGTGTACGATTTTAAAATTTTAGAATCGTCACTTGAACATAAGTCACGTGGCGGAAGCGTATACATAAGGTCAATTCATAAGTGATTCCACCAATGATCCAAACAACCCGAATAAACAGAAATAACTAGTAGTGATTAAACTAAACTAGACACGATAGTTCAACAAACAGTCTTGCTAGATGATTGTATCACGGTTAGGGTTTTGATCTCATAATTGTTATGATAAAACCTAATAATCAACATAAAAGGATAATCTGCATACCTTTCTAGAAAACCGACCAGAATACACGACAACACATGAAGACCCGATCGTGGTGGCGGCGGTGGCGCCCTGGTGGCCGGCGGCGACTTTGGCGGTGTAGGGAAGGGAGGGGGAGGCCGAATTTTCTGGCCTCTCTCTCTCTCTCTCTTTCTGTGTGTGTGTGTTTGTGTGTGTTTTGATTTTCTGGATTCTGAATTATGTGGTTTTGATCCCTATTTATACATTAGGCTAACATGATAGTTATGTCCGCTAAGTCCATTTGAATCAAACCAGAATAACTAGATTACTTATTTATCAAGTTATTCAAATTTCAAAATAATATATATGTAATATATGACTTTCGAAATCCAATATATATATATATATATATATATATACTAGGGGAATACCCGCGCGTTGCGGTGGCGGCAACTGTTATAAAGCGTTATGCGTCGATGACAACAACCAACGTGATAATTGCCTTTTGTTAGTTTATCAATACTCTCGTCATATATTTTTCATCGTACGTCTGTTAGCTTTCTAATTTATATCATCAATCTAACTTATCTACCCTTGTTGAACTCAAACAAATAACAATGCATGAAATATTAAAGGGAGATGATAAAAAAAAATTACATGATTCACAACAAATGCACTTCATTTTGATATAATAGAACTTGAAGAATATCTTCCATACACATGCTGGATTGCATATTTTACACAAATATCTTTAAAAATTCAAGAAATAGGAACTGTACCTCCTGAACTTGAGATGAACTTGATCTTGAACTTGATGAACTTCAAAATCTTCCTTAACACAAATAAAGACACAACAATCATTAGTACAATATGATATATTGACATGTTGTATTTTGATTGAACTTCAAACTTGTTATGTGTTTCAAATAGGAAGCATGACAAAATATGTCACATACAAGTAGCTAAGCATGAATAAAATAGGTTATAATATTTTTGGGACAAAAGCTCTAATTTTTGAGAGCTTGGTATATGAAGCAATCTGAATTCTAGTCCATATATTACACTGTTACTGAAATTGTTGATACGGTTATACTTTACTGTTGTCATTGAACTTTAGTTACTTTTATTCATGAAAAATTAATAAGTGATATGGAGACACAAAAATGCTAGATGATCTCCCATATGCACCTGTAAAGCATGACATATTAGATTATGATATAAACAAACAGTTTCATATAACCTTTTAACCTTGTTGATGATCTTGCTATGATAGAAAAACCATATATAACATGTACCCAAATTTATCTTTTAACATGCTACATGGTGTATGGTTTATAACTTAAGTACACTTTTTATATGACTGACTTTGAAACACGAAAGCACTGTTTACCTACATACACAAAACCACTGTTTACCTACATACGCAAAAGCACACTAACTCATAGCATTATATGTTTAATATGAACTAGATTTCATAGTCAGATAGTATAACTTTCTAAAAAGTTCAGGCCTGGAGACATCTTAAACCATTTATACAATGTGCACACTAACTCATAGCATTACATGTTTAATATGAACACTACTAGAAATAGGGCCTTTCTTGACGCACGAACGATGACGCACAGTTTTTAATGACGCACAAAAGTGCGTGTCATAAAAATACTGTCAAGAATTGTAAAATCTTTAGGCTAGATGATGCCCAATTTTACGCGTCATAAATTTCTGTCATAAATAAAAATAAAAAAACACGGAGTTCAGATTAAAAAATGGGTGTCATCTACAAAGTGTCGTTTTATGTTTTTTTTCCCGCTGAGTTTGTACCCAAAATTTTCATTCCCGCCGCTAAGACCTCTATTACTCAGCCAAAAGTTTCATTCTCACATTCTCAAGCCCTAATTTTCATTCTCGCTGAGTTTTTACCTAAAATTTTCATTCCCGCCGCTATGACCTCCATTACTCAGCCAAAAGTTTCATTCTCGCATTCTCAAGCCCTAATTTTCATTCCCACCGCTGAGCATGCCAATTCTCCCTTCACGTCGATGCCGGAGCTCTGAGAGCTCTAGTCGATTGTTTTTCCGTTGTTCGTGATTATGTCGAACAGATTTGTAACCCTAACTTGTGTTGTCTTGAAGTATTGGGTCTAGAAACCGGTTTCATCTCTTCAAATACGGTGTATCGCTTTTGGATTCAAGATCTAGAGTTTCAATCTTAGAAAAGCCTAGGTGAACTCCTAATATTAGCTGTTCAAAGAAGTATCTAGCCTCGTCTTCACTAAATCCCTGAACAGAGAGTCGTCTCTCCAGTCTTGAATAGTTGAATCTAAAAGAAATCAAGTTCGATTTTCGGTCTGTTATCATGAGCACTCTTTCCCAAATCGAAGAAAACCTGTAAAAAACCAAATTAGCAACCGTCAGTGTTGGATCCGATATCTGGAACGAAGAAGTAGACATCGTGGGAGCTGGAATCGTCGGGCTGTCTACCGTAGTTTCCCTGCACAGGTTAGTTTCCTAATTTCGTCGGAATTAATCGGTTTTATTGACTAGAATATAATCACTTAATCATAAACACAGTTTTGAGGATGTTCGAGAATCACTACGTCAAAATTCACCTTTGGCCACGAAAAAAAACCGTGACAAAAGGTGTTTGGTCACGTTTTTTTTTTCCATTCCAACCGACACCATAGGTGCCGTGACCATATGTACCCTACGGCCACGTTACAATATCAGTGGCTGAAGCCACCTATAAGCGTGGCTAAAGGGTACCAATATTTGTTGTTGTAATCAAACAATTCTTCAGAAAAGCGTGGCGAAAGGGTCCCAACGGCCACATGTGTTTTTTTAACGTGGCCTTTGGTATTTTATGGTCACGTATATTTGTGTTTTAGCCACATATATTTGGGAAGAAGAAAAAGTAACCAAAAGGTTGTTGAAATCAGATGGGTCCTTGCTATACGCGTGGCCAGTTTAAAAGCTATTACAAAATATTAATTACAAATCAAATAAAATTCAATTACAAGTCAATACAAATGAAATACAAATAAAAAATTAATGAAAATTACACTGCATACAAGCATTATTCTCAATCTAATTCAATTACAAGTCAACAACACTACCGCGTACGTGGTCTTCATCTTCAACTGTCCAGATTTGAGCTTAATTAGGACCATTTTTTATTGTATTCCTTCCTATACCAAAACATATAATTGATAATTAGGTTATGGAAATTGATCATAATATATATAGCAATTTTGAAATACTTACCACCATGATAGATATGGACTGAGGAGTGCCATTTTATTGCAAGTAGTATGGGTCATCAGGTCCTACAGTTCAATTGATTTACAGATGAACATTAGATATCCAGATGAACTTAAAACATCCGGATGAAGATCACATTAAGTTCCAGATCAACTTCAAAGTCAGTTGAACTTTGTTTGCTACACATCTCACCATTTGTTCCAACAATCCCTAGCTGGCCCAAGTGTTTGAGGTACCAAATAACATTTAAAATGGGACTACATGACATTACCAAACAGATTACTGTGAAACTATAGAACGGAATGAAACTTGACTGGCAAATATTTACCTTTTTCTTTTCAACCGCTTCAGACGAGGTTGATCGACCACCGATTTCACGCCCTACAGTTCAATTAATTACTTTATGTAAATGAGCAATCAAACCTATAATGAGTTTGACAAATACTAACCGTTGTGTGTATGTCAGCATGATTAGTGCTGTGGCTAGATCCAACAAAAATCTCCTTAGAATTTTCCTAGAACAATGTTTTTGAATTGGTAAAAAGTTAGAGCAGAATAATGACGCAGACCTATCATGAAAGTATTTATTCTGTTTTTTTAATCTAACATAAGTTGTTCCAGTTTTATTCATACAGATTATGTATATACTCTATTTTTTTCATATTAACATACATTTTCAATGAATCATAGCAGGGCCCCATTTAACTCATAACTTTGTTCTTACATGAAGTATATATTCTTATGTACCAGGAACTTGCATCTATTTGTGTTCTTCAGGAACAAGAGTTCATCCGGATTGTGTTCTTCATGAACAAGAGTGTATGTTATTATAAGGTACTTGAAAATAGTATGATTAAGTTGTGATGTAAAGAATTCACCTCTGTAGATGCCGGAGCATTAAGTTTGTGTGGTAACGGTGGTCCAATTGCAGATAGATGAGCTATAAGTAGATCAAGTTTTTTCTCCGATTCTTGAATCTTCAAGAAGAGGGCCTTAATTTGTTCATTTTTTTCATCCCTAAGAAGTCTCTCCTCTTTAAGTTCGAACTCAAGTTTTTCCAATTGACCATCAGTGTTGTTGGATCGATCCTTGAATTTTGTACAATTAACAGAATGTAGTTAGATGCTTTTTAACAAAGTAATAAATAGGAAAGCATGCAGACCCTATTGATTCATTATCTCTTAGTTAGTTCTTAATTATTAATATATCACATAAAGACCCTATTGATTAATTATTTGATATGTTATACACAAATTAAAGACATCTAAAGGGAAGAGTGGAACACATCATGTCTTCAGTGGATATAAACAAACAGTTCACCATTTCTAGCAAAGTAGCAGATGCATGACATCAACATTCTTCTATTCTTCTACAGGGGATTTAAACTACAATTTCTTTATTTTGTACCCCTCTAACATGAACCTACAAAAAATGTTGGAAACATTCCTATATATGTCCTCTAGGATCATTTCCTAGCTAGTAATGACCAGAGTAACGTAAATTAGTTCTTAGTTATTAATACATCACATAAAGACCCTATTGACTAATTATTTGATATGTTATACACAAATTAAAGACATCCAAAGGGAAGAGCAGAACACATCATGTCTTTAGTGGATATAATTAAACAAACAGTTCACCATTTCTAGCAGTGTACATAAAGAAGAAAGGAGGTTCACCAGTAACATGAATCTACAAACATGTGCATATGCTTGACCTCAACATTCCTAGCATAAAAATAACTAATTTAGCATGCTCCCCCAGTCATTTAAGAAGGTAAATAACTAATTTAGCATAAAATGAATGGGTTGAAATGAATGGAGAGGATATCTGCAATATATACCCCTTCCTAATCAATTCTGTATGAAACGAAATTTTATCGATCTGTAACTGTAACTGTACACAAATACAGGGATCCCAAGTTAAACGTGTATCAATCATAAACAAAAGAAACAATTTTATGAAAACAGATTGTAATTAATGAAACGGAATAACTTGACAATTACCGTTTTCTGGACTGATTGGTCTCCCAAATCACATCCCACTTCTGAAGAATCGCTAGCGCTGTCTGTTGAAGCTATTCGTTGTTGAAGCTCCATGGAAGATGTGAATGATATGGATGAGAAAGAAGACCTAGTTATTCGCTGGAGGTTTTTAATTGGAAATTTTCTGATAAAGTGAGAGGGAAAAGTATCTGATGAATCGATAATAAGTAAATTTAGTTCGAAATTTTGGGTGTAGTTTGAACTAATGGTGGGAAATTCAAATTTTTTGGTGAAAATTTTTAATTAAAAGGGGGGGAATTGTTCAAACTGATAATAAAACCCAAAATTAATATAAACAATATGTATATTAAACATAATTAAACCTAAAATTAAACATAAACATAATTAATTAATTAATTAATTAAATGTCTCCACGTGGCTCTTCCAGCGGGTTCTTCTTGAAGATGAAATTCATAACTGTGATCCTTTAAGCAGATCTGGATGACGATCGGAGTTAAAAGCCCTAATTAACAAAATTATGTTTTAATATATATTAACTTTATTATTTTCTTTTAGATATAATAAACAAGATTTTAATAACACGTGCCTTGTGGCCGTGATAACGCAACTACAAAAAACGGATACATTACTAAAACACAACTCAAAAATGAAAATGATAAATTACTATGCAATTCAGAACAAAAATACCAAAAGACCGCCATGTTGTGAATTTCTCATGTATAATAATTTTGTTTCCAAAAATATTAAACGACGTCCAATTAGGATGGTGAGGAGCAATTAGGAGCAACTAGGACCAATTAGACTCAATGAGGACTAAATATTGACAATTAGCGTCATTTAAGATACTTTAGTGAAGACCAGTTATGGTCAATTAATATGGTCAATGAATACGAATTAGGACCAGTTCAATGAGAAGGTCGATTATGCTCATAGGACCGATAAGGACGGAGCATGAAGGAAGTGACTAATGAGGATTGATAATCAAGTATGACCAATTAGGACTAATTGGGGCCAATTAGTTAAAATGAGGACCAATGATACCAATAAGGGTAAATCAGGGTTAGTGATGGTCGATTAAGACCAATTAGGTTCAATTAGGGTCAATGAGGACCAATTAGGACCAATGATGGTCGAATATGCTCGATTAGGACCAATAAGGATGAATTATGACTTATTAGGGCCAGTTAGGACCGATGAGGGCCAATTAGACAGAATAAGTACCAATATGGCTCAATTCGGGTTAATGAGGAGCAATTTGCACAAAATGGACCAATAAGGACCAATTAGTGTCAGTTAACCTCAATAAGGACCTGCTAGACTTATCGTTTACCATTTACTTTGTAGTACAACAAATTTGAGTCAATTAGGCCTAATTGACCCCAATTGATTATAATTGGTCCTAAATGAGCCTAATTGATCGTAATTGACCGTAAGTGATCTTCATTGAACCTAACCGAGCCGAATAGACTATAATTGACCTTCATTGGCCCTAATTCATCCTAACTGAGTGTTCACTGGCCCTCATTGGTACTCATTTGTCATAAATGACCATGGTTGACCTTAATTCAGTCTACTGGTCCTCATTGAGCGTAATTTGGCCCTCAATCGGCCTAATAGACCCTAATTGGTCATATTTGGTCCTCATTAGGCCTGTAAACGAAACGAACGTTCAGTGAACAGTTCATGAACCCTTCGGCGGGAAGTTCGTTTATGTTCGTTTATTTACTAAATGAACGAACACGAACAAAATATTTTGTTTATTTAATCAAATGAACGAACATGAACAACTGTCTCGTTCGTTCATTTATGTTCGTGAACGTTCGTTTATGTTCGTTTATTTATGTTAATGTATGTGTGTTCGTTTATGTCCGATTATGTTCATTTACATTCGTTTGATTTTATTTATATAGTAATATAAGAAATTTTATTAATAAAATACTTAAATTAAGATTGTTGGATGAGTCTTTGTGGATTTTTGAATGATTTATGAACATTTGAACCATTCGTTTAGATGTTTTTCTGATAATTAACATTGTTGAAAACAAGATCTCCTCTTTATGTACGCTTAAATTTGTGTTCATTTAAAATTATGTTCGTTTATGTTCGTGAACCGTTCGTTTAGTCTTAAACGAACGAACATAAACGAACACGAACATGACCATTTCCTTAATGAACGAACACGAACAAGAAAATTTGTGTTCGACTAATGTTCGTGTTCGTGTTCATGTTCGCTTAAAGTTAAATGAACGAACACGAACATGTCCCTTTTCGTGTTCGTTCGGTTCGTTTACAGGCCTAGTCCTCATAAGGCGTCGACATTGAGCAAAATCGACCCTCGTTAATTAGTTATAACTGGTCTTCATCAGTGACCCTAATTGATCCTCATTGACCCAAATTGACCCCAATTTACCTTAATTGGGCCTCGTGGCTTCGTTGGTCCTAATTGGTCCTACTTTATCTTCATTTGTCCTCATTGGTCTTAATCGACCCTAATTGATGTGGATTCAATTAAAATAAATTAATAATATTTTTCTAAACCAAATTAAATTATCAAAAATTTCCCCCATCCCAATTTCAACTAAATGGGCAAACTCCAATAACTTCCCCTGTTTCAATTCTTAGGGTTCATTGTGATCTAGAAGAACTGTCGTTAGTGTAAAACTGCATTTTCGAAAAACAGTTACCCTCTATTTTCTCTCCAGGTTTCTAATTGGCGATTTAAACCTAAACCTTACTCTTCTAATTTCTACCAAATAGCACCCAAATTGAATCGAAAGGCTGCATCAAAGGCTACTCAACTGTTCTTCGCCGAACACAATGTTGTAGCGTACTTCGAGAAGTCTGATAAGTCAAAGCTATTTGATGAAATGAACGATTTCCTCGAGAAATCCAACACTCATTTTGCTTTAACTGTGAATCCTGTAATATGCAAGCAGAGAATTGCTGAATTTTGGGACTCAGCCAAAAAATCTGTTGATAGCAACGGGGTTGGTAAAATTGACTCTAGAGTCAATGGGAATGAGATTAGTTTGACTGAAGAAATGATCCGGAAGCACATGAAATTCAATGATGCAGGAGGTGATCCTGATTACAAGTCTGAATTGTACTTGAAGACGTACGAAGCAATTGGGTATGGGGGTTACTTAACTTGTGGGACCATCAAAAAGGGACAACTACCCTATGTTTGGCGATATCTTGCTCATACCATTCTCCACTGCCTGTCTCACAAGAAAACTGCGTGGGATGAACTTGCTGCACCTCAATCATCCGCTTTTCATGGATTGGTAAATGGGCTCAACTTTAACTTTTCAAAAATGATATTTGATGGAATGCTGGAAAATCTAAAACCTAAAAGGATCTTTTACATGTACCCCAGATTCATCCAACACATTCTCAATTGTGAATTTCCAAATCTGCAAATCTCTGATCAACATCTTGAACTAAAATCTTTTACAAGTAAAACATTTTCTAACATGCAAGTGAACAAAACTGTTTTCCTTGGTAAAGACACATCACACCCTATTCCTAAGGCCAGGACTGCTCCTGAGCAAACTGCTCCTGGTGACAACATTGTTACACCAACAAGTGTTGAGCCCACACCAGACCGACCATCCTCTTCCACTGATATACAAATTCCCACCATTCCCACCAAAAGGAAGAGGATGTCCACATCAAAAACCACATCCAAAAATACCACACGCACTCCACAATCACCCAGAAGGAAGAGGACTAGGTCTCCTTTACCTAGACCCTCCACAGGACTACCTCAGAATGAGGGTGGTATATCACCTAGGCCACGTGAAGTAGATTCCCCAACCCTTATTGCAGGGAATATACTGCTGGACTTGGTTCAATCACCCAACCGACATTCTGGTGATAAGGTGACTTGCAGTAGTGATGAAGCAAGTCAGGTGGAAAGGGCTGACACTACTCATGAAGTCCCACTGGACCCTGAGGACAGTGCCAACATCATTAAGACCCAATCCACGGCAACTGTTTCTGTCAGGGAACCTATTCAGGAACCTTTGATTGACAACAGGAATCCCAGGTGCCAAGAAACCATGGGTGCTGAGCATGAATTGACGGTTCGATGTACAAAACTTGAAAATGAATTGGCAGCTCTCCGTGCAATTGTGAGAGCTCAAGGAGAAGAAATTGAACGGTTGAAGGCAGGACAATCTGTGAAAGCCACTGATAGGTAAGGTTGTCAACCATGCATACGTTGAAATGAAATTCACATGCAAAACTAGATTTAATTCAAAATAGGATCTTGCACAGGGTGTCTTCCTCAGATGTTGATGAAGTTGAACAAGTTGATCCGGTGGAACAACTTCATCCGGAGGAAGAAGGCCATGTTGATCCGGTTGAACAAGTTGATCCGGTTGAACAACTTCATCCGGAGGAAGAAGGCCATGTTGATCAGGTTGAACTAGTTGATCCGGTTGAACAACTTCATCCGGAGGAAGAAGGCCATGTTGATCAGGTTGAACTAGTTGATCCGGTTAAACAACTTCATCAGGTGCAAGTGACTGCTGATAATCAGATTATCACAAGCGTGATGAGTGATCTGCAAACCACAAATGTGGATATAGCTCCTGAAGCTCTATCTTTCATGAGAAAAATGATGATTAGGAATACTCTTAACTGCACTTGGTTTAGGAGTGCTCCATCTCTGCCCACCATTCCTCTTTTAAAGCCTAGTGCTCCATCTCTGCCCATCATTCCTGTTTTAAAGCCAATCACTGCTGAGGAAATTCCTGAGCAAGTTATCTCGGAAGCCAGTCCCAATGCTGCAACTTCACTTCATGAGTCTCCAAAACCTGCTGATGATGATTCTCTTGATGAGAGAAGTATCTCTGGTTTCACTGACATGGAGGATGATGATAATCTGAGCACAGGAGGTCAAAGAGAAGACATGGACCCTGTTACAAAGGCTCTGTTGGATCAGTATGAAAAGGAGAATGCTGAGATACGAAAGAAGTTCCAAGAACAGAAGGAAATTGCAGAGTTGGAAGAACAGAAACGACTACTCATAGAAGAAGGTATTTATGAGTATGTCATCAACAATGCAGACCTAATGTTCTTCATCAATGCAGCAAGGAGAAGATCTGATCTGTACATAGAAGAAAGAATTGCCAAAGCCGAAGAGAAAGGTCTTTCAGACAGAGTTGAGATGTACAGAAAGCTCTTATGTAATGAGTATAGGATGATTCGGATGAAGAGAAATAAAGATAACAAAATTTTCCTATGTCAGTTCAGTGTGATGCTCAGAAGCAAGGAATGCTTTACTGATGCATGGGTTGATGAAATGAAGGGTGATGACTTGATCAGATGGATGTACATGATCCTAGTCATCAGAGCTGATCAAGCCAATGAGATGAATGTAAAAAGTAAAGCTCATGTGCAAACTACTCAGCAAAAGAAGCCAAGGATCAACATTATCAAGGAAATGTTTGACACTGTCTCTGATCCTCATCTCTCATCATCTCAACCCTCCACCACAGCCTCACAACCGACTGCTCCCTCATTACCAGGTGCATTTTCTGGTCTGAACAGAACTCTAGCCTCACAGCAACCCAGAAGAAACCCTGCTGCTAGAACTAGTAGACCAGAAAAAAAATCCTAAACCTGTAAAATTAAAGCCTATTCCACCAAAGTTTAGAGCAGATAACTTCACACCCATTGTACCACATCCTCACCTAAACAAACCCTGAAAACCCTCATCTCCACCCAAGTCACCAGAAAAACCACCCACCAAGAGAATGAAGTCAGTGGCTAGGAAGGGAAAAGGAAATGTGATCAATGAGGAGGATGAATACAGAGATGTCCATGCTGAAAGGAGAAGAATCATCTCCTGGAGGTATGATGATGAAGCAAAAGTATACCTGTTCACAACCAGTTCATGTGAGGTACTAAAGTTTACAGCTGAAGAAGCTATGTACAACCTCACTGACCATGAGTTGGGTGATGTTAGACAGTCACGTGGTGATATGAAGGGTGCGTGTTCACAAGAGGAATCCTTAATGCTGAGGATAAGGATGTATTTGGATGAGTTATACGGGGAAGTAGACGAAGCCACACAACGCAGCATTGACAATCCTGTTTCGACACTTGAAGTTGATAAGGATGGAAATTTGGTAGTCTATAGAGCTGATGGGTCATTCACAACGCATAGTACAGTTCCAGATCCAGAATGGAGCCAGGATGACAAAGACCGAATCCATTTAATAATGATAACTAACAGGCTTCATCAGGTTTTTATTAAGAGAAAAAGGGTGACCAACTGGGAGTATAAGAAAGAAACAAACATGTATCACATTTTCACCAGTGAAGGTGAGACAATTAGAAGCTTACAGGATGCTCTAAATGGGCTTTCTGAAGATGAGATACGAGATATTGTCAGGATTGGTGATACTGAGAGCAGAATAATGACACGGACCTTTCATGAAAGTCTCCTATGTAACAAGGCCAAATTTCGGTTACAAGCTATTGAAGAGGAGAACAAGATGGGAACCGGATGAACTGTGGCTGGAAGAAGAGTTGATCCCTGTATTTGTGTACAATTGCATAAGTTGTTCTAGTTTGTATGTTAACATGATAGTTGTTACAGTTTTATTCATACACTTTTCATCTATAATTAATAACATACACATTTTCAATGAATCATAGCAGACCTCCATTTCACTCATAACTGTGATCTTACATGAAGGATATATTCATATGCTATGTTAGTGTAGTATATGTTGGCATTTTGATATGGTGGGATGAGATGATATATAAACAGGATAAATTTTACTTCTTAAGTAAATTGGAAGAAGAGAAAACCGGATGAACTACAATTCTTCAGGAAGAAGAGTTCATGAGGATTGAGAGAAGATGAACTAGAGTTCTTAAGGATGAACCGGATAAACTAGAGTTCTAAAGTTCTTCAGGATGGTTAACCAGTTTTCTTCTATTATAAATACATACACATTTTCATATGTTATGTTAGTATATGTTGGCATTTTGATATGGTTGGATGAGATGATTTATAAACAGGATAAATTTTACTTCTAAATTGGATAAAATCACATTAGTTGACTGTAAAATCTACTTGCAACAATCAAATTTAGAATAAAATCAACTTAAATGATTGAGATAAAATCTGTCTATATAATTAATGGTGTTAACCAAAACAAAACATGAGGAAGAGCTTACAAAAACTTTCATATATATATATATATATATATATATATATATATATATATATATATATATATATATATTGATCTTTATACAAAGATTTTCATCAGATCCTATACAAAAATCTATCTAACTAGCTAAGACCTAGCATCCGACATATAGAATTCATCATCAATGAAGCTGTTGCTGCTGCTGCTGCTGTCATCAGGAAACAGCTTTTGACCAGGCGGAAATCTCGGTCCCAACTCGGAGGTTCTGTAGGTGGAATCCCTGTTCCGGATTAAAAACACATCCAGTTCTCTCTCCCCCTCTGGTCCCTAGAGATGAAGTTTCATATCCCTTACAACTTCGGGAGTGATGAAATCAGCGTACTCAAGCCCGTATTCGATGGACAGAGGTGGGATCCTCCAGTAAATGAGGAAATACCCAATCGATGTGTGGTTTAGGTATTGCACCATTTGATCCAGATCATGACAATCAAATTTGCGAATGTCGACATAGTCGACATAATCTACCTTTCCCTTCCACACATCCTGGCCGGCGGCATTCCGGTGGAAATCGCCACAGTGATGGACCTTTAGGGTGAACCTCCGACCACCTGTAAAAACCCCAAATGCAGAGTAGAGAGTAAGTAACTAAAAAACATAAAACCCTAAAAATAAAAACGTACAGCCATTGTTGAGTGAAAATACACTTACGGGGAGTCTTGCCGTAGTAGGGTGGTGGTTCATTAACACCCCTAATCCTCCATTGTTTACCAAAGGCAGCCATTGATCGATCGAAGTTTTTTTTCTTGTTGATCAGGAAATACGTTCGTACAGAAGATTTTGGTGGTGAAAAAGTGGAAATTTAAAGGCAGACAGGACACGCTACCAGCTATGGTGGGAAGAAGTGGAAAGGTCAGGCCAAGATAACCGTGTATATTTATTACCTTTACCACGCAAATCCTGTTTTTACCGTGTCTATTTATTACCTTTAGCAACGCAAATTTTGTTTATCAATTATTTCTTATGTGATGGGAGTAATTAAATAAGTTCTAGTTAAAATATAACCAATTAACACTTCTGTCTCAATGGTTCTTCTTAATCTTGTAGTGAGTTCCTTTCTTTTGACTGACCCAGGTTCAAGCCTTGTTTGCTACAATTTATAATTTTTGATTGTCTAATAGTGGATGACAGGACTTATAAACTGGCTAGATTTTAATTCTTCAATAAATTGGAACAAGAACAAAACCGTATGAACTAACAAGAACAGAACCGTATGAAGGTTCAAGCCTTGTTTGCTACAATTTATAACTTTTGATTGTCTAATAGTGGATGACAGGATTTATAAACTGGCTAGATTTTAATTCTTCAATAAATTGGAACAAGAACAAAACCGTATGAACTAACAAGAACAGAACCGGATGAACTATAATTCCTCAGGAAGAACAGGAAGAATAGAACCGGATGAACTAGAGTTCTTCAGGATCAAGAGTAATTATTCAGTAATAGAACAGGATGAACTACAGTTCTTCAGGATGAACCGGATAAACTAGAGTTCTTCAGGATGAACTATATATACTATAGTTGTTATTTCTGTTCGTAGTCTATTGGATATTCCCATGTATTTAAACCCATTATCTAGTGAATTAAAATCATTCTGGTTGAATACAATTCTTTATACACTAATATTTAGTCACACAACCTAATATATATATGTAGAAGACTATAACCTTAGGGAGAAGATTTCATCCGGATTGAGAGAAGATGAACAGAAACGGATGAAAATACATTATATTAAATTAAAAATCAATTCATTACATAAAAGGGAAAAGAAGCGGCTGAAGACAAATCCCTCTTTGCTTTCTCACATGGTTGCTTTAACAAACACAATTACATACACATAATCCAAAGGGGGTATGATTCCATTAATACATTGATCTATAAAATTACAACTTTAAAACTACTAACTTAAAGGGAAAAGAAGCGGCTGAAGACAAATCCCTCTTTGCTTCTCACATGATGCTCTAGAGAGATTGTCTGAGAATCATCATATAACGGCTACTTGCTGCTTTCTCACATGCACTTGCTTCTGATCAACTGAAAATGGTGAAGAAGTGGCTGGAAGAAATCAGGTTCATGGGGCCAGAAGCGAGAGAAGGACCTGGACAATACAGGTGCTGCAAACCACAACATGTGCCGGCCCTTTCCGCTGACTTTACAAAATTATATAATAACTTAAAATCTGCTCCCAGGAGTTATGAAGCCGAAACCCTTGGTGTCGTTGAACCACTTCACGGTACCTGATTTCCTACCGCCTTCGTCCGCCATTTTCGTTTTCAGATTGTCTGGGGCTGAGGGAACAGAAAATGGTGAAGAAGCATCTCTTTTGCTACATCTCCTACATCGTTCCCCTTCCACAATCCAACATCGTTATCCAGGCCATTTGAGTGATTGGTACCACCCAATGTTGCAACTAAAGTTAGTTCTATTATTAATAAAAATAATAAATCATAATTTATCAAGCACATTATAAATTAATCAAGGAATGAGTAAAAGAAAGAAAGGAGGGTAGTGAGATCAACTACCTTGTTCAAGTTTAGGGTTGCAACAAACAGGGCATGCAAACCTCATCATGGGCCCTTATTGCTTGTTATAAAATTATATAATAACTTAAAATCTGCTCTCAGTAAAGCATTTGTATGAACCATTAGAGACTCCTCGTCTCCATGGTTTCCACAATAACTTAAAATCTGCTCCCAGGAGATACAGAGCGCAATCTTTCCCTGCATAAGAAAAAATTACCAAATCTGAGACGAAAATTTCAATCGAACTTCAGTGGTGAAGATGATAACTTACCGTTTTCCACATACGGATGACGCCAATTCCACATTTTTTGATGACGATGATGGACGAAAAACAGAGAGAGAAAGACTGGGAGAAAAGGGTCATGGGGGAGATGATTATGAAAACTGATACAGAGATAATTAAGTATATATCGATACTCGAGGGGCATGGTAGATGGAGATTTGAAAGATAAAGTAAATGAAAAAGTAAATGAAATAGTAATGATTACAAGCGACCGTACGCTGTTGGTATTCTTCTTTTAGCCACCTAAAATTAATATACCGTGACCATTTGTCATAATTTGTCACGCAACCAATGTTTAATATGAGTGGCCATATCACAAGATAATAAAAAATGATAAACATATAAACACAAATCTTCTCTTTTTCGCCATGCGTTTAATATTACCGTGACCATAAAATAGATTTTTGTCACTCACAACCTACCATTTAGTCACGGTTAATATATGTGGCCATAGGTAATAGATTTTTGTCACTCACAACCTACCGTGACCATTAGTCATCTAATATTTAGTCACACAACCTAATAACAGTGGCCATATGTACTAGCTTTTAGCCACATAACTAAGTAAAAAGCGTGGCCATTGCTCACATTTAGCCACACATAATATATACTTAATAGTTTTGTTTTCTTTTAATTTACTAAGTAATAAAATCTACTCTTTCGTCACACAACATTATTTAAGCGTGGCCATACATTCCTTTTTGGTCACACGAATAAAAAATCATAAAAATTCCGTCGCCGTTTGGTGCATTTCGCCACTCTTTTTTAAGTGTGACAAATAAGTGCCACATGTTTTTGTAAAACAGTGGCTAAAGCCACTGCAACTGATTGTTGTTGTCACATAAACAAAAAAATACGTGGCTAAAAGGGTCCAAAGGCTATATATTTGGCCACTATACATAAGCGTAGCAGAAGGAGTTCACTCTGCGGATCCCCCAGCTTTGGGAGGAGGCGGATTAGATCAACAACGTTGGAAGCTCTTTTCGTTGCCAGACCCTGGATAAAATCTGCATTCCTACTAACAGCTCCCCCTAAGAGTTTCACTCCTATGTCAGGTCTGCCAATGTTATCTGGGAAGAGACCCGCATGAGGCTTCCTACCGTCACAAGAAGGCCAAAAGAGTTCAGTTTTTCCAATGTTGAGTACAAGCCCCAAACAAGGCCCCATGTCTTTAATGATGTCCAACACTTTGGCAAATTCCCCAACATCCCAAATAACAGTTCCATCATCGAGGTACCAAGCATGAAGGAGAAGTTTGCAATTGTCTCTGATCCGGTGAACCAGGGGGTGCAAAACAAGCGCGAAGAGGAGAGGCCCCAAAGGGTCACCTTGTTGAACCCCCGTAGTGGACTAGATATGATTATCCCCGAGATACAGTCTAGTAGGTTGCCCATATAAAAACTCAACCCAAGGCGAAATATAAGGGCACCTCACCCTGACCTCATGAAGCAAGGATGATCCGTCAACCAAGTTAAAAGCATTACAAAAATCTACGGTAAGCATGGCCAGAGACCCATCCTCGTGGCGATCTCCTAAAACCCGGTTAACACTGTGCAAAATGGCCTCCGCCCCTCCCGACACACCAACCCCGAATTGAAAATCATAGAGGTACTGCGCCATAACCTTACTAACCCCTTTCATAGCAACCTTAGAAACCAGACGTCTCCAGATAGTCCCAACCGCAATTGGGCGGATCCCATTATCAGGCTTTAAAAGCGGTGTAAGAGGAGCAGAAACAACAAACTTCGCCAGACAACCGGGGCATCTCCCCCTCAGCCACAAATTAACCACTGAAGTAATGGCCTCTAGAAGGTCATTTACAATGGCAAAGCCTCCCCACATAGAGCATCAATAATGTGTTGCGCTTTCAGGCCATCCCTCCCGCACGATGTCCCTTTAGGAAACGATTTAATGCACCCCATAACACAATCAACGTTCGCCACCATGGGAGGCTCAGAATAAGCAATGGTCGGCAAGGAAGGAGGCAGCACATGGGGATGCTTGGCCTCTAGAGCGAGCGTGGTATCTCCATTATAAGGTGCAACACCAGACGAACAAAGCACTTTCACCGTCGCAGTGAAGTGGTCATCCGCAATCTTCCGAAGACACTGCTTGACGTTCGTACTAGCAGATGTATCTTTATCAGAACCACCGCGCTGCTGACCAACGGCCCCCTCCTTAGAGCTGTCAAGAATGCTTTTAACAAGTAATCCAATACCATCCTCCTTTCCCCAGGTGGCTAAGGAGGTCATTATATGTTGCCATTGCAAGGCTTTTCTGTTCCCAGACCTACATTCTTGCCGACTTTGAGGTCTGAAAACCCGTAATGTACACCGAGGGAGAAGCAACAACCTCACCCAAGCGTCAACAGACCCGGGTTGAGCAACCACCCTGAGGAGAGCAGACCTTAAAGCATGGGAGAACGCCAACCGGTAGCTAGGAGGGATGCTTTTCACAGTCGTGACATGCACTTTGAAAACCCTGTCGAGGATCTTCCCATCCAGACCAAACGAGCTATTGGTGGTGGCCACATCGACAACAGCGGCGGGTTTCGGGATCCTCATAATGTGTCTCACCATGTCGGGCTCAGCCGTCGAAAACCTAGTGACGCCATCGGGATGATGGCAGCCACGACTCAGAGCATGGATTTTCATACACTTCCCACACATCCAATATCCAAAAGTCCTTAAGGTATTCTCTAACGCTGTGAACACGTCAGGGTCCGAAGAAATAACCCCACGCAACACATTACGGCGATCATCGCTAAACAGGTGCAAACTTTTGATATGCGAGATAAGCCTCGAGATCCCTTTAGCACCAATTTCACCATCAGTACAACAGTGAAAACTTCGGAAAGGACACGGCCATGAGCCGCCTGGCGGCAAAAGGATGCCCGGCGATCAAAATTAAACTATTTAATTTATTTTAAAGAAAACCTGGATTAAATATACTTCTTATCTAATCCAAAACATTTTTGAAATTTTTAATAAAACACCATTTATTTTATGTTGTTATAAGATTGTAATCTAGGGGCCAATGTCGTGAAAAACATGCAATCAAGCCTATAGATTTTCGATTTCGCCCGAGTCAATGAACGGAATCGGAATATGCAAAGAAATAAAATGCATGACACAATTCTAGCAATTCCTTCATGCTCCCACTTGCTTCAACATATCTACTCGTGATCTCCTTGTGACCAACATCTTCCTTGTATGTCTTGGTTTTACATTTATTACAAATAAAAAAAATACAAAACCTATCTATTACATTGTAAGCCCAAAATGCCAAAAAAGTAGAATACATATGATACGGATTCGTATAAACGGGTGAAGATAACCTAGGCTAAACCTAGCGGCAACGATCTTGGCCAACCAAGAATCGTCGACGGTTGTGATATCCGGCCAACCGGAACTATCAATGAACAAAACCTGTTCAACAAGAAAATACTTTTCTTTATTCAAAAATCAACTTCCTTAATTATGAATTACAAAAGTGTTTCAATAGGAAAAGAATCACACTTAAACTAGAAAACAAATAAAAATAAAAATAATTGCTAAAATAATGATAGATTAGGGAACAAGAAACCCAATGAGAATGGGTTTCGAATCCCCCCTAAAGGATTGCGGGTCGACCTCGAGATATGGATCATCCGATCCGTATCATCCTCCCCTTCTTTGAAAAACTCGTCCTCGAGTTTTAACACTGGTTCAAAACCACCTGGATCAAATGGAACATCCTTGCGTCTTCCCCTCAACATCGTCACGAACAAGATCATCAAGACCAATTCTGTAAAATTATTTTTGCATTTCGCTCGAGTCGGCTTCAAACGAACACCATTATAATGGGCGGGTCCAGGGTCTATTGGATTATCGGGACCTTTCACCTCCTTCTCCCTCTCCCTCTCTTCGAAAAAGACTCGCCCTCGAGTCTTGAGAATATCAAAAAAGTCTGCAACATTTCTCAAGCATGTCGGAGGGAACTCAATTATAATTGGCTGCTTAGGTGTTGCATTCCCATATGGATCATGATTCGCTACTACGATGGTCTCGAAATAAGCCAAATTTATGACTTTTTTAGTACCACTAGTTGTTTCTAATTTCCTCCAATGTTGACCAAATTCTTTTTCCGTGGAGGACCTTTGGGTAGGAAATTCACATTTATCTACAAGTTGGTTTTCTAAAAAAATGGATGCTAAAAAAATACAATATTCGATGGAATATTGGTAGTAAGAATAGATAAGTAAATTCCATTCCCATGTCAAAATCCAATTCCTTTTTAAATCTTTTAGGATAACCACAAAATTTTGAAAACCCAAATAACGTGGATACCTCAAATTTTGAACTTCTCCATCCCTTTTATGTAGGCCAGAATTACTAAAATCAATAAAATGTAGGAAAAAAGAGCCGGCCACCCCTACCCTTCCAACACAATTATGATCTGGTTTGAATCGGAAGAGTTGAGACTTCATATGTTGAAACTTGAATTTTTTTGGATACGCAAAGATGAGTGCGCCATATTTAACAACGCTTTCCAAATGACGTACACAGAGCTGTGAATCGAAATTACTTGACACGGTTTTTGGATGTAGGTGCGGAACGATTGGCGAGTGCGAGTGTGGAACAATTGACAGGTGCGGCTTTTGCGATTGTAGAATGGTTGGTGTGGCTTGGGGAGAAGCGGGTGGCGGAAGAGTAACCCAACCCAGAAGCGTTTGGATCAACAAACATTCTTCGACGTCTGGAGCAAGTCCATCTTCATCGTATTTGGGTGTTTCTTCAAACGGTAGTTCAAGTTCACGAACCCGTTGTTGTAACCTTTCAATCTCAGCAATGTCACGTGGGTCACGTTGTTCATGACCGTTGCCTCCGGCGGCGAATCTACGGTGTTGACGACGATCTCCCTCACGATCTGACATTCTGAGTAACCTGATCTCTGAATACCACTTGATACGGATTCGTATAAACGGGTGAAGATAACCTAGACTAAACCTAGCGGCAACGATCTTGGCCAACCAAGAATCGTCGACGGTTGTGATATCCGGCCAACCGGAACTATCAATGAACAAAACCTGTTCAACAAGAAAATACTTTTCTTTATTCAAAAATCAACTTCCTTAATTATGAATTACAAAAGTGTTTAAATAGGAAAAGAATCACACTTAAACTAGAAAACAAATAAAAAATAAAAATAATTGCTAAAATAATGATAGATTAGGGAACAAGAAACCCAATGAGAATGGGTTTCGAATCCCCCCTAAAGGATTGCGGGTCGACCTCGAGATATGGATCATCCGATCCGTATCAACATACATTCCGAAATTAAAAACCACAATAAATGAAATAAATACAGATATATTTAGGCTTAGATTGTATATGATATTACAACCATAAATAACAATTGGTCATGATTGTAAAACCCTAGGGTTTTACAATTTTCGAAACTTATATCCTAGAACATGGCCAAAACACAAACATAACATTTATCTAGGCTCCGGCTCGACTCGTTTATGAATCGAGCCAAGCTGAGTCGAGCCAATTTCAACCGACCTATATTCAAGCTTTTTTTCCGAAAGAGCTTCGAGTGAGTTACAAGCCGCGAACATTTTCAATAACCGTAGTTTAAACGCTGACTGATTGCTTCTATATTGAGCAAGCTTTTATTTATTAAAAAAAAGTAATTTTGTTTAATACAGAAAAGGACTGTCGAATATAAAAATAATAATCAACCAATAAAAAAAATATTACAATAATTAAAGTTCAGGATTAACTTTTGTAATCAGTAGAAGCCTTTGTATGGGTTTAAGGAACATGTAGGGGAGATTGTTTCTAAAATTTTATTCGATGACAAACAAGTACAAATTCACGTTCCTTAATAGCCGGCCCCTCGTTGTTCTTAAATTATTGCTTTTTTCTAATGTAAAACACTCTTTAAATGCTTTAATATAATAGTGTGGCATGCTCTTTTACTCTCATATAACATTAACTACATTTGTTATTTATATTTTTCCGCGTGGATAATACGGGTATATGAATTAATTATATTGCTATAACTTTATATAAATAAAACGAAAATACAAAAAACTAACTCTCAAAGTTAAAATTAAAAGACAACCGCTAAAATATTGAGCTCATTACCTAAAAGTTATATTACACAATTGTATCAATTACACCACCAACTTATATGTATGATTTTTTCGCATGGAAAAAATACCAAAAAAGAAAAAAAAATCAAAAGTTTATTCAGACACATAATTGCATTGTTATGACACTACATAACAAAAACATAAATATGAAAGACTACATAATGCCATTAAAATTATTTTGCCTAAATAATAAAAGACATTAAGAAAATATAAAAGTTACAATACATAACTATAAATTCTTTACGCCCTGATAATAAAAAGGAAACATTATCTTGAGATTCTAAAGATTAAAAGATTTAAAAGAATTTTTTTAGTATAACACTACAAGATAAAAAATAATTGTTACTATACACTCTCTTTTATAATATAGGATAATATTTAAATAATTTTTATATTATATATATATATATATATATATATATATATATATATAAATTAAAAAGAAACGCCTTCTACAGTAATAACAATATTATTGTCTTTTTGAGAAATTCAAGCTCATACTAAGACTATGTGTAATGGGGCTTGAAAGGGGCTTGAAACCCCGTTTAGCGCCCCGGTAGCGCCCCCACCCACTACGGTGGGGCGCGAAAGAGGGATTTTGGCACCTAGGCATGGGATTTTTCACGCCGAAATGAGGGGAATGTTGGTGGGAAATATAGCCATTGAACGGCTATATTTTCTCACATTTAATTTTTTTTCCTTTTTAAATAAACAATAACCATCTATATATATACATAAACCATTCTCATTTTAAACCACACTTCACTCTCAATTTCACTTCATGTTCTCACTTTTTATAAAAAATTACTTGCCAACGGGTATGGATTCCGGTACTTCTTCATCGTCACTTTACGACATGTTTGAAGACGAAGAGGATACCGCCATTTCGGCCGCCCTAAGTATATTACGACGGTCAAGGGAGGCTCAAGTTCCACGTCCAATTGTTAGACGAACGCGTGTTGAGCGGGATCGGGAAGCGGCCAACAAAAGGTTGATGGATGACTACTTTTCAGAGAATCCGGTTTACGCCAACCCGAAGACGTTCTCTACTCGGTTTCGTATAAGTAAGCGTTTACTTTTACGTATTGCAAATGATTTGGAACAACACTTTACTTATTTTCAACAAAGACGCGACGCGCGTGGAAAGCTTGGATTCACGTCAATACAAAAATGCACATCCGCGTTACGGATTTTGGCTTACGGGAACACCACCGACATCAACGATGAGTATTTGAAAATGGCGGAGAAGACCACGAGAGATACCGTTGAGGAATTTACAAAAGCAATTGAGAAATTATACGGTGCCCGTTATTTGCGAAAGCCAACGTGGAACGATCTACAACATCTATACGAGCGTCATGAGCAAGTCCATGGTCTACCAGGAATGATTGGTGGTATAGATTGTATGCATTGGGCTTGGGATAATTGCCCCACCGCTTGGAGAGGCCAACACTCACAGGGTGATCAAAAAGGTCCAATAGTAAATTTGCAAGCTGTTCAAATGACCATTGGATATGGCACACTCATTTTGGTGTTGTCGGCTCGGCTAATGACATTAACGTTTTGGAAAGCTCGCAAGTGGTTGAGGACTACATTTCGGAGAAAGGAGCGAAAGCCTCTTTTTATGCGAATGGAAATTACTACCCTCATGGTTATCTTTTGGGTGACGGAATATACCCAGAGTATTCGTTTATCGTGAAGACATTCAAGGACCCCATTGATGAGAAACGGAAATACTTCAAGACGGTCCAAGAGGCGGCAAGAAAGGATATCGAGTGCTGCTTTGGTAATCTTAAAAAGAAGTGGCATTTTCTAAAAAATCCTTGTCGGTTGTGGACAAAGGACAAGATGAAAGATTGTATGCGTGCTATCATTATCTTGCACAACATGAACAAGGAGGATAAAGGCAAAGCGATTTGTCCCGACCATCGGCCCGAACACGTGGTGGAAACACCATATGCAACGCAAGAAGAACGTTTGGCGAACTCTAGGGCGATGCGGAGTAAAGAGACACACAACTCTCTTAAGTACGATGGAGGATGAAGACGAAACGAAGTCGAAGACGAAGACGAAGACGATGACGAAGACGAAGATGAAGACGGAGATGATGATTACGATGATGTCTAAGATGATGTCCAAGATGATGATTAGTTTTTTTTTTTTTAAATCCTTCGAATTTGTATTTTTTTTAAGTTGTTTTTTTATTAATGAACTTCTTTTATTTGTTTTATTGTGTTTTATTTAAAAAATAGTATTTAGTTAATTTAATTTGGTTGAAATTAAAAAAAATTAGGCAATCATGACATGGGGCTTGAAAGGGGCTTGACCATTACACCTCATTTTCTTTCAAGCCCCCATGACATGTCACACGCCACATGTCATCTCATGCCCACATGAGTGGGTTAAAAATGTTGAACCATTACACATAGCCTAACTACCTTATTTGTTAAATTATTTATAAATGTTGCTTTGCCGCATTACAAGAGGTCAAATGTTCAATCCTTTTCTACTCTGTTTATTTCATACATTTTTCATTTATTAATATTAAATACTTTTTAATACCTTATACCTGGAGGTGTACAAATCGGTTAACCGATCGGTTAACCGTTTTGAAAAAACCGGTCCTTAAAAATCTAAACCGGTAAAACCGGTTCTTAGAAGAAAAAAAACCCATAAAAACCGGTTAATAAACATGTTTTCTCACCCCTAAAACATTAACCGGTGAAACCGGTTCATAGGTTATTTTAACTGGTTAACTGGTTAATACCGGTAAAAAAACAGGTACATTTCCCAAAAAGAATTTATATTTTTAATAGGTTAACCCGTAACCGGGTTTTTAAACCAGTTATTAACCGGTCGCAACTTGAAAACCCTAAACCGTTTTGAAACTTACAGTTTCTACCGGTTCATAACCGGTTTATATGATACCGGTTAAAAACCGGTTCGGTTAGGTTAACCGGTTTTTTCTCTCCTCTACTTATACCTATTTCATCTTATACCTATTTCATTTGTTTATATTAATTATGAGGTTTGGCAACAATTCACACACACATAAATCTCCGTAGCATGTTATGTGTGGGAACTGTTCAAAAAAAATGTTATGTGTGGGAAGTTCTATGTCTAAAATGTTATGTTTTTGTTTTTACGATTTGTTTATCGATCGGTTTCTACTTTGGTTGAATAACATTTTCTCCGGTTAAACCAATAGAGTGTCTAGGCGTCTTGCGTTGTGGTTTGTGGTCTCTGAATTGCAAGTTGAGATTACGAGTTCGCATACCACAAAATCTGTTTTTTTTTTTTTTTTTTTTCTTTTTTATGTTTTAATTTTCACAATCTTACTAGTTACATTTTTTTTACTTACCTATGTATTATTTAGAAATATATGGTTGGCTATTTTCTTACTTAATTTCTTTTTAACGTTCTCCGTACTGTTTTGTCTTCATTTGCATTTAAATATAGCCCGTCTCAGCCACAAAAAACTTAATACATTATATTTTTTATTAATCCTAAACACATATTCTAAATTTTATTAAATATTTTATGTTATAACTTTTATTGAGAATGTTTTATTTTTTTCTTGCGATTGTATATATTTATAGTTTTCGATATCTTACTATCTGTAAACAATTTTTTTAGACAGGTGTGTGTAATTTTAAAATTTATAGTTTTGTTTTCCTTTTAGCATATATGTGTCATTATTCAAAACATTACATCTTAATTTCTCTTTAGACTTCTAAAAAAGTTGGGCTGGCCTTCGGTGAGTAACGGGAAATTCAAAAGTTTTTTTAATCTTTTTTCATATGTTTAAACGTGCATTGCATGATGATATTTTTTAAATTTTAATCTACTATTATTTCACTATGAGATAGCAATTTATTTTATCAATTCATGTCAAATTTTATCATTCAACTGTTTTTTTAACCGTACTGTCACACTGCTTTTTATCATTCATATGTTTTTCTCTCCGAGTTTCGCGCCGCAACGCGGGCGTAGGTTAAAAACTAGTTTCATTTATAACTAATCATTAAAATTATGTTTTCAAATTAAATATTAGGTGGTTTAGGCGACATTGTAATTACATTTGCAGCTTAATTACAAAAATATTATAAGAATAAAGCCAAAGAACCTTCAAACTATTTCTAGCTTTTCACAGGAGAGCATGTCAACTCATTAATTTATATTTAGGTTGTTTAAGAGTTGAATCGAACCGAGTGGACCTTTACTCATGTTTGATATGTTTATAAACCGAATCGAGCCGAACAGAGCATTTTTTCAATTGAGCCTGAATCGAATGGTCGCTTTTCGATTTTACTCTAATTTTTAATTAACGTTTTTTTATTTGGACCAACCAACAATAATATAAACGGGATGTTTACACACCCTGCGCGTTGCTGCGGGGTTGAATTTGTATACTGAAGGAAAGTAAAAACAAGTTAAGTGGTATAAAACGTAAAAGTTTAAAAGTCTCGTGGTGAAAGTATAAAATTATAGAAGTATATTAAAAGCGAAAGTAGAAAAGTTAAAAGTTTCGTATCCAAAGTGGAAGACAAAAAAACTTAAAACAAATAAAAACTTTAAAAGTTAGAGGATTAAAAAATTAAGGAGTATAAAACATCAAAGTCTAAAAGTCTTGTGGTGAAAGTATGAAACTATAAAAATATACTAAATTAAGTGGTATAAAACGTAAAAGTCTAAAAGTCTTGTGGTGAAAGTATAAAACTATAAAAGTATACTAAAAACGAAAGTATAAAAGTTCAAAGTTTCATGGTCAAAGTAGAAGACAACAAAACTTAAAACCAAAAAAAAAAAAAATTAAAAGTTAGAGAGTAAAAAAGTTAAGGGATATAAAACGTAAAAGTCTAACAGTCTTGTAGTGAAAATATAAAACTATAAAAATATACTAAGAACGAAAGTAAAAAAAATTAAAAGTTTCGCGGCCAATATAAAAGACAGCAAAACTTAAAATAAAAAAAACTTTTAAAGTTAAACGGTACAAAACGCAAGAGTATGAAACAATGTGGCCAAACTATGGAAACTAAAAGTTTACTATTTCGTTAAAAAGAAAAAAATACAAATTATAAAAGTTTAGGGTAGAAAACGTCAAAGCACCAAAGTCACGTGGCCAAAGTTTAAAAAACGAAAAATCTACTATTCATCTCTAGAATTTGATTGTATAATATATAAATGAGCCTTTAGGCTACTATATTAAAATCATATATAATTATATATATATAAATATATATGTGTGTGTATAAAACTTTATTAAAAAATAAATCGAGCCAACCGAGCGAGCAATGAATAAGCGTACCTTTACTCGTGTTTGGTTCGTTTACAACTGAACCGAGCCAAACCTTTTGCTTTCTCTACCGAGCTGAAATCAAACGAGCATCAAGTGAGTTTTAAGTGTCGATCAATTTCGAACGAGCATCGAGTGAGTTATACGTACTCTAGTTTTAAAATCATCCCACTTACATTTTATATGACTTGGATCCTCATCTACTTGGTTGTGGAGTACACCACTTTTCATCGAGAGGTCCCTTTGGAGACAAAACCACTTCTAAATCTACATCAATGTCCACTGTATAACTAGAACTCTCAAGCACTTGTAGGTATCGCCTCTGATAAACCACCCAATTCAACATCTAAATCTACACAATTTATCCATCAAATGACTTGAACACCCAACCATTAAGCAGTGGCGGATCTAGAAAATTTGTTAAGTGAGTGCTAAAAAAAACTCAGTAAAATATAAAATAAATAAAAAAACAGTATTAAAATGAGTTTTTTTATTAAAAAATTTGATAAATTTGGGTGGCTTGGATGCCAAAAATAGCTAAAATGAAGCTATTTTCATAAACTTTTTGTGCCAAAAATAGTTAAAAGGAAGCCATATCAAGGAATCATACAAGTTAAACATTGTAGACCACTTTCAATCTTTTAAAAAAACTAAATTCTACCTTTTTATCTATATATTTAGATGGATGCATATAATAAATCCATAAATACATAATTTAGTAGAAATTGCCATATTTGACAGATACAAATACATGAAAGAAACTCTGTTTTCAAAGAAGGTGTAAGGTTCTTTTCTTCTTCCTATTAAAAGTTATTGAGTTGACTTCAAAGATGGACCTATATTCTTGTTTTCTTGTAATATTTTAAGCCGCCACGAATTTGTCATTTCATGGATCTGCAATATATAGATGGCTTATCTTAACCTATTTAAGGAATCAAAAATGTATATATTATTATTTTTAATTATATTGCCATATTTGACAGATACAAATACATGAAAGAAACTCTGTATTCAAAGAAGGTGTTAAGTTCTTTTCTTCTTCCTATTAAAAGTTATTGAGTTGACTTCAAAGATGGACCTATTTTCTTGTTTTCTTGTAATATTTTAAGCCGCCACGAATTTGTCATTTCATGGATCTGCAATATATAAATGGCTTATCTTAAACTAATTAAGGAATCAGAAAAGTATATATTATTTTTAATTATATACATATATATATATATATAGAGAGAGAGAGAGAGAGAGAAAGGTTAGAATGAAAACCATCCCGAGTTGTGAAAACCACGAAAACTTTTTAAAATCAGGGTAAAAAATTGTTTTTTTTTCCAAATTTTTTTATAGTGGTTCTTTGAGTTACAGACTACCCTCGAGTGGAAAAAAATAAAAAAACCGCCGAGTAGTTTTTTTAAAAAAAATATACAAAAACGTCATGTTACATATGTTACATTTTGCATTTTTACGTAACATAAAAATGTAACGAAAACTTTTTAAAATCGGGGTAAAAATTTATTTTTTTTCTTCAAATTTTTTTACAGTGGTTCTCTAGGTTATAGACTACCCTCGAGTGGAAAAAAATAAAAAAAGCGCCGAGTAGTTTTTTTTTTAAATATAGAAAGACGTCATGTTACATATGTTACATTTTTATGTTACGTAAATATGCAAAATGTAACATACGTAACATTACGTTTTTGTATATTTAAAAAAAAAAACTACTCGGCGGTTTTTTTTTTCCACTCGAGGGTAGTCTGTAGCATAGAGAACCACCATAAAAAAATTAAAAGAAAAAAAACAATTTTTAACCCCGATTTTAAAAAGTTTTCGTAGTTTTCACAACTCGGGGTGGTTTTCAAAGTAACCATCCCCTATATATATATATATATATATATATATATATATATATATATATATTTGACATGTTTCTAAGCCTGCTTTGATATGACCGTGCAATTTAATACTGTATAACTCTTTGTGTGGAGGTAGTATGGTTCAGGTCCAGCTGTGCTGAATCATTAGCCTACTAATTATTGGTTCAAGAGATCATGAGGTTTTAATATTTCAGATCGAATTAGGACAAATAAATTCATTAGAAAAATTTGTTGAAATCAAACACTCAAGAACAATCAATAGAAGAAATTGATACCAATTTTTGAAATAAAAAAACTCAAGAACAGTTAATAGAAGAAATTGAAGAAGGAAAGATAATCGAAATCTTTATTGAATCAATTAATAAAGAATACATGAAGGAAATTACACAAGAAGATTTAGATTATCTTTCCATCTTCAATTTCTTCTATTGACTGTTCTTGAGTGTTTGATTTCAACAATTGGTATCAGAGTTGCGATGGTAACTCGTTTCAAGATCAATCGGTTGCGCATTTAAATTGAAGGCTTCTGGTGGTGTGATGGTTTCGTCTAAGTTCGAACTGATAAAAATTTGATGGTCGCAATAACTTCAATCTATGGCGATTGAAGATGCGAGCCCTCTTGGTGCATCAAGGTATGGTGGATGCTTTAAAAGGGGAAGCGAACCTGCCTGAATGATTAACATAGAAAGAAAAGGAAATGCTGGATAAAGCGCATAGTGCATTGATTCTTAGCCTTGGTGATCGAGCACTAAGAGAAGTATCAAAAGAAAAGACAGCAGCAGGGGTTTGGTCAAAGTTAGGGCAACTGTACATGACAAAATCTCTAGCCAACCGGTTGTATCTAAAGAAGAAGATGTACACCTTCAAGATGAGTCCTGGTAGCACTATGAAAAGCCACATTGATGAATTCAACATGTTAGCATTAGACTTAGAAGATGTTGATGTGACAGTTGAAGATGAAGACAAGGCTATCATATTTTTTATCTTCATTTTCAAGCTCTTGTGAGCATTTTGTTGATACTTTGATGTTTGGGAGGGACACTCTAAGTATGGAAGATGTTACATTTGCCATGAACTCAAAAGAGTTGTCCACAAAAAGCGGTGAAGTGAAGGAAGAAACTAAAGCACTGTTTGTAAGAGGCAAACGTGATAAAAGAAGTTTCAAAATAAAGAACCATGACTCAACAAGGTCAAAATCAAGAACTACGAGAAGGTGTTATGTTGGTAACTCTGACAAACACCTGAAGAGAGATTGTCCGGAAAGTAAAAGAAGTTTGACTCATCATCATCATATAACAAGAACCAAGGCAATGTTTCTACTATGGAATCTGTTAATAGTTATGAGAGTGCAGATGTGTTAGTGATATCATCTAAGTATATAGATGAAAATTGGATTCTGGACTCTGGGTGTTCATATCATATGACACCACATAAACAATATTTTTGTCAATTTAGATATGATGGATATCGGAACAGTTAAACTTTGTGGTAGTAAGCCTTGTAAAATAGTGGGTCAAGGGTTAATTGATTTGGTACTAGAAAATGGTACACATCTGAAACTTGAGAAGGTGAGGTATATACGAGAGTTAACAAGAAATCTGTTGTCATTGGGTACTTTTGAGAAGAATGGGTTCAATGTCAATTTAAAGAATGGTAAGGCTAAGGTGATCAAAGGATCAATAGTCATATTGTCAGGAACTAGATGTGAAAATAACATCTATCTTCTAGATGGTTATGTCAAATCAGATTGAAACAGTGTTTCTACTGACAACAATGATGATGAAGGGTGGCTATGGCATAATAGGTTTTGACACATTAGTGACCAAGGCCTTATTGAATTAAAGAAACAAGTGGTTATCAAAGGAGATAAGGGAACATGGGTTGGTTTTTGTGAAAACTGTGTAATGGGCAAGTCACATAGAGTGAAATTCACTAAGAGTCATCATGTTACCAAACATGTGCTTGATTATCACATGCTGATCTTTGGAGGGCAGCAAGAACACAATCCTTAGGAGGTGCAAGATACTTTCTGTCAATAATAGATGACCATTCAAGAAGAGTATGGGTTTATATATTGAAGAGTAAAGATGAGGCCTATGAGAAGTTTAAGGATTGGAAGGCAAATGTAGAGACTCAAACAGGAAGAAATTTAAAGAAACTTAGAATTGATAATGGGCTAGAATTCCGTAATTCTCAATTTGAAAACTTGTGTAAACAAGGTGGAGTCATAAGACATTTATTAGTTGTAATTGCCCTGAGCATATCTTGTTCAGTGTTTCAAGTATGGAGAGAGACAGAATCAGTAAATATAAGGTTGAGATTTATTCCACCAAATGAAGTGGACAGACACAGACCCACCAAATGAAAACTTAACTAGCAAAAGTTCTAAATGCGGAGACTGAGCTTGCTATTTATAGTGGAGCTCCCGTCTAGTGAGATGCCCACCGAATGAACTCATTCGGTGGTCATTCGCCACTCATTCGGTGATTCTCATTCTCCCACACAAAATACATTGACTCGCTCAGAACGCTCTAGCAATTGTTACAACAAGACTCGATACATCATATGACACATATGCACTATGTACCAACAAACTCCCCCTTGTCATATGATGTATCTGTCAACTTCATCTTCAAATCTTCAAAAGCTGATCTTCAAATACTCCCCCTTGGACAATACTTGATTATTGACTCTGAAACTTGAAATCAGTTGCAGTAGAGCTCGCATGGCTGGAACATGACTCTTCAACTGAACCACTTGTAACTGATGCTTTAACATACTCCCCTTATCACCATGCTTGAGTCATTTCTTTAACCCTGCATCTTCAGAAGACATAAGTGCGGTTTTCCTTTTTCACCAAAATTAATTTAATCTTGGGCAAAAATTTTCTTTGGAAAACCAAGATGATTTGAGAACAATTTTGAAATTTGATTTTGTATCATGTGTCGATCGATTGAAAAGAAATAAGAAATAAAATCTTTTTGTCTTTTAGAAAGTTTATATCAATACACACCTAAAATCTTTTTGATTTTTTGAAATGGAAACATAAATGCAATACTAAATTACACTCTATTTTTGGTTTGAGAAAGATCACTATCTGAGATCATATTGATCACAACACGCTAAACTACACTTCAATTTCAACTAATTGAAGCATATAAGCCATGTCGATTGCTGGTATAGTTTGTCCATCTTAGACACATGCATACTCATACTCATAACATCTGGATATGTTAAGGTATTATTAAATTGCTTTAACCAGTGTACCCCACACTATTAGACATATTCAGACATTTTATTTTTCTTGTGTGATTACACTTGTACTTATCACATAGTGTTTTGGATTCATGATATCATCAATTGTGTTCCATGCAAAAAGAAATAAGAATGTTAAATCATTTACCTTAAGGTCAAACTTTCGATACGTAGATATGGCCTCAAATTTAACAAAATAAAAAAAACAAGTTTAAGTTGTATAATTCAACAAAAATCAGGTCGATACTTCCGAATATGCAGAGAAAGTCTGATGAATTATAAGAAACACCAAAGAAAATAAAGCAGAACCTTAAATGAACAACTATCTGGTCGATACTCACGTATACGCAGAGATAGTCCGATCATCTAAGAAAATAAAGAAAGTCAAACAAGTTTAAATCTTTGCAAAATGAACGCATGTTTACACAGTGACTTCTCATTTTTCGTTTTTCACACATTTTTCATTTTTTTCATGAAATACGCTTGAAGATATTGTCCACTAGGTCAAATATAGCATTTAATGTATATCACATCAGTATACTTTCTGATATGCCGAGCCTATCTAGCACATCAAACAATGGTCTTATGGCTTTTTCATCTACTATATCCATGAGTCAGACATGCTAGCCAATGTACAATTATTTCTCATTGATCAATTACTCAGTTTTTCATTTTTTTTTCATTTTTCTATATTTTGCATTATGAATTTTTCCCCTAAAATGATTTTTTTTTTAGAATTTTCATTTTTCAAATGGAAAGACACTATTCTTGGTATTTTCCAGTTGTCTCCCTTAAAAATAAAATCTATCCCTAAAACATAGACAAAAACTAAAGAAAGAAAAATAATCAATCGACACAGATACCTTGTAGTTTTAGATTTTGGAAATCATGTTAAGATTTTGAATCTTTGTAATTTAAGTTAAGCCTGATACTTCACTATCAACAAGTTTGCAGCTCCTGATAGGTCTTCTTGAAGTACCTACATTCACTGGACTTAAATGATTAGCTTTCAAAAGACCCAAAGCATATAGTTATGATACTGTAAAATCATTAGTTGCCTTACATCCCTTTTTTGGTCGCCAGTGCATTTGTGGTTTATCACTTGTTAAAGAGCTACCATCAGATGATCGCCTACCTATATTTCTATCAATTTTCAAAAAATATTTTCTTGGAAAATGTTGGGTTTTGACTCATTAACAACTCTACCAGATGGATCAATTATTTTGTCAGATTTACCACTAGATGAAGATTTGTCAGTCTCAGGATAAGACCTTTGAATATGACCCCTTTTACGACATTGAAAACATTGAATAAAGTATAAGAATCAAAGTTATCATAAAAAACCATCACAAGGTAACCTGCTTGTATATAGCCAATGTGTTGTTGGATTCCTGAAAGTATCATAAGAACCGAATGAAGAACCTCAAGATGAATAAGGACTACTCTTTGGAGAATATAATGAGGTCTTCTTTACCGGCTTTGAAGCTTTAATTCCTTCAGTAGACATTGAACCAAACTGACTTGCAAACTCAACAGTAAATACTTTTGCAAACTGATACAACTAGTAAACATTGGCATTAACACCCCTTTCTTTAGTCGAATCATTCTTAACAACCTTTTTATTAGCTTTCTTGGCAACAGGCTTCTTCTTTTGCTTTGACTTTTCTTTAACTTCACCATCCAGAACCTCTTGACGTTCATAACCCAGACCTCCAAAATTCAAATTAGATTTATCCTTCCCAGAAGAAGATGGTTCATGACCTTGTTTGGCAAGTTTGGTAAATTCACCCTTGATGGAGTTAATAGCGTTCTTTTTGGAAAGCAATGATTCATCAACTTCAATTGTTGAAAACTTTTGAGTATATATTCTGCCTTTACTACCATCGAAAACTAATTCCTTATCCAAGAAAGTAGAATTCGAATCAAACTTGGGTGCTTTGTTTGGATCGAATGGTTCTTCATCTTGTTTCAAATATTTTGACTTCTTCTTGTTAGAAACATGATCAGCAAATTTAGAATAATCTTGAACGCCAAAAGTTGGAAAAGCACCAGATGAAGAAGTCATAAACACTGGAGCAGGGACCTGATGAAGATTTGCATCTTTAGCACTTTCTTCACTTTTCTCCACTTTAAACAGATAATTCAGAAAAGTCGGAGAATTGTTATACTTCTTCAATTGTCTTTGTAGCTCCAAAATTTCTATTTCAAGCTTAGAAATTTTGGTATTAGCATCTTTCAACTTCTTTTAAGATCCTACGAGCTCTTCAGACAAGACATCATATTCAAACTTATGTCTTCTTCTCAAGTCACATTCTGCTAGAACATCCTCGGTAATCTTCTCAATTTTCTTCTGATAATCTGAAGTATCAACCTTCAAAATCCTATTTTGATCTTTTACAAATTCAACTTCAGCACGCACTTTTAAAAGCTCTTCTCGAAGATTGATAACTGTCTCATCAGCTTCAATAGCAATTTCGTTAAGTGTTTCATATTTTTCTTCGAGAGGATAACTTTTAGCAAATAAAGCATCAAAAGCTTCTCCAACATCTTTTTGTGTAGCCTTTGCGTTGTCACACTCTTCAAATAACACTTCTTTTTCTTTCAATAAAACGTAATTGACTTTAGCAAACTCATCACAATCTTTCTATGAAATTCCTAAATTTTCTTTTGTCCTTTTCATTTAACCAGCCAACAAACTCTTCTCTTCCAATAATGCAACATTCATACTGATTAAGTATCACAATCTTCACACTTAGAAGTAGCAACAGTTGGAGTTTCTGTCATAAACTCAGTACTTCCATCCACAAACGTTCCACAACTACTTGAATCAGAGTCAGAATCAGTACATCTTTCATCAATTGTATTAGATTGAACCATAAAAGCTGACTTATCACCAAACACTTTTCCCTAATCATAACCTTCGCCCCTTTGAACAACAAAAGCTTTGGGTCCTGAATTTTGTGATGGTTGTGCATTACTACCGGAAACCTTAGATGATTGAGCATTGTTAGCCAAATTAGATGAACCACCTTTTAAATGAGTACATTCTCTAGAAAAATGTCCAAATTTGGAACAATTGAAACATTTCACTTTCGATTTATCAAGCCCTATCTTTCCTCCAGAGTTCAGACCTTTCTTCCCAGTTTTATTAAAAAACCTTATAAGTCTTCTTACCAGCATTGCAAATTGCCAGTTTAGATCCATTTCTTCTAAATTATCTAGATCTAAATGCTCATAATCGTCTTCCACAAGCTCTGCGTTGTTAACATTCCCAGTTATAACCCCAAAATATGATGAAACCAATGCAGACATCAAGGCCATATAATCTTCAGTTGTTCTAACCGGCAAATCACTTTGAATGCCTTGAGCTGGAGCAAAAACATTACAACCTCGTGTATCTCCGCCATTATCAGAATATCCAGAATTATTCCCAACCAGAAAATGTGGGAGGTGATTGACTAGACATGGTTGATTTCTTAGCACCGAGAGTTGATTCATTTTCACCATAATACACTACGGGATTTTGAATCTGTGCAGGCATTGACTCTGAAACATTCATTTCTAGATGCATGCTTGTATACTTTCAATCAAATATTGAATTTCAAATTTGAATACTCCTTATCACGAGTAATTAGAAAAAACATAATTTTTCCATTTTTCAGGTAACGCTTCAAGTAGCTTTTCTTTCAAATCAGCTTCATCTTTCTTGATGTTCACTAAAGTCATTTAAGTCGGCAAATGTGAAAAACTAGTAATCAGCTTTTAAATATCTTCATTTGGATAATGTTTGAAATGGTCAAACTCTTTCTTCAAAACCTTTTGCCTACTTTTCTTAAACATTTCATTACCCGCACATATTTTCTGTAATGCATCTCACAATTCTTTTGATGTGGTATAAGCATAAAGCTGATGTAACAAATATTTGGGTAATGCCATGGTTAATGTTCTATAAGCCTTTTGTTCAGCTTGATATGCCTTCTTTTGGTCAGCTGTCAGACTTCTTTCCAAAATCAGCCGTCCATTTGCACCAATTAGATATATGCATTGTTCATTAAAGGATAACCATAGATCGATATCATTAGTTCCCACATATGTTTCAAATTGTTTGACCCAACTATGATAATCTTCAAGCTTCAAAAGTTTAGAAACCTTTTGGCTTGTTCCTGTTTCAGTATCGTAATTCAACATAGATGATTGCGTATAAACCTAATTCCAGATCCGCATAATTCAGGTTTTAAATTTATAAACCCTATAATTACCTAAGACCAACTACACACAATATAGGAAAGTGTACCTACCGTACCTGTAATATAGCAATGGTAAGAATCAGGATCGATCTAAAGATGCGAATCTCCTACTCAAAATAATCTATCTCTGGCATAGAGATAACTTAACTAAACTAGCTTAACTGTCACTTAAACTAGCTATTTAACTAACTAAACTATAATAGAAACTAACTTATCAAATGTTTATAATGAAGATTATATGAAACCTAAATAACTAAGATAACTATCAAATGAGATAAGCATCATCTAGGGATAGAATTATCTTAACCTCCTCAACTATATGGAATGATTGCTTAAGCTAAACTGTCTTATGGATACAGAATCGCTAAAGACTATACCTTCAATTAATACCACAACCATAATGAAGTATCCACTAATCTAATTACTTAGTTATAAGACACCAAATACATGACCTAAGACCTAGGATCATAATCCTATTCTGACTAGTCATGATGGACTAACAATTATAACCAAACTACATACCATCACATGTGCAATATATCTAGACACTTCACTAATCCATTGACCCAAGACATGGAGGCTAAGGTTCATGACTATATATAAGGACACACTTTAATCGACATGATCTATTGATTGAACATTATGACCAATTCCTATCTAGGCTTGCTAAAGTTCCTAAGCACATATTGAAATCGCTAGATAGCAACTAAGAAGTAGCAATTGACTAAATGAACAGGTGATCAAGCTATGCATCAAACCATCAACTACTAGGAATGGATCAAACATGCAAACAATAACTCAAATCTGATATGTAACAAGAATCACACACGTTATACTAAAATCATTGTGTCATAAGCAACTGTATCAAACATAAAGTCGAATTGATCAAGCATCATCTAAACCTAGATGATCTAAGTACTAGCCTATCATTACTAAATAGAAATTAAATTCAAACATGATGAAAACATAAATTAAATACTAATCTAATTACAAACTGAAGGACTAACGCTTAGTAACGTTAATCATGTGTTGATTCCATGCTTCTTAACCTTCTTGAATACTTCCCGAATGCTCCTGTCACTTTCTCCATGCGTTTCTGGTCGTATCTGGGCGGAATGATCGACCCTAGCCGTCCTTGTTCGTATTTAAACATCACATTGTATTTATAGGCCTGAAATTAGGGGTTTCAGCGAAAAGTAGTCGTAACGGGCCGTTTTGTGGTAACGGGCCGTTATGGACCATGTTTGACTTTTTTAGCAATAACATTGAAACGTTCATAACTTCTTCGTTACAACTCAGAATTGACCCCCGTTTTCGCCTACATCCATCATTTTCCATATTCTATCGTCTCTAATAGGTTTCACACCATACTGAGGCTGGAAAATAAGGGATCAAATTCTTAATCCTTCAACTGAACGTTCCGGGTTTCACTCGATTCTTCGTATCTTCTTCGTTCTTCACCGTTTTTCCTCCAAATCTTCACTAAGGCTTCTAGAAACACAAAGTTATACATTTTAAGTATTTAAGCCACATTAGAATATGAAATAATATGTAAATACGTATAAAAAGGTCGGGAATTATTATTATAAAAGATCTGCAATTACAAGCACATCAATAGCTTGAACTGAATTCTTCATTGTAGCATACGCTTGTATTTCGTTAAATATCTTGGGTATCAAAACTTCAAATACAAAAATGGAGGTCTTAGAAATGGAATTTGGGTATCGAAATGTATGATACTGGCTGTAATGTGAGTACAAGTGTAGATTTCTTCGAGACGGTCATTTTGGCTGGTATTAGCTCCCGTAACTCAAAATAGAACTCAAGTTACGTCAGTTTTAGCGAAAACCAGAATACTGCCGAATGAACAATATACTGAATGAATGAATTGATTCGCCGAATGAATACATTCAGCGAATGAACAGCAGAGAATGAACACACCGAATGAAGTGTAACAACCAAATGAAAGTGATTCACCGAATTAACGATATTCGGCGAATGAAATCAAAGAATGACCAAGCGAATGGAGATTAAGTTAGCCGAATGATCATAGAATGACTGTCGAATGACTAGCGAATGAAACTAACTTTTCATTCGGGTGACACATTTATTTACCATAACTTTCTGATTTTTGTGAACTAGAAGAAGTTGCTTTTATAAAAAATGAACTAGAACAAATTTAGCACATATTGGTCGGATCATATTTGAGAAATTGTGACTTTTGCAAAACTGAAACTTCAAAGAACTTCCAAAACTTGATGTTTTTCACTGAACTGAACAACCAAAATCTCTAATACCACTTGTAATTACCCTGAGCAGATCTTGTTCAGTGTTTCAAGTATGGAGAGAGACATAATCTGTAAATATAAGGTTGAGATTTATTCCACCGAATGAACTGGACAGTTCACAGACCCACCGAATGAAAACTCAACTGACAAAAGTTCTAAATGCAGAGAATGAGCTTGCTATTTATAGCAGAGCTCCCATCGAATGAGATGCCCACCGAATGAACTCATTCGATGGTCATTCACCACTCATTTTTTGGTTCTCATTCTCCAACACAAAATACATTGACTCGCTCAGAACGCTCTAGCATGTGTCACAACAAGACTCGATACATCATATGACACATACGCACTATGTACCAACAACGGTACCCAGAACACCACAACAGAATGGTTTTGTGGAAGGGATAAACAAAACCTTATAAAATAAGGTGAGGTGCATGCTACATAGCTCTGAATTACCGAAGACTTTTTGGGCTGAGGATGTGTGTACAGTAGCTTATTTGGTAAACAGGTAACATCAGCAGCTTTGGAAATGAGCACACCAATGGAAATTTGGACAGGAGCCAAACATGATTATGGGAAATTGAGAGTGTTTTGTTCACTTTCATATGCTCATGCTAGGAATGGGAGGTTAGATCCAAGAGCCCTGAGATGTATATTCTTAGGGTATCCAGAAGGTGTTAAAGGGTACACATTATGGAAATTAGATGGTGGACCAAAATGTTATTAAGAAGTGGATTGAAGTAATGAGTGATGAAATAAGATCATTGCACAAGAATGGAACATTAACTCTTATTGATAAGCCTATTAATAAAAAACTTATACCTTACATGTGGTTATTCAAGACCAAAGAAGGAATGACAGTGAGTGGATAAATGGTTTATACAAAGGGCAGGTATTGGTTATTCTAAAATATTATCTCCTGTGATTAAACATTCATCAATTAGAGGAATATTAGCATTGGCTGCTATGTTTAATATGGAACTGGAATAAATGGATGTTAAAAAACCTTTTCTTCATAGATTATTGAAGAAGAAATCTATATGGCACAACCAAATGTCTATGAGCAACAGGGAACTGAACATGAAGTTACTAAGATTAGAAAATCACTTTATGGGTTGAAACAAGCCCCAAGGAAGTGGTATGTTAGATTTGATGAATACATTGTATCATAAGGTTTTAGCAGGTGTTCATATGATGCATGTGTCTATTTTAAAGAATTTAATAAAGGCAAATATGTGTATCTACTATTGTATGCAGATGACATGCTTATAGCATATGAAAGTTGTCAAGAAGTGAATAAAACTAAAAGGATACTTCAAAGAGAGTTTGAGATGAAAGATATTGGTTCTGTAAAGAAGATACTAGGTATGGTGATTGACAGGGATAAAAGCTGCAATGTGTTCAAATTTTTTCAAACTAGTTTCTTGGAAAAACTAGTAAAGAGGTATGGTTTTGAAGATTGCAAATCTGTGAAAACTCCTATGGCTCAGCACTTCAAACTGTCAGCAAAAGACTATGCTACTAGTGAAGCAGATCAAGATTATATGGATCAGGTGCCATATGCTAGTATAGTAGGGAGTTTGATGTACTTAGTGGTCTATACAAAACCTAATATTGGATATGGAGTTAGTGCTGTAAGCAGATATCTAGCAAATCCTGGTAAGCAACATTGGTTGGCAGTAAAGTGGTTGTTAAGATATCTAAATGGGACTAAATACACTATTTTGATCTATGTTAAAGGTGTATATAGCTCTGATAACATCACTTAACCTCTAGATGTATCTTTCATATAGACACACTTCTCGCACTCATTCATCTTGAACCCATTGTTAAACATAACTTGGTCAAACTTTTGGTGCCACTGTTTTGGAGCTTCCTTTAGATCATACATAGATTTCACGAGTTTGCAAACTTTTCCCTCCTGGCCAGGAGTAGAGAAACCCTCAGGTTGTTCCATATAAATCTCTTCATCTAAATCACCATTTAGAAATGCATTTTAACATCCGTTTGATGTACTTAAAGCTTTTCCAAAGCTGCAATTGCAAGAAACAACCTAATAGAGGTTATTCTAGTCACAGGCGAGTAAGTATCAAAGTAGTCTAGACCTTCCTTTTGTCTATACCCTTTGATCACTAACCCTGCCTTGTACTATTCAATTAAGCCATCATCTTTCATCTTCCTTTTAAATAACTAACGATATCCAAGTGGTTTACAACCTTGTGGAAGATCTACAAGCTCCCAGGTATGATTTTACAAGAAAGAATCAATTTCACTCTTGACAGATTCTTTCCATTGAGGTCCTTCTGATGAAGTGACCGCTTCTTTATACGTTTGGGGATCACCCTCAATCATATAAGTAAGAAAATCAGGCCCATTTTTTTTAATTCTTTGCCTTTTGCTTCTTCTTGGCTCCACCTCTTCAACCTCTTATTGTTCTTGAGATGCATCTTAAACAATCTTATCAATCAGAGTTGATGAACTAGCACTGCCCTTTTCCATAATGGGAAAGACATCTTCAAAGAAGGATGCATTCCTTGACTCCATAATAGTATCCTTGTGTATATCGGGATTCTTGGACTCATGTACAAGAAAACGATGTGCACTACTACGTTGGGCATAACCTATGAATATACAATCCACAGTTTTGGGTCCTATCTTTTGTGCCTTTGGTGGTGACACCACCACTTTGGCTAGATACCCCCACACTCTCAAGTATTTATAGGATGGTTCTCTACCCATCAATAACTCATAAGGTGTCAAATCCTTATTCTTAAGAGGTATCTTGTTCAAAAGATAATTAGCCAACATAATGGCCTCCTATTAGAGCATATTCCTATACTATGAAGTGTCTCGTGTATTGTATCTAAGTGAGCGTGTTAGTGTGTGAGTCTTAGGGGGCAGCGTACTAAGTTGGTCCGTCGTACCAATGGTACGCCCGTACCAATGGTATATTGGATGGTACGCTAGCCAGAATATGTTACCTATAAATAGGTTGTGATAGAATGATAGCTTAGAATTCTGAGTCATTCTTCACTTTCTGTGTGTGTGTTCTAGAGAGGGAAACCAGAGAGACTTCTTTGTAATCTTCAAGTGATTCAATAAGATTTCTCTTATTTACATTCTTGTTCACTACATTGATTAATACACGCAGTAGTAAGATCGTTTCACATACTTACAAGTGGTATCAAAGCAATCCAGGTTGCTCTACTACTGTTTTTTTTTATCAATTTTTGAGATTCTAGTGAGAGAAAGTGGGGTTCTCCTTGTTTTTCATCAAATTTTCTCAATTCCGAGTGTTTCTAGTGCTAAGCTTGATTTCTAAACGTTCCTAGTGTGTATTCGCAACTTACTGTTACAAATTCCAGCTCAAACAGTCAAATTCTAAAAAATCAATCAAAAATGTCATGGTATGCCGGATGAATACGTTGGTACGCCTCTTGGCACGTAAGGAAATCTTCATCGAGTAATTGGTACGCTGGTTGGTATGCTACCTGGTACGCAAGGCAATCTTCAACCGTGGTACGTGACGGTTACTGATTGGTACGCTAACGGTTACGCTGTACCAAGGTGGTACGCTGAGTTCACTGGTACGCTGATTATTCTTGTCCGGTTTTTGGTACGTTGAAGGTTTGGTACGTTGTTGGTCTGCTGAAGGTCATTGGTACGCTGGTTATTTTGGTCCGCTACTTGGTCCACTGGCAGAAAAGTTGTGTTCATTAAAACTGACGTGACTTGAGAACCGTTAAGAGTTACGGAACCCAATACCAGCCAAAACGACCGTCTCGACGAGATCTAGACTTTTACTTGCCTAACGGCTAGTACCCTTCGTTTTGGTACCCAAAATCCGCTTCTAAGATCTCCATTTTTGAGTTTGAAGTTTTTAGAGTATCATTTTTGGTGAAAAAATGTCTGATTTTAATGCATTTGCTGCTATGCAATCCACTATGCAAACCATGCTCAATTTTGACAACAAAATTGGAACAAGTCAGAAAGTTCCTAAGTTGTTAAGGTTGGAAGAGTATCAAAATTAGAAACAACGGTTTTCTGCTTACATCAGCACAAATGATATCGATTTATGGATTCCGATACGGAAGCTTTACATGCATCCAACTGATGAAGGAGATTTTAAGGAAATTCAAAATTTTGATGCTGCTGAAAGAAAAAGCTATGAACTTGAGAAAAAAGTATTTGGTTATCTTACAATGGCTTTGCCTACTGAATTGTTACATCAATTCCGCACTTGCAAGAAGAGTAAACAATTATGGGATGCATTATCTGCAAGATGCGAAGGCAATGATCAATACAAAAAGAGTAGACGAAAAGTGCTGAACAAGATGGGTCCCTCGCCATGCTCACAGTCGATTTCTCCAATGCGTTCAACCTGGTCGATCGCTCGTCCTTACTTCGCGAAGTCAGGCTCAGGTGCCCGTCCATTTCGCCTTGGGTTGATTTCTTATACGGCCAACCGGCCCGCTTATACGTGGGGGACGATCATATCTGGGCCACTACTGGGGTCCAGCAGGGTGACCCTTTGGGGCCCCTCCTGTTTGCCCTTGTCCTTCACCCGCTCGTACATCATATCCGTGACAATTGTCATCTGCTGCTCCACGCTTGGTACCTTGACGATGGTACGGTTATCGGGGATACCGGGGAAGTTGCTAAGGCCCTCGGGATCATTAACGAGATGGGCCCGCCGTTGGGGTTGACTCTTAATATTCGGAAGACGGAACTCTTTTGGCCATCCTGTGATGGTGGGAAAGTTCGACCGGGCCTCTTCCCCGCTGACATTAGTAGACCCACCGGGGGGGTGAAGCTCCTTGGAGGGGCTGTTAGTCGTGATAGCCAGTTTATCCAGGGTTTGGCCGCGAGGAGGGCTTCCAATGCTGCTGATCTTATGCGCCTCCTCCCTGCGCTTGACGACCCGCAGTGCGAACTACTTCTGCTTCGTTCGTGCATGGGTATCGCCAAGCTTCTCTTTGGCCTTCGAACATGTCCTCCTGCTCATATGATGGCGGCGGCAGTTGGTTTTGATAAGGATTTACGTTCGGCCATTGAGGATATTGTCGTGTGTGGGGGTCCCTTCTTTGGGGACTTGCAATGGCGGCTTGCTTCGCTGCCGATCCGGCATGGGGGACTTGGGGTCTATTCGGCGGTCGAGGCGACGTCTTACGCCTTTGTGGCCTCGAGGGCCCAAACTTGGGCACTGCAAGATCATATTCTACGGGGGAGCAGTGTTTGTGGTATGGGCCCCGATTATGATAATGCTCTGGCTGGTCTCCATGATGTAATTCCGGGCTTTGATCTGAGCGGTTTCACTAATAAGGACACCGCCCCACCAAAAGCCCAACACGTTTTGGCGAATGCCCTTTTTGGTAAAAACATGCTCGAGATGGAGGCTACTTACGAGATGACAGCCAGGCAAAAAGCCGTCTGGGAATGCCTCCGTCAACCACATGCGCAGGATTTCCTCCATGCTCTCCCTATTGACGGGTTGGGGCAACACATGTCCCCCGTCGAATACCGGGCTATTCTCAAGTATCGCCTCATGGTTCCCCTGTTTCCCGTGGATGAAAAATGCCCCGTCTGCAACAAGGCGTGTATGGATTCATTCGGGGAGCACGCCGTTCACTGCAAAGAGCTCCCGGGGTTTAAATACCGACACGATGTGGTTCGAGACGTCCTGTTTGACATTTTCAGGCGTGCGGGGATCTCGGCCAGGAAGGAAGCTCCTGTTAACTTCTTGTCTGACCCCTTGGATGGGCGCTCAACCCTCAGGCCGGCTGACATACTTGTTTTTGGGTGGCAGAACGGGAAGCACGCCTGTGTCGATTTAACGGGGGTTTCTCCCCTTGTGGGGCTGAGGGCCAACACCTTCACGGCGGGACAGGCAGCGTCCAGAGCGGCTGCTGGGAAGGTGAACAAACACGAGAAAGCGTGCATTGAAAACCAACATGTGTTTGTTCCCTTCGCTTTTGATACTTTTGGGCATCTTGAGTCGGAAGCGGCGTCAATGTTGAGCCGGATTCAGAAAGTTATGTACGGGAATGGTGCGGGCTCTAGATTGAAAAATGTTGTGTTTATACGTCTAGGGTTTGCTATTCAAAAGGGGTTGGCGGCGCAGCTTGTTGCCCGTCTTCCCTACGTGTTGACTTGAGCCGTGTATGTTTTCTTTTTTCGTGGTGAATGAAATAAAGATTTTTCAATTAAAAAAAAAAAAAAAAAAAACTATGAGAAAGAAGATATTCCTGCTCTTGTATCTAGATTTTCACATCTGATGAGTGAAATGAAAGTGGTTAAAATAGAGAAGATAGAAGAGGAGTTAAAGGAGAAATTGCTAGAAGCTTTACCAGAAAAGTGGGAGACTTATGTTCCACTGCTTACTCATGATAAGGAATACCCAACATTGTCATTTCATGATTTAACCGGAAAGTTGCATGCTAGAGAAATGGAAATGATGACGTCAAACAAATCAACTGCTTAACTACAAAACCCCGAGTTATATCATGGTCAAAATTCTGCAAGTCTTAATACAAAGTCTAAATCATTTGGTTTTGATTCATCAAATCCACCTCCAACAGCATTTGTTGCTAGTCATGAATCAGGAAATTCTGAAAATTCTTCAAGAGGGTGTAATTTCATTGTTCTAAATCATTCAAGTCAGACTTCGTTTTCTGCAAAAACACCTAATGAACATTTAGCATTAATTTCTGTTTTATTATCTTCATATTATGGATTGCTAAATGGCGGTTTGACAACATCTAATCTGATTGAAGAATATTTTGATCAGATCGATCCGGATAATCTTGAACAAATGGAATAAATTGGCAACTTGCGATGTTAGCCCAAAGAGTTAAAAGATTCAGGAAGAAAACCGGATTTCAAAGTTTAAATCCGGATGGCAAGGTTGGAGTAGATAAATCAAAGGTAAAATGTTTCAAATGTTCTGATTTTGGACATTTTGCTCGTGAATGTTCAAAATCAAATGCTTCTTCATCAAAGTCTCCAACAACTTTGGTTTCTTAAGTCGATAAACAATATGATTGGGGACGAACTTCTAATCCTCAAATTGCTTTAACTGCTATTACTTCTGAGTCAAAAGCACAAACATCGAATGAAGGTTATGATTGGTCTGCCGACTTTCTAGATAAGTCTGCATTTTTGTCGAATCTGCGTTTGTTGCTCAAATTGTACATAGTGATGACGAAGTAGAAGTAAATGATTCTGAATCTGAAATAAGTGGTTCTGGAAATAGTGGCTATGAATCTGTTTGTGAGTTTTGTTCTCAGGAAGACAAGAAGATTCAATGATTGATAAAGGAAAATGAGTTGTTGGTTGATGAAAATAAAAAGAAGATAGAAGAGTCGACAGGTAACCAGACAAAGTTGGAAGATCTAATTCAAGAATTTTCATCTCAAAAAGAAAAGTTTTCAGATTTTCAGGCAGAGGTTGTTGAGAAAGAATTGAAATTCAAAGTCTTGAAAAGGAGTTTGAACAGAAATTTACAAAATTATTTGAAGAAAATGTTGAATTACTCAAAGAAGCGAAGAAATGGAAGGATGAAGCGGAAGATACTACAAATGATTTTCAAAATTTGTTTGACAAATCCAAGTCTAGACTTGATACACTTACTAAAACTTCTGACGAACAAGCTGCTAAAATTGAGTCCTATCAGATTGATATGGAAAAGCTGCTAGACGAGAAAAGGGAGTTAGTAAGAGTGAACAAATTGCAAAATGCAAATTTGGATATTAAAAAACGAAATGAAGACAAATTGAAGAAAGAGTTGTTTGCAGAACTTGATAATATGAGGTTGCAGAAATATGAAACTCACAAGGTGGCTAAGAGGTTGATAGCTACGGAAAAAAGAGTTGGCTGAAGCTCACCAGAAGATTTCTGAATTGAAGTTTGAAGTCATTGATTCAAAACGTCTTTTGAACAATGTTACTAATTCACAATCTTTTACAAGTTTTTTTTGGCTAAGGGTGAGAATTTTGTGAAGATGTTCAACAAAACAGTGTCACCACCAGGTAGTCTCAAAGAAGGAGTTAGTGATTTGAATGACAAGGTTGAGAATGGTGATTATTCTAAGTTTGTTGTTTCCAAAATTGCTGAAGAAAAGAATGAAAAGAAAGAAAAGATTGCTGAAACTTCTAAAGCTCAAAAGGATGTGTTTGGTTTTTCATCTGATGGAAAAGAGAAATCTGCAGGTTCAACAACTGACACTGATGAAACAATTTTTGATGCTCCAAAAGATATCTTCAAGATCAAAGCAGAGTTCTCTCGTCTTGCAAAGCACGGGCATAAACCATCTGGTTCGGGAGAAAAGGTTTCTGGCAAGTATAAAGGTTTGGGGTTTCAACAGAATCAGGTTAAAGTTTATGCTTCTAAGGTTCAACAACAACAAAACTTGAAGAAAGTTCATTTGAAGGAGGTTCAGAAAGATGTTTTCAAAGCTGACAAAGTTCAACCGGAGAGGTTTTACAAACTCAAAGGTTCAGATCAAATATTCTCTGACAAGGAGTTTCCACATCATTGTGTGGATTCTCAGAAAATAGCTGAGGTATTTATGAAATCTGATGGTGCTCCAAAGACCAAGAAGAAACAAACTGCTAAATTTTCTTCTGGAGGTTCACATTCTACTCCAAAGAGCTCGACATCCAAATGGGTTCATCATCATCAATATCAGGTATTTGATTGCTTTTATGATAATTTTGAAGATGCTAATGTTTGTGAAGCTTTGCAGATTCCAAAAAGACGAAATGTACACAATCGTTTGTGTTACAATTGCTGACAAAAAGGGCATATGGCACAAGATTGTCTGGTTTCTGCTGCTTCTACACAAAGAAGAGGAAAGGTTCCACATGTTGGTAAATCTGCCAAACAACGATTCATTGATGAATATGATAGTGCATTTGATGGATATCAATCTACATTTTTTCAAAAATCAAGGAAGATTTATTCCTCGTTTTCAAAGTGTTCCAATTGTAGATTGTTCTTCACAATCAATTGTGACTGGTTCATCAAATACTGATTTACCAACATTACAAATCTGGAAACCTAAAGTGGTTTCAAAAGGAAATCAGGACACTGGTCGACCAGAAGCGATTCGCTTTGGGTCATTTATAAACTGGCGTGTTTGACCAGTGTGCAGGTACTTCTAGAAGACCTATCGGTGATTGAAAAGTTGCTGATGGAGGAGTATTCTGCTGATTTAAGTTAAATTACATATGATATCAAATTTCAAAACTGCACTTTTTTCTGAAAGCTAAAACCGGAAGGTATCCATGTCGAAAGGTCAATTTTCTTTCTTTAATGCATTTTGTTTGTAGTTTACAGGGAGAAAATTGAAAAACCAAAAATAGTGTCTTTGTGTTTTTGTTAAAATGAAAAATCCAAAAATAGAGTTTTCATTTTACGGGGGAGAAAAAGAGACAAACTAAAAAATACAAAAACATTGAAAAACTGAGAAATTGTATCCGACATAATTGGGAAATGATGGTACATTAGCTTACGTGTCTGACTCATGGATAAACTAGATGAAAAAAACCATATGATCATTGCTCGATGTGCTTGGTAGGCTCGGCATTAAATCAGAAAGTATTCAGATGTGATATACATTAATTGCTAATGCTTGACCAAGTGGACTACATCTTGATGCATATCTCAAGATATTGAATAGATATGTGTGAAAAGAAAATGAGAAGTCACTTTTTATAGATGTGTTCATTTTGCAAAGATTTAAACTTGTTTGATTTTCTTTATTTAGTCAAACGATCAGACTTTCTCTGCGTATCGAAAGATCGACCTGATTGTTGTGCGTTTGACGTTCTGCTTTATTTTCTTTGGTGTTCCGTATAATTCATCAAACTTTCTCTACGTGTCCACAAGACCGACCTGATTGTCATTGAATTATACAATTTAAACTTGTTTTATTTTCTTATTTCGTTAAATCTGAGGCCTTATCTGCGTATCGAAAGATCGATCTTGAGGTAGACGATTTAACGTTCTTATTTCTTTTTGCATGGAACAGTTGACTATATCATGATACTAATCACTATGGGTTAAACCACAAGTGAAGTCATAAATTTTGATAAGCAAAATGCATATATGAGTATGTCTGATAGTGTGGGGGTACACTGGTCAAAGCAAATCTAATCAATACAATAACATATCCAGATGTTATGAGTATGATTGTGCCTGAGTTTAAGATGGACAAATTATACCAGTAATCGACTTGACTTTTGTGTTGAAGTAATTGAAATTGAAGTGTTGTTCAGCATGTTATGTTCAATATGATCCCAAGTTGTGATCTTTCTCGTAAAAGACAAAAATAGTGTCTGATTCTGTATTGCATTTATGTTTCATATCTGAAAATTCCAAAAAGATTTTAGGTGTGTTTTAGCATAAACTTAGAAAGAAAAAAATCGGTGTGTTTTGATATAAAGTTTCAAAAAGCCAAAAAGATTTTTCTTCTTATTTGTTTTCGACCGATCGACATGTGATACGAAATCAAATTTCAAAAATATATCTTGGATTCTCAAAGAGAAGTTTTGCGCCAGAATTAAATTAATTTTCAAAAGGAAAAGGAAACTGCGTTTCTGTCTTCTGAAATTGCAGGTTATATGCTGTCAAGACTCAAGCATGGTGAAAAGGGGAGTTTGAAGTATCTTTCACAAATGGATCTTGAAGTTCAAAGATTATTCAAGAGTGATCCAGCCATGCAAGCTCTATAGCTGAAAAGATTCTCAAGTTGAAGATCAGATGCAGTGATGCTGAAGATTGAAGACTGAAGTTTAGTTAGCATAGATACACTACACATTAAGGGGTAGTTTGTTAGAGCATATTCTTATTCTATGAAGTGTCTTGTGTATTGTATCTAAGTGAGCGTGTTAGTGTGTGAGTCTTAGGGAGCAGCGTACCAAGTTGGTCTGCCATACCAATGGTACGCCCGTATCAATGGTACGTTGGATGGTACGCTGGCCAGAATGTGTTACCTATAAATAGGTTGTGATATAATGATAGCTTAGAATTCTGAGTCATTCTTCACTTTCTGTGTGTGTGTGTGTTCTAGAGAGAGAAACCAGAGGGACTTCTTTGTAATCTTCAAGTGATTCAATAAGATTTCTCTTATTTACGTTCTCGTTCACTACATTGATTGATACACGCAGTAGTAAGATCGTTTCACGTACTTACACCTCCCCCACATGTCCTGGCTGAACCTAGAACTTGCCAACATGGAATTCATCATTTCTTTTAACATTTTGTTCTTATGTTCTGCAGTGCCATTTTTTGTGGGGAATAAGGTACAGTGCACTCATGGATGATTTCATTTTGAGGACATATCTCAGCGAATGGTGAAACATATTCACCACCTCTATCGCTCCTTATTAATTTTATATTTTTGTTGAGTTGGTTCTAAACCTTAGTTTTGTACAAGACAAACTTGTCTATTGCTTCATCCTTACTCTTAAGTAAGTACACATAACAATCTCTAATACTATCATCAATGAAGGTGATGAAGTACTTATTACCACCTTTAGTGGGAAAAAAATTTAAATCACACACGTCAGTGTGAATCATATTAAAGGGTCTAGTTTTCCATTCTATTGATTTAAACGAGGATCTTGTTTGTTTGGCTGCAACACACGTTTTAGGTTTTGAGTTTCGATCTATGGAAAAAGTAGGTATGTAATATGATTTAATCAAATGAAGTATTGAATTAAAATTATCATGACCAAGACGACCATGCCAAACATTAGAAGACTCAATCAAGTAAGCAGAAGTAGAAGAATTCTTATTAATGTCCTTTTTCACAGCCATTACATTGAGCTTAAACATACCATTCTGGGGATAACTATAAAATTCCGACCCTTTGGGTGGGACCCGAGCCTTAGAAACGGATAAAAACAGATAAAACCGACAAACCGGGAAGTGCGTATATATGCATAGTATGTCAATTAAGGTATTAGAAGAGTCTAGTAGCCTTAAAACACTTCACAAACATCACACACAAGTCGGGGTCTCAAAAAATTGTTGATAAACTGAAAACTGCTAAGTGTCGTGAAATTACGTGCAAACTGATATGTGACTTTAATTGTATGATCGTAAATCGTTATGTGGCAAGTTGATACTCGATTTTATTGGATTTGATGTGATTAAAATGATGGTGAATTAAAAATGGGAGAAAACGTTAAAAACCATGACTAAAAACGCGAAAAACGGACAAAACGAGTTGCGGTCAACAAAAGTCAACAGGGCTGCCAGATGGGGGCCTCTAGGCATATCGCCTAGAGCATAGGGACCCTGTAAGCGATACGCTTAAACTGACTTTTCCAGCAAAACCCTAATTTTCCACTATATAAGCATCATTAGCCACCACCATTTCATTTCATCAGCTTCCAACGTCTTCTCAGCCTTTTCCACGACTCTTATCATTCTCCTACTCATTTCTTATCAATATCCAAGCTTTCTTACAAGTTTGAAGCCCCGATTTCATCATTTTTCATCCTATATCATTCGGTATGTGTTTTCTTATGTTTTGCTTGTGTTTAAGTTGTCAAGATTCATGCTTTATGATGGATCTAGGTCTGATTTATGTTGGTTTGCTGATATCAAGTGTAGATCGAGTGATTGTGATAGAAAAGATTGCATCTTTTGATCAAAAACATGACTTTTATGCATGATATGATGATACATGCTAGATCTAGGGTTTTTCATGAGAAATCATGCATGCATGTGGCTAAAGCTTGTTGATTTGTGCTAGATCTATGTTGTAATGACTTGATGATGATAGATCTAGGGTTGATCTGCAATAAAGTTGCTAACTTTATGTGAGATGTATGATGAAAACTTGAATTCGGTTGCCAAGCATGCAAGATCTTGAATAAAGGCACCTGATTTGTCTTGGATCCACTATGTGGGTGTGTAATCTAGGTTAATGGATGCATGATAGTGTATAAACTTGTAAACTTGATATTCAATTGCATATATATTATTTTATAAAAATTATTTACATGAAAATATGGTGAAAATGGCCTATTAGGGCAAGATAGCATCCATGCATGTGGTTAAGAATCTTTGACATGGCTTGGAATATACTAAATGATGATCTATGTGATTTACATGAGGTGATGATGATGTATAAACATGGAATTAGCCTACATGTGATAAATATATATTTATCGGAAAATAAAGAAATTAGGGAAATGCATGAATATGAGCATGAGATTACTTGGCTATGTGTTTTCATGTCATAAGCAAAATTGATTATGATTTATACGAGTGTACAAGTCCTAAGTCTCCTACCTCGGTGGGAATGACAAGACTTTGTACGGTCGCCCCGTCGATCGTACATCGTATAGGCGGGGTAATGTCATAAGTAATTGTAATGCGTTATGTTTATCATTGTAAAATGTGTTGTATATGTGATATGTGTTAGGTTAATTATAGAAAACCTAAATTCAATCACCAATGTGTATTCAAGTCCACTTGTGTATTGTCCGCGCATTGTCAAGACGGTTGGTCAAACTTAGTCAACACTCACACGATTGTGTGTCATAGGTGGAGTCTAGGAGGAATTCACCTTCTCTGTTCAAGCGTTACTATTCGGAAACTTAATTGCACCGTAAGGTGAGTTCTCGGACCCACATTTTAACGTGTTATGCTTTTGGGGGAGAAGACATGTGGTAAACTATTTTCTGTTGAGAAAATGCTAAACTTATTTCTAGTTGAGAAATACTAAACTATTTTCGGTTGAGAAAATGATAAACGTTTCTGTTGAGAAATGCTAAACTTGTTTTATATACTATTTGTAACCCATAGAAGAAACATGCCAAGAGAAGTCCTTCCACTATTCGTGTACCATTAGTATCAGGTGATAACAAGGAAATGTAAAACAGATCTGTTGGGCTTGACAAACCATGCCATGGCTAGTCGCTCCGGCCCCATCACCTTTGGGGATGCAGAAGGGGTATTATATTATCCTAGCTTTGGTCATGCTCGGTATAGCATGGCAGGAAGGCAGAAACTTAACTGTCAGGAATGGGGATACAGTGCCTATGGTGTTATAATAACGTGGTCTAGCTAACCCAAGTATATAAAATGTTGATTATCTTTTTCCAAGATGTGTGATTCATGGGGGGGGGGGGGGGTTATGCCTCGCTGGGGTTGACTGGTTATCATACTGTTTTAAATAAACTGATATTTATTTACTTGCTTAAACTCCGAGAATTCACCAACCTACCGTTGACACTTTACATATTTCTTCTCAAGTCCTTAAGAGGTTTGCTAAGGAGTGCATGTTAGGATCATTGGTATTGGTCTGCATATGTTTATGTCATTGCTAAACTTATTTTATCGCCATGGGCAAAAGACTTGTTTACACTATTTATGTTATCGCTTCCGCATCTGAATTGTTAACTTAACACTTTATTGCTTCTGCATCTGATAATAACGTTTAACTCTGATAAACCGTTTTCTAAAACTTAAACTGGTTGTTGAGTCGAGCATATAGATGTTCGAAGTGTCTTACGACTCGGATCCTGGTCATGTCGCATCCCCCTGCTCGCGGTGTTTTAGGCGGTCGGTTTTTGGGGGTGTGACAGATTCGTATCAGAGCCCTCAGTCATAGCGAACTTAGGATTGCATTTGAAATCCAACTATGGCTAGAGTCACTTAGATACACACTTAGACACATATATACACAGTTTGCCCATTTAGCTACTATATATGTGTATATAAGTATATGTATATGCTATGTTAATCATTTATGATACTGTTATCTTTTATCTCTGATCTTATCACATTATCACATCACATCTGCTTTTTAGTAGTTCTTGTTTGAATTAACTGTCGGTTATTCAAAAAGTAGCTACTCACTGTAATAAACATGGAATGTATATTACAGACATGGCATCGCGGGATTCAGCGTCGTCAAATTCGTTAGCAATGGCATCGCCCACTGGAAGCAGAGGTAGGTGGCCGTTAGGAGAGTCTAGGGCGTCTGCGCCGACTATTCGGAAAGGCAGATGGACGTTAGAGACTTGTCGACGTACCCGGCATAAGTGGATGACATGGTGAGAGTCCATCGTGTACTAACACCTACTATTGTCGCACCATAGTACGGATGAGGGCTACGCTAGCCCTATCGAATCTACCTTATCCTACGGAGCGAGCAGTAGCAGCATTAATAGCAGACCATTTCGCGTATCGAGACCATGTCACTCGCGTAGCAGGAGATATCGTAGACCTTCAGGTCGGGTATGTGATGTTGACTATCGGCTTAGGGATGCTATCGCTCGATGGAGACAGAGTGAGGAACTTCTAGCCAGTCTGACGCAATAGCATGAGGACTTGCAGATGAGGTTCTTAGTACGGACTGCGATGATCGACGCACAGGGAGACCTCATTCAGCAGTTTCTCTTTAGGGTTTAGTAGTTGACTGCACGAGTTGCAACAGTAGAGGCGGAGATGGAGCCACAGGAGGAGCCTGCAGCCCCAGAGCCAGAGCCGGTACCATCACCTATGGATCAGGATGGTGAGGAGAATGATGGTTCGGTCATCTCTAGTTGAGGATTCTTGCGTTATCTACTAGTAATGGTACCTAGTATCTATCTTAGTTGCTTTTATGAAAGCCTTGTATAAAGATTAATAATCTTTATCTATCTTTTGACATGTAAAAATTTGAACCTCGATTTAAAATATTAATGAAATTGCGAGTCAGTCGCGGTTTCTTTTTTAATTTAAAGTTGTAGTTAAATTTGTTATGTTTTCTGTATGTCATTTGATATTTGTATTATACTTGAATGGTGGACACCGGTATGTTAATCATTTTTGTATTGTTATGAATAAAGACAATGACAGGCAGAGGCAGAGGCTATGGAATCAATCTCACAGTAGAAGAGCTTAACACTATTATCGGTCAGAGTGTAGTAGTAGCTTTAACAGTTCATCTGTAAGAAAACCCTAACATACCGCAAGGATGTTCATGGAATGCAAGCCACATATGTTCAATGGAACAGAATGAGTCGTAGGACTACTTCGATAGATGGAAAACACTGAGTTGGTTTTCGAGAGATGCAACTGTCCAGCTGAATATCGTTTATGTATGCATCTTGAACATTGGAAGGAGTAGCTTTGACTTGGTGGAACTCGCAAGTTAAGTGCTTGGTTTAGTAGCAGAAAATGCAATGCCATGGGCAGAGTTACCAGATTGTTGATTGAGGAATTTTGTCCTCGCATGGAGGCTAAGAAACTGGAGGCTGAATTTGCAAGATTGAAAATCAAAGGATCTAAGATTGAGGTGTACACATCACGCCAGAATGAATTGGCTTTGCTTTGTCCAACTTTAGTTGATCCGCTGTATCGATGCATTAAGAGGTACAATGATGGTTTAGCGCCACAAATTCAGAGCTTGGTGACTTCAAGAAACCCTGGAAACATTTGAGACACTATCCACTTAGCTCATAAGCTAACTGATCAAGTTGTGCAACAAGGGATCTTGCCTCAGCGGAAAGCATTGGCTGGTGTGACAGACAACAAGAGAAAGTGGGAAACTTCTGGAAGGAATGGCAGTGGTTCGAGTAAGAATCAGAATCGAAAAGCTGATGGTAACAACAAGAGTGGTCATGGAAATCAAAAACCTGGAAGCTCATCAGGTGGTTATCAGGGAAGGTGTGGCCAACATCATACTGGAAACTGTGTGATTAAATGCAACAAGTGTGGAAAATTGGGTCACAAGACCGTTGACTTCCGAGTGAGAGTCAACAACCAAGGAGCTCAAAATTATGGAAACCAGAATCGCTAGGGAAATCAAACTGGCTGTTTTAAATGTGGAGTCATTGGTCATTTCAAGAAAGACTATCCAAAGCTAAAAGGGAACGGTAATGCAAATGCTGGAAATCGAGGAAACGTGAATAGCAATGGCAATGGTGAAAATGGGAATGGAGGAGCAGCTGGTAGAGCTTTTGTAATTGGAACAGGAGAAGTTCAGAATGATGCCAACGTGGTAAATGGTAAGTTTTTCGTTAATGGCTATTTTGCTTCTGTATTGTTTGATACTGGTGCCAATAGGAGCTTTATTTCATGTAAATTTAGCAAAATGATTAACGCTGTAGAAAGCCCATTAGGAGTTAAGTACTCATTAGAGCTCACGAATGGAAAGTTGAGCGAAATCCATAAGATTGTCTGGTCATCAAATTAGTGTAGATTTGTTGCCAACAACTTTAAGAAGCTTTGACGTTATTATTGGCATGGATTGGCTGTCCAAGCATCAGGCTGAGATCATATGCCAGGAAAAGATAGTGCAAATTCCTTTTGTGAGTGGAGAAGTCATATCGATTCGTGGTGAGAAAAGTGGAACCGTGGTCGGAATTATTTCCTACCTCAAGTCTCAGAAATGTCTGCGAAAGGGACACGAAGCGATTTTAGCTCACGTCATTGAGAAACCGGTGGAAGAGCCACGTATAGAAGATATTCCTGTTGCTCGTGATTTTCCTGACGTATTTCCTAAAGATTTTCCAGGTTTACCTCCACATAGATAGATAGAATTTCAGATCGATTTAGCACCAGGAGCATAGCCGATTGCTCGAGCACCTTATCGATTAGCCCCAAGCGAACTCCAAGAGTTGTATGCTCAATTGCAGGATCTGCTATGGAAATGTTTTATTAGACCTAGTTCATCGCCATGGGGAGCGCATATTCTGTTTGTCAAGAAGAAAGACGATACTTTTCAAATGTGCATCGATTACCGTGAGTTAAACAAGGATACCATGAAGAATCGGTATCGTCTTCCGCGCATCGATGATTTGTTTGATCAGCGTCAAGGTTCGAGTTATTATTCGAAGATTGATTTGCGGTCTGGGTATCATCAGTTACGAGTTCGAGATGACGATATAGCGAAAACAGCTTTTAGGACCAGGTATGGTCATTACGAGTTTTTGGTTATGCCGTTCGGGTTAACCAATGCGTTGCAGTATTCATGGATTTAATGAATCGAGTATGCAAGCCGTATCTGGATCGATTCGTCATCGTGTTCATTGACGACATTCTCATCTATTCTAGGACGAGAGAAGTTCATCTTCGTATCATTCTAGATTTGCTGAGAAGGGAGCAGTTGTATTCCAAATTTTCGAAGTGCGATTTTTGGATTCGGGAAGTGCAATCCCTGGGTCATATCATAAACGAATCAGGAATTCAAGTTGATCCGTCAAAGATTGAGGGGATTAAGAGTTGGACTGTACCAAAGACGCTGAATGAGGTATGCCAATTCCTCAGTTTAGCGGGCTATTACAGACGATTCATTGAGGGGTTTTCCTCAATCGCTCAACCTTTGATTGCGTTAACGCATAAAGGCATTGTGTATAAATGGGAAGCAAAGCAGGATGCAACATTTCAGCATTTGAAGGAAAAGCTTTGCAGTGCAGTGCACCTATTCTTTCATTGCCAGAAGGAACCGACGATTTCCTGGTTTATTATGATACGTATATTAGAGGCATGGGATGTGTGCTCATGCAGCACGATAAGGTTATCGTTTATGCATCAAGACGGCTCTGGGATAATGAGAAGAATTATACGGCTCATGACTTGGAGTTAGGAGCTATAGTCTTTGCATTGAAGATCTGGAGACATTACTTGTATGGTACCAAGTGCACTATTTACACCGATCACAAGAGTCTTCAGCATATTTTTGACCCGAAAGAGCTAAACATGAGGCAACGCAGATGGGTGGAATTGTTCAATGATTGTGAGTGTGCAATTAATTATCATCCGGGTAAAGCTAACGTAGTAGCTGATGCCATGAGCCACAATGAGATGAAACTGAAGCGTGCTCGTGCTCTACAAATGATAATTCACTCAAGTTTTCCATATCAGATTCGAAATGCACAGTTAGAAGCATTAAAAGAAGAGAACTTGGTATCTGAATCTTTACGTGGTTTAGATAAGCAGTTTCAGATCCGATCGGATGGAGCTCAGTACTTTGCTGGGAGATTATGGGTGCCTCGGGACGGAAATTTAGGCATCTAATTATGGATGAAGCTCATAAGTCTCGGTATTTTGTAAATCCGGTTTGAATAAAATGTACAATAATTTAAAGGTTGTTTATTGGTGGCCGAAGATGAAGGCTGACATCGCCACTTATGTGGGCAAATGTTTGACTTGTTCGAAAGTCAAGATCCAGTATCAGAAACTATCCGGTTTGCTTCAGCAACCAAAGAGTCCAGGATGGAAATGGGAGAACAAAACAATGTATTTCATAACGAAGTTTCCTAAGACCCCTAGTCAATGCGATACGATCTGGGTGATTGTTGATCCATTAACAAAGTCAACTCATTTCTTGTCAATTCGGGAGACTGACAAGATAGATAAGTTGGCTTTATATACATAAAAGAAGTTGTCTCACGTCATGGTGTTCCCTTATCAATTATATTTGATCGAGATGCGTGATTTACATCTCTCGTTTGGAAGTCCTTGCAGAAGGAATTGGGAACCCAGCTCCACATGAGTATGGCTTATCATCCTCCGACTGATGGTCAGAGTGAGAGGACTATTCAGACGCTGAGGACATGCTTAGAGCTTGTGTGATAGATTTCAGTAATAGCTGGGAATCTCACCTACCATTGATGGAGTTTCCCAATAACAGCAGTTATCACACGAGTACTGGAGCAACGCCATTTGAGGCTTTGTATAGACGTACGTGTAGGTCGTCAATCTGTTAGGCAGAGGTGGGTGACTGTCACACCCCCAATTTACCACTAACGGAGTTTTACCGTGTGGGGTGTGAGAATATACTAGGACCCGAGTCAATGATTGCAACAACCCAATCAATCCATAAATTTTAATGAAATAAATACATCAACTATTCATAAGAAAACCACAATTTAAATTCGCAACGCAGTGGAAAGTAATATGCGCAAAACACGCGCCCAGTAATTTAAAATAAGATTCAAATCCAGGCAATGATAACAACAAAAAAAATGTTTATCTCCCAAAAATAAAAGTCTGAAATCAAAAGTCATGTGATAACCCGCCACGCTTACCAATAACAAAATGAACTCCTAGCGACCTGTAAAAGTTTGGTAAACCCAAGTGTCAGCTATTGCTAGTGAGTTCACTAAAAATAGTATAATACATATACTAAGTAAATAGATATAAATAATAAGCGTTAATAAGAATTGAATACTATCGTAGGTAGCTAGCCTAGTTGTCATGTCCATTAGGAAGTTCGCAACCGAATCTGACTAAATGTATGTAGGGAATACCTACACGTTTTGCCTCCCTTGTGTCCATCTGTACACAGTAGTTTTGGCTGACATTAACTTCGTCCGACCTCCAGTCAGGTGGGCATCCCGTGCACCGCAGAGCGAGGGTTGTCAATCCTCAATAGTACTAGTAAACATCACCATGCTATTTACACTATATTAACGGTCCGATTATGTGAGGGCTTTAATAGATGGGCTATCCTATGACATGTGATAGTTTACTTATTCAAATGCATTAACGTGTGTTTTGTAAGTTACCAAATAACTCGTAAGAAAAGCGGATCACTACCCAAACGGGGTATGATCTAATTTGGGGTGTGAAACTCACCTTTGGGGGCGCTTCTACGAAAACCGCACTTGATCCAAGTGCTTCGCGTTTAGAAAAAACGGAAAAGAGTGTATGACCTAAGAGTGAAGGTCTACCGTGTCAGTTGTGTCACAAGAGAGAACGAGCTGACTCGCGACACACGAGTTGATCATGGAAGAGACATGTGCGAGAGGGGAAAAGAGAAAGAGAGGGAAATAGGATCCGTTGAAGTCACACGTGTACAAGTGTCCTATCCTCATGTTACTAGAGTGGTGTGGGTGAAACACAAAAGCAAATAGCTAGGACAATGTGATTAACTACCACGGTACAACATAAGGTCAACGAATGAACCTTATGCAGTCTTGCCATTCCCACGGAGTGGGGACCTAGGACCTGTACTGAAGCATAACTACATAGCCTAGGGGTCTAATCCAACCCTTCACATAAGCACATTGGTACAGTACAAGTTGAAAGCTTGCAAGACTAATTAAATCCTAGCTAATCATGCAGATTTGCTGCTACTAGCTTAATCTATTACAGTAAGTTTGACCAAATAAAAGTCAACATGAAAGTTTGACCACTAAGGGTCCCTAAAGTCAACCCTGGGACCTTGGTCCTAAATTAGCACACAATGCACATTGCAATCACATTCACCTTGGTTGTAAAAATCTAGGACAGCGGCGAACCGACTTTGTTTGGGCAAGGTAGTGGGATACCGAATGAGTTAAGACCCCCGATTCATGCCATGTGAAAGAAGACTCCTTCTAGTCTATTTTTAAAAAAGAATCACCCCAATCGGGTGAGTATCGATCAAGTTATGATGTTTTGAAGTTTGGTAAAAAATAACTAGACAGATTGTGTCTAGTGATCGACACATGACACAAAACCGATTTATAACTCATTACCCTTTTGTAGTTAGGTTCTAAAAATTTACAGAATTGTCATTGGTTATAAAATTCAAAACTTTTGTGTTTTAACCAATTAAGTTAATTGTTTTCATCATAGAAAAATCCTTCACACAAGTGTGTGAAGCCAGTTTCATGGCAGAACTGAGTTCCTGTTTCGTTTGGGGCCTTAGGGGTACCAAACTAATTTCAATTCACATGAGACCAAAGCCAAAAGAAGCCCAACACCTTAACCTAACACTAGCAAGCAGAAGCAAGTGATTTGATTCACGTATGAGAAAGTTATGCTACGTTGAAATTGACCAAAATTTGAGGGACTGATTCTGTCAACGGATTGCATGTGTCAACTTCCCGACACCGTAGGTCATTCACTAACTCGAATTAAGACCCCAAGTTTTACAGGAAGTTTATATAATATGTTTACCACAAACTTTATGTTTTATGTTTTGAGAAATAGTCACGTTATATTATCCTAATAACCGAAACAAATCTGACTCTCAAAATTTTAATAGTCCCGTGCACCAAACTTGTGGTGCACGTTTGGGTGACCAAATCATGTTAACAAATTGCGTTTTTGGTACCACTGGAAAGATAAGACAATAAAATTTTGTCTCCAAAAATAATCACACGATTTAGACTTCTGGTTTGCGAGTTATGACCCGAACAAGATGGTAGAAAATTCTGACAGAATCTGTTTTAAATCATTCTATGATTTTATGATGGTTTTTCAATCACCCAAACCCCCATAACCAAGATTTCGAATATCCCAGACCTACTAGGGTCTAAAAGCACGAAAATTAAATCAAGAAAACACTTGAAAACTGCACAAAACATCCAGAAACAATCATGAAATCGAATTGGACGTGAAAGACATCAAGAAACAAACAAACTAGCTAGATTAGGGTTTTACCTTTGACTCTTCGTGAGAGGTTTTGGAGATAGAATTGCAAGGACCACACGCTTTGTGCTTCTTCTAGTACTCGTTTGCAGCAGGTTGGACGGTGGTTGGTGGCCGGAAAAGCTCTGGTGGTGGTGGTGGTGGTGGATGGAGGCCGACGAAGAGAGGGTGGGGGGGGGGGTGTGGGGGAGATGATTGTCGTTCAAAGGAGGAGTGGGGAGGGGGCTACGGTTCGATCCCCCCTTCCCTTATATACTTATTATATATTTTTTTTGCTTGTTATTTATTTATTTACTTATTTATTTACTTAAATTAAACTAATAGTGATTGATTAATTAAATTAAATAAAAGTGAACGTACGAGCTAGAGTTGTCGGTTTTGGAGAATCGTACGAAACGAAAGACGGGAATTTATAAGTCACGCTTATACGATAAAACGAGTCTATAGAACTTTCTATAAACTTTAAAATTTAATAAAACGTCAAATGCTAGGCCTCTCGGGTAATTTGTCGGATATGGTTGATCAACCAAGTGCATCGGAACAGACTCGATAAGTGGAGTGCACGTGACATCACGTGACACTTAAAATAAATTAGACGCATGGGCAAGTCTTAATGGAAAAGTTTAACGGAGTTGACCTGGGAAAACGGCAGTTGCCACAGTGACACTCAGCTTACTGGTCCTGAGCTTATTCATGAGACGACCAGGAGAATCGTTCAAATCCGAAATCGCATAGCAGCAGCTCATGATAGGCAGAAAAGTTACGCGGATAAGCATAGGAAACCTTTGAATTTCAGAAAGGGGATCGTGTTCTTCTGAAATCTTCGCCTTGGAAAGGAGTTACTCATTTCGGGAAACGCGGAAAGTTAAATCCGAGATACGTTGGACCGTTCAAGATTGTCGAATGCATTGGTCATGTTGCTTATAGATTGAATCTTCCCGAGGAGCTAAGTTTTGTGCATAACGTGTTCCATGTATCTAATCTGAAGAAATGTGTATCGGGCGAATCGCTCATAGTTCCACTTGAGGAGTTGGAGATTGACGAGCAAATGCATTTCTTAGTGGAGACAGTAGAGATAATGGACCGGGAAACTAAATAGCTCAAGCAAAGCAAAATTCTGATCGTCAAGGTTTGATGGAATTCGAAGCGTGGACCAGAGTTTATCTGGGAACATGTGATCAGATGATGAGGAAATATCCTAACTTGTTTAGATAGCCCGTGCCGATGGTCGGGGTTACTCCTTTAATTTCGGGACGAAATTTCTTTAAAGGAGGGGTTGATGTGATAATCTGAAAACTCAGGTGTAAGAATCTGAAAACTTAGGTGTGATAACCTGAAAACTGATGTGATAAATCGAAAACATATATGATAAATTTTGTGAGAATCTGAAAACTTTTATTTTTACTATTGAGTAAACTATTAAAACGTGTGGAACTTACACACTTAGCAACGGGGTTGCGATCTTAATTTTCGGGACGAAAATTCTTTAATGATGGAAGGATGTGATATTCCGGCCCTTCTGGTGGGACTTGAGCCTTAGAAACGGATAAAAACTGATAAAACCGGCAAACCGGGAGGTGCGTATATAGGCGTAGTATGTCAATTAAAGTATTAGAATAGTCAGGTAGCCTTAAAATACTTCACAAACATCACACACAAGTCGGAGTCTGGAAACAGTGGTGATAAACTAAACACTACTAAGTGTCGTGATATTACGTGCAAACTGATACATGAATTTAATTGTATGATCGTAAATCATTATGTGGCAAGTTGATACTTGATTCTATTGGATTTGATGTATAAAAATGATGGTGAATTGAAAATGGGAGAAAATGTTGGAAACCATGACGAAAAACGGACAAAACGGGTTGCGGTCAACAAAAGTCAATAGGGCTGCCAGATGGGAGGCTCTAGGCGTATCGCCTAGAACATAGGGAACCTGTAAGTGATACGCTTAAACTGACTTATCCAGTAAAACTCTAATTTTCCACTATTTAAGCACCATTAGCCACCACCATTTCATTTCATCAGTTCCCATTGTCTTCTCAGCCTCTTCCATGACTCTTATCATTCTCCTACTCATATCTTATCAAGATCGAAGCTTTCTTACAAGTTTGAAGCGCCGATTTCATCCCTTCTCATCCTACATCATTCGGTATGTGTTTGCTTATGTTTTGCTTGTGTTTAAGTTGTCAAGATTCATGCTTTATGACGGATCTAGGTCTGATCTATGTTGGTTTGATGATATCAAGTGTAGATCAAGTGATTGTGATAGAAAAGATTGCATCTTTTGATAAAAAAAAAAACATGACTTTTATGCTTGATATGATGATACATGCTAGATCTAGGGTTTTTCATGAGAAATCATGCATGCATGTGGTTAAAGCTTGTTAATTTGTGTTAGATCTATGTTGTAATTGTAAGTCTATAATTCTGATACACCAAGGTATCAGCATTTCCCAAGTCGTAATCCATGATACCTGAATCACAATTGAAAATCTGGAACTCGATCACAACCCTCAAATTCGATCGAAAATCACAAACCCAATCGAGAACCTTGAATACGATCGAAAATCAGCAACCCCAATCGAAAACCTCAAATATGATCGAAAATCACTAACCCAATCGAAAACCACAAACACAATCGAAAATCAGCAACACCAATCGAGAACCACTGTAATTCAATCGAGAATCACTATACTTCAATCGAGAACCTCCAAGAGATCGAGATCACAGTTGTCATTGAAAACCACTTATCAAGTTAATAATCCCGATAATTTTTCACTCTTTTGACTTTCCAAAATTATCCCCTCGATCGAGAATCAACAAGTCTGATCGAAAACTAGCTAACTTGTTCTTCAAATCAAGAATCTTGACAAATCAGCAATCAACAGCTTTCCGAAATTAGACTTCAACAAACGAGATCCTCAATCCGATCAAGAACCAGCAGACTTTGATCGAGAACCAGCAGACTTTGATCGAGAACCACCTGTTAATGCACGAAAATCACCAAAATCAATTTCTGCACAAAACTAAACAAGTTAGTCACGAAAGGACTTTTGAAATAATTCGAAGCTACTGATCGAGAACCTGTTTTCCAGAATCTAAAACCTGCAAACTCAAGAAATCGATTAGTACACACTTGACTAGATATCGTGTGAGCCACGAAACACACGTTTCTTGGCTCTGATACCAATTGTAAGCCCAGAATTCTTGAATCTTACACGATATCTTCACACTAACTCGTGCGGAATCCGATTTAGTGTGTGTCAAGTTTGAGGAAACGATAATTATCAATAATAGTAATCAACACAAACAATAAACAAAGAACTTACGTTATATTTAGATGATTGTCTGATTACAATACCAAAGCCACCAAAATCGTAAACCTCCTGTAGTTCTCCCCAAAAAGTCTAACCTAATCACAACATGTGATTAGGTTTATATACTTACCAAAACACCACAAAATCGGTTCACCTAGGCCCAAATCATAAACCCCTCTTAACCCACTAACAAGCCCAAAACTAACTACAAAACATTATAAGTCTAATGTATAAGCCTCAAAAAATATTTCCCTACAATCTTCCCCTAGGCTTGTACCATTAAGACTTCAAGGTAGACTTAAATGAAATGAAACTATCCCTGGCTTCTTGTAAAGTTCATCTTCAACAATTTTCTCTGCAGCAGCTCTAAATGCATCTACTCGAAGATCATATTCTTTGTAAAAAGTGACTCTCCGAATAGTCTTCAGGGCAAGAGTCTTTATATCCTTTTCCTCGAACCTCAAAAGGTCTTGAGTGTCATATAGACGAAATTCCCTGTTTAAGTAGACAATAACTTCCTCTGCAGTAAATGGATCATAGTGCCATCCTGTGAATGAAGAAAGAGATCCGTCCGGATATCTATCATCCAACGGAACAACTTTCACTTTCTGTGTAGGAGGCCAAACAACTACCTTTCGAATTTCACCAGTTGGCGGATTCTTCTTTTTAACAAGACGCGACTTAGCAGTTGCAAAATTCTCAAACCCATTCCTTGATTCCCTCAGCAATCTGTTTTGAACATAGGCAGCATCTCCACTCTGTCTACGATTGTTGAAAGGTGCATCAAGCAAGGCATTTAGATCCACCTTTTTCCAAGAATGAAAGTCATTAATGTTATTATAATACTCCACCGGTGCGTGACCTTTTCTAATCACAGCATGCAATTCCTTATCTGAATTGTAAGGATCAATTTATCCCTCACGCGATATCTGAGACTAGTAAAACCGTGCGGAATCCGGTTTTAGCTAGTTGATTCAAGAAGCAATGAAAAACAGTAATCGAAAAGTATAATGCTTACTAAATATCAAACAAAAACCGATTAAATAGGAAAAGAACACTTGTATTGATCACCGATTGCTTACACACTTGTCGAAATTCTCCTTGAGAATTTCGTGAACACCAAAGTTGCAAAACACTATTGAACAACCCTAAACCCCTAGATTAGCTATCCTTATATAGGGGGAGATTAGCTTGGAAAACAAGCTAATCTATCTTTGGTAACCCTAATTACCCACTAATTCCCGTTTTTGACCATATAGGCCCACTAAACACCCCTTAAACTCTTTCTAATTGGGCCCTAACATGTCTAAAATGGCCCAATGACCCAATACATTGAAAACCCAACTATTTTACACCTATTCATATGCATAGGTCTTCAAAATAATATGCCAAGTGATGATTTAATACACAAGCCACAAATTATTCCCTTACAATCTTCCCCTTGGCTTGTGATATTAAATGTCTTCTACATTCAATATTCAGACTTGTTGTCTTCTCCTTGACTTGAGCATGGGTTGATGAAGATTCTTTTCTTTAACAATCTTCATTGGGCAGCATATGGGATGTTAGATGGCTTTCTCTCTTTATCAGGATCAGCTTGAACTACAAATGATAAGCACGTAATGAGAGGAGGATTCTCAAATACTTTCTCCTTCTTGAAAACTGTTGAGTCCTTGCTGAATCATCAGTAACTATCTTGACTTGCTATTAACTTCAAAGGATAAATTTGAAAAACCTCTATCTTGGCATTCTTGATTGTAGATCTTTGAACTGACGGCATTTAGCTTCCCCTCAACTCGTGAACAGTGTCTTTTGAGTCTTTGGAAGCTTTTCTTGAACAACCAACAAACTTCCCCTAAGCATAAGGTAAGTCCTTTTCCGGCTGGTTCTTCAACTTGATCAGCAGCACAGTTCTTGCTTTGATCAACTGAGTCCTTGAATTTTTTTCCATGAGTTGTTTTTTTTTTCACTTAACCTGTCAAGCACAACATGGAACAAACACTAACCAGACAATGATGACTGGTTATCGGGTTAGCATTACTTAACCAAACAACTTTCCCTGAACCCGAGGACTCTTTTTATTATCTCCCCCTGAGGTTCTGAGGGAGGGTCAAACTTTCTTGCATAAAACCCATAAAAAATTTATTTAAACTTCTCAAATCAACCTGGCCAATTCATAAACTTAAGATAACACAAAAGAAACAAAACAAACATACCAAATTACTAAACGAGAAGGTTTTATTTTGGGATCAAACCGTCTTTGTCTGAACTGAGGAACCCTTTTCAGCATCTGTTACTCGAACACGTCCAGGCGATTACCAGTATATTGGTCCTTCTTAAACCCATGTTCCTCATTTTCCCGGCTGTTTGTCACTTATTTATATTTTAGGTGCATTAATTATGAACATCCGACAATCACACACAAATCCTAGGTAATTAATATGTGCAGTCTATCAAGCTTGATCATTCCCTACCACATATTTTCACATTCCCATATCCAGAGTTTTGAATCTTTTCTCGAGACTTGGTTGAGAAGAGAAAAAACAGATCATAAAAGAGATAGGAATAATATACAAAGACTTGTATGATTTCAACTCAGAGGCGTTTATCAGTCAGCTGGTAACCTTTCATCAAACACATAAGCCTAGTCACAAAGTCAGGGCTAAAGGGTTTTGGACGCTAGAGGGTCTCTTTTGTTGTGCACATTGGCATCTTTTGGGGCGTAAATTATATACAGTGATCTGCAAGCACATTAATCCAGACTAACCAGGTCTTTGCTCACGCAAAACAGAGGAAAATCTGATTAACACGTCAACCATTCTACACCAGGTCATTGCTCACGCAAAGCAAAGGCAAGACTTGACTGACGGCTTTGACATCCCCAGATCTTTGCTCACACAAAACAGAGGGGACACCGACTTTTTGAGATTTTCGATTCAACACTTTGGAGTCCGGCGTGTGTATCGGGAATAATTTCGCAGTCCAATAGAACAAGCACTTAACCTAAGTGTGTTTTTCCCGTCAAATGACATACTTTATCGTTAAGTGTTGTGACCCATACCTTTGTTTTTGGAACTGAGCCAACCGAGCACATCACCTTGGATCATGTCTTTCACTTTTGCCTTACGCGTGTCAGTCATTCTGAGAACGGAAATATTTCACTTCCCTGCCTTCTCAAACACAAACAAAAGATTAAAAATTAAAAAGCACAATTTTTGAGGGGTCAACTATTTCATCTTTTCTATTCTTCCCCTTGCTTTTTGATTTTTAAAATCAACACACATTTTTTTATTTATTTATTTTTTTTTTCATTTTTTTTATTTTGTATTATTGACACACAGACACATCACTAAATATCTACTAAAACTGGCCAAGCTAATCTTCAAAGTTTATCTTTTGAAAATTTTTTGAAACAAACAATTAGCCAAGAAACAAACAATTCAGACAGTACCTTGCTGATTTTTTTCAGATTTACCTCTCACAAGGAAACATACCCCCCATAAAGATCTGCATGTCATGAAGTGAAGAGATGCCTCCTTTCCTGTGCATGGAACAATCACTATCGCAAACAAGCAAACAAGGTTAATGAAAGTCCTCCTTGACTGTTCCTGCACAAGGTGAGAGATCAGTTAGCCAATGGAACCCAGGCCATAGTGGTTCAGGGTAGACCTGATGAATCAACGAAAGTTACTTCTTTTAAACACATGCCCTTTGTAAAATCAGGAATTGGAGTTGTGGGTGCCATAGATTTAAGTTTCCAAATTTGAGGTGATTTATGAGTTATTTTAGTCACTTTTGGAATAGTGACTTTAGGTTTTTCAACCTTTTTCATTTCAGGTTTCTTTCTCAAAACAGTTTTAGTTACCTTTGGAGGGGCAACTTTAGGTTTTTTAACATTGTGTTGTTTTGAAATTGGTTTCTTCAACTTTTTATGAAAATTTTCATAATTTGGAAAAGCATATTTTTGATTTGAAACATTTCTCTGCTCTTTGGCAGTGCCCCAATGTTAATCAGAGGGTTTTATCTTAGGAGAAACAGTCTTCATAGCCTTAGGTGGTTGCACCTTCATTGGCTTAGACTTAACTGATTCTTGAGATGAAACACTTTGACTTCGTGGATAATATGGCTCATAGGGGCGATAGAGACAATTTCGGGCAATGTGACCAGGATTGCCACAATTAAAGCAAGTTTGCTTCTTCAGGTAGAAGTCAGAAGTGTGACCGTTTGAGCTGTATGGCTTTGATGGAGAGGCATTGAGATTCGGTTGCATGTTTAGAAAGACTCCAGATCTCCAGTTGTTCGATCTTTCTGACCTTGATCCAGTTCTGTTGAATCTTTTCTGGTTCGTTGAAAACTGAGCAGAACCAGACATTTGACCTTTTGGGCCCACTGGTTTCTTTGAGAAAGTTGTTTTGCCACTGCATGAGCCCACTGATGAGTTTGGAGACTTGTTTGTCATCTTGGGCCTTTCAATCTTGATTGGAACGGAATTTGGAGGCTTGATGGTGATCTTGGGCCTTATACTCTTAATGTGAGATGATAAACCACCATCATGACCCAAGCCTTTGAACTTAGTGGTGAATGAGGGTCGCTCTTCTCCTTCAATCGGAATGAACATAGACCCTGCTGTCATGAATATCTTACCATTGGGCCTTGTAGTCATCACTACTCATTCCCGCTTTACCTCATCCACAACTTTGGAATAAGGAGTCTCGATTTTTGGATAAGGAACCAACTTTTCTTCATCAGCTCTCTTTACTTCACTAGAGCTTGAACCTGCACACTCAGTAGTGTTATTTGACTGAGTTGCTTCAGTGGCTGTCTTTTCATCTTTATGTACAGGTTGAGGCCCATATACCATGGTTGCTTCATTCAGGCGCTCTTTCAATAATTCATCGGCAGTTTGGGGCGCTCTGATGTATTCATGTTGTAATGGGGGAGGAAAATTTCCATCCCCGAGGCCAGATGTTTCTTTTACATGCTCGAGTCGCTCCTCTGATTTGAATAAAGCACGATGAGAGTCCATCATTTTCTTTTGAATAACTTGATGTTTCTCAAGGGCAGATTGGGAAGTGTCGAGTTTGGTTCTTAGTTCCTCTACCTCCTTAGTTAGCTCTTCTACCTTAGCGTTAGCAAGCCTAAAATAGGTGCTTTTATCACTCAATTGTCTTTGAAGACTCTTAACATCAACCTGAATGGCCTCAAGTTTCTCTCTAAATATTCTGGTCTTACCTTTGGACTCCCTAAGGTCTCTATCAATTAATTCACGATTAAGGGTCTCATTGGTAAACTTACGTTCCCAGTCTTTACATTCAATCAAAATAGCCTGACACTTAGGGTTTAGGCATGCCTCATTATTGTTGGTGCATGAAGTGGTACCTGGTAGAATGGGTGCCATGAACCTCTTTGGATGGAACTTCTGGATCAAATACGAACAGAAAGACTTGAACGGATTGAAAAGGGGATGGATCGAAAAGTAGGTTTTCGATCGGAAAGTGGGTTTTCGGTCGGAAAGTGGGTTTTCGGTCGGAAAAGGGTTGGATCGAAAAGTTGGGCTTGTTCTTGATTGTAAGGATCAATTTAACCCTCACGCGATATCTGAGACTAGTAAAACCGTGCGGAATCCGGTTTTAGCTAGTTGATTCAAGAAGCAATGAAAAATAGTAATCGAAAAGTATAATGCTTACTAAATATCAAACATAAACCGATTGAATAGGAAAAGAACACTTGTATTGATCACCGATTGCTTACACACTGATCGAAATTCTCAGGGAGAATTTCGATATCACCAAAATCGCCAAAACACCTTAGGAGCAATCAACCCTAATTACAAAGTTAAACTATCTATATATAGGGAGTCTAAGCTTGATAAACAAGCTAACAAATTCGGACTCTAGGCCCATACTTCGACCACCCTATGACCCATTCAACCCAATTACACAATCATAACCCAATTACATTTTGACTAGCCCAACATTGATTCTAATGCAAAAGCCTTATAAAATTCTAGACTCTAGAATCTTCCCCTAGGCTTTAGCATTAGACCGTCTTCACATCCTGAACTTCTTTGACAAATTCACCGTCACTGGATCATACCACAGTTCCTTTGCTACAATCTCAGCTACAGCCCGAGTATAACACTTTGCATATTCTTCAGTGTCTTGATTACACTCAATTTGATGCTTTGCTAGTACCATTATGTCCTTCTTGTGAAACCTCATCAAATCATGAACTTCCATGACATTGATTGTCTTTGATTTGCAGAGAATTTTGGCTTCACCAGAATAATCACTATAAGCCCATGTTTGAAAATCATGCAAGCAATCTTCAGGATGTCTCATCGGAAGAGGTATTGTTTTTGTCTTGTCTGTAGGTGGATACAGAACATTTGTGAACTTCTTGGCTTTTATACTCTCCTTATCCTGGGATACTCTTCTTTCCGTCCCATTTGAAGACACCCCTCTACTTCTTCACATACGATTTCTTGTGAGGAAAATCTTCAAACCTCTTGAACTTGCTTCGCACAGCATTTTCCAGTTTCTTGTAGAAGTACTTGGCTTGCTCATTGTTTGATGGATTTGAAAACGGTGCCTGGTAGAGCATGGTCAGATCTACATTTGTCCAGGAGTAAAACTGGGTCCAGCTCTTGTAGTATTCCAATGGATACTGACCCTTTCTTCTTACAACGAACATATTCTTCTCTCCATCAAACATCCATACTTTAATATCTGCATTATCCCTTGCTTATCATGATAATGCTCTCCCAACTAGATTAGATACCTTTCAGGGGATAGGCAAATGTCTGAGCCTCCCAACCTCCGTCAAACTCAGAAGCTGGTACTGACATATAATCTCTATCCCGAGTATCTTTATCTTCAGTGGAGGCTTCGGGTAATACAGTCTGAGTTTCCTCAGGGATATCTGCTTCAAAGTCAAATGCTGGTGATTGTGAGGAATCACCTGCACCTGAACTTCCTTCTGTGTTACCTGGATCTCCCTTATCACCTTGACTAGGGTTGGACCTGCTTGATCTATCCGAGTTAAGCTGCTTGATCAGCTTATGAAGATCTCTGAATTGTCTTGTAAACTCTCGGTTTATCTTCTTCTGATTCTCCAACTCAGTGTTGTGAATTTTCTAAATATCAATCAGGTCTTCAATTACCTCACTTTGGACTGCATTCTAGGCTTTCAGACCTTTTATTTCTTCTCTAAGTTCCTTTTCCAGTCTGTATTTAGGGGTCTCCACCGCTTTCCCCTTTTATTGGGTTGTGGGTTGAGAAGATGATTGACCAGCACTAGAACTTGTGACTGGTGGCACATGAGAATCTAATCTTCTTCTCCTAGGGTCACTAGGGCCTTCTCTATGGTGTTGTGTAGCAATCGACTCAGTCTCAGTCATTTCTTCAGTAACAGAAGCACTGAGGGGAGGATCCTCTGTGGCTTTCCGTTTTCTAATCAGTGGCGTCTCAGCAGTTTCAGTCTCAACTTCCTCAAGATTGATTTCATCCAGATATGTGTCATAATTGATACTATCTTCACCTTCAAAATTTAGTGCACCAATCTGCACGTCTTCCAAATCAAAGTCTTCCCAGTCTGAACTATCTGTGAGTTCATGAACCGGCTTCTTGGAGGCAGGCACATTATGTTCTTCATCAACGACTGCATTTCTGTGCACAGGAACCTCTTCTCTTGCTATCTCAGCAAATTCCCCAATTTTGTCACCAAATGGCATCTGATCAGTCAGTTTCTTCTTCGGGTTGATCATAAGAAAGACCTCAATGCCCATAGGCTTTGTATCATGAGTGTCATTTGTCTTCCTCAGAGCCGGATATCTAGAATCCAAAACTAGCTGAATGAACCTCGGAACTGCTGCAAACTTCTTATCTCTGGTTACTACATCTTTCACGTCATCAAAAATCAACCTGGACCAGTTGAATCGAACTCCTCTAACTAGTGACACCATAGCATGGGTGTGCACCTGGTTCAGTTGATCAGTTGAGCTCTTCTTTGCAATAACGCATTTCTGTAAATAATGGGCCAACATCCTCCAATATGGTGGAAGAAGAGCCTTCATTGTGGGAGGAGAAATTGTGAGGTAACCCATTTCCTTCAGGCACTGGGACACCATTTCTTTATCCAAAGCTATAGGGTCAGCAGCAACATCTTTCAGTCTGAGAGCTTGTCTGAAATTTTCTTCAGTCAGCACAATTTCTATTGCTTGTATCTTGGCCAGTATCTGCTTTCCGTCATCAGATATGTATGCTGTCTTCCAAAACTCTTGCTGCATACGTTTGCAGATAACTGGGTTTGCTGTGAGTGCATAGTGTAGACAGCACTTCTTCAATCCTGCTATCATTGACTGGTACTTCTCACGATACTCCGTCGGTGGATCCAGCAAGTATGCTACCGTGTTGTGATCCTTGATAAACTCCAAGTCCCTGCACTCACAAACACAGATAAACAACCAAAACCAACAAGAGTTCATTAGTTTTACGGATTTCTCGAAAAACGGATAGCATAACGGCTTAAAATTTACTGAAAAACCATTGAAAAACATCATCTGGTACCTTTCCGATCGAAAAGCAGGGTTTTCGATCGGAAAGCATCCGTCCAATCGGAAAGTCACTTGGTTACCGAGGGGCCTGATCGAAAAGCATACGCTCTCGATCGAGAAGCCAAACTCCCGATCGAAAAGCCTAAGCTCTTGATCGGAAAGTCCAACCTCCCGATCGAAAAGCCTGATACCCTGATCGAAAAGCCTAAGTGCTGATCGAAAAGGGGTAGCTTTTGATCGGAAACCCTAGTTTACTGATCGAAAAGCCTTAAACCGTCGACAACTTTTGATCGAAAAGTGCCAGGGGTCGATCGAAAAGCCCCTGGCTTGATCGAGAAGCCTCTTCTTCTTCGTTTTTTCAACCTGCAACTCACTCAAAATTGCCATACATATGTGTATTGAGCACGATTTCAAGCAAAACATGTACCCAAACCATAATCCCTTCCAATCCCGACACAGAAATCACAAATCGAAGGACATACTCAAGTCGGTCTTTAGGGGGTCGGGCAACACGCTTCAAACGAGGCGCCATTGCACAAAGATGAGCACCGGAACGGGTTCAGAGGTGGATTCCGACCAGGGGGAAGTGTCGGATGACTGCAACTATGGCGGAGGCGGTGGATTGAGAGCAACCGTGGCGGCGGCGGCGACGTGAGTGATTGGGTGGTGTCCGGTGGTGAGTTTCGACGGGGAAGGTGGTGATGGGGTCGCAAGGTGGTGACGATGATGGTGGTGGCTGGCGATGGTGACGACAGTGGTGGTAGGAGGCGGTCGGTGAAGATGGGTGTAGTTAGTTAGGGTTTTGGAGAGAGGAGAGGGAGACGGTAATGAGTGGAATGGGGCCGGCGGTTCCCTTTTCTTTTTTTTTCAAAATTTTAAAAATTTTCACTTAGGCCCCCTTAGTATTTGAAGATGATCAATTAACACCTAAACCTTTAACTTAAACACATTTTCTCTTAACAAGGTTATATTTAAAGAAAACAACCAAACACTCAAAATCACTCTCGATTATTCAGAAAAACTTCTCCTGAAGTCAGGCCCGAGAGATTTAATATCTGGCAATTTAACACAAACCATAGATAAAATAAAATAAAGTTAACACAAAATAACCATACCAAAAAAAATAAAATTAAGCTAACAAAAAAACTTAACTAGCTGAGTTTTGAATGAAGAGGCATTGTTAGGGATCATACCAGATAGTCTGTGACTGAGGAACCTTTTTCAGCTTCAGTTACTTCGCGTGTTCAGGCGATTGCCGGTATTTTGGTCCATTTTTTAAACTCATGCCGCTTTCCCTTACTCAAGCAGTTTCATCACATTAAATTATATTTTCAGGTTTATTAATTATGACAATCTATCCAAGTCACACACATAAGTCCTAGGTATAAGTTGTACATCCTATCAAGTACATCTAGCTTCCGTACAACATTTTTCACGACACCTTTCCTTAAGCCCAACATCATGCTCCAGACTGGGTTGAGAAAAGAAAGAATAGATCACGGAGGTTTTGTTATATAATATACAAAGTCAACTGAATTTTTTGAAACATTTTTTATAATGCTCTCATCAGTGACAAAGGCTGAGGGTTTTGGACACTTGAGGGTCTCTTTTGATTGTGCACATTGGCATCTTTTTGGTTTATCATATATATACAATGTGCTCTAAAACGTACGTGGATCAGGGAGGTTCCAGGTCTCCGCTTTCGCAGAACAGAGGAGTCCTGACTCACGTACAACATTCCCAGGTCATTGCTTACGCAAAGCAGAGGGAATGGGAATTTTGAGCATGACATTAACACTCAGAACCGGGCGTGTGTCTCAGGATTCCTGATGCACAGTCAAATAGAAATTGTACTAACCTAAGTGTGTGCTCCCTTTCAAGCATCATACGTTATCTTCAAGTGTTGTGATAAAACATACCTTTTGATTGATTGTCAGCAGAGCCTACCAAGCATATCGACCATGAATCCCTGCTTTTCACGTCCACCTTACACGTGTCAGTCAGCAAACACCTGGAAATTTATATCACTTCCCAACCTGGTCAACCAAAACCAGTAAAAAACAAAATTTAAAAGCACACACTTTAGAGGAAATGTATATCTTATATCTTCCCCTTGCTTTTAGATTTTTTTAAAATACCAAAAAGACACTATTTTTGTATTTTTTGAATTTTTCCATTTTTTTTTTGAATTTTTTCAATTTTTTTTTGATAAAAAATTGCCAGACTACTCATCAAAGGCTATCATTCGGAGGCCTTTGAGACACATTTCAAAATTTGCACTTGGAAGAGGTTTGGTGAACATATCCGCCACATTGTCCTCCGATGCCACCCGTTCTAAATGGATGAGCTTGCGGTCATAGCAATCCCGAATGAAGTGCATTTTTATATCTATGTGTTTGGTCTTGGAGTGTTGTACGGGATTTTTCACAATTTGCAATGCAGCATTATTATCACAAAAAATGGGAGTATCGAAGAAATTCAAACCATAATCTCCCAGCTGATGCTGCAACCATACCACCTGTGAACAGCAAGCAGATGCAGCCACATGTTCTGCTTCGGCTGTCGACTGGGACATCGTGTGCTGCTTCTTGCTCTGCCAGGATACCAACCTGTCACCTAAAAATTGAGCTCCAGCAGATGTGGATTTCCTGTCAAGCTCATTGCCGCCATAATCGCTGTCAGAAAAAGCATACAGATTAAATCCTGACTCTTTAGGGTACCAGAGGCCTAGACGAGGCCGACCCTTTAAATATTTGAAAATACGTTTCACAGCAGAGAGATGAGAGAGTTTAGGATTAGCCTGATAGCGTGTGCATTGGCACACAGCGAGCATGATATCTGGACGGCTGGCGGTTAAGTACATCAGAGACCCAATCATTGACCGGTACATGTGCTCGCTCACTGGTTGACCGTCTGGATCCCTGGTAAGTGCTGGTCTTGCCGCCATAGGTGTGGAGACAGGCTTTGCATCCATCATTTTGTATTTTTCCAAAATTTCTGAGACATATTTGGCCTGATGGACAAGTATCCCATTGTCACTTTGCTTTACCTGTAGGGCAAGGAAGAACTCCATCTCACCCATCTGACTCATCTCAAACTTTGTGCGCATTACCTTCTCAAACTCTTTGCACAAGTCTTCATTGGTAGAACCGAAGATGATGTCATCAACATATACTTGTACCATGATTATGTCATTCCCAACTTCCTTCCTGAAAAGTGTCTGATCCACTATGCCTCTTGTGTACCCGTGTGCTAGAAGATGATCAGTCAGAGTCTTGTACCAAGACCGAGGGGCCTGATGTAACCCATACAAGGCCTTATCTAGCTTGAACACATGATATGGATGTTCCTCATCAATGAAGCCAGGAGGTTGAGTGACATATACCTCTTCATCCATTTCAGCATATAAAAAGGCTGTTTTCATGTCCAACTGGTAGACCGTGAAGTTCATGTAGGATGCATAGGCTAAGAAGACTCTTATTGCCTCTAATCGGGCAACCGGTGCATACACTTCATCATAATCCACTCCTTGAATTTGTTTGTGGCCCTGAACCACCAACCTGGCCTTGTTTCTGACAATGATGCCGTTTTCATCCTTTTTATTCTTATAAAGCGACCGAGTAGTGATGACCTTTTTGTTAGCGGGCCTTTCTACTAACCTCCAAACTTGAAGCCGGGAGAATTGATTTAGTTTTTCATGCATGGCCTCCCCCCAACTAGGATCTGTCAAGGCCATAGTAATGTTGGGGGGCTCAATCTGTGAGATAAAACAGGAGTACATACAGTGATTAATGTCTCCTGACTGGCTTCTTGTTACCACCCCGGATGCTAACGGACCTATGATGTTGTCCAAGGGGTGGTATTTATGAATTCTGGTCTCCGCAACGGCCTGAACGGGAACTTCAGGAGGTAAATTTGAAAGAGCGGGTTCATCAGTTGTTTCAGCTGCATCATCGGCATCAGTTCCCTGTGTTTGAGGAGTGTCTGAGGCGGGGTCAACATCTGCATCTATTCCCTGTGTTTGATTATCCACAGGATCGGCAGTCTCCTGTACCGGTGTGATATTTATTTCAGGAGCAGTGACTGGAGCCTTGGTGATGGAGTGTGATACAGACGGTCCTGAAACCGTATCTTCATACAGTTCTTCCGCTAAGACAGGGTCTAAACCCAATGGACGGAAGAATTGATTGTAGTCGAAAGCTTGAGGAGGACCCACTCCACCATCAGATGGATTTTCTTCTAGCCAGTCCACATTGGTGGACTCCATCACAATCCCGGTTGTTTTGTTGAAAACCCTGTAAGCAGAGCTGGCAGAGTAACCTACAAAATAACATTCATCAGACTTAGCAGCAAATTTAGGAACATCAGTGTTTACTAAGACTGTGCATAGACACCCAAAAGCCTGAAGGTGTCCAATTCTGGGCTTATCATTGTAAATCAGCTCATATGGAGTTTTCTGCTGCCGCTTATTGATGAGCACCCGATTCTGGACATAACATGCAGTGTTGACAGCTTCTGCCCAAAACATGGTTGGTAGCTTTGAATCACACAACATAGTGCGAGCAGCTTCAATTAAGGTCCTGTTCCGACGTTCTGCGACGCCATTCTGCTGAGGGGTGTAGGGGGCACTGTATTGATGTTCAATGCCCTTGTCAGCACAGAAATTATCAATTGTTTGATTCTTAAACTCCGTCCCATTGTCACTTCTGATGGCCTTCACTTGCAGCTTTAATTTGTTTTCGATGAGCTTGATGAAAGCGATCAGTATACCTGCAACATCACTTTTCTTTGACAAGAAAAACACCCAAGTGAAATGGGAAAAATCGTCAGTAATAACTAGACAAAATGCACATCGGTTAAGACTTAACATACTGACTGGACCAAATAGGTCCATGTGAAGCAGCTCCAGTGGTGACGAGATTCTGATGAAGACCTTTGGTTTATGTGGACGTTTGTGCTGCTTCCCCTTAGCACAAGCCACACATTTCTCCTTAAGAACAAATTCTTTGATTGGGAGATCTTTAACAAGCCCTCCTCTGGCAAGTCGATTCAGGTTCTTCAGATTCATGTGCCCCAATCTTCGGTGCCACAGCTGAGCGTGGTTCTCAGCTGTTTTAGAAAGGAGACAGGCCACCTCAGATGTGGGGGGTTTTTGCATGTTCAGCACATAGGAGTTACCATATCTGGGTGTTCTCATTAACACCCAATCATCGGGGATGGAGTATCCAGGTTTAAGAATGAGACACTCTTTATTGTTGAATAGAACTGGATACTCCCGATCACATATCTGTGAAACACTTAACAAACTGTGTTTTAACTGCTCCACATAATTGACATCGTGGAAGCTGAGACAACCGATGTGAACTGTGCCTTTCTGACTAATATATCCACCAACTCCTCCGGCGAACGACACATATCCTCCATCAAATTTTTCCAAGTCTTGTAGTAGGGATATGTCGCCCGTCATATGCCTTGAACAACCACTGTCAACGTACCATAGGTTGCTGACAGTCCTCCTTGGCTGTTTCTGCATACAAAGAAGATCAGTTAGATTTTGGTACCCAGGCCTTAATTGGTCTGAGGATGTCTTTTATGTTGACATCTCGGGAGTGATTTTCCTTGCCAAGCCATTGTCGATTATTTTTGTTTATTTTAGAACTTTTAACCTCTTGAAAAGACATGGAGTGTTTTTTGTACACTCCAGTAGGCTTGAAGGACAAATTCACAACTTTTGGGACATTCCACCTATCATCATCCCTCTGATTGATCGATTGTGTGATTCCTTTAGGTTTTGAGAAAAATGGTGTGTCTGAAAATCTTTTGAAAACAGGTTGAGGGTGAACAGGGATTTTGAAAAATATCATGCTTTGGGCGAGAAACAGATTTTGAAGGTTTAACAGCTTTGGAAGCCCTAGCAGGTTTAGTGAAAATATTTGAAGATTTCTTAGCATTTTTATTCCCCTTACTTTTCACAATTGATGGTTCCTATTTAGGTGACTTGGGCTTTGGGCTCCATTTGTGGACATTGGGCTGTGGTTTGCCCTGCCGCACCTTTTGGTTTGAAGGTACAGTCTTTGCTGTTGGCCTAGCATGTATCTTTGCCTGTGAGGGTGGTGATGTGAACTTCTGCACCTTGGAATTTGAAGGTCCAAACTTGGGTTTTGGGCCAACATGTGTTTGGCCCAATGGGACAGTCTTTTGTTGGACCTTCTTAGGATAGTAAGGCTCATAAGGACGGTGCAGGCAGTTTCTTGCCATGTGTCCTGGTTGGCCACACACATGGCAGGACTGTTTCTTTGGATACACGGGAGCCTGTTGTTGGTTTCGCCCAGTGGATATCCAAGTTGGCTTTGAAGCGTTTTTATGGATCCAAAGGGTTTTACCATGGGGCTTTGTGGTCAGAGTATACTCTCGTTGTATTGGTTGGAATTGGTCATATGCAGAGTTAACTTCTGGGTACGGGACAAATTCCAGGGGTTTTGTGTCCCGTACTTTCTGCACATTTTGATTAGGACAATTAATCTTATCCTCAGAAACTTTTACGTTTCCTGTGGGTTTGGGACCATCAACCTGCGGTCCCTTACCCCTTCTTAAAATTTTAACAGTTCTTAGGGGTTTCACAGGTTTCACATCACATTTTCCAACATTAAACACACCACATTCAGATTTATCACACAATTCAGACTCTAGAGTTTTTGACTCAATTTTGACAGAAGTTTCAGGTTTCTCAAAATCACAATTTTTAAAACAAAATTCAACTTCAGACTTCATGGGACTCTTAGTGGACTCCTTGGAATTTACTACCCCTGCTTCATTTTTACCTTTATCTGCACAAGAAGTAAAAGTGTTAGTAAGGTTAGAAACAGGAGCAGAAATTTTAATGGAACAAGCGGCCAGTTTCTTTTCTATCTCAGCCTTAGCTTCTAAGGAGGTCTTAGAGCACTCATAATCTGGGATCATTTCATGCATCAGGGGCATCGGTACTGTATGAGTGGATTTTTCATCTTTTACCTTAGTACCGAGACCCAAACCCGAGTTGGCTTTTAGATGTCGCATTCGGGCATCTGTGTTATAAAAAAGAGAACTAGCCTTCATCATCTCAGACACAATTTTATCATTGCGCTCAACTTTGGTTTGTGATGTTTCTAATTTACCTTTAAGTTGTTCAAGTTCAGATTTTAATGTGACAATCTCTTCATTAGCAATTTTAAGATATGTGGTTTTGTCACTCAAATCCCTTTGAAGATTTTTTATGTCGACTTTGGCAGCTTCTAGTTTTTCATTTAAGGATTTAGTTCTACCTTTGTATTCTCTCAAGTCTTTATCAGATAGCTCACGATTTAATGTTTCATTGAAGAACTTACGTTGCCACTCTTGAGATTCATTAAATATAGTTTGACACTTAGGGTTAAAACATACCTCAGTGCTGCTGGCTAAGGGCCCTGGAGTTATGTCTGCCATGAATGCATGATGGTATACTGCAGCAGCTTCTTTCTGTACTTCTTCTTCAGCTAACAGGGCTACATGATCGAGTGTCAGACTTAAGTCTTCCACCTGAGGTGTCCAGTCATATCCTGGCGTATGCTGAACCACCAGTGCCTTGTCATTCTTTCCAGTCTCATTCTTCATGCCTTCACCTCTGTTGTCAGTCTTGCTTTATCTATCAACCCTTCGTTTGGTGCATTCCCTTGCATAATGCCCATACTCGTTGCAATTGTAGCACCTCAGATTTGCTTTATTGAAGCTAAGCTTTATTCCTTTGCCACCATTCCAGTCCTTCTATCCTGTCTTTTCCATGAACTGCCCAGCTCTCAGGGCTGACATTCCCATCTGGTAAGACTCCAGGTCATCAGGGTTTACTTGATTCACATCATCAGGAGATAGATCAGTGGGAAGAAGTGAGCCTGCTATGAGTGCCTGGTAGCAACTCATTATCCCTACCCCAAGGGCAAAGCCGGGGTCTTTAGATAAAGCATTAACATCTAGAGAGACAACATTTGATGTTCCAAATGTACTCGACCCAGTGGCTTGAGCAATAAATCCCATTGAAGTAGACTGAGGGTTGTTTGGAGCGACAACTGGTTGAGAGATGAATGCTTGATTCAGTTGATTCATTAAAGCCCCGTTGCCAAGCTTTCTCGCCCTCTTCTGTTTCTTCTCTTCATATGCTCTAATGGTGGACATGAGCTCACTTAGGGGTGATGTAGACATTTGCACCATCTTTTCAATCAATTCAATGGTGATGTCCCAATTTGGTGGAAGAGAGTTGACCAGCTTTCTGTTGACCTCCACCTGTGTATATGTGACTCCAGCATCTTTCATTCCAGTAACTATCTTGATGAAGCGTTGAAGATGAGTTTCAATATTTTCACCAGGGATATAGTTAAACTCATTGAACAGTTCTCTTAAATTTTCTTTTCGAGATTCCTTCATATCATCATTTCCTTCGTAAGCGGCAACAAGGGCATCCCAAAGGGTCTTAGCGGAGGTGTATTCTTTGAAAGCTTCAGCAACTTCAGGAGATAGGGCCATGGTTAGAGCGGCCAGTGCCTTTCTATCTCGTTCCACCTTTTCCCAGTCTTCATCAAGCCATTCAGTTTTAGCTTTAGGTGTAGGTGGCTGACCCTGTGCCCCAGCAGTTGATGGGACAAAGTCTCCTACCTCGTTCGAACGCATGATCTTGGCATCATGGTAGTTGATGTAGTTCACGAACCGATACTTCCAGCTCATGAAATCCTTGCCAGACAACAGACGGGTGGTCTGGCATTTGTTCCGATTTTGGCGTCCATTTCCAGAGTGGCACTCGACAAGGTAGACATGTCAAAGGCCATTGCAGCAGAGATTTAAAAATGAATCGAATAGGGGTTTCCGGTCGAAAATGGCTTGATCGAAAAGTGCTTTTCGATCGGAAAGTTGCTGGTCAAAAAGTTTCGGGAGATCGAAAGGTGATGTATGGATCGAAAAGTCACTGAGGGGACTTTTCGATCGAAGAGCACGGTGGATCGAAAAGTCTGAAGATCAATGTAGGGAGGAATTCATAGTTGTTTTGTTTAGTTAACTTGTCTAGATTAGTTTCTTTGTAATGTTGATCTTTTGGTAGTCAGCGAAACTACCGAGCGAAACTGTTGTTTCGCTCGGTATCTAGATTAGACTGACTCAGTAACAGTTTCGCTTGGCCAGCGAAACTACCAGCGAAACTGTCTACTGATGTGTATAAATTGTCGCCTTTGTGCACCATCTTGTAACTTTTGCAACTTTGAGAACCCTAATACAGAAAATCTGATTATTGGTAAGTTTGGTGACGGCTAGGAGCATTTCATATCATCTTTGTAGCTTGTATTCATCTCTTATCTTTCTATTGGTTCAAGTTGTGATTGTTCAATACTAGAAACCCATTTTAGCTATTGAAAATCATCTATTGTTGTTATTTCATTGGTTTTCTTCTCAAAAACATCATCATTAGCACTGATTAAGATCAGTGAGGACCAACAATATGGTATCAGAGCCTTTGTGCTCTTGATTTTTGGTGTTTTTGAGTGTTTTTGGTAAAACTTTTGAAAATCTATTTGAATCTGAAATCTGATTGTTTTGGACTGAAAATTGGTTGTATATTGTGCGTTTTGATGTTCTGAAGCTTATGCAATCAACTGATCATTGTTTCATAGTGATTTGAGTTGATTGTTGATCATTTCTTCTTCAAAAATAGGGTTTTCTGTTCTGGGCGAAACTGCTGATTATACAGCGAAATTGTACCTTCAGACAGCGAAACTATCAAGCGAATCTGTAGTTTCTCTGCGAAACTACCGGGCGAAACTATTCTTTCGCCCTAAATCCGAAGCGAAACTATTGACTTTTTTCTTGAACGAAAGTTCAAACCAGTTTCCAGCGAAACTAGCTAGCGAAACTGTGTGTCATCGGGTATTTCCGAGCGAAAGTGCTGCCCGTGCATACAGCGAAACTAGTTGGCGAAATTGCTGAATTGGTTCATTATTCCCAAGCGAAACTGCTGGCGAATTTTTAAGTTCCAGCGAAATTATTCAGGATTTCCGAGCGAAATTGCTGGCGAAACTAATCAGATTGTCTTGTTCCTTGTTTGTTTGTGTCTTTCTTATTTCAGGCTGATTTAAGATGGCATCAGGTACAAATGCTACTGACACTGAAAGCATTGCTCCAAACCGACCACCGAGGCTGATCAACGGAGAAAATTTGAAGACTGGAAACGATGTCTGAAATCGTTCTTTCTGTACACCGATTACAATCAATGGTTGTCAATCGTCGATGGACCTCATATTCTAACCATCACTACTAGTGAAGTAACCCAGATCAACACCAAGCCGTCCTCCTTTTCTGAGAAGGATTTGAAACTTATTGATCGTGATCAAAAGGCTCTTGGTGCTCTTTCTCTATGCCTGTCACAAGAAATCTACAATCGTTTTGCTGAGCACACTGATGCAAAAAGTTTGTTTGACGCTCTTTGTGAGTTTTATGATGGCAATGAAGACCTTGTGAAGGACAAAGAAGCCCAAGCCACTAAAGAATTCAATTCATTCACAAGCATGAAGAATGAAAAGTTATTTGATTTGACAAACCGCTTCCTAACTGTATCAAGCAATCTGAAGAAATATGATGCGAAACTCACTAACTCTGAACAAATCAAGAAGCTGCTGGATGCTCTTCCACCCGAGTGGAGCATTCAGGTTCGCATGCTAAAACAAGAAAGAGGTTTCTCCGATTACAAGCTTATGGATGTAATTAACAAGCTTAAGTCTTTTGAGTTGGATGTTCAAAGGAGAGAGTACAATCAAACCATGGGTCCTACTAAAGTTTATTCTCCGAACTCAGCTCTCATCTCAGCTGTCATACCCAAAGGAGCCTCATCTCAAATTCAATCTGCATATCTTGGATCTGGTTCATCCCCAACTGCTTCCGCCGCTACTCAGCAAACATCCCAGATTTCACCTGAATACATGGGATTGTTCTCTTTGTTTACCAATAGTTATCAAGCTTTCGCTGCTCGAGAACTTCAAGGTTCGACACTGACTGCTGAGGATATGTACCAAGTTGATCCAGATGATTTGGAAGAAACTGACCTAAAATGGCAAATGGCCATGTTGACTGTTCGTGCTAGAAAATTCTTCGAACGTACTGGGAGAAACACCTTCAAGAATCAAAATGGAAGAGTTGGTTTCGATAAGGCTAAGCTTAGATGCTACAACTGTAAGCAACTTGGCCATTTCAAAAGAGAATGCCCAAGTCCAATTGTTACTGAACCGACCTCTGAGCCTTCAACTCGTGTCATTCCTATCACTGACAAAGCTGAAACCAAGCCAACCAAAGAAGTGGCTCTTCTGACTAACTTTGACTGGAGTTCGGAGGTCTCTGAAGCCGAGGAAGCCATCAATCAAGCTCTTGCAGCTCAAATTCATGAACAAAACAATGACCACACAGTTAACAACTGTGAGAAGGAAGAAGCTGAGAAGAAGATGAATGAGAAAACTGCAAGCACACCCGCTTGCACATGTGAAAAGGCTCTTGCTGCTGAAAAGGTTATAATGGATCTTTCATATGAATCTGTTCAAGATATGTGCTCTCATCCTTGTAGAATTCGTTTGATCGGCATCTACAAGGCAAATCGATTCTTGATTGACAACAACAACGAATTAAAAACCATGAACACCCAATTAAAGGAAAATGAAGCAAAATACTTTGTGAAATTAAATGAGGCAATGCATGAAAATGAACATTTAAAACAAACTCTTCTTGCAAAAAATGTTGAAATAAACATGCTTTCTGAAAGAGTTACTTTAGCCCAATTTGAAACCTCTCAACTTCAGACTAAGTTAGATAGATGGACCGTTTCTCAAATGAAAGTTGAAGAGATGCTCGTTAAACAACGAGGAGCTAAAATAAAAACCGGAATAGGTATGGAGAACAATGGGAATGTGCTTCCTAAGGTTTATCCTCCTCCTAGCACGCATTGTTATTCACCTAATCCGAAACCTCATCCCCTAAATGATTTAATTCCTAGTGATGCTAACAGTCTGCATGCAGGTCTAAAAGGAGTGAACCATAAGGAGATCAGGGAGGATTATGATAATGGATATGGTAACACAAGTGGGCTTGGATGCGGTAGTCTTAATTCTAAGGAGTCTGTTTCAAGTAGTACTTCGAATTCCAAGAAGTCTAGCTCAGACAGTAGTGTAGCTAGTAGTTGTTCTTCTTTAGATAGTGATAGTGATGAGTCAGCGTCTGTTAACCAAGAAAGTTTTGTTTCAAATGAAAATGATCAATGTCATGCAAGTACATCTCAAAACTGCTTCAATAAATTTCTTTCTAATCCAATTCCTTCTTTCACACCTATACGAATTTCAAAACCTACCGAAAATCATGTTTCTCAAAAGAAGAAATCATCGTTAAAAATAATGCAAAGATTTTAAATGATAAAACCAAGATAGATTTTGAAACCAACAGTGATTCTAATTCTAACACATCAGATTGTGAGGAGGAAAGGTTTTCAGAAACTTCCTCCTGCACAAGTCACAAATCTCACTGTTTCAGATGTGGTAAGGATGATCATGTTGTTAAACATTGCAAAGGAATCCTTGTCTTGTCGGAATTTGCCCTAGCAGTACCCCAAAATTCCCTGACCAGCATCTCATCAATGAGTACATTCGTCCTCAGGGCGTGATTGATTTTGCAAGTGTTCATCCCTGCCACAAGAGAGTAGAAAAGCTCCATGTGTTTTTCTGGCGGGTCTTCCAGATACGCTGGCATACAATGATCCTGCTCGTACTTTATGTCTTCGATAAGCATCTCTTCTGCCATCTGAGAAAGACAAGACAAATGCATCAGACTTGATCATTAACGAGCAATTATGATTATTAACCCTTAACGTTGTTCAACTGAAGTTCACATTTTACTTTAGGCAGTCATAAAATTTCAATTTGAACACCTTTAAGGAAAATAATTGAGTTTAGCACATGCTCACAAACACCGACAAATTTTATCTCAAAACCGTTCAATTTTAATGAGATCTCAAAATTATTAAGAGTTTAAGTCTTTAATTCTCATTTGAAAGAGTTTACGACTTAAATAAAGAGATTACGATCCCTTAACTGGGTTCACGATTGATTTAAAAACGGGCCCAATCGTAAACACTTGACCCAATCGTAAACAAGGTAAAACGGCCCAATTATGGGCTAATTGTTTCTATGATTTCGAAAGGACAGATGTAACGAGGGTTAAGCTTTCCTCGTTTGCCGAATCTGATGACACATTTCCAAGGTGACACTATCAGAATGACACGGTCTCCTTTCTCGAATTTCAATGGTTTATGGCGATTTGTCGGCATAGTTCTTTTGTTATTCTCTAGCGTCTTTCAAAGGGTTTTTTACTTGGAATCTTCTCTCGGTTGTTTCGAAGATTAGATCGGGACCTGTTAACTGGATGTTGCCAATTTTAGTCTAACAGAGCGGTGATTTGCACTTTCTTCCATAAAGTGCCTCGAATGGTGCGGCTTGAACGCTTGTGTGATAACTGTTGTCATAGGAGAATTCTGTAAGAGGCAGGTGGTCGTCCCGATTGGGTCCAAAGTCAATCACACGTGCTTGCAACCTATCCTTGAGCGTTTGGATGGTTCTCTCACTTTGGCCATCTGTTTGCGGATGGTAGGCAGTACTCATGTCGAGGCGAGTACCCAAAGTTTTCTAGAGAGATTGCCAGAAGTTGGCAGTGAAATGACTGTCACAGTCAGAATTGATAGAGATAGGCACTCCGTTTCGCGACACGACTTGTCACACCCCCAACTTCCACTAACGGAGTATACCGTGTGGGGTGTGATCCAGACCAGGATCCAAGTCTTTAGTTACAACCAAGCCATAGTTAAAGGGGGTAAACAGTCATGTATTACATCAAATAAATCAGAGTTTACATTTCCCAAAAATCAGCGGAAGCATTAAAAGTTTACAAAGTTGTTGTTTAGTGAAAATGATTACTAAAGTATCTGAAATACGATTTCCAAAAGGGTTTTACATAGGACAAAATACTGCCAACGCCCGTGCCATCCATGATCCTCCAAGCAACCTGAAAAGCATTCAACAATCAAGTGTCAGCCAAAGCTGGTGAGTTCACTAAAGCAGTCTACCCGTCACAAGCAGACCTAATGTTTATGAATAAAGACAGGTAAAACACAATCAATATCATAAGACCAGTAAATTCCATATCGTAGGTAGCTAGCCTATAGTTATGTACACCTGAAATTGTTCGTAACCGAAGCTGACAATGTATTGATAGGGAAAACCTATGAACCTTGCCTTCCCGTGTCTTGAAGGATCACGGAGGGTAGGCTAACATTGGTCTCAGTCCGACCGCCAGTCGGGAGGGTGCATCCCGTGCACCGCTGAGCGGGGGTGTCAATCCCCAGTAGTACTACTCAATATTACCTCGCTACTGTATATTAACGGCTCGAATGTAAGGACTTTTTAATAAATAAGTTCAATTCAGTGTCACATATGATATTATGTCGGAAATTTACCCAGTAAGAAAACCTTACCGTTTGGGTCACCATCCTTACCGGATGTAACCACTTGCGCGTTATCGTCCCTGAACGGACATAACAATAATATAAATGAACTCACCTTAGGGTGCACTGGTACCTAGCACTTGGTTCAACAGGTTGGTCAAAGTCAACCTATTCGGATAAATATGGCCTAATCAAATTAGAAAGTGTCGCCAGGACAATAAGTAACACGTAAGCATCTAAACATGTTTCATGCGATCATACAAGTCACATAATGCGCATACAAGTCTCAATTTGGGAGAAAATCAAGAAATTGCAATCCAAGTCAAAGTTTTGCCAAAAAGTCAAACTTCAAGCATTTAACTAGTGACATAGCTAAAATCCACAATACTTGGAGTTAACTCCTTAAATTTTACAGGCATATACTACATGTCATTTAGGAATTGTAGCAAAAAGAATCAACTAAAAATGTTGAGAAACGAAGAAGTTATGCACATCGAAAGTTGGCATATTTTAGCATTTAGCAAACTAGTCAAAGGAAATGAAAACTTGCATATCTCATTCAAAATTTGGAATTTATGAACCAACATCTCCAGATCTTACTTTTAATATATAAACATCATTTACGGATAGCAAACACACCATTAGAACAAGATTAACATGCTCAACCAAAATGAAAAGTCCACTTTTCACAGAAAATGACAGCTTTGAGTACCCGACTTGCAGCTGTGTTTTGAGTGACCAAACGGAGGTTTTAGAAGGTGTGCGAGTAGCCGTTGTAAAGCTAAGACACAATACTTTACTAGGGAAAAAGAATCAACTGATTTCGATGAAAATTGAGTAAGTTATGACAGCTGCAAGTTGACCAAAAATTCTGGTCAAAGCTGTTAGAAATTTCCAAGTTTGCCCATGACTAGCATTTCAATTTTATGCTAACATTTGATCAAATTAACACCTACCAACAAATTTATAATCAACATAACACGTAATTTCTGTCATGAACAAGATCATACCATAACCATATCAAAATCTCATCATGTGGCTAGCAAATATGCACATTACAAGTTGACCCATTTTGCATAAAGTTAACTAGTTTATGAAGATTTGAAAATGGCATAACTCACTCAAATTTTGGGTTTTAAACTTCAAATGCTCCAGATCCTACACTTAATATATATACCACAATTCCAAATAGCAAACACCTCAATATACTAAGGTTTACATGTCCGACCCGTTTGGAAAATCTACTTTTTAAGTTTCTTAACAGCTTTGCATACCAGTTTTGTAACAGCAGTTTGGGTGACCAAACGAAGGTTTTAGAAGGCGTGTAAATAGCCGTTGTAAAGCTAAGACATCCTACTTTACTAGGGAAAAAGAATCAATCAGTTTCGAGCAAAATTGAGTAAGTTATGGCTGCTGCAAGTTGACCCAAAATTCTGGTCAAAGCTGTTAGAAATTTGGTGTTTGCAAAAGTTATGGTTTTTGAGTTTTAGCATCCAATTGATCATTCAACTTCTACAAACAAGTTCATAATCATATTAACATGTAATTTCTGTCCTAAACACGTTCATATCAAAATCATATCAAGATCATAGCAAATTGTGAACATGTGGCTAGCATACAAGCATATTTCACTCAAAACTCATAACCAAACACCCACCAATCATTTAGAACACCAAGAACACATTCTAACCCTCAATTTCCAGATTTAAAACCCTTCACAAATCTGTCCCAAAACATGAACTAGCATATCATAACCTAAATCAAGTTTCATGAGCATACAAACTACGCATTTAGCACAAAAACACCAACACTTACACATGCAACCAAGAATTTTCGAATTCAAGAGTTAGGGCTTACAAAAGTTTGGGGAAAATCGCAGGTTGGAAGAGATGGGAGGAAGAAGAAGCTTGCTTGAGTGTTCTTGTAGCTTGATTGAACTTCCAAACTCCGAATTTTGCTCCTAGATGCTTGATTTCGCGAAATTTGCAAGTGGGTATGTGTGTGTGTGCGTGAATCGTGAAGAAGAGAGGGAGAGAGGGCTGAGATCGTGAAAGTGAGGAGGAGGGAGGAAGAGGGCAGATTTGTTTAAGGGAAAATTACAGCTTTAGTCCCTCAAAGTCCCCTTTTAGACATATAAGCACAAAACTCAAATAAATGGGTTTTTAACTAAAAACTTGTGAAGTAAAAATTCCAAAATGTTTCTAATTGTTTTTTTTTAAACTCATTTAACATGTAATGTTTAGTCGGGTTACATAAATTTAACATTTATAAATAAAATTCCGAATTTACACACAAAGCCCGGTTACGCATAAAAATGCAAATTTTCACAACTAAGATATAAGGTCACGAAATAAGTTCAAGAAACAAGTTACTAAAGTTAATTAGCAAGTACACATAAATAAATATGAAACCATTCAAATAACGGGTCTCGGGTTCGTTAACGGAACTAACGGAACTAACGGAAAAACTTAACGGAGTTAACGGAAAAAGTTAGCGGAGTTAACTTGGAAGGTTGCAATTGTCACACGACTTCTTTCATATAGGTCTTGGTTCGCTTCTCCATGTTGTCGGTCTCCTTGATTGGCAGGAAGTGCGTTGATTTCGTTTTTCGATCTACTATTACCCAAGTAGCATCGCATCCAGGTCTAGCTCTTGGTAGCTTGGTGACGAAGTCCATAGATATCTCTAATGGGGTCGTGGGAGTACTCTAGTTCTTGATAGCTTCTACCTTAGAGGGATCTACGTGAATAATCTTGTTATTGATTACTTGGCCTAAGAAATGAACTTCGCGTATCCAAAAGTTGCATTTGGAAAAAAAAATTGCGTACAGTTCTTCCTTCCTTAGTAATTCCAGGATAAGACTCAGATGTTGCTCGTGTCCTTCCTTACTACGTGAGTAGATCAGGATATCATCGATGAACACGATAACAAACTTATCCAAGTAAGGTTTTCACACACGGTTCATTAAGTCCATGAACACTGCTGGTGCAATGGTCAAATGGCATTACTAGAAACTCGTAGTGGTCGTAGCGTGTTCTGAACGCTGTCTTTAATACGTCTTCACCTCTCACTCGAAGTTGTTGATAACCTGATCTTAGGTCGATCTTGGAGTAGTAGCTTGATCCTTGAAGTTGGTCAAACAAGTCGTCGATTCTTGGTAATGGATAACGATTCTTCACTGTCAGTTTGTTCAGATCTCTATAGTCCGTGCACATTCGAAATGTGTGGACTTTCTTTTTCACGTACAGTACCGGTGCACTACAAGGGGAGTGGCTTGGTCAGATAAATCCTTTATCTAACAACTCTTGTAGTTGGCTAAATGGTTCTTGTATTTCGGATGGTGCAAGAAGGTAAGGGGATTTGGTGACTGGGACGGCTCCGGGTGCTACTTCGATGCGGAATCCTACTTGTCGAAGGGGTGGTAAATCGGACAAGTCTTCAGGAATACTTCTGGAAATTCGTGGACCGTTGGTACGTCTTTAACATGTTTCTCCTTAGGCTTCTTCTCCGTGACGTGTGCTAAAATGGCATGGCATCCTTTCCGAAGGAATTTTCGTGCTTTCATACTAGATATGATGTTTTAGCTAGGCCTCACTCCTTTCGCCTTGCACGTTAAGAGTGTTTCCGTCTGCTAGTGGCACTCGGACTATCTTCTCGTGATAGACGATTTTGGCATGGTTCTAAGCTAACCAATCTATTCCGATGACAACGTCGAAGTTTCCTAACTCGACTGGCATTAAGTCGATGTCGGACGAATGTTCGAAGCGTTCTATTGGACATATTTTGTAGATATCTCCAGTTTCTATTATCTCACTATTTGCTAATTCTACGGTGAACTTACTGTCTAAGGCAACGGGGGCGATTTCAAATATTTAACTAAATTCGATAGACATGAAGTTTTTAACAGCACCAGTACCGAATAATACGGAGGCATAATGGTGGTTGACTAGAAACGTACCCGTCACTACGTTGCACGATTGGAGTTCTAGTTCTTTGCCTTCGGGCAGTCCCTCTTCCAATGACCGTTGGCACCACAATTGAAGCATGCGCGATCTGGGCAATTGCGAGTAATGTGGCCCTTGGCCTTGTAGTGGGTGCAAAACATATTTCCAAAGTCGAGGGTGTGGTGAAGGTTGCACTTGTTCCACAAGGGTGCGTCACCAGTGTAACTTGACCGTCTATGCTCCTATACGGGGGCAGTAGCAGCATAGATCTTCACCGGTTCCGGGCTCTTCTCAGGAACTTCTTCCAAGTTCTTATCGTTTCTGCTCTTCCAGAAATCTCTTTTCCTTTTGTTGTCTTGCTTCTTTCCTGATGAGGTGGTCGCACTGACCTCTGCGGGTTTGATTTCGGTATTCTTCCTAGCAAAGGCTACACCCTGGCAGGTGGCTTGGTATACTAGGCTATGTGCTAGACGCACGGCTTCTTTGAAAGTAGTTGGTTTGGATGCAAGGACGTTTCCTTGAATGTGTGGCGCAAGTCCCCAAATGTATCTTTCAATCTTCTTGTGTGGTGGCGTAACCATGGTCGAGCAAAGATGGGCAAGTTCTCGGAATCGTTTGGTGTATCCAGCGACGTCAGAACCGTTCATGGTTAGTCCCCAAAACTCTGCTTCGAGTTTGTTTAGTTCTTTGTGAGGACAGTATTCGTCTCGCAAAAGTTGCTTGAGTTCATCCCATGTCATGGCGTAGGCTAGGTCTGTTCCCATGGCATCGGCGTGGGAGTTCCACCACGTTAATGCGCCATCGATGAACGTACAGGTGGCGTACTTGACCTTATAGCCATCGGGACAATAGCTGATGCGAAACACGGACTCGGCCTTCTCGAACCATCGGATCAAGCCCACGGCACCTTCCGTGCCATTGAAGTTTGTGGGTTTGCAGCTCATGAAGTCTTTATAGGAACACTCACGTGGACCGCGGGGTGAGTTGTGTTGCCTATCGTGTTCTCATTGTGTTTCACTAGTGGCGACTGCTTCAGTGACTCGTTGAGTGATTAGCGCCTCGATGTCGGCGGCATTCATCACTGGTGGGGGCGTGTTGGTTCTAGCATTACGTCTAGGAGGCATGTTCTACTCTAGGCTTTCTAAGTGATGAGATATAGGATAATTCAGATGGTATATATATATATATACATAATTACATACATATATAGAATGTATAGGATCGTATATATAAGTATAATATCACAACATCACAACCAACCATTGCATAACCATAAGCGTTACCATTAGCATTACATACGAATTTTTACATACAAGAAACAAAATATTCAAGTTATAGTCAAGACAACATCATTTATATCTAATATAAATAGTGCTAGGGGTGCTCTGACCCGTCAAAACATACATATCCGAATTTGTTTCCCAAAATGTCAAAATTTGTGGACGTTCGTCCACAGTGATGTAATACCTAAAAAGGTCCTGCTGGGGGTTCTGGTGGTGCTAGAAGTGCTAGGGCTTGGAAGATGGTGGTGAGGTAGGCCTGGTTGGCGGCGATGTAGTTCTCCAAAGAGATGGCTCGATATTTCAGATGGTCTTATAGGATGAAGGTGTCGGCGTTTAAGCTATAAACTACAGTAAACTGGGCCATCATTGTGTCCATATCGGCAATGGTAGAGGCTAGGACCTCTTCTACTAAGGTCACTCGCATATCAATCTCCATCAGATCCTTAGAAGACGGCGCCTCGGCGATGTCGATCTTCATTGTATCTAGCCTATTCTCGGGGCGGCGGATGCGGGCTACGAGGAGCGGGACTGTCTCGCTGACAGGCTCCCTGGTCAGAGGTGGGATACTCAGGAGTGTGGAGGCCATAGTGGACGACTCTCCGACCTCGTGAGTGCTAGGGAGACCTTTACTGATACGCCACTCTCGTAGGGCGTTGAAAGGAATCCAATAGCGTCGGGCCTCGGTCATCCGTTTCCGCTTCGGAGCGGGCTGGTCGGGATGATTAGAAGAGGCGGGGCGTTTCTCAAGGAATCCCACGGTTTTTCGTGGCTGTGTAACCCTGTCTACCGTCGTCATGGATACGACGATATATTCCATGTGCCCGGGTACGGCTAGGTGAGATATCCGGATCCTCATGCACGTGAGGAACCTCGGTGGAGGTAAGAAGTGCACTGGTAACTGCTATAACGACGTCGGCTTCGGCTATGGCGATAGCGTTGGCAGAGAGATGTGCGGTGATGGCTCGAGAGGCAACCTCGTTAGGCTCCTCGGCGATGTCGTCTGATGTCTGATGGTGAACTACGCTGGTAGCGTGCTCCGCAGGTAGGATGTATGTGGCAGTAGGTGTAATGTCGTGCGGTGTAGAAGGTGTGTGTTCTGGTGTAGATGCACTATGCTTTGCCCCGGAAGATATGCAAACGACTTGCTCTGAAGTCATCTCTGCGATACATGTTCCAAGACAACATAATTTCAGTAGCAGTTATATATATATATATATATATATATATATATATATATATATATATATATGCAAAGTAAAGTAGTAAATATACACATAAATAATAGTAAAGGTACACATAAGTTTATGACACGCATTTGAATATGTGTACCTCATGATGTTGGTAGCGAGTCTTGTATGCAAATGGAAGTCTCGTAGAGCGGGCTATAGTCTAGGTTTCTTTGTTTTTGTTTCCTAGTTCGCTATAACCACGGCTCTGATACCAATCTGTCACACCCCGATGTTCCCGATTACGTGGGCGTGTGACGTTATGGGGTCATAGTCGTGGATACAAGGAACGACCTCTATCAGTTTTGTTTACATTTGAAAACCAAGTATGTTATCAAAGTTGAAGCGGATTGTATAAAAGATAACATTGTCTTACAATACTGAAACAAGAACGTTATGATAAGAAATACGATTTTTCATGATTTATTTAGATAGTAAAAGGTGACCATGACTCTATTCCTAATGCAGGCCCTGTTGTTTGACATACTTCCCATTTGCACACAGAGAGAGATCTTAGTTACCTAAGAAATACATGAGTTTTGAAAGGGTCAACGTAATGTTGGTGAGTTCACAGGTTTAGGACTCTACAAAATGTATTTGTAAAACAGTTGATGATATACAAGATATTATAATGGTTTACTCGTCGTTGCATTGATCTACCTGTTCCTTGATTTCAAACACTAACAGATTTACCCACATATGGTAACTTCCCCTAAGAAATACCAATGGAATAGAATAACTGACATGTACCCCCAGACATGTATGCATGGAGTCAGAACTGGAGCGACCAGATAGGACAGGGTTGTCAACCCAAATAGATCTATTCACTAGTTATCGTTTCGTTACAGGAACTAATTGAAATCAATTGTTGGTGGGATTTGTAGCAATATGTTGTATAACAAATTACTATGAAGGGGTATGAAAGAACATATAATCAATAAGGCGTGACAGTTGTACCATAATATCAAGTAAAAAGATTTGTTTGATCACGATTTCTCCCCCATAGTATTTAAACAGTTTTAAAAGAAAGGGGCCGTGAGACTCACATGTTCCAGGTGAATGATCGTGATAGCTAAGACGAGCTGTAAGTAACCGATGTCCTAATAGACATGATTTAGTCCCTTGGTTTAGTTTGAATAACGTTCTGTTACCCAATGATCCTGGTCGAGTCTTGACAACTTATTCCTGTTTGTATGTTTGGAAAACACGTTCATAACGTTTATTAGTTGTATAAATATTTAGACTTGCTATGATATTTAAAACAATAAACATGTGGATTCGAAGTAAATAATTATTAGTCAAATAATTATTTAAAGATTTGTAAGGATATATAATAACATATATATTTATTTTACATCTCAAACATTGCGATAAATAATATGTATTATTTACTCCGTTGTTTGATTCATATTTGGTCCTACGTTCGTAGTTATTGATAAGTAACTACACGTATAAGTTACAAATTACTATTCAAATAATTGTTATAACTTGTGTAAGAAAACGTTGATAGTTTTAGTCATAAGGAAGTTAATAACTTTACGATGGAACTTTGATGAAAATAAAGTTAGTTTATTATTTTTGAGTTCGAACGTATATATATACATCGTGAAAATAAATGTTTTATTTTCCTTGTATTTGTGTCGTTACTTTGAAGCATGTTATAATAGTAGGTACTATTATTATTGCGGCTTCGAGAACTTTGTTTGATAAAGTTTTCCAATGGTTTAAGTTATACAACTTTTCTTTAAAACCGATTGATTACTCAAAACATTTATTTTTTAACAAACGCCTGAATGGTTCAAGGTTTTAGGAAAAATAGGGTTTTGAATGAAACATGACATAAAATATAGTTAAGCCATGGCGACGAAATAAGATCGAAAGAGTTTTGGTTCGTCGTGTTTGTTTGGTTAACTTCGTTCGATCGTTGCAAATTTCTATTGTTATTTTTAAACAAAGATCTCTTGTTTATTTGGAAAAACAATATAAGTCTTTTATCAAACCTTTTGATCAATTTTTAACTTATAAAAGTGACTAACATTTTTAGAAAAATTCGTTAGGTTCCGCTTGTAAATAGGTTCTAAACCATTTCTTCGTGTCGTTCATTTCACCAACAAATCAAGTCATATAATGTCGTTTAAGCTCGGTTTAACAATAATAACATATATATAAGATTAAACTTAGATAGTTGCTATATTTGACTTTGTTTAATTAGTCAACGTTTAGTAAAAAAAAATGAGGTAAGTATAAGTTACCATTTCTTTTTAGTTGTTAAGTGTTTATTAGTGTTTAAGAAATCTAATGATTTCTTTTAACTTTGTATAAACATTTTAGGCTTTCGGATGACCATTTTTACTAACATAAAATCATAACAATTTCGTGAATCAATCTCGGGTTTAGATACTTGTGGGTATACCATTCGGCTCATCACCCGGTTTTTCTAACCACGAGACCCACAATGTGACAATATAAAGCCCCGAGAGCATCACGTTGCAGTTCGATTCAAGAAATGTAAAAAGAAAGTAAGAAAATTCATCATTTTTTGTGGGTTTTTAACCCGGAATTCGAGTTGGATCATCAAGACTCAAATGGGACTTTTGGGTGAACTTTTAAATCAAAGAAATGAAAGGAAATGGGTCTTAGAAGCTTACGACTAGCAAGCAACAAGAAATGGTGACGGTGGTCAAAGGTGGCGGTGGTAATCGGTGTTGGTGGTGGCAGTTGATGATGGTGGTCGGAGATGATGATGACGGTGGTGGTGTTCAACGATGATGATGATGGTGGATGGTGGTGATGATGACTGTCGACGGTGATGGGGATGGTGGTGGTGGCTCACGGTTGCGACACGGGTGGGAGGAGCCGAGGGATCTGTGGCGGCGGCTGGGGTGCGGTGCGACGGACCGAACGGCGGTAGCAGGAGGCTGTAATGGCGGTGGTGGTTGTCCGGCGGCGTGAGGGAGGAGGCGGTGGTGGTATTCGGCCGGCGGTGAGGAGAAAGAGAAATGGTGGAGTGGTTTTGTAATGGGGGTTGTGTACTAGGGTGGTATTGGGGGGACGGTGGTATTGTACTAAATCCCACATGTTTAAATCTTTTGGAAGATTTACTAGACATTTTATTAACCATGGTTAGGTTAGGAGACTAGCCTTGGTTAGGACATGAGTTAGTTAGATATTTTAGTGGTTATGTATTTAGGTGGTATTAGTTTTATAAAAACTAACAACTTCACCCGGATATTTTATGAAATTATGAAATATAAAAATATAAAGTTTCATAAAATATTACTAAAAAGTTGACGAAAACTTTGAATGGCTAAAAATTGTAAAAACGGTTGTCGGGTCGGTATAGTTCGTGTCAGGCCGGTATGCGGGGCTTTCTCCGATTTTCACGTGGTTTGTTTTGTTATTCACCAAAATTAGTCGGGATCGATATGTTTGAGTTTTATATTGTCGGTTGACTCGTCGGGTCATGTTTTTGGGCTAGGTTCGTTCGTTTCACGTTATTGGGCCATGTCTGGCCCAATTCGGTATACGGGCGATTCATACCGAATCGTCCTACCGCTTTGGTCGAGACAGGTTTCTAAATTAGTTACGAGGCTTCAATATTGTTAAACAATTATTGTTTTGGTCGTAAATTAATTATTTAGAAATTTTAGTTTTATTTATTTTATTTGCTCGCGTACCGCGTTCAGAAAATAAATAACTGTTTTGATCTGTTTCGAGCTCGAATATTTTATACTATTAAAACTAACTAGAGTTTTGAATAAAATGTTCGCTCAAAGACCTTGTCGAGTGTCGGTGTGATTTCTCACGACACTGTTTCGGTAAAATATAAAAGTCATTTTATATTCTCAATTTTTCTTGTTATTAAAGTTCCACCGATCTCGTGGTGAACTTTTGATTTTGTTATGGGTTTGTTCTTCTAGTACAAACGTGGGAATTTGTCAAGGGTGGACGTTTACGTGCACAATATTTACTAATATTAATACTATTTCACGTTAGGCACATGTATATATGTATATATATATATATATAGTCAAAGTATAGGTTTGACCCGTTATTTTCGGAAGGGTTGTCACAAAATGGCTCTTGTTCCAAAGCACCAAAAGGGTCTGCTGGAAAATCTGATGTTAAAGGAACATCTAAAGGTTTTGATAGAAATGTGAAATGGATTACTTAACGATTGAAAGGATACGATAAGATGTATAGTGATAAGGAATTTCCATTGAACGTGATCAATCCGGACTTGATTGACAAAGTTTTTAAGGGATGTTATGGTCCGAAGTATGATCCAAATCAGACTAGTGTGCCATGTAGGTGGAAAGATGGTAAAATTATTATACCAAATTGCCCACTAGACTCTGATCAATTTGTTTCAGATCATTCTAATCATCATGCTGACCATGTTGTTAAAAATGGGAAGAAATCATTCAAGAAACCAACTTTTTCTCAACCACCAAAAGCTGATAAACCAAGTTTTCCTGATAGTGCTATAACTTTTAGAAAACCAAACAGATTCTTTCAGAAAACCCGATTTCATGATGAAGGTTTTTATGATAGCTTTGGTTTTGGGCCGAATCCACCAAATTATGGTAGGGGGGCCATCTTGGTTTGGACATGGTTCCAGATATGATGCTGGACCATCCAGTTATGGTGGTAGAGGGGGTTTTTATCAAAATTTTGATGATAATTGTCATTCGGGAAATGAATACTTTGATGATGATTTTTGTCCTAAGAATGAAAATGGATACGATTCAGGTTTTTATTGTGATTTTAACAGTCATCAGGTTTCTTATCCTCAAAAGAAAATTTTAAAACAAAAGAAACCAAAGCCTGTTATTGAAACCATTTACGATGATGGTACGGTTGAAGAATTTGGAAATCCCATTTCAATTATAATCACCGATCGTCGTCGTTGTTATAAATGCAAGAAGCGAGGACATATGTACAAATAATGTCGATTGTTGAAAGGAAAATATGACAAGTCTGGATCAGTATCTGATGGATATCACACTGATAAACCTGCATCTGCTGAACCTAAAAAGAAAGTCAAATTTGTTGATAACAAAGGTTTGGTTCATGGTGACCTGAAACCGTCAATCACAAAATTCAAATCTGCAAAACATGATAAGAAATTTGATGGTGAATCTGAAAAGACTAAATCCATTTTAAAAAAAAATTTGAGTCATCATCGATTCAGCAGAGAGACCAGTGGAAACCTAAAGGTTCTTCCACCGTAGGTGTCAATTTTGTGTAGTACACCGGATGAACCAAAGCTTCAAGCTTGGGTCCTTCCCGAACTAATTAATTTCCTTGATTTGTATAGGGAGCTCCAAGACGGTCCATGAAAAATCTATGGGTAGTCAACAGTGGAGCGACCCGGCACATGACAGGTGACATTTCCTTGCTCCACGAAGTCAAACCATACAATGGAGGAAGTGTTACCTTTACAGGAAATAAAGGTGGTGAAATTACGGGTATTGGCAAATTTACCAATGGTGCGATAACATTCAACCGAGTTGATATGTCAAAGAGTTAGAGTACAATCTACTCAGCGTTTCCCAAAATTATGATAAGCAGTTTACAACGACTTTCACAGGGAACGAGTGTTTAATTCTGAAACCCGGATTTGAGATTCCCGAAGACTTGATAGTTATGCGAGCACCTAGATTGTCCAATTTGTATGTTATGGACATGAGTTCTGCTAAAGCTAATGTGGTTGGTCAATGTTTCGTATCTAAGGCTTTCGAAAGAGATTCAGTTCTCTGGCATCGTCGCATGGGTCATATTAATTATAGAAAGATGAATGAATTGGTTAGGAAGGGCCCGGTTGAAGGAGTCCCGAATAATTAGTTTATTTTCAATGACGTATGTGTGACTTTCAAGAAGGGAAACAAAAGAGAAATTTCTCATTGTTAGAGCATATTATGTCTCGTGTATTGTATCTAGATTAGAGCGAGTCTGTGAGTTGTAGTGGCAATATCAATGATGCCGTACCAACTGGTACGCTGTACCAATTGGTACACCCGTACCAATTGGTCCACCAGTTGGTACGCAAGACAAATTGTCACTAACTATAAATACCGTGTGTTAGAATGATAGCTTAACACTTCTGCCATTTCTACACCTTTCTCTGTGTGTTCTAGCGAGAGAAACTAGAGAGACTTCTTTTTAATCTTCAAGTGATTCAATAAGAATTCTCTTATTTACTTTCTCGTTTCACTAGATTGATTAAAGCATGCAGTAGTAAGATCGTATCTCGGTTTTACAAGTGGTATCAGAGCATTTAGTTGCTCTACTGCTGTGTTTTTTTATCAAAATTCGGATTTCTAGTGAGAGAAAGTGTGTCTTTATTCGTTTTTCATTAATTTTTCTCCATTCCCTAGTGTTTCTGAAGCTAAAAATGATTTCTGAACGTTCCTAAAGTGTTTTCGCACCTCACTGTATCAAATTCCAGTCGAAATTGTCAAAGTTCGCGAAAATCCGTCAAATTCAGCTTCATACGTTGTTGGTACGCCATATGAACTGATGGTACGCTTGTGGTACGCGACTGGTATGTTTTTGGTCCGGTTTGGGTATTTGGTACGCTGGTTTTTCTTGGTCCACAGCTTGGTACGTTGGCAGAAAAGTGACGTTCACTAAAACTGACGTAACTTGAGAATCGTTAAGAGTTACGGAACCCAATACCAGCCAAAACGACCGTCTCGACAAGATCTAGACTTTTACCCGCCTAAAGGCTAGTACCCTCCATTTTGATACCCAAAATCCTCTTGGAAGACCTTCATTTTTTAGTTCGAAGTTTTTGAAGTATCATTTTCGGTGAAAATGTCTGATTTTCAAGCGTTCGCTGCTATGCAAAGTGCAATGCAAACGTTGCTCAACTTTGATAATGTAAGGATCAATTTAAACCCTCACGCGATATCTAGACTAGTGAAACCGTGCGGAATCCGGTTTAACTAGTTGATTCAAGAAACAATGAAAGATGATAATAATCGAAAAGTACTAAAAGCAAGAAATAGTAAACACAAACCAATTCGAAGAAAACACTTAGATTGATTACTGATTGCTTGCTACACCTTGATCGAAATTCACAGGGAGAATTTCGATGACACCACCAGTCCAACACACAAACGACTAGCAACCCTAACTTGACAAAAAGAAGTTCTATATATAGTTGAGATTGACTTGGTAAGCAAGTCAATCTCCTAAAGAATTTCGAACCCCAAGTCCCACTCTATACAATCCGGACCCAAACCCACACACATGTTAGCCCAAGTACATATTAATACTAGCCCAAAAACATTAAACAAGCCCAAAATTATCTAATGCAAAAGCCTCAATTTTTTAGGTCTTTACAATCTTCCCCTAGGCTTTAGCATTAGACAGTCTTCACATCCGGAACTTCTTCGACATATTTACTGTTGCGGGATCATACCATAGTTCCTTGTTCACAATTTCAGCTACTGCCCGAGTGTAACACTTTGCATATTCCTCAGTGTCTTGACTACACTCAATCTGATGCGTTGCTAAAACCATAATGTCTTTCTTGTGGAATCTCATCAGATGATGAACTTCCATGACATCAATAGTCTTTGACTTGTAGAGAATCTTGGCTTCACCGGAGTAATCACTATAAGCCCAGGTCTGGAAATCATGCAGGCAGTCTTCAGGATGTCTCATAGGAAGAGGTATCGTCTTTGTCTTGTCAGTAGGTGGATACAAGACATTTGTGTACTTCTTGAGCTTTTCACCTTCCTTCCCTGGGATACTTTTCTTTCCATCCCACTTGAAAACACTCCTGTATTTCTTCACATACGACTTCTTGTGAGGAAACTCCTCAAACCTCTTGAACTTGCTCCTCACAGCCTTTTCCAGTTTCTTATAGAAGTATGTGGCTTGATCATTGTTTGACGGATTTGAAAATGGAGCCTGATAAAGCATGGTCAAATCCACATTCGTCCAGGAATAAAATTGAGTCCAGCTCTTGTAGTATTCTAAAGGATACTGACCCCTTCTTCTCACAACAAACATGTTCTTTTCTCCACCAAACATCCAGGTTTTAACAGGTGCAGTAATACCTTGCTTATCATGAAAATGTTCACCCAACTGGATTAGATACCTTTCAGGTGGATATGCAAATGTCTGTGACTCCCAACCTTCATCAAAATCAGAAGCTGGAACCGTCATGTAATCTCTATCCCTGGTATCCTTATCTTCACTTGAGGCATCAGGTAAAACTGGTTGAGTTTCTTCAGGAATATCAGCTTCAAAATCAAATACTGGTGATTGTGAGGAATCACCAGTACCTGAACCTCCTTCAACTTTATCTCCTTGTCTTGATTTATCTGAACTAAGCTGCCTGATCAGCTTGTGAAGTTCTCTAAATTGCCTTGAGAATTCTCTGTTTATCTTCTTTTGATTCTCCAATTCAGTATTGTGAACCTTCTGAATGTCAATTAGATCACCAATGATCTCACTTTGAGTAGCAGTCTGAGCTTTCAATTCTTCTATCTCTGCTCTGAGTTCCCTCTCCAATCTGAACTCAGGGGTTTCTACAGCTTTTCCCTTGTCTTGGGCTGTGGGCTGAGAAGAAGACGGACCAGCACTTGAACTTGTGACTGGTGGTACATGAGAATCCAGTCTTCTTCTCCTTGGGTCACTAGGGCCTTCTCTGTGGTGTGGTGTAGCAGTTGACACAGTCTCAGTCATGTCAGTCAAATCATCTGTAACAGAAGCACCGAGGGGAGGATCCTCTGTGGCTTTCCGTTTTCTGATCAATGGAGTCTCAGTTGTCTCTGTCTCTACTTCCCCAATGTCAATATCATCCAGATAAGTATCATAGTTAATAGACTCATCACCTTCAAAGTTAAGTGCTCCTATCCTCACATCATTCAAATCAAATTCTTCCCAATCAGAATCATCAGGAAGATCAACCACTTTCTGTTGAGGAGGAGGCATATAGTGTTCTTCTTCAACAGATGCATTTCTGTTAACAGGAACCTCTTCTCTCACAATCTCTGCAAACTCTCCAAACTTGTCTCCAAACGGCATCTTATCCGACAACTTCTTCTTCGGATTTATCATAGGAAACACTTCAATACCCATAGGCTTTGTGTCATGGGTGTCATTGGTCTTTCTCAGGTTTGGGTATCTTGAATCCAGAACAGACTGAATAAACCTGGGAACAGCAGCAAACTTCTTATCTCTTGACACAACTGCTTTCACATCTTCAAAAATCATCCTAGACCAGTTGAACCGAACACCTCTGATTAGTGACACCATTGCATGGGTGTGCACCTGGTTCAGCTGATCTGTGGAGCTCTTCTTTGCAATGACACATTTTTGCAAGTAATGTGCCAGCATTCTCCAGTACGGCGGAATAAGAGCTTTCATGGTGGGAGGAGATATTGTGAGGTATCCCATTTCCTTTAAACATTGGGACACCATCTCCTTGTCTAGCAAAGTGGAATCAGCAGCTACATCTTTCAGTCTGAGTGCCTGTCTGAAATTCTCTTCAGTTAAGATTACTTCAGTATGTTGAATCTCAGCAACTATCTGCTTTCCATCTTCAGAAACCTCTGCTGTCTTCCAGAACTCTTGTTGCATCCGTTTGCAAATCACCGGGTTTGTTGTGAGAGCAAAGTGTAAACAACACTTCTTCAAACCAGCAATCATTGACAGATACTTCTCTCTGTATTCTGCAGGAGGATCCAGCAAATATGCTACCTGATTGTGATCCTTTACAAACTCCAAATCCCTGCGCTCACACACACAGATAAACAACCAAAACACACAAAACATTCATTAGATTAGGGATTTCCTGAAAAACGGACAGCATAACGGCTTAAAATTGAATGAAAACCATCGAAAAATATCATCCGGTACCTTTCCGATCGAAAAATAGGGTTTTCGATCGGAAAGCTTCCATCTGATCGAAAAGTCATTTGGTTACCGAGATCCCTGATCGAAAAGTCTATATCTCCCGATCGAGAAGTCAGACTCCCTGATCGAAAAGACTCTGGTCATCGATGACCGTTGATCGAGAAGTACCTGTCCCGATCGAGAAGCCTTAGCTTCTGATCGAGAAGTCCTGGTCATCGACAACCATCGATCGAAAAGCATCAGCCCCGATCGAGAAGCCTAAGCTTCTGATCGAGAAGCCTATCTCATCGATCGAAAGGTGTCAGGGCTGATCGAAAAGCACGAGGGGCTGATCGAAAAGCCCCTAACCCGATCGAAAAGTGTCGTCTCCTTCACAACGAACCTGCAACTTTCTCAAACACATAATTTAGCATGATTCAACAGTTATAACTTCAACAATACATGAGCAACTCAAAATTTTCACCCGTCCCAACCACTGTTACCCAGTAAAATCAACAATAAAGGACATACTCGAGTCGATCAACCGGGGGTCGAGCAACGCACTTCAATCGAGGTGCCATTGCACAAATCGAGCACAGGGGTGTGTTCAGTGGAGGATTCCGACAAGAGAGGTGGTGTCGGACGATGTCAGCGGTGGCGGAGGAGGGTGAATCGGAGGGGGTCAGCGGCGGCGAAGCAGAGGTGGAATGGGGACTGTGAAGGTCGGATGGTGATGAGAACGGTGGTGGTGGTGCGTGGTAGCGGCGGCAGAGGTTAACGGAGGTGATCGGTGATGGTGGGTGGTTGTTAGGGTTTAGAAGGTGAAAGAGGGAGACGGGTGAATGAGGGGTCACCGTCCCCTCTCCCCTCTTTTGTTAAAAAAAAATTCACTTTTGCCCCTCTTGTTTTGAAAATGAATAAAAGTAACCCCAAACTTTAAACAATCTCATTTTTCACTTAAACAAAGTTATAAAAAGTTTAAAATTAACAACCAACCCCTCAAAATTACTCTTGATTATTTAGAAGACTTCCCCTGAAATCAAGCCCGAGAGATTTAATATCTGGCAACTTTTACTTAAAAAAAAACAAACACACAAAAATTAGAAGTTAATAAAATAAAATGAAAAAAAAACATAATAAAAAAAAAACTTAACAAACTGGATTTTGAGTGAAAAGGCGTTGTCAGGGATCATACCAGATTATCTGTGACTGAGGAACCCTTTTCAGCTTCGGTTACTTCGCGTGTTCAGGCGATTGCTGGTATTTTGGTCCAACTTTAAACTCATGCCGCTTTCGCTTACTCAAGCAGTTTCATCACATTATTTATATTTTAAGGTTTATTAATTATGACAATCTATCCAGTTCACACACATAAGTCCTAGGTATAATATGTACATTCTATCAGGCACACCTGGTTTCCGTACAACATTTTTCACGACACCTTTTCTTAAGCCTAACATCATGCTCCAGAGGGGTTGAGAAAAGAAAAGAATAGATCACGGAGGTTTTGTTGGATAATATACAAAGTCAACTGAATTTTTGAAACATTTTTAACAACGTTCTCATCAGTGACAGAGGCTAAGGGTTTTGGACACTTGAGGGTCTCTTTTGATTGTGCACTTGGCATCTTTTGGTTTGTCATCTATACAATGTGATCTTAAGACGTACGTGGATCAGGGTGGTTCCAGGTCTCCACTTTCGCAGAACAGAGGAGTCCTGACTCACGTACAACATTCCCAGGTCATTGCTTACGCAAAGCAGAGGGAATGGGATTTTTGAGCATGACATCAATACTCAGAACCGGGCGTGTGTCTCAGGATACCTGATGCACAGTCAAATAGAGATTGTACTAACCTAAGTGTGTGATCCCTTTCTAGCATCATACATTATCTTCAAGTGTTGTGATAAAACATACCTTTTGATTGATTGTCAGCAGAGCCTACCAAGCACATCGACCATGAATCACTGCTTTTCACTTCCACCTTACACGTGTCCGTCAGCAAACACCTGGAAATTTATATCACTTCCCAGCCTGGTCAACCAAACCAAAAAAAAATTTAAAAGCACACACAATTGAGGAAATGAATATCTTTTATCTTCCCCTTGCTTTTAGATTTTTTTAAAACTACGAAAAAACACTATTTTTTGTATTTTTGAATTTTTCAATTTTTTTTGTTTTTTTTTTATTTTTTTTTATTATTTATTTTTTTTTTAATTTTCAATTTTTTTTTAATAATAAAACAAGTTGCCAGACTACTCATCAAAGGCTATCATTCGAAGGCCTTTGAGACACATTTCAAAGTTTGCACTTGGAAGGGGTTTCGTGAACATGTCCGCCACATTGTCATCCGATGCCACCCTCTCCAAATGAATGAGCCGTCGGTCATAGCAATCCCGAATGAAGTGCGTTTTGATGTCTATGTGTTTGGTTTTAGAGTGCTGCATAGGATTTTTCACAATTTGCAAAGCAGCATTATTGTCACAAAAAATGGGAGTATCGAAAAAATTCAAACCGTAATCTCCCAGCTGATGCTGCAACCAAACCACCTGAGAGCAACAGGCAGATGCAGCAACATATTCCGCCTCGGCTGTCGACTGGGACACCGTGTGCTGTTTCTTACTTTGCCAAGACACCAGCCTGTCGCCTAAAAATTGAGCTCCAGCAGATGTGGATTTCCTGTCAAGCTCATTGCCACCATAATCACTGTCAGAAAAAGCATACAGGTTAAATCCAGACTCTTTAGGGTACCAGAGGCCGACCCTTCAAATATTTAAAAATACGTTTCACAGCAGAAAGATGAGAGAGTTTCGGATTAGCCTGATAGCGTGCGCATTGGCACACAGCTAGCATGATATCTGGACGGCTGGCGGTCAAATACATCAGAGACCCAATCATGGACCGGTACATGTGCTCGCTCACTGGTTGGCCATCTGGATCTCTGGTAAGAGCTGGTCTTGCTGCCATGGGTGTGGAGACTGGTTTTGCATCCACCATCTTATACTTTTCCAAAATTTCAGTGACGTATTTAGCTTGATGGATAAGAATTCCACTGTCACTCTGCTTCACTTGCAATGCGAGGAAAAACTCCATCTCGCCCATCTGACTCATCTCGAACTTTGTGCGCATCACCTTCTCAAATTCTTTGCACAAATCTTCATTGGTCGAACCGAAGATGATGTCATCAACATATACCTGCACCATGATAATGTCATGCTCAACCTCCTTTCTGAAGAGCGTCTGATCAACAATGCCTCTTGTGTATCCATGCGCAAGAAGATGGTCAGTCAGAGTCTTGTACCACGATCGAGGGGCCTGGTGCAACCCATATAATGCCTTGTCGAGCTTGAACACATGATACGGGTGTTCTTCATCGATGAACCCTGGAGGTTGAGTGACATAAACTTCTTCATCCATCTCAGCATATAGGAAAGCAGTTTTCACGTCCAACTGGTAGACCGTGAAATTCATATACGAAGCATATGCTAAGAAAACTCTTATTGCCTCTAAGCGGGCCACCGGTGCGTACACTTCATCATAATCCACACCTTGAATTTGCTTGTGGCCTTGAACCACCAATCTGGCCTTGTTTCTGACAATAACGCCGTTATCATCCTTTTTGTTCTTATACAGCCACCGAGTGGTGATGACCTTTTTGTCAGCTGGTCTTTCTACTAACCTCCACACTTGAAGCCGTGAAAATTGATTGAGTTCTTCATGCATGGCCTCCACCCAACTGGGATCAGTCAAGGCCATAGTGATGTTAGGGGGCTCAATCTGTGAGATGAAACATGAGAACATGCGATGATTGATGTCTCCTGACTGGCTTCTTGTGACCACCCCAGATGCCAGGGGACCAATGATGTTATCCACGGGGTGGTACTTCTGAATTCTGGTTTCTGCAACAGCTTGAACTGGAATTTCAGGAGGCAGATTTGATAAATTTTAAGCCCGGTGATTTGCAAACGGAAATCCCTAATCTAAGGAGAGTCGGGATCAGCTCCGAGTGTCTGAGGAGAGTCGGGAGCTGGGTCAACTTCTGCATCTGTTTCCTGTGTTTGAGTCTCCACAGGATCAACAGTCTCCTGTACAGGTGTAGGATCTATTACAGGAGCAGGGACGGGAGGCTTCGTGATGGAGTGTGAGACAGATGGTCCTGAAATTGTTTCTTCATAAAATTCCTCAGCTAAAACAGGGTCTAAGCCCAATGGGCGGAAGAATTGATTGTAGTCGAAAGCTTGAGGAGGACCGACTCCGCCATCAGATGGATTGTCTTCTAGCCAGTCCACGTTTGTGGACTCCATCACAATCCCGGTAGATTTGTTGAAGACCCTGTAAGCGGAGCTGGCAGAGTAACCTACAAAATAACATTCATCAGCCTTAGCAGCAAATTTTGGAACATCAGTGTTAACTAAGACTGTGCATAAACACCCAAACGCCCGAAAGTGACCAATTCTGGGCTTATCATTGTAGATTAGCTCATATGGCGTTTTCTGCTGCCGCTTATTGATGAGCACCCTATTCTGGACATAACAGGCAGTGTTAACTGCTTCTGCCCAGAACATGGTTGGCAGCTTTGAATCACACAACATGGTGCGCGCAGCTTCAATCAGGGTCCTGTTTCATCTTTCTGCAACGCCATTCTGCTGGGGTGTATAGGGAGCACTGAATTGATGCTCAATCCCCTTATCGGCACAAAAATTGTCGATTGTCTGATTCTTGAACTCTGTGCCATTATCACTCCTAATGGTGTTCACTTGCAGCTTGAGTTTATTTTCAATGAGCTTGATGAAGGCGATTAGTATACCTGCAACATCACTTTTCTTGGACAAGAAAAACACCCAAGTGAAACGTGAAAAATCATCAGTAATAACTAAACAAAATGCACATCGGTTAAGACTTAACATACTGACGGGACCGAATAGGTCCATGTGAAGCAACTCCAGAGGAGTTGTGATTCTGCTGAAGACCTTTGGTTTATGTGGACGTTTGTGCTGCTTCCCCTTAGCACAAGCCACACATTTCTCTTTCAGAACAAATTCTTTGATTGGAAGATCTTTAACAAGTCCTCCTCTGGCTAGACGATTCAGGTTCTTCAGATTCATGTGCCCCAATCTTCAGTGCCACAACTGAGCATGGTTTACAGCCGTTTTAGAAAGTAGACAGCCACCTCAGATGTGGGGGGTTTCTGCATATTTAGCACATAGGAATTTCCATATCTGGGTGTTCTCATCAACACCCAATCATCAGGGATGGAGTATCCAGGTTTAAGAATGTGACACTCTTTGTTGTTAAAAAGGACTGGATACTCTCGATCACATATTTGAGAAACACTTAACAAGCTGTGTTTCAACTGCTCCACATAATTGACATCGTGGAAGCTGAGACAACCATTGCGAACCGTTCCTTTCTGACTGATATATCCACCAACTCCTCCGGCAAACGACACATAACCTCCATCATATTTTTCCAAGTCGTGTAGAAGGGATATGTCGCCCGTCATATGCCTGGAACAACCACTGTCAACGTACCATAGGTTGTTGACAGGCCTCCTTGGCTGTTCCTGCATTCAGAGAAGATCAGTTAGATTTTGGTACCCAGGCCTTAACTGGTCTGGGTGAGACTGGTCTGTCCTTGCATGGACTGTGAATGTCAGTAATGTTGACATCACGGTGGTGATTTTCTTTTCCAACCCATTTTTGATTAAGTTTGTTCAATTTAGGACCTTTGACCTCTTCAAAAGATACTGAGTGTTTTTTGTACACTCCTGTTGGCTTGAAGGACAAATTAACCACTTTCGGGACATTCCACCTATCATCATTTTTCTTTTTGATTGATTCCGGTTTTGAGAAAAATGGTGTTTCAGAAAACCTTTTGAAAACAGGTTGAGGTGGGACAGGTGATTTTGGAAAATTATCCTGCTTAGGGCGAGAGACAGTTTTTGAAGGTTTAGAAGCCCTGGCAGGTTTAGTGAACATCTTTGAAGACTTCATAGCATGTTTATTCACCTTATTCTTCACAGTTGGTGGTTTCTGATTAGGTGATTTGGGCTGTGGTCTCCATTTATGGACATGTGGTGAGCCTTGCTGCACCTTTTGGTTTGAAGGTGCAGACTTTGCTTTTGGCCTAGGATGTATCTCTGCCTGTGATGGTGGGAATGTGAACTTCTGCACCTTAGGATTCGAAGGTCCAACTTTGGGCTTTGGGCCAACATATGTTTGGCCCAAAGGGACAGTCTTTTGATGGACTTTCTTGGGATAGTAGGGCTCATAAGGGCGGTGCAGACAGTTTCTTGCCATGTGTCCTGGTTGGCCACACACATGGCAGGACTGTTTCTTTGGATACACGGGAGCCTGTGGTTGGTTCCGCCCAGTGGATATCCAAGTTGGCTTTGAAGCATTCTTATGGATCCAAAGGGCTTTACCATGGAGCTTTGTGCTCAGTATATACTCCCGTTGTATTGGTTTGAATTGGTCATATGCAGAGTTGACCTCTGGGTACGGGACAAATTCCCGAGGTTTTGTGTCCCGAACTTTCTGCACATTTGGAGTGGGACAATTCACACTTCCCTCAGATTGTTTCACATCACCTGTGGGTTTGGGAGCATCATTCTGTGGTCCCTTACCCCTTCTTAAGATTCTAACAGTTCTTAGGGGTTTCACAGGTTTCAAATCACATTTGCCAAGATTAAACACACCACATTCAGAAAGTTTAGCACAAATATTAGACTCAGAAGACTCAGAAGACTTAGAAGTTTTTGACTCAGACATGACCAAAGTTTCAAGTTTCTCAAAATCAGAATTTTTAACAGAAAATTCAACTTCAGACTTCACGGGACTCTTAGTGGACTCCTTGCAATTTACTACCCCTGCTTCATGTTTACCTTTATCTGCACAAGAAGTAAAAGGGTTAGTCTGGTTGGACACAGGAGCAGAAATTTTAATGGGACAAGCTGCCAGTTTCTTTTCAATTTCAGCTTTAGCATCCAAGTTGGTCTTAGAACATTCATAGTCTGAGATCATTTCATGCATCAGGGGCATCGGTACTGTGTGACTGGACTTTTCATCTTTTTCTTCAGTACCGAGACCCAAACCAGAGTGTGCTTTTAGATGACGCATTCGAGCGTCTGTGTTGTAAAAAAGTGAACTAGCTTTCATCATTTCTGACACAATCTTATCGTTTCGCACAACTTTGGTTTGTGATGTTTCTAATTGACCTTTAAGTTGTTCAAGTTCAGTTTTTAATGAGGCAATTTCTTCATTAGCAACTCTTAGATATGTGGTTTTGTTACTCAAGTCCTTTTGAAGATTTTTTATGTCAATTTTAGCAGCTTCTAATTTCTCACCTAAGTTTTTACTCCTACTTTTATATTCTCTCAATTCTTTATCAGAATATTCACGATTTAATGTTTCATTGAAAAACTTATTCTACCATTCCTGAGATTCATTCAGTATAGATTGACATTTAGGGTTAAGACATACCTCAGAGCTGCTGGCGGAGGATCCTGAAGTTATGTTTGCCATGAATGCGTGATGGAATTCCTCAGATGCTTCCTTCTGTGCTTCCTCTTCAGCTAGCAAGGCCACATGGTCAAGAGTTAGACTGAGGTCTTCCACTTGAGATGTCCAGTCATATCCTAGCGTGTGTTGAACCACCAGTGCCTTGTCATTCTTTCCTGCCTCCTTCTTCATGCTCTCTCCCCGGTTATCGGCTTTACCTTCTCGATCAACTCTTGGTTTGGTGCATTCTCTGGCATAATGCCCATACTCATTGCAGTTAAAGCACCTTAGATTTGCTTTATTAAAGCTCAGCTTTATACCCTTTCCACCATTCCAATCCTTCTGCCCCGTCTTTGCCATGAACTGCCTTGCACGCAGGGCAGACATTCCTATCTGATAAGATATATCCATGTGCTCTAGATCATCAGGGTTCACTTGATTCACATCATCAGGTGACAAATCCGTGGGAAGAAGTGAACCTGCTACGAGTGCCTGATAGCAACTCATAATTCCCACCCCAAGGGCAAAACCGGGGTCTTTAGTCAATGCATTTACATCTAGAGAGACAACGCTTGATGTTCCAGATGAGCTTGACCCAGTGGCTTGGGCAATGAATCCCATTGGAGTGGAAGGTGGGTTGACTGGAGCAACAGCTGGCTGAGAAATAAAAGCTTGATTCAATTGATTCATTAATGCCCCATTGCCAGTTTTTCTCGCCCTCTTCTGTTTCTTCTCCTCATAGGCTCTGATTGTGGACATGAGCTCATTTAGGGACGAGGTGGACATTTCCACCGTCTTCTCAATCAGTTCAATGGTGCTGTCCCAATTGGGTGGAAGAGAGTTAACCAGCTTCCTGTTGACCTCCACTTGAGTATACGTCACGCCAGCATCCTTCATCCCAGTGACTATCTTGATGAACCGTTGAAGCAGAGTCTCAATGTTTTCACCAGAGATACAGTTAAACTCATTGAACATTTCCCTCAGATTCTCTTTGCGGGATTCTTTCATATCATCATTTCCCTCGTAAGCTGCTATAAGGGCATCCCACAGAGTCTTGGCTGAGGTGTATTCTTTGAAAGCTTCAGCAACTTCAGGGGATAAGGCCATGGTCAGGGCAGCCAGTGCCTTTCTATCTCGTTCAACCCTATCCCATTCATCATCAAGCCACTCAGATTTGGCTTTAGGAACACGTGGTTGACCCTGTTCCCCTGGAGTTGATGGGACAAAATCTCCCACTTCGATCGATCGCATGATCTTAGCATCATGATAATTGGCGTAGTTGACAAACCTATACTTCCAGCTCATGAAATCCTTGCCAGACATCAGACGTGGTGGTCTGGCAGATGTTCCGATTTTAGAGTCCATTTCCAGAGTGGCACTCGACAAGCTCGACATGTCAAAGGCCATAGCTTCAGAAAACTGATCGAAAAGGCTTACTGTCGAAAAGGCTTGATCGAAAAGTGTTTTACGGTCGGGAAGCACTGATCGAAAAGTACTTTTCGATCGGAAAGTATGAGGGTCGAAAAGTCTGAAACGATCGAAAAGTGAAGGAAGGATCGAAAAGTCTCAAAGGGGACTTTTCGATCAAGGAGGCTGATCGAGAAGTCTCAAGGGGACTTCTCGATTGAGATGGGTGGATCGAAAAGTCTCAGAGGGACTTTTCGATCGGGGAAACTGATCGAGAAGTCACAAAAGGGGACTTCTCGATTGGGAATGCTGGTCGAAAAGTCACTTAAAGGACTTCTCGACTGAGATGATCTGATCGAAAAGCCACAAGGGGGGCTTTCTCGATCGGACAGGGTCGGCAGAACAGGGTTTTTCGATCAGGCTGCTGATCGAAAAGTGCAATGCAGGGTCGAAAAGTGTTAAAAAACACGAACACAGCTTCCCGAATGCTTCTGTCTTGAGTTATAACCTGCACAAAAACACCTCCGAATGCGCTAACAGCTGAAAATCACCAGAAAACTCAAATCGTTAGTACTCAAAAACTTGTATCTGATATCGCGAGAGCCTCGAAACTTGCGTTTCTTGGCTCTGATACCAATTGTAAGGATCAATTTAAACCCTCACGCGATATCTAGACTAGTGAAACCGTGCGGAATCCGGTTTAACTAGTTGATTCAAGAAACAATGAAAGATGATAATAATCGAAAAGTACTAAAAGCAAGAAATAGTAAACACAAACCAATTCGAAGAAAACACTTAGATTGATTACTGATTGCTTGCTACACCTTGATCGAAATTCACAGGGAGAATTTCGATGACACCACCAGTCCAACACACAAACGACTAGCAACCCTAACTTGACAAAAAGAAGTTCTATATATAGTTGAGATTGACTTGGTAAGCAAGTCAATCTCCTAAAGAATTTCGAACCCCAAGGCCCACTCTATACAATCCGGACCCAAACCCACACACATGTTAGCCCAAGTACATATTAATACTAGCCCAAAAACATTAAACAAGCCCAAAATTATCTAATGCAAAAGCCTCAATTTTTTAGGTCTCTACAGATAACGAAATTGGAACAAGCCAGAAAGTTCCCAAATTGTTGAAGCTGGAGGATTATCATAATTGGAAACAAAGATTTTCTGCATACATCAGCACAAATAATGTCGATTTATGGATTACAATTCGTAAGCTTTACATGCATCCAAAGGAAGGTGGAGATTTTAAACAAATTCAAAATTTCGATGCAGCTGAAAGAAAACTCTATGAGCTTGAAGAAAAAGCTTTTGGTTATCTAACAATGGCGTTGCCCACTGAATTGTTGCATCAGTTTAGTACTTGCAAAAAGTCAAAACAGTTGTGGGATGCACTATCTGCAAGATGCGAAGGCAATGATCAATACAAGAAGAGTAGAAGAAAAGTGCTGAACAAAGAATTTGAAAATTTTCAACACTATGATAAAGAAAATATTCCTGCACTTGTATCCAGATTTCCAGATTTTCACATCTAATCAGTGAAATGAAAGTGGCGAACATTGAAAAGACCACTGAGGAACTGAAAGAGAAACTGATGGAAGCTTTACCATTAAAGTGGGAGAATTATGTTCTAATACTTACTCATGATAAGGAATACTCAACATTGTCATTTCATGATTTAACCGGGAAGTTGCATGCTAGAGAAATGGGAATGATGACATCCAATAAATCAACTGCTCAATTACAAAATCCGGAATTATATCATGGTCAATAATTCTGCAAGCATCAATGCAAAGTCTAAATCATCTAGTTTTGATTCATCAAATCCACCTCAAACAACATTTGTTGCTGGTCACGGTTCAGGAAATTCTGCAAATTCATCAAGAGGGTGTAACTTCACTATTCCGAATCATTCAAGTCAGACTTCATTTTCTGCAAAAACACCTGATGAACATTTGGCATTAATTTATGCTCTACTATCTTCATATTATGGATTGTTGAATGGTGGTTTGACAACATCTAACTTGATTGAAGAAGATTTTGATCAGATCGATCCAGATAATCTTGAACAAATGGATATTAATTGGCAACTTGCAATGTTAGCTCAAAGAGTTAAAAGATTCAAGAAGAAGACCAGATTCCAAAGTTTAAATCTGGATGGCAAGGTTGGCATAGATAAATCAAAGGCAAAATGTTTCAAATGTTCTAATTATGGACATTTTACTCGTGAATGTTCAAAATCAAATGCTTCTTCATCGAAGTCTCCAACAGCTTTGGTGTCTCAAGTCGATAAACAATATAACTGGGGATGAACTTCTGAGCCAATTGCTTTAACAGCTATTACTTCTGAGTCAAAATCACTAACATAGAATGAAGGCCATGATTGGGCTGCCGACTTTCCTGATGAGTCTACACTTTTTGCTCCATATGCGATGATGGCTCAAATTGTTCATAGTGATGATGAAGAAGAAGTAACTGCTTCATAATCTGAAATAAGTGGTTCTGGAAATAGTGGCTATGAATCGATTTGTGAGTTTTGTTCTCAGAAAGACAAGAAGATTCAAGGATTGATAAAAGAAAATGAGTTGTTGGTTGCTGAAAATAAAAGTAAGATAGAAGAGTTGACAGGTGAACAGAAAAAGTTGGGAGATCTAATTCAAGAATTCTCCTCTCAAAAAGCAAAGTTTTCAGATTTTCAGGCGGAGGTTGTTGAGAAAGAATTGAAATTTCAAAGTCTTGAAAAAGAGTTTGAACAGAAATTTACAAAATTATCTGAAGAAAATGTGGACTTAGTCAAGGAAGTTGCAAAATGGAAGGCAGAGGCTGAGGATGCTGCAAATGATTTTAATAATTTGTTTGAAAAGTCCAAGATTAAACTTGATATGCTCAATAAGTCTTCTGATGAACAAGGTGCAAAAATTGAAGCATATCAAATTGATATGGAAAAGTTGTTGGATGAGAAGCGGGAATTGGAAAGAGTGAACAAATTGCAAAATGCAGATTTGGATATTCAGAAACGAAATGAAGATAAGTTGCAGAAGGAATTGTGGGCTGGATTAGATGAGTTGAGGTTGCAAAAGTATGAAACTCATAAAGTGGCGAAGAAGTTGATTGCTACGGAAAAAGAATTGGCTGAAGCTCAACAAAAAATTTCCGAACTAAAGGTTGAAGTCATTGATTCAAAACGTCTTTTGAACAATGTTACTAATTCACAATCTTTTACAAGTTTCTTGGCCAAATATGACAACTTTGAGAAAATGTTTAATAAAACCGTTTCACCACTAGGTAGTCTCAAAGAAGGTGTTAATGACTTGAAGGAAAAGGTAGAACCTAGTGATTATTATGAATTTGATGATAAGAAATCTAATGGGGGAAAGGTTGTGAAGTCACAGAAAGATGAAACGGTTGTGTCTGCTTCTACGTCTACTGAAGAAGAGAAATCAGCAACTTCAACTGAGAAGACTGCTATTGATGAAAAAAAATTCTATGAACAAAAGAATGTTAAAGCAGTGAAAGCTGAGTTTTCTCGTCTTGCAAAGAATGGACATAAATCATTTGGTTCAGAAGAAAAAGTTTCAGGAAAGCATGTTGGTTTGGGTTTCAAGACCAAGAATGTTAAAGTTGATGGGTCTCAAGGTTCATAACAACAAAATTTGAAGCAAGTCAAGTTGATGTAAGTAAAAAAAGATGTTTTTAAAGCTGACAAGGTTCAACCCGAGAGGTATTACAAACTCAAGGGTTTGGAAAAAATATTTTCTAATAAAGAATTTCAACTTCATTGTGTGGATGCTCAGAAAATTGCCAAAGTTTTTGTCAAGAATGTTGATCTGATGGGCAAAAAGTCACAAGTTGCTACATATTCTTCTAGAGGATCAAATTCTGCTTCCAAAAGCCCGACATCAAAATGGGTAAATGATCATCGTTTTCAGGTATTCGATAATTTTTATGATCATTTTGGAGATGTTGTATTTTGTGAAGCTTTGCAGAGACCAAAGAGGAAAAATATAAACAATCGTTTGTGTTACAATTACCGACAAAAAGGGCATATGGCACAAGATTGTCATGTCACTACTGCTTCTAGTTCAGGGAAACGACACGTTCCTTATGTTGGTAAATCTGCCGAATGCAGATTTATTGATATATATGGCAGAGTATTTGATGAATTTCAACCGACATATTTTAACTATCACAGAAGGTTTTTACCTAAATTTCAAAATGCTTCATCTGTCGGTTATTCATCACAATCTACTGTGACGGGTTCATCAGATACTGATTTACCAAAACAACAAACTTGGAAACCTAAAGTGGTTTCAAAAGGAAATCAAG
>JBCNJP010000017.1:90487706-90513423 GCA_039602395.1 Deinandra increscens subsp. villosa
CGAAGACGATTCTTTCAGTTACACGAGTTGGAGGAGTTACGCGATCACGCGTACGAGACAACAGGTTCGTACAAAGCGCGGACCAAGAGGATTCATGATAGTCATATTAGGAAGAAAGACTTCAAACCGGGAGATCGTGTGCTTATCTTTAATTCGAGGTTGAAACTGTTTCCGGGTAAATTGAAGTCTAGATGGTCCGGTCCTCACGTGGTTAAACATGTTTTTCCTTATGGGACGGTTGAGATTGAGGGAGTTGATGGTAGCTCGTTAAAGGTTAACGGACATAGAGTGAAGCACTACTTAGGAGATCCGATTAACGCGAACGAGGAGGTTGTTACGCTTTTGGACGTTCCGCCCTGATCGCGGGGCCGAGTCGGGCTGACGACTTGTAAATAAATTCAGCGCTTGCGGGAGGCAAACCGTTTAGGTTTTGAGGTTGATTTAGGTATTTGGTGCTTATTTGGTTGATTTCTAGCTTAGTTTGACTTTTTCTTGGTCTTCTTTGACTTTTTGGTAATTTTAGGTTAAATTAGTTGCATTTGATCTTTCTTTTTCCATTTTATGCGTGGTTTTTAGTTTTGCAGGTTGGTAGATGCATCCGGGGCAGAAAAGAGGTTCATTCGGGTGAGGTTTGCATCGTTTTGCGTGCCAAGTTGAAGACTTTGCATAATAGGGTTATTTTTGGAATTTTGGATAAGTTTCGGGTAAAGAACGAGCATAACAGGTTTGTGACATCATTTTTGAGTCCCGAACAGTCCCGGGTAAGTATTAGGATAGTTTTAGTTGATTCTTGATGGTTTGGTTTAGTTTTATTGCGATTCCGGATGTTTTTTAGTGTTAAATTTTTTTTAAGTTTGCTGGTGCACAGCAGTCGCGGACTACCATTTTTATTGATTAATTTCTGGCAGTCCGCGACCCATCTCTAAATCTGATAATTTCTTGCGAGTCGCCGACCGCCAAATTTTCTAAAGTATTTTTAGCAGTCCGCGATTTTGCCCTAGTCAAAATTAGGTCAAAACTTTTAAAAACCCCCAAATTGTTTCAATTTCAATTTACCCTCAATTTACCCTTAGCTTTCGGCTGGTTTTATATTTATTTTTCAAAAAAAAAATTATGAAAATAAAAAAAAAAAAATCAGAAAAATATGTTTAATTAATTAGGCTTCGTTGTTTTAATTCCATGTTTTCACTTTGCTCGTTTAGGTTCTTTGCTCGTTTGTTTGAGGTTTAGTTTTAATTACTTTGTAGGATTCTTAGTTTACATTAGTTGTTTTTATAGTTTCTCGTTTATCTTTGTTACCTTTAGGTTTTAATTGTTAAAGTTTCAATTCTGGATGCCCTTGATGCCTATATGCTTGATTTTGTCTGATTGGTTGTTTTGAACACCCAATGTGGTGTTGGTTTAGTCGGTTTTACAAACGGGTTATGCCCGTTTTTCGAGAGATTTTGTGCCGTAATGCGAGCCATTGGTACTTAATCTCCATTCCAGTGGTCCGTAGGATGGTACAATTTCTCGGGTTTGTTTAGAATTTCAGTTTGTGTGACGTTCACTTCATAATTTTTTTTAAACAAACGTCCACACACTGGTTTTCTAAGCTTTTGGGTTTAGTCCTCGCGCAAGTCGTCTCTTCATAAGTGACAAATGGCGGTTTGTGCTAGGATTTCATCGGTTTTTCTGTTGTTTTGCTTATTTCGGGCCGTTCCCTTCATAAATGACAAATGAACAGCCCGTTTTAGGTAAAACTGTGATTGTGCATACTAGTTCAGTGGCTGCAAGTCGTTGGTAATCAATCTCCATTCCAGCGACTCACCGCCCTGTTTTCTGATCACATTGGCTTGACATGCGAACCGTTCTCTTCATAAACGACAATTGGACGGTTCGTGTTAGGGTTTCTTTCGGGTTTAGCTGGTTCTGGTTAATGCAAGTTGTCGGGTACTCAATCTCCATTCTCGCGGTTTGCATTCGATCAGATTACATTACTTTGCCGATTATCTCAGCTATTGCCCGTCTGAAGCCCGATTTTCATATTTTCTCATTTTCTTCATTGTACTAACATTATTTTGTTGAGAAATTTTGCAGTTTCAGATCAGGTTCCATCTTCGTGCGCTGGGAAGAAGCGCAAGAAGTGCAAGGCATCAAAGAAGCAGCCGTTCGTGGTTTTCAGTCCCCACCGCCTCCCGTCCGTCCAGCCTCCACCAGATCAGCAGCCCTGAGACATCGGTTACTTCTTATCCGAGTTGTACTCTCTTTCTTTTGATTTTTGATGTATTTATTTAGAGTTACAAACTCGGGATATTTTTGTATATGGGTTGGGTTGACTTGATACTTTGCACTGTTATGTATCTATTTGATGTTGGCTTTGATGTGTGTTGTGTTTGACTAGATACTTACCTGAGAAGCAGTTCTGGCACCTGTTGGTCGAGAGCTGTTTCATCATTCATTTTTGGAGATATTTTGGGCTCATTTGGCACATCTTCCGGCAGTTCTGGCATTTTATTGGTCGAGAGCTGTTCGAGATTCATTATGCAGTTCACTGGCACATCGAGAGTGATCAGGGGAGTATTTCAGTTCCATTTACCTCTTTTTGTGCTTGATTGTGATTTACCGTACATTGAGGGCAATGTACGAAATAAGTGTGGGGAGAAGGGTAAATTGAACTGAAATTGCTTGAAATTGTGAAAATTTTTGAAATTTTCTAATCATTTCCCCCTGTTGTGTTTTTACATAGTCCTTGAAATTTGTTTGCGGTGAAAATGGAAATGATAGAAAAACTAGAATTTTTGGCTTTTTGGTGAATGTAAATAAAATTGAATAAAGTTGAAAGCGCTTAGTTTTTTATGTGCTGGTAGGCCCAGCTGATTTCTGAAAGCTTAAAAATCCTGATTTCGCTACTTAAATAAATCTAAATAAATAAATATTGTGGGTTCCCGCCTTTAGTGTAGTAGCAAAGCCGAAACTGTTGAATAAGTTGATAGGTACCTCTTTTGAATAAAATGTTTATGATTTGGAGATAACCCGGCACACTATGATCTTTTTATGAAAATAAATCCGAGAAATAGTGGCACCCCATCCATCCATCCATCTCGAGCTTGTTTTGAAGTTTATTTATTAAAAAAAATCGAATAAAGTGCACAAAATTCGCTGATCCTACGTTCTACCTCTAGGGATAGGGACTCCGGAGATGATCTATTGGGGTGATGTGGTTTTGTGTGCGAGGGTCAAAGCCTGCTTACTACCTCTCGGGATAGGGACTCAGGAGATGTGATGTCAGGTGGAGACTCGCCCTAGTTTTAGGAATAAATAAATAAATTCAATTCAAGCTCAAACCATCATTCCATCCATTCATATTCCATAATCTCCAAATCATAAATATTGTATTCGATTGTGGTGGGAAAAGCCTAATCTAGTTTGACCCGTGCTGATTCACGCTTTGAGATGGGATTAGGCCGAGTTGCGAATCTGATAGTGTGGGACCCATAATTGGTAATAAAATTGAATAAAGCATGTTCAGGGGCTTCGGTTTTCGGCGGTTGGGTTTATTCGGACCGAAATACCGGTAATCGTGGCTATCACGTGAGTATCTATGTTTTTGAATAAAAGATAGTAGCTAAAAGTCAAAATTTTCAGTTGTGATTCCATCGCGAACTTTTTCGGGACGAAAAAGGGTTAAGTGTGGGGATGTTTGATGCAACCGCATCTTATACATGTTTTCGAGTGATTAATCCCGTATTTTATCCGGCTTTTGTTCAAGTTTTGATGAGATTTTGGTACTTAATTGTTCATATGTTGAATTTTAGGTGATCTGGTGGTGATTGGTTGATTTGTGGTGATTCGGGCGAAAACGGAACGTGAATCGAAGCCCGGGAGCAAAAGATAGAAGTTTTTGAAATTTTGCTACAGTAGCCGAGTCGCGGACTGCCACTCTCTTACATTAATTTCTGGCAGTCCGCGAGTTTTTGCTTGGAAAAGAAGAAAAGTGCCAGTCGCGGACGGCGACTCCTTTGTTTGAAATTCTGGCAGTCGGCGAGTTTTGTTCCCAGAAAACAGTAAAGTGCCTGTCGCCGGCTGCCAGTCCCAGAAGTAAAATTTTGGCAGTCCGCGACTAATGGGCAGTCGGGTAAAAATTCCAAAACGTGTATTTAAGCAATTTTTGAGCCTAGGGTTGAGGGAGTTCGACCAGAGATCACGTTTTTGAGAGATCTTCGAGATTAGAGGTCATTTTGGAGCAATCAAGGGCCGGATTGAAGATTTTGAAGCTTAGATTGAAGATTTGAAGGCTTCGGTTGGATATTTCTTCATCTAAATCGGTTTCTTCTTCCTAGTTGTTGATTGTTTGTTCATGTTTTGCTTAGATTTGACTGATTTCATGATTAGAGACATGATTTGTGGCTGATTTCTCATTTGTCACCTAGTTTAGATGAAGCTTTACCCATTTTGACTTTTCGGTTTGACTTTTCAACATGATTATGTGATTTTTGCTCTTGATTCTAGTTTTGATTGTTTGGGATGATTATGTGTGCTTAATTAGCTGCTGTTAATGATGTATTATGTGGACTAATTGATAGGGATTGTGGAATTGCAACCATTATTAGTTAGTTTATTGTTAATCCATAGACTTAAATGAGTTTTTGGGTTAATGCATGATCCGGAGACCTCCTACATGATGATATGTCATTGATATGCGGCTGATTTTGTGTGCATCCTTATGGAATGAACTTGACCGAGTTGTTTCATTTGCTAGTTATTGGCTAGGCATTGTTTGATAGGTTAGAATACTTGTGACCACAAGATTTGAGCTTGTTTATTCGTGTTTAGTCATTGCTAGGTCCTAGATAATCGGAATTAGAGTTAATGCATGTATTAGGTTTCATTTAGAGAGACCTCTCTTGGTGTTTCCTGATTTATGCGTGTTTTGCTTGTTTTGACCGAAACTGTGAAACTGTTGTGCAAATTCACATATTATGCTATTCGTGCTTCATTTAGAATTGTCTGATCATTCGGGATGTGTCTATAGTCCTCCTTGGTTGGTTTATTCTCATTTGGTGATAGTTTCATGTTGATAAGTCTTGCCGGGGGTCTTATGTGGGTTTAGTGGATTCTAGGCTAGGTGATATCTCTCTCATTCTGTTTTTCTGCCGTTTGCGTTGTCTGCTGTTTGTTTACTGTTAGTCTTATTGCTTGCTTAGTTTATTTAAATCAATCATTCCAATTGCATCGGTTAAATATTAGTTATGATACATTATCGGGAGTCTGATTACGCGTCCATGGATTGATACTCGGTACTTATTGATACTATATTGCATACGACGGGTACGCTTGCCCTAGTGTGTGGTTTGGTCACTCAGTATTTACCATTTTTAACTTGACCGTTCTTTTCTTGTTCAAATCCGACACATCAGCTTGTTAATGTTTATTAGTTTGTTTTAGCATGCATATCCTAATATCATCCAAACATGAAAATAAACAACCACACAAGCATAATAAAATAGGTGCATAGCCATAGCCAAATATTGACAACACTTGTTAGCCGAAACAAGTGTGTGTCAAGGTCTCTCCTAAGGGACAAGATCACACAAGTGATGTATAGGTGAACTCCCACTTGACCCCGCATCCAAATGCTTCAAGTGGCCTCCTTTGGTTGTGTTTTGCTTCACTCCTTTGGGCATCCAAGATCCTCCATCTTGTGCATTCTTCCTTTTTACAAAATATGGATCCTAATACATTTTTGTAGTAAAACAAAATGCACCTAATCTATTACATTACATACCAAATGAAATAAATAGATTACATGCCTAAAATGAGGAACTTGAAATTATTACAACTTTTGAATAATTACAACAAGCACAAACATTCACCACAAACAATCACAAGGTCTTTTGGCTAGGCTTTATGCAAACATATATCCAAAAAATACATCCATATGTACAAGTGTAAAAATGGTTCCCTTTTAACCCATTTCCCTTTTCGGTCCAACACAAAACCGAAAACGTGGGTTTGTTGTCCAAACAACAAAACAACAAAATGATAAAATGCTTTAATCTTTCAAGATAACCACATGCATGTTAGTGAAGCATCTTGAAAGACAAAGGGAAACCATGAACAAAACTTTCGGTTTGTGGTATGATGAACCAAAACCAAGAGCTTTGTGGAGCTAACCAACTAGCTCTTTAAAGCATGCATCCATATAAGCGGCTCTAGATGCCATTGTTGGGTTTTAAGAACATTTTCAAAGCCATTTTAACTCCTTAAAATGTAAAACGCAGCGGAAAACAAAATCATATATCATGTTAGTTAATGTTAAAACCGATTTTTAACATTGTTTATCAAAACCCAAACTGTCACACCCCAACCGACAGCGGAAGATGTCGGGGCGCGATGATTGTCCAGATGCACACAACACTATTTAAATGTTGCGATATTCTTAATCAACCCATTTCATTAAACATAAGTAATCAATACAATACATGATGAAAATAAACAACAATGAATCAAATAAACTTAATTAATTAGGTCACACTAGGTCCACATGCGATCCTATAGTGTCAACAGCAAGAAGTCATCATCTAACAGCAAATCCTGCAACATGTATAAATAAAGGTCAACTACGAATAGTTGGTGAGTAAACATAGGTTTGTAAGCATTTCATAGTTTAAAAATAAGCGATTCATGAGACTAGAGTTTCATTCAATCATGTAAACAAGGTCATAAGTGATGTGCACCAACCCTAGACAAGTAAGGGAGCAATCACCCGGCGCTACACGCGAAGCATGCCGAGTGGGTTGTCAACCAATAGATCTATCATTGTTGCCACGGCTCGATGGTTAATGGTACACAAGCGATTAGCGATTAGCGATTAGCGATTAGCGAATATCCACACATAGAATCCAACCAAGTATCACATAATAGAATTCACACATAGCATACATGAAATCGCATAATAGTTTGAATATATAGATTGTAGAGATTTTGTATAACACATGTTGCACCCCAAAGTTTAAAAGGAAAAGGGGCTATGAATACTCACCTGATACGGAGACACAATTTGAGAGAAAAGACACCACGAAATGAGGAAGGATAGACTCAATGATAATCTTGACGACTAGCGAGATAAAAGGAAGAATAAATCAATAATTAATTTAAATGATTAAATAGATTAACTTCACGACACAACCGAATCGACGACTCGTTGGTGGTTCGGTGAGGTGATACGTACGATATATGTCCAATCCTAGACTAAAGGTAAGGTCAAAGGATCCTAATTTGACTATTTAATTGCAAGTCAAACACGGTCAACAGAAGTCAACATAGCCAAACAGAAGTCAACATAGTCAAACAGAAGTCAACATAGTCAAACAGAAGTCAACATAGTCAAACGTTATCATGGCATCCTAGTTCTATCATAACTCATCATGAGATTAGCGAATCTAACCATGGACGGACATACATAGTGAACCCTAGTCATAACACAACATACGTAGCATGATCCTAGTCATAACATAACATACGTAACATGATCCTAGTCATAACATAACATACGTAGCATGATCCTAGTCATAACATATCATTCGTAGCATGAATCTAGTTATACATAGCAAAACAACTCATTTAGATGATAAAAAGTATGAGTCTTGACCTAGCTAAGCATCCATGATGTAGATCTCAACAACTCATAGCATAACATTCATATTTGGATAGTAAATTTCACAAATCTAACCCTAGATGACACATACGATAGGGATCTAACCATTTCCAAGCATAAAAACATCATCTTGATAGTTAAAACCCTAGATCTATATCATATCATCATGCAAGAACATAGATCTAGCCTAATTTATCATAAAGTCCCAATTTTAACCATAAATCCAAGGATCTAAAGTTTATCAATCATGAAGCATGGAAGTCTAATCCTAATTCCACATAAAGTCACCATCTTGATCATAAGATTCAATGATTATCAACATGCATCATGAAGATCTAAACCCTAAATCTCATAAAGTCACAAGCTTCATCAAGAAATTCATAGATCTAGCATGATTTCCTCAAGTATATCATAGATCCATCCATAAGTCGACATAAAGATGCAAACTTTGAACATAAAATCCATAGATCTATCAATTAAGACATGGGTCTAAGCATTTTCAAGCATAAAGTTCAGATCTTGATCAATACATAGCAAGAAAACAAGAGGGTAGAAGCATAGATGGAGGGAAACGCACCAAATGATGAAAACCGACACTAATCTTTGCTTGATTTCATGACTTAGGGGCTTACAATCTTCAAGAACCTTAGCCTTAGCCTTCCACAGCCGTTTTAGGGTTTTTAGAGAGGTCAGGAGGGGAGAAATGGGGGCTGGAATGAGATAATGAGCTTAAATACCCGTCTGCTAGGGTTTTGCTGGAAAACCATCCCCAAGCGTATCGCCTGGGGACCTAGGGAGTTCCAGGCGATACGCCTGGAGCTTCCTGGACGGTCCCTTGGCTTTTCGCTTCGTTTCGTGCTCCAGTTTTGTCGTTTTTCGATGTTTTCGAGTCCCGTTTTCTCCCAAATCACCCAAATAATGGTCCCATCATGCTAATTACATTAAATCCACTCAAAATGATAACAAATATGTCACGTAACACAGTCCTATGCACAAATTAGGTCAAAACATGCAATTTTGGTCGGTTTTGGCGTACGTATCGATTTTGGGCGATCCACCAACGATTCGCGACTCAATAAAGTGCGTGATGACTCAAGACATGATAATTGATTAGTAGACTCATAAAAATGTTGAATTTGATATATGCTGACCAAATCCGAGATTCCCGGTAAACGACAGATCGCGTACCGAAATCGCGTGAAAATCAGAAATCGCTTTACTTTCAGTTTGAGACATCCAATTTGATTCCAATTGATTGAAATTAAGTATTCGTTTTCAAAAATTGATTGTAAATCATTCAGATTCATTAATTGGGGTGTAAACACCCGAAAATTCTTCTGGTTTTCGATAATTTACAATTCGGTAAATCGCGTAAGCTCAAAACGGGTCGCATTTATCAATTGGATATTTTACAAATGTTACACAAACCGAGGATCCAAATGTGTATGCATGCTATCAAAACTAAAACCAACCATAGGGGGTTTTAGATTTACCTTCTTCCAAGCTCAAGATACGTGAAGAAGTATGATGAACTCGAATGGAAAGCCTCAAAGAAGAGACCTCAAGTTAGTGATACCCACGAGATTCAAGCAACAAGAACCCTTTTGTTGCTAGGATTTCTTGAAGACTAACTCTTCCTTCTCTTCTTGTTGAATCCAAAACCAACAAGATCTTGGAATCAATTTCCAGATGTCTCTTGCAAGAAAAGTGTTCTTGCAATGGAAGAAGAGAGAGAAAGAACTTGAGTATTAGAGAAGCAAAAAAAACAATCAATGACTAGTCCTCCTTTTCAAGACCATATATCTTGTTTAAATAAAAGGCTCAACCACCCTCATAAAGAGGGTGGGAGGCCGGCTCTAGATGGGGGAAAAAGAAGGGGGAAATGGTTTTTAAAATCTTTTAAAACCCTCCAATGAACCTAGTCCATTTTCTAGTCTTTGTTCATTTAGACACTATGCTTAAGTCATGTAACACATTACATGTTGTGTAGTAAAATGAAGTATAACATATAACCTTTTATATGTTGTGTAATATGTTATTTAACCAATTAAATAACATTTTTATCTTGCTTCTATAATTTAAATCATCCATATGATTTAATACAAGTTCAATTAATTAGAAACCGATTTCTAATTATCTTCTATAAGTGACATTTATTTAATTGATCATATCTAAATAAATATCCATTGGGTGTTTGTCTAGCTCGTTAATGGGTATGACCCGTCTTGGATCATAACGTACTAGCCACATCAATCTAGTATGTGTCTTGGGCAGACCGAGTCCAACATAAGCATCATCACAAGTCAAGGTTGTAGGGTTTTGGACACTAGAGGGTATATTTTAGTGTGCACTCTGGCATCTTTTGGGTTTATAATAATATACAATGATCTGCAAGCCCGATAGTAATCCTAACCAGGTCATTGCTCACACAAAGCAGAGGTTAGGTTTACTAACACGTCAGCATAGTCTACACCAGGTCATTGCTCACGCAAATAGAGGCGAGACCGACTAATGGCTTAAGCATGCCCAGGTCTTTGCTTACGCAAAACAGAGGAGACACCGATTTTTTAGGAAAATTAATTGAATACCTTGGAGTCCGGCGTGTGTATCGGGAACAAATGTTCAGTAAAATAGAACATACACCTAACCTAAGTGTGTGCTTCCAGTCAAATGACATACGTTATCTTTAAGTGTGCAAAACATACCTTGTTTTGGAACAGAGCCTACTGAGCATGTTACCGTGGATCACGTCTTTCACTTTAGCCGTACACGTGTCAGTCATCAAAGGCCAGAAATTCATTTCATTTCCCACCAATGCCCAGAAACAGGCAAAAAGAAATTAAATTAAAAACAAACTTATTTAGGAGAGACATACATACCTATCTTCCCCTACTTTTTTATTTTAATAGTACAAAATTTTTCAATTTTTTTTTTCATTTTTTTTAAACAAAAACAGTAACAAATAAACAAGAAATTTGTCTGCCAAATCAGTCAGTGAAAGAGATCATTTTTAGACCTTCCACACACATTTCAAACTTAGCTCGGTCAAGGGCCTTTGTGAACATGTCAGAGACATTTTGGTCAGAGCTCACCCTCTCCACACAAATGAAGTTTCTCTCAAAACAGTCACGGATAAAATGGATTTTAATGTCAATGTGCTTGGTTTTGGAGAATATTACCGGATTCTTCATAATTTGCACAGCAGCAGTGTTATCACAATAAATTGGAGTGCAATCAAAGTTCATACTGTAGTCAGAGAGCTGATTTTGAATCCATATCACCTGTGAGCAGCAAGACGATGCTGCTACATACTCAGCTTTTGCTATGGAAGTTGACACTATCTGCTGTTTTTTACATTGCCAAGAAATTAGCCTATCACCCAGGTATTGACATCCAACCGAAGTTGATTTCCTGTCAAGAAATTAGCTGTCACAAAAGGCATATAAATCAAATTCGGAACTTTTAGGATACCAAAGTCCAAGCCGAGGCCTGCCCTTTAGATATCTAAAAATTCTTTTAACAGCAGAAAGATGAGAGAATTTAGGTTTGGACTGATATCGTGCGCACTAAAAAACTGCGAACATGATATCAGGCCGACTTGTCGTTAAATACATCAGCGATCCAATCATTGATCGATACATGCTCTCGCTCACATCCTCCCCATCTTCATCCGGAGGTAAGGCAGGCCTAGATGCCATAGGAGTTGAAATGGGCTTGCAATCTTTCATGTTATATTTCGCCAAGATGTCATCCACATACTTCCCTTGATGAATAAGAATCCCGGTTCATCCTTTACTTGCAATGCAAAAAAGAAATTCATTTCTCCTTGTGCACTCATTTCAAACTTCTTCTTCATGACTTCTTCAAATTCCATGCACAAGTCTTCATTTGTTGCGCCAAAGATGATATCATCAACACAAACCTGGACCATGATAAAATCATCTTTGACCCTCTTATGGAACAACGTCTGACCTATTTTTTCCCTTGTAAATCCATTCTCCACCAAGTGCTTCGTCAGAGTATCGTACCAAGAATGTGGTGCTTGATGCAGCCCATAGAGAGCTCTATCTAATCTATACACATGATCTGGATGATCAGCATCCACAAAACTTGGAGGTTGCGCCACATATACCTCATCTGCCATCTTAGCAAACAAAAAGGTCGTCTTAACGTCCATTTGACGTACCGTGAAATTTAGATAAGATGCAACGGAAAGAAATATTCGAATTGCCTCCAACCGGGCGACTGGAACATAGACCTCATCATAATCAATGCCTTCTACCTGCTTATAACCCTGCACAATGAGTCGTGCTTTGTTGCGAACAATTACCTCAGAATCATCCTTCTTGTTCTTATATAACCACCTGGTAGAAATGACTGCCTTATCTAAGGGCTTCGGCACTAATTCTCACACTCCCAGCTTAGCAAATTGATTCAGTTCTTCATGCATGGTCTCCACCCAATTTGGATCTTTCAGTGCCACGACAATGTTGGGAGGCTCAATCTTGGAAATGAAACAAGAGAACAAACATTTGTTGATATCCCCTGCACGACTTCTAATAACTACACCTGAACTAACAGGGCCTATAATCTTGCTTATAGGATGATCCTTGTGAAATATGAGTTCCCTAATTGAAGGAACAGAAGACACAGCTGGAAAGTTAACTTCCACATTTTGTTGTGCTACTGAGTTACAAACAGCAACAGCATCAGCAATCACATCTTCAATAACAGACCCTTCACACTTATCTTTCACTGAGCTTGAGTCAGGTACCCTTTCTTCATTCTTCTTTGCTTCAGAGGTACTTGGAATATCAGACGAATTTACAATGTCAGGATGTCTTGTAGGCAAAGTGTCATCAATGATGTCTTCTTCTTCTGGAAATATTTCCGACAACCGGAATGGTTCAAAGACAGAACCATAATTGAAAATCCAATCAGGCCCAGACCCTGCATCAGTAGGATTCTCTTCCATCCATTCCACATTTGTCGATTCTATGATCACTGAAGTTGTCTTGTTGTAAACTCGATAAGCACTGCTTGCAATGTAACCTACAAAATAGCGATCATTAGCTTTTGCGTCAAATTTACCATCAGAAGAAATAAGCACAGTGCAAGGACATCCGAAAGCCCTGAAATGGCCCACTTTTGGTTTTTCATGAAAGAACACTTCATAAGGCGTTTTCTGTAAACGCTTATTTATCAACACACGATTTTCAACATGACAGGAAGTATTGATTGCCTCGGCCCAGAAGAATATAGGAAGCTTTGAGTCGACCAGCATTGTTCTAACAGCTTCAATCAATGTACGATTCCTTCTTTCAGCCAATCCGTTCTGTTGAGGAGTGTATGGAGCACTATACTGATGAGCAATTCCTTTCGCAGCACAAAACTTGTTCATATCAGCATTCTTAAATTTAGTGCCATTATCACTCTGAATTGCTTTCACATTCAAAGTTCGTCTGATTTTCAATTAAGGTAATAAATTGCTTAATTAACTCAGGAGCCTCATACTTATTACCCATACAGAATACCCATGTATAACGAGAGTAATCATCAGTGATAACAAGGCAATATGAAAACTTGCTAACACTCTTGACTGACATCGGCCCAAACAGATCCATGTGTAAGAGTTGAAGAATTGAAGAAATTGAATTAAACATCTTTGGTTTGTGGCGACGCTTGTGTTGCTTCCCCTTGGCACATGATCTGCATTTCTCCACTGATGTGAACTCGCTAACAGGTAGATTTCTTACATAATCTCCTTTGGCCAATTTGTTTAGGTTCTTTAAGTTCGCATGCCCCAAGCGTTTGTGCCACAAAAATGCCAACTACTCATTTGCCTTGGAAATTAGACAAGTGGCATCTGAAGCTGGAGGATCATTCATGTTCAGAACATACGAATTTCCTTTTCTAGGGGTTCGCAGTAGCACCCATTCATCCAGGACCTCAAAACCTGGTTTCAATATGATACACCCCTTTTCATTAAACAGCACCGGAAACCGTCTGTCGCAGATTTAAGACACACTCAGCAAACTATGGTTAAGTTCTTGTACATAGTACACGTCAGAGAAACTGAGACAGCCATTCTTCACAGTTCCTTTCTCCGTGATCTGACCTCCATTAACACCCGCAAACGACACATAACCTCCATTAAGTTCATGAATATCTTGCAGCAAGGATATGTCTCCGGTCATATGCCTGGTACAACCACTATCAACATACCAGAGATTGTTGACAGTCCCCCCTGATTGTACCTGCACGACATGCGAGATCAGTTAGAAACTCGTACCCAGGTCTTAGCATTTCTGGGTACTTCATTGCATTCAATTTTCTTTCCTGAAACATGTTCAACTTTTAGACTAATTTTTGGTCTCCAAACAACAACTTGTTTATTATTAAGTGGGATGTTATTTTGAAATGGGGACAATTGAAATCTTTTTGGCCTCTTATTATTTTTAAAATCTTCTTTGGCCTGATTTTGATCAAAAGGTTCTTTTGCAAATCTCTGTTTCTTGTTGTAAATGCCCCTTTGGACAAAACTATGGCTTTTAGGTTTCTCAACATTCCACTGTTGTTCAGACAGTTTTGTCTTAGGTGAACCATTTAGCTTGGCCATAGAGATTTGAATCTTCATTGGCTTTGAGTCATGCTTCCCCTTAGACAAAACTTTCTGAGGGTTCTCGGAGTACCTGACATTTCCCACATTCGTGTTGTGACCTCTTTGACGTGATTGAAGAAAGTATGGTTCATAAGGTCTGTTTAAACATGTAGCAGCAAAGTGTCCTGGTTTACCACAGTTATAACAATTCAATTTTTTAGGACCGTGTATACTACCACATTCATATGATCGTCTTGGGTAGGAAGATTTCCATGAGGGTTTGTCATCCCATTTGTGAATTTTGACCTTATTTTCCTCAGGTTGAGTTATCAAACAACATTGATCACATTTTGTCCCTTTTGGTCTGTTAAATGTAGTTACAACCTGAGGAGAAGTAACAAAATCATTTGGTCGAGATTCACGCATATTTTTAACATTCATCACATGCAATCTAGAACCATTAAATCCATCACCACGCAAACCATTCAAAGTTTTAGCATTCGACTTGTCAGTTTCTGTTTTTTTCTGACTTATTGGACACTGACACTGAAGGTTTTGAAACAGAAACAGACTCAAAAACATTGTTCTTAGTTAAACAAGCTTCAAAAGGAATAGACTTCTGACACGCTTCAACCCATTGGCACTCATGATCCCTTTCAGAAATATCCTTAATTTTCACATCATCTGCACAAGAAACAGAAATGTTAGAACAAGGAATTTCAACTTTGTGTTTAATAGGTTTTTATTCAGCTTCTAGATTAGAGTATTCAGCCATTGAATCTATACTAGAAGAATTCATTCTATCAATCTTTTCCTGAATTCTTGGGTACACACCTACCAGAGGAGGACCAACTTCCTTATAATCTACGTCAGCTCTTTCAACATAATCTTCCTGAAACAAATTCCTCACAATGTCTCTAGGCATAGGGGGAGGCACACCCGTTCTCATTAATTTAGAATTATCCGATCCAAGTCCTGACTTATCCCTTTCAAACCTACCTTCAACAATATCTAAAGACAGACCTTTACTTTGTTCCAGCATTCGTTTTCCTTTGTTAGTTTCATACTTAACCATTAAGGTGCTGTTTGTTTTTGCTTAATACATCTTCAGGGGAGGCTATGTCTGTAGGCGCGCAGACATATGCCTTGAAGACTGCTTGTTTTTTTTCTTATGAAGATCTTATTTAAGCTTAAAACCTCTTCAAATAAAAGCTTATAAACATTGCTTATTTCATCTTCACACTAGAACTCACAAGCTTAAAAACAAAAGACCCACCACCACCACCACCACCACCACCACCACACCACCACTCCACCACCCCAACCACCACCCCACCACCACACGCCACCACCACCCCCACCACGGCACCACCACCCCCACCACCATACTACCACCACCACCATCACCACCACAACACCACCGCCACCACCACCACCACCACCACTACACCACCACCACCACCACCACCATCACCGCCACTAACACCACTGCCACCACCACTACCACCATCACCGCCACCACCACCACCACACCACCACCACCACCACACCACCAACACCACCACCACCACACCACCACCACCATCACCAACACCACCACCACCCCCACCACCACACTACCACCACCACCATCACCACCGCCACCACCACACCACCGCCGCCACCACCACACCACCGCCACCAACACCACACCACCGCCGCCACCACCACCACCACTAACACCACCGCCACCACTACCACCACCACCACCACCATCATCACCACCATCACCACCAGCATACTACCACCACCACCACGACCATCACCGCCACCAACACCACCACACCATTACCGCCACCAACACCACCACCACCACCACACCACTACCACCACCACCACCACCATTTTACTTATGTTTTTATGTTATTGATATTTGGTTTTATTATTGTATTTATATTATAATTTGAACGTTAAATGACTTTAATTTAGTAAGAGAAGTTTGACAGTTATATATTTTTTAGTTTTTGCAGACAGTGTTAAGTTAATAAAACAAACAGTCTTTTATTTTCAGATTACAGATCTTCAGACCACATCTTCAGCTGCAGACATAAAATCAGATGAAATTAGACTGCAGACAGTTTTCATCTACAAAAACAAACAGCACCTAATTCATCATACTTATGTTGCAGATCATCTAATTCACCTTTTAATTTTCCTATTTCAATTTTAGCACGATCATATAAAATAGATTTTTCAGTAGCAAGGTCATGGTATTTCTTAATGTCCTCGGATTGGGCTTTCACCTTTTCCTCACTCTTAGCTAATCTACCTTTGAACGAACTCTTAGCACACTCAACATCAAACAATAGCAATTCATGATTTGTACGAATTTCTCTCAAATTTTTAATTAAACGAGCACAAGAAGGGTTAGAGCAAACCTGCGCATTTTTCTCATCATTTTCTGCCATAAAAGCATGACTTTTTGCCTTCTTCTTCCTGAGCTTGAAATGCATAAGGAACTAGTCTCAGGTCCTTCAATTGATCACTCTAATCATAACCTCTATATTCTTGAACCACCAAAGCTTGACTTTTCTCACCTTGCTTCTTATCCTTACCTGCAGTCTTTTCGTCAGCTTGTTCCTTCCTTGGCTTAGTACTCTCCCTAGCAAAATGACCGTATTCATCATAATTGTAGCATCTCAGCTTCGTCTTATCAAATCCCATCTTGATTTTATTCTGATCCTGCCACACATTTTTTCCGGTCTTTGACATAAATTTCTTGGCTCTGAACACAGCCATGGCCATTTGCTAGGAAACATCTAGCATCTCAACATCTTCCGGAATGATCTGATTCAAATCATCAGATATAATTTCTGATGGCACCAACTTTCCTGCAACAAGAGCTTGATAGCAAGCCATAAAGCATGCACCCATTGCAAAATTTGGGTCAGTAGCAATAGTAGAAACATTTTCATAATTTCCAGATGATGAACTTGGTACAGATCCAGGTGCAACAGTGGCTGAAGTCTTTGAATTTGAAATTCTAGACTTCTGTTCTAACATTAGTGCCTGGTTAGCCTGACCGGCCATGCTCATACTGTTGATGTGAGTCAAGGCTCTTTGCTTATCATCTAATGCTTTGGATCTCAGCTTTGCCACCATTTGAGCAAGAGATAATTCTTTCAAGTTCACTGTATTCTTGATGATGGATATATTCATATCCCAGCTTTTTGGCAAGCAGTTCAGCAGTTTCAGATTTTGCTCAACCCTAGGAGGTTCTTATTTTTCATCACTCATTTCTGTAATCAAAGTGATAAATCTTTGTATCTGTGCCTCAAGGTTCTCTCCCATCACATGATTGAACATGTTGAATCTTTGTTTAAGGATCTCTTGACGACTAGCTTTCATGTCCTCATTTCCTTCATAGGCCTTTGTCAGTGCATCCCAAAGGTCTTTTGCAGTTTGATATTTCCCGAAAGCTTGAGCAATATCTGGTGATAAGGCCATTGTCATGATTGCATATGCCTTTTCACCTTTAGTGATTCTATCCTAGTCAGTATCATCGAATTCTCCTGGTGTTTTGTCCTCTCCATCTTTCTCTCCACCTATATGTTTAGGTTTGAAAGGACCCACACTTACTGATCTCTATAGCCTAAAGTCTATACACTTTAGATGATTCGTTAACCTATACTTCCAATTCTGAAAACCATCCGGTGACATCAATCTTGGAGGACGAGTAGAAGTTCCGATTTCAGCATCCATTTTCTGATACACCAAGGTATCAGCATTTCCCAAGTCGTAATCCATGATACCTGAATCACAATTGAAAATCTGGAACTCGATCACAACCCTCAAATTCGATCGAAAATCACAAACCCAATCGAGAAACTTGAATACGATCGAAAATCAGCAACCCCAATCGAAAACCTCAAATACGATCGAAAATCACTAACCCAATCGAAAACCACAAACACAATCGAAAATCAGCAACACCAATCGAGAACCACTGTAATTCGATCGAGAATCACTATACTTCAATCGAGAACCTCCAAGAGATCGAGATCACGGTTGTCATCGAAAACCACTTATCAAGTTAATAATCCCGATAATTTTTCACTCTTTTGACTTTCCAAAATTATCCCCTCGATCGAGAATCAACAAGTCTGATCGAAAACCAGCTAACTTGTTCTTCAAATCAAGAATCTTGACAAATCAGCAATCAACAGCTTTCCGAAATTAGACTTCAACAAACGAGATCCTCAATCCGATCGAGAACCAGCAGACTTTGATCGAAAACCAGCAGACTTTGATCGAGAACCAGCAGACTTTGATCGAGAACCACCTGTTAATGCACGAAAATCACCAAAATCGATTTCTAAACAAAACTAAACAAGTTAGTCACGAAAGGACTTTTGAAATAATTCGAAACTACTGATCGAGAACCTGTTTTCCAGAATCGAAAACCTGCAAACTCAAGAAATCGATTAGTACACACTTGACTTGATATCGTGTGAGCCACGAAACACACGTTTCTTGGCTCTGATACCAATTGTAAGTCCAGAATTCTTGAATCTTACACGATATCTTCACACTAACTCGTGCGGAATCCGATTTACTGTGTGTCAAGTTTGAGGAAACGATAATTATCAACAATAGTAATCAACACAAACAATAAACAAAGAACTTACGTTATATTTAGATGATTGTCTGATTATAATACCAAAGCCACCAAAATCGTAAACCTCCTGTAGTTCTCCCCAAAAAGTCTAACCTAATCACAACATATGATTAGGTTTATATACTTACCAAAACACCACAAAATCAGTTCACCTAGGCCCAAATCGTAAACCCCTCTTAACCCACTAACAAGCCCAAAACTAATTACAAAACATTATAAGTCTAATGTTCAAGCCTCATAAAATATTTCCCTACAGTAATGACTTGATAATGATGTATCTAGGGTTGATCTGTGACGTGTGCTGTGGTGTATATAAAATATAGCGTTATTTTGTGACACCTTTTTAGCATTTGAAGCTTTTAAATTTATAAAACCTGATTTACTGACAACTACTATTTCACCACATTCACTGGCAAGTGCACCCATCATGGGCAGTATAGTAGTGATAAGTTGAATCGGGGTCGATCAAAGACACAAAGGAAAAGGAGGGCTCTTGATACTTCATCGTTTTTTACGTCTAACCTGAGCAATTTTCAAGTGAAGCAGTAAGTAAAAAGCAAAGATAACTAAACTAAACTAAATTACACTAAAAAGGCGTGCTTTGGTCTACTGAGTCGCATATAATATCATTTGGGAGACTTGTCAGTGGTGAAGCTGGTACCCCGTAATTATAACTTTGTTTTAAGGTGGTTGATTGTTTACCAGCGGAAGATCAACCACCTTTTGGAATCTTAGGATGATTCACCATCTCCACGACCAACCGTCTACGAGGAGTACGAGCGTCGTGGGAAGGTGCCGCTGATAAACAAATAAAGTGATATAATGCCATTTACTTACGGGGTCCCTCAAACCGGCAACTTACCGTACTTGACACGCCGTCATGAACCAGCAGGGGAACAACCCTGCGTGCCAGATTATTTTATTATAAAAATGACTTTTTTAAGGGACTTTGGTTCGTTTCATTCGCACCTAGCTATCCACATGTGTACGTCCGACGTAATCAGAATCAAGTTCACAACCACGTACCATCTCGGCTTCTGTGAAGTGACAAAATATTACCAACCCTCATTCCCAACCAAATACTTTCAGCCCACACCTGCATGGTCAGCCGAGTTTGCTTACATAGACAAAAAAGGACCTCGATCATATCATGTAGCATGGGGCGCGAGTCACCTTTTGGATCATGCATCGTCCCCCGATCGGGTGTCACAAGTCCGGACTTTGGGATTTCGACTCCCCAAATGGTCTGTGATATGAAGAGCATGTTTGGTTCAGAAATTCAATAATAAACTTTCAATAAAAAGGGTTTTTATAAAGTCATTAGACACACCTTAAAACAAGTTTATAAAAATAGTTTGCCAACCCACCAAATACTTGTTTATTCCCAAATGAGTGTAAGAATTTGACTAACACTTGTAAGATTGAGGCTTACAAATGTTAGTCTAAAGATTTGCTTAAGAGATAATGAAAGATTCATAAATAAATAACAATTCATTATCACAAAAATTTATAGTTCTTACAATCTTTGACGAGTTGACGTAAGAACACTAAAACAAGTGGCTCAGAACCGAAAAGATGAACTAAACTAGAGACAAGGGGAGGGAAGAATTGAGAGGTTTGGAAGAATTGTCGGCCTCTCTTTATATAGCCAAACTTCTGACATTGCACGGGGCGTGCTACTGACAGCATGGGGCATGTTGGTTCAGGCGGCATGGCGGTGTCTTCTCGGGCATGGGATGTGCTACGTCAGAGTTTGATCTCGAATCTTTGGTGTCAGGTAACACGGGGCCGTGCTCTTTGGACACGGGGGCGTGCCATTTCAGATGCTCGATTCGCAAATCTTTGTGTGAAGAGGCACGGGCCGTGCCAAGCCTGGCACGGGCCGCGTTGTGTCAGAAGGCCGATTTCCAAATCTGTTGTACGAACGGTTCTTTGCTGGATTAGGCACGGGGGCGTGCTAAAATTCAACTTCACAAAATCTTCTGTTTTTCTTGCATTATTCGTTCCTTTTGTGATTTTGGCTTAGTAGAACCTGAAAAACTACAAAGAAGACAAAAACGATGTTTCTTTGTGATAGTTAGTCGAATTTTACCCAATACGCGAGGGGTATTTGTTTATAAAGCATGTATAGTTTTAGGCATATCAATGTGCAATAAAGTTGCTAACTTTACGTGAGATCTATGATGAAAATTTGATTTCGATTGCCATGCATGCAAGATCTTGAATAAAGGCACATGATTTGTGTTGGATCCACTATGTGGGTGTGTAATCTAGGTTAATGGATGCATGATAGTGTATAAAGTTGTAAACTTGATGTTTAATTGCATATAGATTATTTAATAAAAATTATTTACATGAAAATATGGTGAAAATGGCCTATTAGGGCAAGATAGCATCCATGCATGTGGTTAAGAATATTTTACATGGCTTGGAATATGCTAAATGACGATCTATGTGATTTGCATGAGGTGATGATGTATAAACATGGAATTAGCCTACATGTGATAAATATATATTTATCGAAAAAAAAATAGGGAAATGCATGAATATGAGCATGAGATTACTTGGCTGTGTATTTTCATGTCATAAGTCAAATTGATTATGAGTTATACGAGTGTACAAGTCCTAAGTATAGCATGAATATGGTCATGCTCGGTATAGCATGGCAGGAAGGCAAAAACTTAACTGTTAGGAATGGGGACACGATGCCTATGGTGTTATAAATAACGTGGTCTAGCTAACCCAAGTATATAAAATGCTAAATATCTTTTTCTAGGGTGTGTGATTCCTAGGGGATTATGCCTCGCTGAGGGTAACTGGTTATCGTACTGTTTTAAATAAATTGATATTTATTTACTTGCTTAAACTCTAAAAATTCACCAACCTAGTGTTGACACTTTACATGTTTCTTCTCAGGTCCTTAGGAGGTTTGCTAAGGAGTACACGTTAGGATCATTGGTATTGGTCTACATATGTTTATGTCATCGCTAAACTTGTTTGTCCACCATGGGCGAAATACTTGAAAAAAATTGTTTATGTTATCACTTTCATATCTGGATGGTTAACTTAATACTTTATCGCTTCTGCAAATGATTTTCAAAACTTGATGAAAATGCTTCCACACAGTTTTGATAATAACGTTTAACTCTGATAAATTATTTTACAAAACTTAAACAGGTTGTTGAGTCGCGCATATATGATGTGCTTTAAATTACACATCATTTTATTAGTCAAATACCCACGAATGTCGGTAGTTTAGGCATTATTTTGGTCTATTTTTGTGAAATGTCTTAAACAGGTAATTAGAGGGGGCCAAAGTGATATTTGAGGATTTTACGAAGTTTTGGGACTGAATTAAACAAAATTTGAAGATCTGACTTTTTGTCCACGTCACGACCCGTGATGGTTATCACGGCCCGTTTCAAGGCTAACCGAAGAAACCCTAATTCGTTAATTCATGGCAGCGCTTACGGCCCGTGACCACGTAATGAGCCGTTACGACCGACTTCCGAAACCCTAATTTTTCACTATAAATACCCAACCATTTGGTCATTTCAAGGGTTACACGTTAGAGACCAGTATAGTTTGGTTCCAGAGGAGTCCACAGGATAGAAGTCGCAGAATTCAAGGCCAGAGGTGTTCGATTGATCGAGATATCAAGTTATTCGAAGATTGGGCTATTGATCGACTTTGGTTTGCGCTTACAATCATGTTTAATTACATTTTATTTGTTATTTTCTGTAGCTTGGCTATGCGAGGCTAACTCTCTTGATGTCATCTGAGACAATGTGATCTATTTATCGTTTTACCTATGATTTGACATTGACAATATTCTACATAATGATTTTAGTATAATGATTATGATTCCTTATGCATGTTGAAGATGTGTTGTTGAATGATATGTTTAATCCGTTCCTAGTAGTATTCGTTTTGGTTGGTAGGATAGACGTATTCTGCTTATTAAATTGATGCTATTTCTTAGTTGGTAATCTAGCGATATCAATATGTGTTAGGAACTCTAGCGAGCCTAGATGGGAAATGGTGAAGATGCATGTTTAATAATCTGTCTTGTTTGAAGTATGTCTTTGTGTTTGGTCGTGAATCTTAGCTTCCATGTCTTGGGTAAAGGGAATAGTGAAATGACCAAATATATTGCATATGTTATTGCATGTAAATGGGTTATAAGTTATTAGTCTATCATGGTTAATCAGAATAGGATTGGTCTATGGTCCTGCGTCTTAAATCATGTGTTTATTGTCCTATAGCTAGGTCATTAATTCGTGGATACTTCATTATGGCTGTGATTTTAATTACTGATTTATGAGTTTAGCGACTATAAATCTATTAGACAGTTACTTTCAAATGTCAATGTCAGGTCTAGGTAATGCATGAATAGTATCAGTCTTAGATGATATATGTTCTTTATCCTGATTTTACATCTACTTCGTTATTGCTACCTTTAAAATGTTATCTTATTTTATTTTCTAACAGTTATTAGAAATTGTGACAGAATCCTAATGATGATAACTAGGTTTAGTTTGATTACACCATTTCTTCCTTAGGTCGACCCTGAGTTTCTTTTTGTGGTACCATACGATAGGTCCGCTTTCCTATATATGCATGCGTAGTGATAAGGTAATTTAGGTTTATAAATTTAAAGGTCATATTTGCATATTTATGTATATATACTAGTGTGCTTCAAAGGCTTTTTGGCGCCGTTGCCGGGGAAGCAAGTTGTCATTCGGGACCTCATTAGGTTAGTTAGTCTAGGTAGTCTTTCTTTTCTGTTTTGTGTTTCTGCTTTCAAAATTTCAGAAAAGCCAAAAAAATCTAATAATCCAAAAAAAACCCAAATAAATTTCTTCTGCTATTTCCACTTGTGCGAGTCGTGCGCTTCTGATTCAAGCTTTCGAAGATCCTAAACGCGTTATCCATCAAGCACGCAGGATGGGGGATGCAGCGCAGCGTTCGATCGCTGATTCGCCAAGCCTACATTTGAAGGAGGGAAGTCGAGCATCACAAGACCCGCCATTTAAGGGAATTTCGAGATCAAGCCTGGAGTAATCCAGATGTTTCTAACACGTCGCAATTCCACGGATTAATGGTGGAGTGTCCACGCGCGCACCTTGACACCTTTCTCAAGATGTGTGACACATTTAAACTCGATGGTCTCACTAACGATGCAGTCTTGCTTCATTTGTTTCCATTCACTCTGGCAGGAAATGCCAAAACTTGGCTTAAGACCCTACCAGCAGGTTCCATCACTACATGGGACCAATTGGCAGAGAAGTTCTTAGTTAAGTACTTCCCTTTCTCAAAAACTACTTGTCTTCGTAACAATATTACCACATTTCCCCCAAAACGAGGGGGAGGTCTCCATGAAGCCTGGGAAATATATAAGGGGTTACTACGCAAATGTCTTCACCACAATATGGATGTGTGGCTCCAAGTGCAGTATTTTTATAACGGGTTGAGCAATCCCACCCGTTTGCACGTTGATTCCTTGACGGGAGGATCATTCCTCAATAAAACTCCAGCTGATGCCATAACATTGATTGAAAGTCTAGCAGCCACAAGCTATGACTGGCAGCCTTCGAGAGGCCGCTAAAGCTGTAATTCTAAGCAGTCTGGCATTCATGCCATAGATGATGTCACCTCACTAAACGCAAGGATCGAAGCTCTAACGAGCTAGGTGAATCATCTAACCACTAAATCCAATGGGTTGTGATGCATGTGGTAGTGCTCATACATTGGATATGTGTCCTGTTTTCGAAGCTACGTTAACTGAGCAGGTTGAATCTACTCAAAATTTCTATGGTCGCTCATATGACCAATATAACCGTCAACCATTCAACTCAGATAACAGGAACCAGTCCAGTAGCTCCTGGCGAAACCCAAATTTAAATTCCAATTACAATAAATCAAATCAACCTTATCGACTACCTCACTATAACCAAGGTGAGCCGTATAAATTGGAAAAACTCGTCCAAAGTCTAGTGAATGCTGATAGGAAACACGATACTGAAATCAAAAATCAGCAAGCTGGCATCTAGAATATGGAGAGACACCTAGGGCAAATAACCAATCTTTTGTCCGAAAGAAATAAGGGTGAATTACCTGGAAATACTGAGGTAAACCCTAATGCAGTGTCAACATGATCTCCATCACTGAATTAGAAAAAGACTTTCTTGAGAAGAAGCGTGCCCAACTGGGAGACCACACTCGTGCACTTCAGAAGATGCAATTAGAGGAATACTATGAAGAAAACAAGGAAGACATCGAAGAAGAACGCAAATATCAACAATTCCTCGATCTCATTCTTGAACATGACGTTAATGAAGAAGATATCTCACCTTCTTACGAAGGCTCTCTTCTAATCAATTTTTTCCTCAGGTTTCTGTCCTCCAATCGTAAAAGTTCATCTCGGGCCGCTTTGCTAAAATCTGCTTTTGAATTACCGAAAAAGCGAAAGGATCCGGGCAGTTTCATCATTCCCTGCGGATTTGGATCTTCATCCACCGTAGATGCATTGGCAGACTTAGGCTCTAGCATAAGCATTATGCCTTACTCCATTTATAAAGAGCTAGAACTAGGTCTATTACAGCCAATAAGTCTTAGTATTCAACTGGCTGACCAATCATATATCAACCCCAAAGGGATTGTAAAGGATATAATAGTTGATATTGAGAATCTGAAGTTTCCAGCAGATTGCATAGTGCTTGATGTTCCTGTTAATAAATTCCATCCTATCATTTTAGGATGTCCATTTCTGGCTACCACCAAGGCACTAATCGATCTGGAGGCTGAGCATATCACCTTG
>JBCNJP010000017.1:90513923-90535548 GCA_039602395.1 Deinandra increscens subsp. villosa
AAGTGGTGAAAATGAAGTCTCATATTGACCCATGCAAACCAATCTCAAGGCGCTCATATTCAAGAATAAAGAAGAAACCATTTGTTTCATGCAGTCCACTAACCCAAAAGAGTCAGTTTCTTCTTTAACTTTATCTGAAATGCCTCAAGGGATTCCATCTGAACCAACAAGGCTAGTTCATAGCTTATTGAACTTTGAACATGTCAACCCACTCCTTGATTCCAAAAACCCAAAGATTGAGCCACCTGACGAGAAGGTGTGTTCATGCCTTCACTTCCTAAAAATCTGAGTGAAGGAGGGTCTGGTTGAAGACCCTATAAACTTAGCACTACTTGGGAGGAAACCGAATTTCAATTTCTATCATTTCGTTTTTCGTGTCTTCTTTTTTGTTTCGTAAGTTGAAACTTGTTGAGTTTTCTAATCGAATTCCATCAATTCGATTGACTCGCTCAATTGAACTTGTCATTTCTTCGTATTTCATTATCTCAATTGATCGATTTTGCTTAAAATTGCACGAAAATAAGTTTTAAGAAGATTCTGTATCGAGCATCGTAACGACCCTTTACCCCGTAACGAGCCGTAACGAAAGTTTTCCTTAACGGCTCGTGTTCACGATACGGCTCGTTACTAACTTACTTTCGAAACTTATAAATAGAATTTTCCAGACGGCTTTTCAAAACCCTAAATCGCAGTAGACGGTTCCTCGGGCATTCTTTGTCGATCAAAGGTACGAAAATCTACTTTGCCTCATCGTTTTATCTTGTTTTCCAAGAAAGAACAATTTGAATACCAATTCTTTTCAAGTTTCTGCTTTTTTTTTTAGATCATAATAGTTTCTCTACCCTGTTGTGTTCTCAATTCCATAAATTTTATGATCATCACACTTGATTCTTAAAATTATCAATGATGATCTTTGTAAAGGATTAAGTGTGGGGATGGCAACAAGTTTCCATCCCCACATTACACTAAACTGCCAGTTTTTTATCACATACTAATCTATATTGAAAAAAAATTAAATTTTCAAAAATTTTGAGAACTAGCATCGTAACGACCCGTTACCCCGTAACGGGTCGTGACGACGTCCTTTACAGAATGCTTGATCTAACGACTCGTTAGCCTGTAACGAGCCGTGACGACGGTGCAGTCTCATTCTTTTGTGTTTTTATTGTCTCGTTGTTTTCTCGTAGATGAAAGGCAAGCGTCCTGTCGTTGAAGTCACCCATGTAAGGAGCCATGACAAGGAGGCCAGTTCCTCTCGGTTGAATCGCGAAAATCCCGTGAAACAAAATGATGAAACCGAGGGTATGTCAAACTTTGATATCTTGTGTGGAAGACTCACACTCATGGAGGGAGAGCTATTAAGGAGAATTGAAGTTCTTACTCGCATCACTTGCGACTTCAGCGTAAAATATATAAGATCAGTGCGATTGTGATGGTAGAAAGGATTCAGCAGCATAATTTGGATGATCTATATGCATCTATTGGTGAACCCTCGTCCTCTGATGAATCAGGCATTGAAGAAGCTTGAAGTCGGAACATTTATGATTATTAATGTCCATCTTTAAGTTGAACTTCTTATGTGACTTGTTTGGATTGCTTGTTTCTTATGTTTTGAATGTCTGATTGAATGGCATGACAATAAGACTATGATTGAATGAATAAATGGAATGATTTATCTTTATTTTTATTTTTGGGTAATACTTTCTTTTTCTTTTTACGTGTAATGTCTTCTTTTGAGTCTTGTAAGTTGCAAAGGAATCCAAGACTGAAGCTCTAGTAGGCAAATCATCGGAAAAGCAAGGGTTAATGAAGAAGCCATGTTCCGCAATCCTCCAGCGGTCAGGTTCGTCTGTTCCCTTTTTCTTTTATCCTATGTTTTGCAGTTTTCTCAAGTACATTGAGAACAATGTACGATTTTAAGTGGGGGGATGGGAGACTCGCCTGTAGTTTCCCTGTTTTATTGTGTTTCTGCTTAGAAAGTGTCAAAAATTTTTAATTTCTTGCATGCTAAACTTTTTCACACTGCTAAAACTTAAGCTATCAACTGATTTTATGGATCCTAAATTAGACTTCTTAACTCTGTATGCTAGACCAAATCAAAGTTTTTTCCACCATCCACTCATTGCTATACAACTCTAGGCATGTATTTTAGACCCTTATGCACAACCAAGTCCTAAGTTGCTTTTTAGTATAGATTAGACCTGATAAAACTTAGACAACAATTCCAATGTGCGAGTACGAGGGAGGAAGCCTAGATAATCAACCAAACTTAAGCCCTATTTCCATTTCATTTCCATGGTGAGAATTTTTTGAGCCTTAATCAAGCTATAGGAGCTTGAGTTTTATTTGTCTATAACAATAGAGAGTGCCACATGTGACCTACTTCTAGAACTTGACATTTGTATACATTACGAGACTACATCTTACAAAACAAGCAAATATGATAGACGCAAGCCTAGGATAACCCTATTTTGCACTTTACACCTTCTGTTTGTCTTATCTACATTTCTATACCCCAATTACCCAAAATTTCCTTTAGTTTACCCATGTTGAGTTTATATCGATTTCGTTTGATACCAAATTAACCCAATAACCCTAGCCTTTTTCTTTTGACCTTTATTTTCGGTAAACAATCTGGTTATTATAATCCCGGCAAAATAAAAATATATATGATATGTCGATGTAAAAGAAAATTTGTATTTATTATAAGAGAATCTATGAGTTTAAAGATTCTTCTTTAAAGTTATAGTTAGAATAAAAAGGAAAACTATGAGTTTAAAGATTTTCCTTAGTTAGTTGTTTATTTCACCAGATCTTGTATACCCAAGTTTCCACATTTGTAAAATCTCAATTCCATTCCCTACACCAACTACAACCTTAGCCTAAAGTCCTCTTGATTTGTAAGTTAGTATAGTATGTTAGTTAAATTATGATCGTTTGTCAAGCTTATGGTAAGAAAAGTCCATGATGTTGCAAATCGAGAGCCATACAAAAGTCTAGTACAATATTTACTAGTTATCTAGATATAAAACCTGAGTGGAGTGTACATTGTGAGTTAGTCTGGTTGATTGTTAAGGAATAGTCCTATGGAAAGAAGTCCAGTGTTTGTTGTCCATGCTTTTCACTGTTAAAACTTATTTTGTTTGGTCTATTATGAGAATGTTAACTCAAGTGACAAACTATGCCTTTGTGTCTTTAATCGTTTAGATTTGTAACCACCATCCATCACTTCACTTTGAAAGCCTTGTAAGGAAAGGTGATGTTGTAGTTAGGGGTTTGCTCAGGGACGAGCAAAGTCTAAGTGGGAGTATGTTTGATGTGCTTTAAATTACACATCATTTTATTAGGCAAATACCCACGAATGTTGGTAGTTTATGCATTATTTGGTCTATTTTACCCTTTGTTTGCTGTGAAATGTCTTAAACAGATAATTAGAGGGGGCCAAAGTGATATTTGAGGATTTTACGAAGTTTTGGGGCTAAATTAAACAAAATTCGAAGATCACACTTTTTCTCCACGTCACGACCCGTGATGGTCATCACGGCCCGTTTTAAGGATAACCAAAGAAACCCTGATTCGTTAATTCATGGCGTCAATTACGGCCCGTGACCGCGTAACGAGCCGTTACCACTGACTTCCGAAACCGTAATTTTTCACTATAAATACCCAACCATTTGGTCATTTCAAGGGTTACACGTTAGAGACTAGTGTAGTTCGGTTCTAGAGGAGTCCACGGGCTAGAAGTCGCAGAATTCAAGGCCGAAGTGTTCAATTGATAGAGATATCAAGTTATTCGAAGATTCGGCTATTGATTGACTTTGATTTGCACTTACAATCATGTTTAATTAAATTTTATTTGCTGTTTTCTGTAGCTTAGCTATGAGAGGCTAACTCGCTTGATGTCATCTGAGACAATGTGATCTATTTATCGTTTTACCTATGATTTGACATTGACAATATTCTACATAATGATTTTAGTATAATGATTATGATTCCTTTTGCATGTTGAAGATGTGTTGTTGAATGATGTGTTTATTCCTTTCCTAGTAGTATTTGGTTTGGTTGGTAGGATATACGTACTCTGCTTATTAAATTGATGTTATTTCTTAGTTGGTAATCTAGCGATATCAATATGTGTTTAGGAACTCTAGCGAGCCTAGATAGGAAATGGTGAAGATGCATATTCAATAATCTGTCTTGTTTGAAGTATGTCTTTGTGTTTGGTCGTGAATCTTAGCTTCCATGTCTTGGGTAAAGGGAATAGTGAAATGACTAAATATATTGCATATGTTATTGCATGCAATTGGGTTATAAGTTATTAGTCTATCATGGTTAATCAGAATAGGATTGGTCTATGGTCCTAGGTCTTAAATCATGTGTTTAGTGTCCTATAGCTAGGTCATTAATTCGTGGATACTTCATTATGGCTATGGTTTTAATTGTTGATTTATAAGTTTAGCGACTATAAATCTATTAGACAGTTACTTACAAATGTCAATGTCATATCTACGTAATGCATGAATAGTGATCAGTCTTAGATGATATATGTTCTTTATCCTGATTTTACATCTACTTCGTTATTGCTACCTTTAAAATGTTATCTTATTTTATTTTCTAACAGTTATTAGAAATTGTGACAGAATCCTAATGATGATAACTAGGTTTAGTTTGATTACACCATTGCTTCCTTAGGTCGACCGTGAGTTTCTTTTTGTGCTTCCATCCGATAGGTCCGCTTTCTTATATATGCATGCGTAGTCATAAGGTAATTTAGGTTTATAAATTTAAAGGTCATATTTGTATATTTATATATATATATATATATATATATATATATATATATATATACTCATGTGCATCAATATAGATGTCTGAAGTGTCTGACGACTCGGATCCTGGTAATATCGCATCCCCATGCTCGCGGTGTTTTAGGCGGGCGGTTTTTGGGGATGTGATAATCGCCCTTGCCAACAAACATACCACATTTAGACATAACAAATTTGTCACTTTCAAACAATAAACGAAAGCCAAACTTATTAAGCAGCCATCCTGACACAAGACTCTTGCGCAACTCGGGAACATACAAATGATCTCCTTCCCCAGAGTCCACTTGAGGATCACATCGCCTTCACCCTTTATATTAGTTGTAGCAGCATTTCCCATGTACAACTTTTTATCTCCCACCATCTGCTTAAATGTATTGAATAGAGTCTTGTCAGGAAAAACATGACGGGTAGCACCAGTGTCGACCCGCCACCCCTTAGGGTTGTTACACACCAATTTGACCTCCCCCGCCATAGTAGTGAGGTGAGTGATCATAGCCACAAGAGGCAATTCATCATCGATCATATGAGCCTTCTCCTTTTTAGGAGCCTTTTACTGATTAACATGGTGACCATTTCACCACAATGGTAGCATCTCGCTTTAAAGGAACAACTTTCTTCTTCACACCACCTTTCTTTGGGTCAAGGTTCACAACCATAGCCTTGCCTTTGTTATTAGGCTTGTGGCTTTTGTAACCCCTGGAAGTTTGACCGTGTTCCACAACATTGGCCTTAGCATAAACCTCCACTTGGCTTCCCTTTTGTGCCAACATGTTGTCTTCTTTAATTCGAAGACGAACCACAAGGTCCTCCATATTCATTTCTTTTCGCTTATGCTTAAGGTAATTCTTAAAATCCATCCAAGATGGTGGAAGTTTTTCAATTATGAAAGCAACCGGGAAGGTTTCACCAAGAACCATCCCATCAGACAGAATGTCACTAAGAATGACCTGCAATTCTTGAACTTAGATAATAACAGTTTTAAAGTCAACCATTTTATAGTCCAAATATTGTGCCACAACATACTTCTTTATTCCAGCATCTTATGTCTTGTACTTGCATTTTAACGACTCCTAAAATTCATTGGCAGTCGATATTTTGCAGTACATTATACAGAGCATCGACAAGACCGTTTAACACATAATCACAGGACATATACTCATAGTTCTTCCAAGCCTGAAGGGCACTCACAGATTGAGTGTCCGCTTTTTCTTCAGGAACTTCATGGGTGACTCAGTCAGAATCTCGTAAGATTCAGAGTGGTCAAGTAATAACATCTTCTGTTGTCATCTTTTGAAGTTCAGACCAGAAAACGTTTCTGGTATTTTAGCATGGTTGGCCACAGTTTAAGCCGCTTGGGTACCAACTAATGGTCCCATAATAGTGGAGACAAGAGCTTCCATTGTAGAGGATAAACTCACCAATGTGGTAGACATTTCTGAGATGATAACTCAAATCAAAGTTAGAAATGTTGGTTTACTAAAGACCAATGCCCAAGTTTACAAAAAATCTTGCACCAAAAATAAATGATATGAATAAAACCTTATTAATATTGTAACCAACTTTATATAAAAGTCGGATTTACACGAGATGCAGATGACTAAAACAATTTGAATATTCAAGAAAATGTAATATGTTTTGTAATCTTATTTTAGAACGGTGTAGAAGCAAAAGTCTGTTTTAATATTGTAGGAACACCATTCACAGAAAATTTAAATATTATTAAATAATACAGATTACAGAATCACTAAAAGAAGATTACATTGAACATATTACAATTGAGAGAAATACAAACATAATTGAGATAATACTGCAATTTCTCAAGTTTAGAAGGAGATATATGCAAATGTCCCAAAAATTTAGGAAAATTGCATATATCCCCTACTTTGGAAAAAAAATGTATTTTTCCTCAAAATAAAAGTTTTCAATGCATAATATACAATGTTCTTTAAGTATGATTTGGGGATATATGCAATTTCTCAAGTTTAGAGGGGGATATATGCAAATGTCCCTTATATTAAAACTTAAGATGAAGGAAATATGATAGGCAAAGATATTTGGTCTAAATTTGGCTGACTTTACTTTGTGATTTTTTCTTCTGTTTCTAGCTAACTCGAATAGCGCTCGATCGTGGTCAAGGAATATGGTTGTTCCGACCACCGGTGGTGTAACTATAATTGAAGGAGGAGAACCGTTACCCAACAGGTCAACGAGTACTGGTGAATCTATAACTCGTTTTGACTGTTGTCTTCAATTTTGTAACTCTTACTAAATCTGATCCAGCGTTTCTCATAACATGTTTAAAATTTGGTTTTATGATAGTGATTTATGGTGAATGAGTTCATAGAATGACAACTCATTGTCACCTTAATACCAAGGCAAATCTTAGTTGAAAGATAAAATTTCATACACATGTAAATCATTGTTTAGAAATACTTTATAAACTTTTTAATACTCCATTTTTCGAAAAACTTTGTGAACTCTCTAAAATCTCTTCTTCAAATCATCCTTGTCTAAATTTTAGAAACATATAGATGAATCTCGTGATTGGTGATCATCTCCAACACAACAACAAATTGCTTCTTTTTTATGTACCATATTTAACAAGTTCGTAAGCATGCAAATATTGTTTCAGAAAAACATGTCAAATATGTGCCTCTACAAAAAACCTTGAATGGTTTTGTTATTCTAATCTTAGTAGTTGGTGATCGAGATGGAGAAACCGATAAGTATTCCTTCTTTTGTTATATATGTATTTCACACTTTATTTAGATTTACAACATTCTGTTTCTACATAATTTCTCTTAAGTAAAGAAAGTACATTTATTTATTTTAATTAGAAAAACTCAATGTTTCCCTATACCTTCGATCAAGCTATTCATCTTATTGCTCTCTGTAGTGCATTTAGCGTCCGTGTAAGAACAATCAACGACAATGTTATATGCCCCGCAAACATATATACACTATCATTTTGTATGAAATAAAATTATGAGTAAATTACCGTCTTGGTCACTATGGTGTGATATATTTAATAATTTCGGTTCAAAAAGTAAATTTAAAGCAGGGGTGGCATAACCATTTCGAGGGTCCAAAGCGAAACAAAATCCAAAGGCCTTTTTAGAAGCCAAAATAATGTAAAAATGAGTCAGTTCAAAACAGGCCGGGTAAACATCTACATTGAATCACACAATAAAAAAAAAGATTAACCATATATTCAAACAAAATCTACATATATTCAAACAAAAAGAATCCCCTTTGTACCATCTCTCACACATTATTTTCAAAAAAATTAAAAACAAATCAACACATAAGAGCTTAAGAAATGACTAATACATTTTTTTCCTCAGAATTATCCACTAACTTACTTGACACATCAATGATAGAGATTTAATTAATATACTTCTTTGAAATTAACATTCTAGCAATTTAGAATAAATTAGTGAAGAAAATGAGAAACGAGTACAGGTAGTTCATAGAATAAATTAGAGAAGATGGGGGTGCATAAAATAAGAACACATGGTTAATACAAATGATCAAGATTCACTGGTTTTCAGCTTTTGTTCATGAAGTACCGCAAAATATCTTTCTTCTAGACTCCAAGAAATTAAACCCAAACAGACAAACACCGATGCATCTTAGAATCTTTAATAAATATTCGTCATAAAGAAATAATTTTGATATTTTTTATTTAACACTAAAGCACTAGTACAAATAGACATGTTTCGGTGACATTTTAGATCGTTTTGTGTGACCATTGCAAGCCCCGTCAGTTAATATGGTTACATTTTTACATTACATGTGTGACAATTACAAGTCACATTTTGAACAATGTGACCAAATATCACCACTTGCGACTTTTTTTCTGATAATATGTACGAGTGACTATAGATACGTATATGGTCACATGAAGCAATTGTTTATATAATATATATTAACACGTTAATTTTGAGTGTGACAGTAAGTTAAACATATTTAGGTCAAAATAGTTATTGGTGTGACTGTAAGTTACCGTTTATGGTCACATTTCCAATTTGGACGTGTGACTAAAGATAAATCACCGTCACAATGAATGGGCAAACATGTGACTATAAGTATAATATGGTCATATTTTTTTATTTTCTTAGTTGTGACTAAAAATTAATAGTATGAAAATTTTATGTCAGCCTAAATTTTATATGGTCACAGTTTTAGTTTTGAACGTTAAAGATAATTCATGGTCATGGTAAATGGGAATATATGTGACTATAAGTATAATTTGGTAACATTTCATTTTATGACAATTTGATGTGTCACTAATGAAGAATTCTAGTCATGATAAATGAATACAATATGTGACTATAAGTATAATTTGGTCATCTTTCATTTTATGACAATTTGACGTGTGACAAAAGATGAATTCTATTCATGATAAATGAAAAAAAAAATGTGACTATAAGTATAATTTGGTCACATTTCATTTTATGATAATTTGATGTGTGACTAAAAATGAATTATGGTCATGATAAATTAATAAAATATGTGACTATAAGTATAAATTGGTCATCATTTATTTTATGACAATTTGATGTGTGACTAAAGATGAATTCTAGTCATAATAATTGAAAAAAATATGACTATAAGTATAAATTGGTCATATTTCATTTTATGACATTTGACGTGTGACTAAAGATGAATTCTGGTCATGATAATTGAATAAAATATATGACTATAAGTAAAATTTGGTCATCTTTTATTTTATGAAAATTTGATGTGTGACTAAAGATGATTTCTAGTCATGATATATGAAAAACAAATATGTGACTATAAGTATAATTTGGTCATATTTCATTTTATGAAAATTTGATGTGTGACTAAAAATGAATTATGGTCATGATAAATGAATAAAATATGCGACTATAGGTATAATTTGCTCATATTGCGTTCTATGACAATCTGATGTGTGACTAAAGATGAATTCTGGTCATGATAAATGAATGAAATATGTGACTATAAGTATAATTTTGTCATCTTTCATTTTATGACAATTTGATATGTGAATAAAGCCGAATTTTAGTCATGATATATGAAAAATAAATATGTGACTATAAGTATAATTTGGTCATATTTTATTTTATATCAATTTGATGTGTGACTAAAGATGAATTCTGGTCATGATAAATGAATTTAATATGTGACTATAAGTATAATTTGGTCATGTTTCGTTCTATGACAATTTGATGTGTGACTAAAGATGAATTATGGTCATAATAAGTGAATAAAATATGTGATTATAAGTAAAATTTGATAATATGTCATTTTATCTGACATGTTAAAAATATATGTATATTGTTGCCACTTGCAAGGGTTCGAACTAGCAACCTATTAAAGAAAATCACAAGACTAACCCGCTGGGCTAGCCCCTGAGAACGAAAACTATTTCAATAATAATATGTTTAACTTGTACTGGCCATATTATATTTATAGCCTATAGGCCCGGGTTTGAACCCCGACAAAAAGGAATGTAAGACTCGGACACGAGACCTCTAAGATAGAGGATTATACGACCAACCAAACCAGCTGAGACAACATGACATTTGTTTATACTCTATCAAATTAAGTATCTTATCTTGTTAGTATGTGGAATGCTTATTGGTTTAAAAGAACACTGATCTTTACAAATGGACTTTAGTCATCCTATTAAAGTAAAATAATTAGGAATGTGATTTGTCCTTGTCATAAAAATGGTTATCGAGGTAAGCTATAAAGATCATGTTAAAAGTCCATATTCTTAAACTAGTAATGCAATAAATTAAAAAATTAAAATAATAAAGATATTTAGAAAACAATAGAGACTTAAAATAAAGACATAATTTTATAATTCATGATCGATAAAGTTCATACAAAAGATAGATCTATACAATCCATCCTTAAAAAAAGTAAAAAATGTAGCTACGTTAACCACCACCATCAAAAAGCATCTGCTCTCACTGTGTATTGTTTCTTCATCTGACGGTACTTCATAATCCTTGGAGCAATTTCCTTAAGCCTGTCGTGAAGAAGTTTGTTCTGTTCTTGGACATTGGTAAGCTGGACAAGAACGGACGGATTTTGCATGTAGATGGTATCACTCAATCGAACTTGATCTAGGACGATTTCCGTCTCCTTCACAAGTTTCTTCTCGGTGTAGCTTATGGCATCCATATCTGTCGAAATAAATCCATCATCTACAAACTTAGTAGCCCAATACTCTTTGCTAGTATCGGCAACACTTTCGGTGATGGAGTAGTTTGGGAGGGAAGTTAAAGAGTTAGAGGCCATTTTAATTGAAATGGTGTTGATTGTGGTTTTTTGTGAGATTGAGGGTCGTATATATAGGATCTGGATTCCAAAAAAGTGAGATAAAATTGGGGGGAAACCACACGGTTACAGGGCAACTAAAAAGTTCATGATTTGAACTAAAAAATATAGAAGATAATGATATTTTATTGTTTACTTAATTAAAAAATGTGAAATAACCGGCGATTTCTTATGGGGGTCAAAGGGATAGCGTATAGCCTGAGTAGGGTTTTTAAAACGACGTAAATTTATCAATGAAAATCAATGTGCAATTGTGAAATCATGTGTCTATAAGAAGCCGGCCTATAAGGTAACTCTCTTTATTCACTTTTCATATTTCCAAACTTGTGTATCAAGGTGTTAAAGATGGCTGACACGAAGTTTACTGACGATTTCAAAATCATGGATGATCTGGAGGCGATGCTTACAGACCATCTCCGTCATACGTTGGAGACTATCAAGGTTTTGAAGAATAGCATCAACATTCTGGATGCAGTCGCCGATAACAGAAAATTGGCAGTGGCAAGGGTGAAGCACTTCCAAAAAACATTTGCCCTGTCATTTGCAACACCAAACCTTTTTTATCTGGAAAAAGAAGGTGATTCTGGCCCTGAAAGTGGAGCTCGAACAGATGCTAGCTATCATTCAGGACCTAAACAAGGACAGGGAGAAACTATTGGAGGAGGTTGGTGTTGTTGATGATATGGTTGATGATTGAAGATCTTTTTAGTTTTTAGGTGGTTTTGTGGTAATTATGTATGAAAATGTTGAATTAGTTGGTGATTTGCATAACAAATTTTTCATTTTGGAATATGCAATGTTTTGTAATGCATATTGCCTAATGTATTTTCACATGTTATATATTTAGTTGTTAACTAATAGTTGTTTGTACCTTAAAGACAAATGTACATACACTAATAGCAATGAAATGATGACTTTGTAATGAAACCAGAAAACGTCAAAGTAAGATGATAAACCATATATATATTTCGTGATTAAATTTGTCAAAAAACATTCATGAACACTTTTCAATGAAACAGAAACGATTAAGAGGATCAGTAACGGTGGGGAGCCAATACGCGTCTTCTCCCTTAAGTTGAGTGTCTTGAAATTACATTGTGATTAAGTGCTCTCATGTGGCTGCTACAAACAAATATTAGCATTAGATAATGAATTAATTCTTCAAAGAGAATACTCACAAACTTAAACGAGGACATGTTTACGTTTGAAATAAAACAAATGTAATCATTACACTATGCAAAAAGATATATACCTTACGTATAACTATACCCGAACAGTCGTCCCGGAAATAGTTGTTTCTAGATGGCTTACGCAACTCTAGCGGGTCTAAAGATGGCAATATATTCTCATTGTCAGGAAGAACCACGGTACTAAATTCCTCATCTTCATACGCATCTCTATAGTTTTTCGGAGGATTCTTAGAGACAATTGACAACCTCTTATCAAGTCTGTCTGCAACGTAAAATACTTGTTGGGCTTGTGAGGTCAATATGAAAGGATCATCATGGTGGCCTAATCTACTAAGATCAACCAATGTGTAGCCAAGACTATCTTTCTTTACCCCATTCTTATTGTCAACCCTGTCACACTTGAAAAGAGGAATTCTTTGAAAATGATAATCGAGTACCCATATTTCTTGTAAAACACCGTAATAATAAGTTTGGTCATAGGATACAACCACTTTAGAAATGTGCGTGTCGGTCTCCACTACACTAACCCCACTATTTTGATGAACTTTACCTTCACGGGATTTTGTAGGAAATGAAAATCCATTGATGGCATACACTTCGTATTTCACAACGTTCCTATTTCGTCCATGTGAAATCCACCTTATGGTTTCTAATATACTATCTCTGGAGACAGCTAACTCCCTCTCAACCTAAATTTATTTACAATTTGAAGTTCTACAAAAGCAAAAAAAAAAATAAGAAGAAGAAGAATAAGACCATAACAAGAATTTTTACCCACCGCGCGTTGCGGCGGGTAATTTCTTGTTTTTGTGTTGATGTTAAGGTCTCTTAGTTCTGTTACAGTTAGTAGATCCGTCCGCGCTTCGCGGCGGGTCACCCATTTACCCGTCAAACCATAGAAAAGTCGTAACCAAAGCCGAAAACTATAAAAGTATATTAAAGACAAAAGGGGTATATAAAACTTAAAATTCTAAAACTTTTGTGACAAAGTAAAGTATAAAAATTATGGGTTACAAAACGTAAAAGTCTAAAGCTTTCGTGGTTAATTTGATTTGAAGGTAAAATGTCGTGGCAAAATGTTATAGGAGGAAGTGGGACACGTGGCGTCATATGATTTAAGAAATGAAAAACTTAAAATTCTAAAACTTTTGTGAAAAACTAAAGTATAAAAATTAAGGGTTATAAAACGTAAAAGTCTAAAGCTTTCGTGGTTAAATTTGATTTGAAGGTAAAATGACATGGCAAAATGTCATAGAAGGAAGTGGGACATGTGGCGTCGTATGGTTTAAGAAATGAAATATGTGACAATATTTAAATTGTTGTAATATAACACATGGCGCCATGTGATTGGTTGGAAAAAATGACGTGGCAAAAAGTCATAGAAGGAAGTGGGACACGTGGCGTCGTATGGTTTAAGATCAATATGTAAGTTGTTGTAATATAACACGTGGCGTCATGTGATTGGTTGGAAAGGACACATGGCGCCATGTGATTGTTTTACTATTCAACCAAGTTGCAAATTAGTATATATATAATATGAAAAAGGTTCACCTCGTCTCGTAGCCACTGACCAAATTTTTACTATGCTCCTTCTCTAGCCATCCTTTTTCTTTAGAAAGGTGTTTTTCTTCCGATATTTCTTATGCCGACTGTAGAATAAAAGTATATTATATATACATATATATATATATATATATATATATATAAAGTAACAAAATACATGTAAATAAGACTTATGCGATATAAGGTTCAACTTCAGATGTATTTTTCAACACAAAGAAATGTGCTTTGATGAAGATATCTGGAGATACTTCAGTCGGTTTACCCACTGATAGTGGATTCCCATGCCTATTACTTTCAATGTCATTATTTGCAAATGTTTTCTGCCTGTTAGGTGGTAAACCAATAGTGGTCAAGTTTTTTTGGAACTTGCTTAAAAATTAATCGTCTCTTCCACACCATTCTCTTCGGCAATGCATCCTTCTGGGTTATTTTTGTTTCACACGTGCCCCTTTATAACCTTCATACATCTTTCAAATGGATACATCCACCTAAAGCATACCGGACCACATAACTTCACTTTATCAAGCTCCTCCACCTTGATTTCCTAGCTACATATTGATTTGAAAAAGAAGCAAAATGTCACACCCCCAATTTCCACTAACGGAGTATAACCGTGTGGGGTGTGATCCAGACCAGGATCCAAGTCTTTAGTCACAACCAAACCATAGTTAAAGGGTAAACTAGTCATGTATTACATTTAATAAATCAGAGTTTACATTTCACAAAATCAGCGGAAGCATTAAGAGTTTACAAGGTGGTTGTTTAGTAAAAGTGATTACTAAACCATCTGAAATACAATTTCCAATGGGTTTTACAAAAGGTAAGTATTGCCAACGCCCGTGCCATCCATGATCCTCCAAGCAACCTGAAAAGCATTCAACAATCAAGTGTCAGCCAAGGCTGGTGAGTTCACTAAAGCGGTCTACACGTCACATGTAAACCCAATGTATGAATAAAGAAAGGTAAAACACAATCATTAATCATAGGACCAGTAAAATTCCATATCGTAGGTAGCTAGCCTATAGTTATGTCCACCTGAATTGTTCGCAACCGAAGCTGACAACGTTTTGATAGGGGATACCTATGAATCTTGCCTTCCCGTGTCTATCCGGATCACGGTGGTTAGGCTAACATTGATCTCAGTCCGACCGCCAGTCGGGAGGGTGCATCCCGTGCACCGCTGAGCGGGGGTGTCAATCCCTAGTAGTACTACTCAACATTACCTCGCTATTGTATATTAACGGCCCGAATGTAAGGACTTTTTATAAATAAAGCAATTCAGTGCAACATATGATATTTTGTCGGAAAATTACTCAAGTAAAGAAATACCTTTACCGTTGGGTTGCCATCCTTTACCGGATGCAACTATCTGTGCGTTATCATCCTAAAACCGGATATAACAATAATAGTAAGTGAACTCACCTTAGGGTGCACTAGTACTCAGCAGTTGGTTCAACAGGTTAGTCAAAGTCAACCTATTCGGATAAATATGGTCTAATCAAATTAGAAGGTGTCGCTAGGACGAAATTAGCACATAAGCACCTAAACATGTTTCGTGCAACCATACAAGTCGCTCAATGCACATACAAGTCCCAAATTGGGAGAAAATCAAGAAATTGCAATTTGAGTCAAAGTTGACACAGAAAGTCAAATTTCAAACACCTAACTAGTGGCATATCTAAAATCCACAATACTTGGAATTAGCTTCTTAAATTTTACAGGAATATACTACACATCAATTAGGACTTGTTGCAAAAAGAATCAAGTGAAAAGGTTAAGGTATGAGAAAGTTATGCACGTCCGAAGTTGGCCAAAAATCACCTTTGTCAAACATTAACACACCATTTGGTGACATAGCTAAATTGCTCATTTCTTGGAGTTAACTCCTAAAATTTGGTAGGAAATAACTACTCAACATTTAGAGAATGTTGCAAAAAGAATCAACTCAATCGGATAAGTATTGAGAAAGTTATGCGCGTCGGAGGTTGGAAATTTTAGCAATTTGCAAAATAGTCAAAGTAGGTTTAAAATTTGCATAACTTATTCAAAACTTAGAGTTTAGGCACAAAACCTTCCAGATCTTACTTTTAATATATAAACCTCATTTTCATTTAACAAACCCCTCATTATAACGAGGTTATCATGCTCAACCAAAAAGCAAAGTCTACTTTTCACAGAAAAATACAGCTCTGCGCACCTAACTTGCAGCAGTGTTTTGGATGACCAAACGGAGGTTTTAGAACGCGTGCGAGTAGCCCAATCGAAACTAAGACATAATACTTTACTAGGGAAAAAGAATCAACTGATTTCGATAAAAATTGAGAAAGTTATGACCTCTGCAAAATGGCCTAAAAATCTGGCCGAATCTGTCCAATTTTAGTAGTTTGCAAAAGTCTCGTTTTAAAGATTTTGAGCAACAATTCGGTCATCCAACTTCTACTAACATCATCATAAACACTTTAACATGGATTTTCAGTTGCAAACATAGGCACACCAAGTTCATAGCAAAAACCCAACATATAAACTAGCATACAAGCACATATACCCAAATTTTCATGTCTAAACACCCAACATACATTCAAAGACACTTATAGCAGATTTTAAACTCAGATTTCCAGCCCCTAAACCCATCCATTAACAACCCCCAAATCAATATTTAGCATACCTTAACTTAAAACATGAATCGTGAGCATATACACTCACCATTTAGAATTTAAACACATAAGAACACACATGCAACCTACAATTTCAAGTTTTGAGAATCTAGGGCTTACAAGTTTTAAAGAGAAATCGCAAGGTGGAGAAGATGAAGTGAAGAGGGAGCTTCTACTAGACTTCTTGAAGCTTGCTTAAGCTTAAAAACCCAATTTTCTTGCTTAATTGATGGTGGAACTCGAAAATCTCCAAGTGTGTGTGTGTGTTTGTGAAGAACCGTAGGTGGGAGAGGAGGAGAGGGAAGAAAGCGTAAATGATGAAGATGGGGGAGAGTTGGGCAGATTTTGATTAAAAGAAAAGTTTCAACTTAAGCCCCTCAAGTTCCATTTTAAGCATAAGGGTATAAAACTCACTTTTAAGTGGGTTTTTACTAAAAACTTGAAAGGTAAAACCTTAAAAATGTTTTCTAAGTGTTTTTAACTTGTTTAACATGCAATGTTTAGTCGGGATACATAAATTTAACATTTAGACATAAAATTTCAAATTTACACACAAAGCCCGGTTTCGCATAAAAATGCAAATTTTCACAACTAACACATAAGGTCACGAAATAAGTTCACGAAACAAGTTATTAAAGTCAATTAGCAAGTAAACATAAATAAATACGAAATCATTCAAATAACGGGTCTCGGTTTCGCTAACAGGACTAACAGAACTAACGGAAAAGTTAACGGAGTTAACGGAAAAAGTTAGCGGAGTTAACTTGGGAAGTTGCAAGTAGTGCTAATCGTTTAACGGATCGTTATGAGATAGTCCAAGTTCTCTGTTCCACGGGAAAATGATGGTCGATATATGATTAGAAGCATTGAATGAACATTTCGCATAATCGTATGAAGAGTGGTTTTCTATAACAAACGTTTCCATGAGTGAGTTGAATCGCATCGCATGGTTAGGTTTAACAAATGTGACGGCGACGCCACATCCGAGATTGAAATGTTTAATATGACGAAGTGACCATATGTCCGAGTAGTCTTCAGCTATAGTATCCAATAAGATAACAGAAGGTCTTGTGTCAAATGACACGGTAGAGGCAAGAAGTGCTGCAAAAGGTTCGAATGTTAACGTATCTGGAGGGTGGTTATGCATCCTAGAATTTGGCTAAGATCGGGTGGTTCTTACAGTTCGCGGAAAAGGTATAGGCAGATGATGCTGCAAGGTGTCGTAGTACCAATAACATAGCGAGTAAGCGCGGTAATCTCATAAAAAAAGGGCTCTGCTTCACCAAGCCGGTGACCAGTTTGAAATCTAGGCATACGCAGGGTCAACAGCTAATGGTATGTCAAAAATGTAGTAACTAGAGGACCAATTGAAATATTTCACCAATTTCCATGGTGAACCAAGACGAGTACGGATCTGGGACGAGTAAACGTTGATAAGGGTCCTGGAAAAGTCACGGGGTTGCTCCAAGGAACATGTGATTCGTCTTTTATAATATAAAACTTGAGTTGTTAAAACGTTGTTGTTCATCTGGGTTGTAATCTATATTTGACCCTTAGTAGGAAAAATTATGTCAGGATGTTTCCTCTCAATCTAGAGGGTTGGAAAACAATAAGTTTTATATGGTTAAACTGTGTACGTCCCTTCTAGTGAAAATATGCATGATGGACTTGGGAAATCACAACGGAAATAACAATAGATTTCGCTTTATTGTGGGCACACTCCCAAAAAAAAAAATTTCTCAAAATAAGGTTTTCGTCTATAATTTCAAGGTAAATCTGTGGTTCAGCCACTGATCCCACCTTCCACATACCGATAGTGCTTATATATAGGGTGTACCGCAGCTAACCCACCACACTACCAGCACGTTGAGGGTGTACCAGTTTCCTTGCCATTCCTGACTATTTGACAAATCTTGTTAGATAATGTACTTGAAATTAAGGTTTCTTGTGTTGTTCCCCAATGCTTTTGAGTTGATTGGGAGAGAAAGATTTGAAACCATGCAACATGTGAAAATTTTGAATTTCGCGACAAAAAGGTTTTCGGTAGGTGGGGTCTTCGTCTATGGTGAGGATTATCAAGAGTTTAGCGGACGCAACGCGAATAAAATTTTGAGTTTCTGAAGAGGATTCAAAAGATAAGGTAGTCTTTCACGTTTAGGTTTAAAATGAGGTTCGTCAACATGAGATATATCGTTACGCATATTACTCTCCGGTAAAGATCCAATATGAGGGTAACATTCTAATGACCGAAAGTTTCTTTGTAGAAGCATGAATGATATCAAGTAGGGGAATACAGACTCAGGATGAAAGGCGGGGTAGCTAGTGTAGGGTAGTTGCAACCACACGTTCTGAACAGAGTCATCCGGTACAATTGACACGAGTCTGGTGGAAAAATGATTTGGGTTGACCGATATCAATGTGATTGTGTCGACGGTGGTACCGTACAGAAGAATGGAACACCAGTTTATATCGGCCCTCAAGAGTAAGTAAAAGTGCAAACGTGTAGTAAGAGTGGGTTTCCGGAATACCAAGTGCTGCGGATTTAAATACTACCTGGCTTTCAATGGATGTACATATTAATTTTAGTTAAGGTTTCGCGAGGTCTACTGCGTATCGAAAAGCCGCATTGCATATAGGATGTAAAAATATAGGGTACTTGGGTCGCTTCCAGTGATCCTCAGGTAGCTTGCCACATATACAATAAATTCAAACGTGACTTCGTCAAATCTGGAGTCAATCTACTTCCTTACGCGTATCTCAGAAGTTCGGGTCAATCATTCGACTAGTTAAGAAGCAGAGAGTTCCAATGAAAGTTTTTCTAGAAAAGAAGGAATGAGGACAATGGGTATCGATGTATGATGTTGTGGAACTTTCCTAGTATAATGCTGCCTAGTGTTGGTTATCAAGGTTTGTCGTACGGGAGCTTCTGACGAAGAGGTACATGATAGTGTCTTCAATGAGGTTAACGGGCCACAATGGCTCAAGGCTTGAAGGCCTTCCGAGTCACACAAGAATATAAGAGTAGAAGGTTCCTTGGGAGTCAAGTTCACACACGAATCGTGTGTTTGAAGATAAAGCAGATCGTACGGGATCGAGAAGTAACCAACATCGCTCCGTTGGGTGAAACTGTATTTGTAGTGAGCTATAAAGTGCTTAAAATCGTGACGAGATATAAGGTTGGTGAAATCATACCGAGACTGTTGGTAACAAATTTTGACTCGTAAAGACGTAACAGGGGTTACAAGCCAAGAGAGAAAAACTTCACAAGATTTTTCTGCCGAGAGGTTGGTTCCAGTGATTGAGGTGTAATTGTCCAATTATAATGTATGGGTTTTCATCAGGTCAGCGTTTATTGAATTGCTGCATAGTTGTGAGAGCTCGAAGGGCGGACCGGGGATATCATTTACAGAAGCATTTTTAAAGGATTTGGATAGGTTGGAAACCATATAAGGGAGAAATGGGAATAGGTGTGATAGCGTAATGAATATGGTTGAGGACCGTAAGCTTGAAAATTGATGTCATGAGGGTTTTGAAATGAAAGGCCGTATTCCTTATAACTGATGGTTTGCCGAGTAGGATTTCCCCCAGGGCTTCCATACACTGCAAATTACATTTACGTGTGCACCCGTAACGGTAAATTTACCTTGTATGGTCACGCTGGTTCCTCTTACTTAAGCTACCAGGTTTAGTGAAGTAGTATATGATTTCCATGGGGTAAGTATCAAGAATGTGGTTGTTAGACCCAAAGTTAACTGACCGAAATTCACCAGAGAGACGGGTTGAGAATAAATTACTCATTCAGTGTAGAATTTACCACTTAGTACAATTTAGTAGGCAAGTGGCTCGGTAGGAGTTTGGGTAGGGCATGCCATACTACCCTCAATCTAGCTCCGAGACGTAGAATGGTTATCGCCCACTTTGACTCAATCACGAATCCGTTGTATACATATATATCTAGAGAGAGATTAACATATTATTCTTAGTCATCACATGCACAATTACATGCAGGTTATAAAAGTCACATCCACGTTGGACTGTCACACAACAACTATGTGTTTAAAATGCAAGGTCTAAAACCACCAAGGAAAAATGGCGTCAACAATTTGGGTAACAGAAACAGTTACAAGCGTCCCATGAGCAACCATCCGGTTCTATACAGTGCTGCCTTAAACAAGGCTAAACAACGTTCTTTACTAACGCACTACGATAAAGGTACTCTCGGTGTGTGTTAATGGGTGTCTTACCCGAACAGGATCTACTACGACTCCCATTTATGTTATAAGAAAGTATGATCAGTTGAACTGAGAATATGTTGGATCATTGTATTAGAGTCTAGATTACCATGATCTAGGCCTAAAAGTAACCTACCAAGGTTGTTAAGAATAAACAATGCTGTTAAGGGTTAAACAAGTCCGTAAAGATATCAGGATCATAAACAATGAATTTTACCCTATTCAGGAAGCTAGTGCCTAACTACAAGCACTTACGATTAATCACTCAAGTTTTGTTGATGCATCCAAGTAACAAGATGGTGAATACAGGCTTAAGATAGTACATCCTCTCTGATTGCATCTTAGGTGGTTCTTACCCCAATAGGGTTCTTGATGGTCCTATATACATCACGCAGAGGGCAATGTGCATTCTAACACGTGGTGCAAACAATTTCTAAACCCAATTCTTATAAATTCTTTCAAGTGTCCCCTTGAGGTTTGCTAGAAACTGTTTAAGTCCGCTAAGTCATGTTCAAGTCCGCTAAGAACCATTCAAGTCCGCTAAGAACAAGTTCGCTAGGAACAAGTTCGCTAAGAAGAGATGAAGTTCGCTAAGGCCTCATCAAGTTCGCTAAGGTCATTCTCAAGTTCGCTAAGAAGCCAACAAGTTCGCTAAGGCATATCAAGTTCGTTAAGGAGAATGGTCAAGTTTACTAGCTGGAAGTTCGTTAAGAACATCACAAGTTCGCTAAGAACAATGGTTCAAGTTCGCTAACAGAAGTTCGCTAGGAAGGATTCAAGTTCACTAAGTACAATATGAAGTTCGCTAAACAAGTACGCTAAGAACA
>JBCNJP010000017.1:90536048-90566784 GCA_039602395.1 Deinandra increscens subsp. villosa
GTCCTCGAAACTCACTCAAACTGTGATTTAACTCACAATGAGTTCTTTACCCTTTCACCTTTCTTCCCGGGATTAATCCGGGACTTTTCTATGCATCTAATGCATATATATCATATGAACCATCTGGTTCCTGGGCTACAATTTTAACATCGTAACAAACTGTCTATGACAATCTATCATTTATCTCTATTACCTATAAGGTAATGCTTTAACTATTCTATTTCACGAAATCTTGTTCACAATTTGAATGTGAACCGTATTTCTATAAGTGATGCTAGCACTTTTTAGGAACGAATTCCTAACGAACAGTCTAGCTAACGATTTAGGAGAATACGTTTCTCAAAATAAAGGAACTCTTTCTTTTATCAATCACATACTATCTGGGTGGTGTCATAACTCTTTAGCTATATAGGGTAGCCTGATTATGAACCTTACCGGGATATGCTTCAAAATTTCTCAAGGTCAAAATTTATCGTGAAGCTTCTGCTACTCTATTTTAACCTTCTACGTACGCTAAATATTTATCCGTCTGCTGCAAGATTTGAATTTTACTTCTGGGCACCAATCGTCCCTCACCTTCTCACTAGTAAGTGATACACATTCATGAATGTTACTGACTCAATTTCCACAGTGGCCCGTAATATCTACCTGCACGAGACTAATTCTAGTGCCACTTCTGGTTGTACCTTAGGTGTATATATATAGGATGTACCAGCGGCGTATCCACCACACCCTTGATACAACTAGAGGCGTACTATTACTAGTCTGGTGTAGGGCGATATTACTATTCTAACCACAACAAAATTAGTATAATTCATGACTATCTATTACTTACTTAAATAACTAATTCGAACATTCTGCGTACAACCTCGTTTGGTGTTTGCATCTCTTGAGTGTAAACACCTTTCCTGCAATTTCCTTTTTCCATTAGGCCTAATCGGTAATGATCGTACCGATGCCCAAGTTAATCCGTTTGCTACTTCCTTCCAATGCTTCATGCATTCTTCACCATCCTTGAGAACTTTAGAATGTCATTTGTCAGCATGCTCAGTACGAGATTTCTAGGATTGAAGGAGCGTTTGTCATTCCGATCTATACTACTAATCACTTGTAATGATTATTTTGCTTCCGAAAAGCCAGCCTCTTTATAGGCTCACTTTTGATTCTTTAGCTCGTGATAATCTGATCTCAGATCGATCTCCGAGAATCGTCTTATTCTTTGTAGCTGGTTGAGTGGTTTGCTGATCCTTGGCAAAGGATATCTGCTTCTCAGCTTTATTATCTTCTTGCAGTCTACGCATATCCTTGGCTTCCATCCTTTGTCTTGAAATTGCTGGAGTATCCTAAGGCGATATATTTGGTCTAAAGAAATCTTCTGGCTTCTATTGGAGATAACTGGTACAGTGTTTCTACTTCTGGCGTTGTTGCTTCTAATGTTGCTCTTGACGTTGCTTCTGACGTTGCTTTCAGCGTCGAGTTGATTATGGAACCCCATTTCTTGATCTGACGAGTTGCTCATTGGATTTACTGGTACGTTCTTCGGCTTCTTGGTTTTACCTCTGAGTCAATGGCATACATCGAGTATGACTTACCTCTTGACCCATGTACTTACACGTTTTGTAATCTTTTACTGCCAAGCCATCACGATCCTTGCATATGAAGTCGAGCCTTCCAGTTTGCGCGTAGCATCCCACAAGTCACTTCATTTAACGTCTAAATTTATCTATCGTTACTCCTAGCTGGGCATTGATCTTAAGACGATCATTTGTCAAATACTGATCATTTACTCACATCGGTGTAATACACCGTGTGACAATTCCTAATATCGAATTCAGACTTCTAAGTTTGCCATTGCTGCTAATATCGAATCGTCAGGCTCGTCCGCGTATCAACATTCGTCTTGAGGTCGTCTATCTTGACGTCTTTGCATTTGTCCTAAGGAAGACGTAATCCTAAGCTGTCTTAAGGTAGCTTGATTACAGGATTCCTTGACAATGCTTCTCTATCCTATGTTAGAATTCTTCTTCTATGTGTAGCTTGTCCAATCATCATGTGCTATAATCCTGCCATTTGAAGAAACAACATCCCGTAAGTTCTTCTTGGCCTACTCTGGACTTCCATACTCCTAAGCTTGTGGATTCTCAATCCAGCTTGTGGTAACCTTCGTCATCTTTCTTTGAGCCATCCTAAACTGCTGGCTTCTGCTTCGAGCCTTTCGGCCTATCACCTATAGTGATGGTCTTCTGAAGGTAGCAACGTAGCTTGGAACGTTGTTTCCACTATTCTCGTCATAGCAATTCTCGTTTCTACTTTACCTTGACAGCGTCTATCACGTCTACAGTTTCCTTGCTTAAGGCAACATTCTAGGCTTGTCTACACCTCTTTTCATCTTCAACGGTTCTTGAGTTCTTCAATGTAATTCCTATGATGACGTTTCTTGCACATCTGGCATATTGGCCTTCTGTGTTCAGAAGCTCCTTTAGCCTTCTTGTGGAATCCACCGTCATTGTCTTCAAGACCTTCTTCATTCTCGTACCGCTTCCGTTTACCTTTCATCGAGAATCTATTTCTACCAAAAGCTTCCTCGGGACCAGCTCCTACCAGCGGTCGCTCTTTTGGACATTCTTCTCGTCAAAGCTTCCGGAAGTTGATTAGGAATCGATAATAACGTAACCTTCAATGCTTTAGCCACTATTTATAACATAACGGCTTTCATTTGCAGAAGGTACTTGTCTTTACTGACATCAGATTTCGTATCGGATGTCCTATTCGCATTCCTATCATGACTATGATTTCTAATCTTCTGATCAAAATAGTCTGACACTTCAGAATTCATGTGACGTGAAGTCTCCAAATTTTGAATTCATATAACTATATACGTGCACTTATATAATTATGATGCCTTCAAAACCCAGTTATTCTCATCACAGTCATCCCTGGTGTCCGTTCTTTTCCTTTCATCCTTTACCGGTAATTTTAAAAAAACCGGTCCTTTAAAACTACCTTTCTCTAGGCATTCCTTACAATTTATTGACCACGTATCTCACTGTCAATCAACCTACCCCGCACTAGGCCACACAACAGTTAGAACCTATGATATGTTCATTTGGGTAAAATACCAAATTTGCAGTAGCTAATTGCAATCGGGTATTCTCCGCACTTGCATACCTTAAGTCCTACCTCCTATGTTCTTCGTGCAACATTTTCCTATGGGCATGACTATCCTGACTGGCATTTACATTCCCTATCTTACCTTACTTTGTTTACCAAGAGTCCTAGTTTAAGTCTAGATACCGTGCTAGTATCTAAATCTCTTAAACCAAGGCTCTGATACCAACTTGTGACGCCCACTCCCAGTCTTGGCTCCAGGAGGGGTCACGTGTCGGATTTACTCATGAACACATGGTACAACAGAGATAACTAAGCAGCGGAAATTAAAAACTTTTTCATTTAGATATTTGCCAAGTACAACAGTAAGAAAGATAACAACATAATCTATTAACTAGATCTTATCTATAACTATGCCAGTCTATTACCGAGTCTTTCCTGATAGCTTGCCCATCTAATTTGTTCTCACCAGAGTCCTTTCCTTGCTACCTTAACCATTGTCATCACCTGACATACACACATATTTTTGGAAAGGTCAGCTTACGCTGGTGAGTTCTACATTTTTCAAAAAAGCGTTACCTTTATCTCGAAAGTTTATTCCAACGCTTGGGCCTAACGGCCCCCTTTTTACAAACATTTATCAAGTATAAAACATAACAGAATTATACTATAACTTTAAAACCATTATTCATTAAACATTTATCAGATATAAGTATTATATCAAAATATAACTTTTAAACATTTATCAGGCATAAGACAGAGTTATACCAAAACATTCATTCAGTTAATCATCTAACCATTTCTCCAGTTAACCATTTACCCGATTAACCGTTAAACCTTTTAATCGATTAACCTTTTAACATGTATAAACAATGTTATATCAAAACATAACCTTTAAGCCGTTTACCACTTTAAGCACTCTGGGTCTCCCAGACCCTCTCTTGTGCAAATAATCATTAAGTATAAAACATAAAAGAGTTTATACGAAATATTATAAGCAGTCATTCATTTACTTACTAAGCATTGTCTATCGGAACCACGTTAGTTCCTCGGGCAACCGTCACTACCCGAATACCTTTTCTAAGTAAGCAGTCGTCGCTACCCCGGAGAACCGTCGTTCCTCGCTTCTAGTCGTACAACCACAGTCTCCCTTTTCTCTAGACAATATCCGCTTAGATTAAAACCTTTTTAACCTTTTTCAACATTTTCAAAAGTCCATTTAATAACCTCTGTATTTGGACTCATAACCTTTTCAACACCGGTCCATCACCCGTTTATGGAAATAAGCGTTTCATCAATATAATGTTATGGGTCTTGTTTAATCTCAGTGAAACCTATACTGGACTGCATCTATAACATTTCCTATTGTATTACAGGTGTTTATATATAGGAAGTACCGCAGCGTATCCACCACACCTTAAATACAAACGGATATGATATAGAGTCATCCCAGTATAGATTACATCTTACAATCACAGCAAGGCTAATAATATTATATTTATCCGACACTTATTCATATACACAAGCTTAGACCAAACATTCACATTTTCCGTTTCTTAAAACTTCATATAAAAGTTCCATCTTTTACATCACCCGTTTATTATAACTTTCCCGTGAACAGTTTATAACAGATAATCATCATTCAAACAGTTATAGGCCTTAAAACATTTCACGTATGTGTATCGGCACAAAACATGTAAAAGGCATTTAAACATATTTCCTTAACATTCCTCATATATAACATTTCTAAAGTAATTTAGGAGTTTACGACATTTCTCCCGTAAATACTATCATAACCTTTTCACTTATACTTTAATTCAACAATCCATTAACAGTTTAATATTGTAAAACATTTTATCATAATTCATTATTATAACATTCTCATAATCTTTCACGTATATATTAATCAAAAACCTTTTAATAATTCTAACAGCTAAAACATGTAATATTTCTATTATAAACCATTTGAAGATACTTTCACAGCATTCGTATGTATATCAGCCCGAAAACAGTAAAACATTTAAAACATTTAAAGAGTGGGCTCATAGAACTCACCTTGTTCTCTTAGCCAAATTAATCGGTCAGAACCTCCTTTACGCTTTCCGAATTAAACCTAATCGTGTATTGTATGGCGTTAACGCAAGGTTTAATATAATAAACATTTCCTATGTTTATTTTAATACTTCATTATCTTAATAATATTTTATTATTAAGTTTATTCCTTTAAAGGTCAAATGACCAAAATGCCCCTGGAGGCATATTATCTTCATTTATTTGATAATTATGAAGACGTGCATTCCTATAAGTAGACACTCACTCCGGGGTCGCCCAGTGTTGGGATGCCATTGCCCAGATGGGATGGCGACACCCCCGCTATGCCATAAACCCTAGTGTACAGGTGCCTACCCTTCCGGTCCGCACGAACTTCTAATATTCGATTAACTTGGTATTTTCAATACTTCATTATTTATTCATTTTAACTTCATATACACTTATTATATGTATAAACATGTTACCATATCAAAATTCAAGTCCCCATACCCTCCGAATTATTTTATATTAAATAACCTTATTTAGAAACCCTAATTTCATAAAATTCCCATTTTATTATCAAAACTCATTTTTATTCAAAACCGTCTTAGGGTATTATCCATTATAACATTTTATAATATCCTTTAAAATGGCAAAGCTTAATTCAAAACCGTTTACTCGATTTGGGCAGAATAACGACATGAAAACCCTAATTTTGACCCGTTTACAAAACCTTAACCAAACCTTTTCCAATTGTGAAATAAACTTAGGGCTTTCTTAAAATACATTAAATTAGGATTACCTACAAAAATTCAGACCCTAATTCCCACCCGATCACCCGATTTTGACAAAACAAGCTCAAGAACCCTAGTTTTTATACATTTTTAGAAATCATACTTAGAAGCAATATTATCAAAAACTGAAAGAGGTTATTGTTAAACATACCAAATAAGAGTTGACTGCAGAAATTCGGCTCCTAACTCTTCTCCGATTGCTCGTATTGCTCCGGCGAACTTCTGACTCGTTTTAGGGTTTTTGTGAGTGTATTTTGATGAATTGGTACATAAAATCGAACGATTTTGGTCCGTATTTATAGCCATGAAGGTCGCCTCTGGCCCCTCCAAGTGTTATGATGATTAGCTGCTCGAAATCGACACGTTATGGCCAGCAAATCGGATCAAACGTGGAGAAGAAGTTGGACTCGTGGAGGTTTCTGCGTCAGAGCTGGGCCGCGTATCGCGCGGGACTCCCTGTCCCTTCTCGCGTACCGCCTGGCAACTATGCCAGAATGACAGAAATGGTCCCTCTAAGTTTTATTTACATTTTAGCCCCCAAACTTCTACCGATTGTTATGTTAGGCTATAAAACACTTAAGGGTACATTCATAAAAGTTTCTAAGGTTCTAAACATGCCCGATGATATACGTATATATACATTTTATATCTTTCAATTATTAACGCTTTTAGTCCCTTAACTTTTATTTTAAGCTATTTAGCTTTGTATCTTTCGATGTAGCTATCATTTTATGTTCCATAACCTTACTAAACATGATTCTAACATTCTCGAGGGTTCGGGTTATATATATTAATATATATACACATATATACACATTTTATTACATAGTTTACACTTTCTACCCCTTTAACTTTGCAATATTCATCATTTTATGTCACGAATTATGTTAGTACATATCCTTGCTATATTTCAAGCCTTAAAATACTTACAAGAACTATAGTCATGTATAACATCTATATTGCTTATAACTTTGCATAAATTACGCTTTTGGCCCTTTTACCTTTTTGTTAACTATTAACATGCATTTCTATATGTGTTTTATTATCAATGGTCTATGCTATTCACATAAGCATATATTCATGATTTAAACACGTATACGAGACGTAATCAGTCATGTCTCATCATTTCTGAGCCCGTTTATCATATAAACACGTGCTTTATCCATTTATTACCACTTCTAACTCATATTTACAGTAAAGCACATAGGTAAACATTTTAAGATACGAATTTACCTAGACAGAAATATCGGGGTGTTACAAATTTCTTCTTCAAATCATCCTTATCTAAATTTTAGAAACATATATATGAATTTCGTGATTGGTGATCATCTCCAACAGAACAACAAATTGCTTCTTTTTTATGTACCATATTTAACAAGTTCGTAAGCATGCAAATATTGTTTAAGAAAAACATGTCAAATATGTGCCTCTACAAAAAACCTTGAATGGTTTTGTTATTCTAATCTTCGTAGTTGGTGATCGAGATGGAGAAACCGATAAGTATTTCTTCTTTTGTTATATATGTATTTCACACTTTATTTAGTTTTACAACATTCTGTTTCTACATAATTTCTCTTAAGTAAAGAAAGTACATTTATTTATTTGAATTAGAAAAACTCAGTGTTTCCCTACACCTTCGAATCTTCGATCAAGCTATTCATCTTATTGCTCTCTATGGTGCATTTAGCGTGCGTGTAAGAAACAATCAACGACAATGTTATATGCCCCACAAACATATATACACTATCATTTTGTATGAAATAAAAATATGAGTAAATTACCGTCTTGGTCACTATGGTATGAGATATTTAATAATTTCGGTCCAAAAATTAAATTTAAAGCAGGGGTGGCTTAACCATTTTGGGGCTCCAAAACGAAACAAAATCCAAGTGCCTTTTTAGAAGTCAAAATGATGTAAAAATAAGTCGGTTCAAAACAGGCCGGAAACATCTACATTGAATCACACAAAAAAAAGTTAACCATATATTCAAACAAAATCTACATTTATTCAAACAAAAAGAATCCCCTTTGTACCATCTCTCGCACATTATTTTCAAGAAAATTATAAACAAATCAACACATAAGAGCTTAAGAAATGACTAATACATTTTTTTCCTCAGAATTATCCACTAACTTACTTGACACATCAATGATAGAGATTTAATTAATATACTTCTTTGAAATTAACATTCTAGCAATTTAGAATAAATTAGTGAAGAAAATGAGAAACAAGTACAGGTAGTTCATAGAATAAATTAGAGAAGATGGGGTGCATAAAATAAGAACACATGGTTAATACAAATGATCAAGATCACTGGTTTTCAGCTTTTGTTCATGAAGTACCGCAAAATATCGTTCTTCTAGACTCCAAGAAATTAAACCCAAACAGACAAACACCGATGCATCTTAGAATCTTTAATAAATATTCGTCTTAAAGAAATAATTTTGATATTTTTCATTTAACACTAAAGCACTAGTACAAATATGACATACGGTCACACTTTTCACGTTTCGGCCCTGTGACACTTTCGATTAAAAGTGTGACCGTAGGTCATTTTTAATTTTCTAGACATGTTTCGGTGACATTTTAGATCATTTTGTGTGACCATTGCAAGCCCCATCAGTTAATATGGTTACATTTTTACATTACATGTGTGACAATTACAAGTCACATTTTGAGCAATGTGACCAAATATCACCACTTGCGACTTTTTTCTGATAATATGTACGAGTGACTATAGATACGTATATGGTCACATGAAGCGATTGTTTATATAATATATATTGACACGTTAATTTTGAGTGTGACAGTAAGTTAAACATATTTAGGTCAAAATAGTTATTGGTGTGACTGTAAGTTACCGTTTATGGTCACATTTCCAATTTGGACGTGTGACTAATGATAAATCAACGTCACAATAAATGAGCAAACATGTGACTATAAGTATAATATGGTCATATTTTTTTATTTTCTTAGTTGTGACTAAAAATTAACAGTAAGAAAATTTTATGTCAGCCTAAATTTAATATGGTTACAGCTTTAGTTTTGAACGTTAAAGATAATTCATGGTCATGTTAAATGGGAATATATGTGACTATAAGTATAATTTGGTAACATTTCATTTTATGACAATTTGATGTGTCACTAAAGAAGAATTCTAGTCATGATAAATGAATACAATATGTGACTATAAGTATAATTTGGTCATCTTTCATTTTATGACAATTTGATGTGTGACAAAAGATGAATTCTATTCATGATAAATGAAAAAAAATGTGACTATAAGTATAATTTGGTCACATTTCATTTTATGGTAATTTGATGTGTGACTAAAAATGAATTATGGTCATGATAAATGAATAAAATATGTGACTATAAGTATAAATTGGTCATCAATTATTTTATGACAATTTGATGTGTGACTAAAGATGAATTCTAGTCATAATAAATGAAAAAATGTGACTATAAGTATAATTTGGTCATATTTCATTTTAGGACATTTGACGTGTGACTAAAGATGAATTATGGTCATGATAATTGAATAAAATATATGACTATAAGTATAATTTGGTCATCTTTTATTTTATGAAAATTTGATGTGTGACTAAAGATGATTTCTAGTCATGATATATGAAAAAACAAATATGTGACTATAAGTATAATTTGGTCATATTTCATTTTATGAAAATTTGATGTGTGACTAAAAATGAATTCTGGTCATGATAAATGAATAAAATATGCGACTATAGGTATAATTTGGTCATATTGCGTTCTATGACAATCTGATGTGTGACAAAAGATGAATTCTGGTCATGATAAATGAATGAAATATGTGACCATAAGTATAATTTTGTCATCTTTCATTTTATGACAATTTGATATGTGAATAAAGATGAATTTTAGTCATGATATATGAAAAATTAATATGTGACTATAAGTATAATTTGGTCATATTTTATTTTATATCAATTTGATGTGTGACTAAAGATGAATTCTGGTCATGATAAATGAGTAAAATATGTGACTATAAGTATAATCTGGTCATGTTTCGTTCTATGACAATTTGATGTGTGACTAAAGATGAATTATGGTCATAATAAGTGAATAAAATATGTGATTATAAGTAAAATTTGATAATATGTCATTTTGTCTGACATGTTAAAAATATATGTATATTGTTGCCACTTGCAAGGGTTCGAACTAGCAACCTGTTAAAGAAAATCACAAGACTAACCCGCTGGGCTAGCCCCTGAGAACAAAAACTATTTCAATAATAATATGTTTAACCTATACTGGCCATAGTATATATATAGCCTATAGGCCCGGGTTTGAACCCCGACAAAAAGGAATGTAAGACTCGGACACGAGACCTCTAAGATAGAGGATTATATGACCAACCAAACCAGCTGAGACAACACGACATTTGTTTATACTCTATCAAATTAAGTATCTTAACTTGTTAGTATGTGGAATGCTTACTGGTTTAAAAGAACACTGATTTTTACAAATGGACTTTAGTCATCCTATTAAAGTGAAATAATTAGGAATGTGATTTGTCCTTGTCATAAAAATGGTTATCGAGGTAAGCTATAAAGATCATGTTAAAAGTCCATATTCTTAAACTAGTAATGTAATAAATTAAAAAATTAAAATAATAAAGATATTTAGAAAACAATAGAGACTTAAAATAAAGACATAATTTTATAATTCATGATCGATAAAGTTCATACAAAAGATAGATCTATACAATCCATCCTTAAAAAAAAGAAAAAAATGTAGCTACGTTAACCACCACCATCAAAAAGCATCCGCTCTCACTGCGTATTGTTTCTTCATCTGACGGTACTTCATAATCCTTGGAGCAATTTCCTTAAGCCTGTCGTGAAGAAGTTTGTTCTGTTCTTGGACATTGGTAAGCTGGACAAGAACGGATGGATTTTGCATGTAGATGGTATCACTCAATCGAACTTGATCTAGGACGATTTTCGTCTCCTTCACAAGTTTCTTCTCGGTGTAACTTATGGCATCCATATCTGTCGAAATAAATCCATCATCTACAAACTTAGTAGCCCAATACTCTTTGCTAGTATCGGCAACACTTTCGGTGATGGAGTAGTTTAGGAGGGAAGTTAAAGAGTTAGAGGCCATTTTAATTGAAATGGTGTTGATTGTGGTTTTTTGTGAGATTGAGGGTCGTATATATAGGATCTGGATTCCAAAAAAGTGAGATAAAATTGGGGGGAAACCACACGGTTACAGGGCAACTAAAAAGTCCATGATTTGAACTAAAAAATATAGAAGATAATGATATTTTATTGTTTACTTAATTAAAAAATGTGAAATAACCGGCGATTTCTTTGGGGGTCAAAGGGATAGCGTATAGCCTGAGTAGTGTTTTTAAAACGACGTAAAGTTATCAATGAAAATCGAGGTGCAATTGTGAAATCATGTGTCTATAAGAAGCCGGCCTATAAGGTAAATCTCTTTATTCACTTTTCATATTTCCAAACTTGCGTATCAAGGTGTTAAAGATGGCTGACACGAAGTTCATTGACGATTTCAAAATCATGGATGATCTGGAGGCGATGCTTACAGACCATCTCCGTCATACGTTGGAGATTATCAAGGTTTTGAAGAATAGCATCAACATTCTGGATGCAGTCGCCGATAACAGAAAATTGGCAGTGGCAAGGGTGAAGCACTTCCAATAAACATTTGCCCTGTCATTTGCAACACCAAACCTTTTTTATCTGGAAAAAGAAGGTGATTTTGGCCCTGAAAATGGAGCTCGAACAGATGCTAGCTATCATTCAGGACCTAAACAAGGACAGGGAGAAACTATTGGAGGAGGTTGGTGTTGTTGATGATATGGTTGATGATTGAAGATCTTTTTAGTTTTTAGGGGGTTTTGTGGTAATTATGTATGAAAATGTTGAATTACATGGTGATTTGCATGAAAAGGTTGAATTAGTTGGTGATTTGCATAACAGATTTTTCATTTTGGAATCTGCAATGTTTTGTAATGCATATTGCCTAATGTATTTTCACATGTTATATATTTAGTTGTTAACTAATAGTTGTTTGTACCTTAAAGACAAATGTACATACACTAATAGCAATGAAATGATGACTTTGTAATGAAACCAGAAAACGTCAAAGTAAGATGATAAACCATATGAAATTGAAAGGCATTCATTGAATTCTCCCCCATAATTTGAAAACAGAAAAGTAAAAGGGGCCGTGAAACTCACTTGATATTAAGATGGTCTGACAGATATGAATTGAATGAAGTAGCCTAGCAAGCGTCTACAATGTAATATTAAGACGTCTTAGGTCTTAGGGGTCTGGCTATATGGGTTAGTGAATACGTCACCCAATGTTCAAGGTTAAGTCTCGACTGTTATTACCCGATGACAGTGATGGAAATCCTAGGACATTATTTATTGACTAATAAATAATATTGAATTTGATGGAATTTATTATTTATTTGAATAAATAAATAATAATTAGATTTTCGCGTTTGAAAAATAAATATTGAATAATATGGATTATTTTTCATTAATCGTCACGAAAATATAAATATTTAATTTGCTAAATATTTGTAAGGTTTTGAACCCCTTTTGATTAATAAATAAATCTTTCATTTATTAACGTTTGAACACGCGTATTATACCGCGCGTCAATACACGATATACGTCGCGTTTTATGAAAAGAATTTAGACACTTGAAAATATGTCTATTTGTATGAAGAAATGTTTCCAAAAATATATGATATTATATTTTTGTAAAAATTAAGTGCTAGTTTGTCCGGTAGTTAACCGGTTTCACCGGTTTGACCGATTTGACTCGTTTAATGACCTTTTAAGTTTCCTTAACACTTAGGATTTGTTATTAGACGTGTTTTAATGTGGTTCAGGGTTTTAAGTTGCCAAGTGTGCCGGTGGAAGTTTAACTTGTAAAATTGACATTTTCGAGTTACCGAAAGTTACAGTTTTGGTCCGGTTTGCTTCTAAAACATATTTTTCCACTTTGAAACTTTGGGAAACACTTTTATATGTCAAAATAAGCATGTTTTATGTTCTAGACCAGATCCAAATTTTGTTCAAAAATAAGTTATATTTTCCGTCGAAATATCGTATTACGGTATTCGATTGTTCCGTTTTCAAGTGTTTAACTTCTCGAATCGTTTTGTAAGTTTGAAACATAATCTTGGCAGCCCTAAATCATCCATTACAAGTCCTAAGTGGTCATTTGTTGGTCACAAGGATTTTTACTTAATTTCTTTATGAAAATGAATGATATTTTATCATAAAAAATCCATTTTTACATTTCTTTAAATTTTCAGGATCCCACCTTTAAATAACAATTTTTATGACTAAAAACCATCTTACAACATGTTTGGTTCCAGATTTGGAGTTAAAGTCATGAGGTGTTTTCAAGATTGCAAAATATATATGTTTTATGGTAACTACATTTTTATGACACACAAAATGAGTGTCATCTCTTACCACTTTTAACATAGTATATATTTCATCTAAAACTTTATTTCCAAACATTATATTTATGAATTTTTCACCAAATCAAACATACTAAATTATTTAAAACTTATAATATGTTATGATTTATAAACTTTGTCACCAATGTAAAGCTTTTTAACATAGACATATATGTTATGTTAATATTTTTCTAAGTAATTGTTCAAACAATATTCTAGTTTCCATCAAAGACATATATTGCTACTAACATTCGAGATTGTTAGTAACTTATCCAATAACACAATCAAGACTATAATCATGAACATGAATTTGTGACATTTTATGAATAATTCATGAAATAAGTTAAGAAAAGAAGGAGATTTCCTCACTTAAACTTAAACGGGATCGGTAAATGACTTGATGGGTTGTTGATTAAGCTTCCAAGTTTAGCTCCTAACCCACCCTTGTTCTTTGATTAAGAAGAAGATGGTGTAAGAATGAAAGGATCATCATGAGTTTTGTCAAGAAAACAAAAGATTAGAAAGATATTCATGAAAGAATATAAGAAAGAAATGGAAGAAAGATGATGAATCTAGAGGTTAGAGATGATTTACCTTGATCAAAGAAGGTACTAGGAACTTGATTCAAGTGTTAGAATGTTGATAAAATGTGGTCCTGGTGGTGGTTTATGGAGGGTCGAAGGGTAGAGAAAGAAAGAGAGAAAAGTTTTTAAGTTCTTGAAATGGTGAGTGATGAAATGAAGAATGTTTAGGTGTTATCAAAGGTGATTAGGTGGTGGCTTGGGTCGGTAAACATGAACCGAGAGGGGTGTTGGGTTGGTGGTTTGAACCGAGAGAAAGAAGAAGGTGAGGGGGAGATGGTGTGAGCTCTTGAACCACCTAAACAACACTTGTGATTTATGCTAGAAAATGAAAAGTATGGGTGCATGTAAAGGTGCTTGAGATCCGGTCAAGAGGAAGGAAGAAAGGAGGTGTGGGAGACAAATTTTGTCTTATGCACATGGTTATACATATTATCCAAAGTTTATTTACCTTGGTTGGGAACTCTTGAGACAACATTGTCTCATATCTATGTGACATGGGAGTGGATTAAAAAGACTAACCAATGTGATTTGCTTGGAATCTAGGTGACAATATATAAAACGAATGAGTTTAACGAATGTAACTTTTGTTTTGAACGGAATGAATTTTGACATTTAAATCTAAACGAATATTTAGATTATTAAGTGAGAATAAAGTGTTGTTTGAATAAAATTATTGAGTTTTATGAATATAAAACTTTGTTTTTGAAATGAACTCGTCGTTTGAATAAACGACTTGTTTTGAACACGTTACGACGTAATGTAATGTTATGAAAAATATAAAATGAATATTTTATATTTTTTTATTATTGAAGTTCCATCCTGAATTGACACGGAACTTGAAGTTGATTTCCACTACGGGTAAATGTTGTCGGACCTATGTTGTCTATGTCTGAACGTGAAGTCACCTAATTTGGGCAAATTAAGTCTAATGCACATAGATAATCAGATAATTGCACGCTAATATAATATTAAAGTTAACCAGGAATATACGGGTTGTCACACCTGGGAATGCTCTTGCGAAGCTTTAGGAATAAGCTGTATGAATCTGACATACGACCAAACCTGGGCAAGCCAAAGAAGTTGGCAAAAATCCCTAAACGGTACAAGACCATAATCCTCAACCAACAAGACTGGACAACTTTGTCGACTACACACAATCTAATGAATTTAAGGTTTAAATATTCATTTTACCTTCATAATAATTTATGCTATTTTATTAGTTATTTAATATAAGAAATTAATGTCAATCTTGTTTTATTGAAGGCTGTTTTGATGAAGTCGGAATCTGCTCGTTCAATGTCCGTTTATAACCACCGCTTAGGGCGGGGTGGATATGCAAGACTTGAAAATAAACTGGTAAGTGTTCAGCCTTCACCCTTAATACATGTTTAAGACTTAAACACCGTATGCTGTGCATTTTTACTAATGTGATTTTTTTCTTTAAATTATAACAAGGTTGAAAGTAAAGTAATAGATATAGACAAAGTGCCTTCAGGGCATTGCTGTGGTATAAAGCACATGAGAGTAAAGCATGCGAAATAGAAGATGAGAATGTTAAAACAATAGTAGCAGAAATATTGAGTTCACTGAAACTATATTTTTTACTTACTCTTTTATTGTAATTAATATATACGAATTCAGTTAATTTATATGACATATTTTTTGGTATAGATGCAAAATGAAAAGAAAAAAAAAGATCACTGATGGACAGCTGAGAGTTGAGCCAGGAAATGATGTCATAACAATAGTTTTAGGGAAGGAAAAATGTGGATCATTAAGAGGTGTTTGCACGGGGGTCAATCCTACTAAATACTTCAATGTTCCAAGACAAAGAGGCTCCATGAAACAACATGTGAATCAGCTTCAGGTTAAACTAGAAAAGGAGAGGAAAGAAAAACAAGAAAGGGTGAAGAAGTAAACAAGTTGGAAGCAAGGATGGTGGAAAAAGATAAGATAATAGCTTGGATATTAACCACTCTTCCACCTGAGGGGCAGGTAGTGCAGCTTAATACAAACAGATCTACAACGCTAGTAAGTGATTCTGACTATAAGAACATTTTAATTGGATATATAGAAAGCATTTATAACATTTTACATATACTTTACTTCTGATCATGCAATATCCAGAACTCCTACCAATGGATCTCCAAATCAGTTAAGTCCATCGGTCACGAATGTGCCGGTAACTCTAGTGGGATCTGATTCACAGCATGATATGATCAAATAGCAAGAATCAATAGAGGCAGAAGTAACTCCAATAAGTTATTTTGTAAAATTTAAGTTATTTTACATTAAAACAGTGATTTATTATTTATATGTAGGATACTGCACAAAAAAAACAGAAAAAAGGGCCCAACGAATGGGACTGCTAATAAAATCGCAAGGAAAGAATCAACGAGGGCTAGAGCCATAGTAAGTTATTATTTCAAGATTATTAATTTGTTTAATTTTGAAATCAACAATTACTAATCTTTTATGTGTGAATTATGTAATGCTAATTAGGAAGCTACAAAAACAACCAAAAGTAAGGTTGAAACAAAAAAAAAAATATGATTTACCTCTTGTGACAGAAACTACACCTTCACCAGAAATTATACAGGTATGTACTTTGGCGAACATGTGTGTTGTAGGTTTTCTTTTTTTATGTTAATATGACATAAATTATTGCAGACTATCAAGTGTAAACTGGCCTACCCAACCAAGAGACAAATTGTTGGTATAGGTGCCATTTACTTGTCCGAACAAAGACAATACATTCATGGAGTTTCACTCCAAGATGACTGCTACAGGGTGTCGGTTGATGAATTGAAAGTACCGGTATTTTTTTTACTATATGAGGTAGATGGTGTCAAAACATTAGAGAAAGCACTAAACCACTTTGTTCATTGGCCAAAGTTCCTTTGCATTGATGAATCAAATGTAAGTTTCTTTTAATTTGATACCTTCAAAATTACATTATATTATTGTTCAAATTAAATTAGTTTTCATTTATTATTTGTTTTCTTTTTTCCGTTTTAATGTTGTTGATGCAGGAACCAGTTATGACTACACCAGATCAACAGAATGAAGATGAAAACGTCAAGGCGCAAAAGATGAAAAAACAGTTTATAACGAGAGATGACATCGCGAAGATGAAGAATGTTAATAAGAAGATTAAGCTTTAGCATGATCTAGATTAAGAAGCATTTATGTTTTTTTAAACACAAGATATTTATTTGTGGAACAATTACAATTTATTTTAATAGTTTATGCTAATGTTATTATTTAACATTTTTTTGTCTAATTTTATATTATTGTATTTTATGTCACTAAAGGTATAGAATTGTTATTTTATATTAACAATTGTGTATCTAAAACACAGAAGCAATCACATAGAATAATAAAACTGTGACTATAATTGTTTTATCGTCATGTATTCATGTATCATATGTATCATATGTGAAAACTAATATTCAAAACTAGTGTGACTAAAGTTATAACAAAAGTAACATTACAACTAATTAATGTGACTATAAAATGTTTTCCGTCTCAGTTTCATTTGTTTAATGTCACTACACGGTATGAAATTGTCACTCTATATAAAAACTATGTTATTATTAACAACATATAGTCACAATGTACGCAATTAAATGTGGCTAAAATACATGAACAGTCACATAGAACCTAAAAGTGTGACTAAAAGTGTGTTAGGGTGATGTATTTATGTAACATATGTGACTAAATGGGAATGTAATAACAAAAGGTTAAAAATAATGTGACTAAAGGTTAGTAGAAAATAACACTTACAAATACTTAATGTGATTATAAAACATTTCTAGTCACATTTTTATTTGTCTTATGTGACTAAAAGATATATAATAGTTACTTTATAACGGTGGATTTTAACGGATTCTGTTAAAAAGGACAAAAGATGTGACGCCCACTCCCAATCTTGGCTCCAGGAGGGGTCACGTGTCGAAGTTACTCATGAACACATGGTATAACAGAGATAACTAAGTAGCGGAAATTAATTTTTTTTTATTTATATATTTGCCAAGTACAACAGTAAGGAAGATAACAACATAATCTAATAACTAGATATTATCTATTACTATGTCAGTCTACTACCGAGTCTTTCCTGATAGCTTGTCCATCTATTATGTTATTGCTAGAGCCCTTCCCTTTCTACTTTAAACATCACCAATACCTGACATACATGCTTTTAAAGGTCAGCTTACGCTGGTGAGTTCTAAGTATTTAAAACTTTTATATTTCCTTGAAAGGTTACCTCAAACATTTGGGCCTAACGACCCCTTCTTTATAAACATTTATCAGGTAGAAAACATAACAGGATTATACCAAAATATTTAACCTTTAACCTTGAAAGGTTACTTTGAAATAGTTGGACCTAACGGCCCCTTCTTTGTTTAACATAACAGGATTATATCAAACATAACATTTAAACCATTAGCATTAAAATCATTTAATACTCTAAATCATCCTCCCTGCTAATAATCATTTTGTATAAAGAAAGTCATACAAAACATTATAAGCAAAACCTCTTTCTACTAAGCATTGTCTACCTATGGGACTACGCTTAGTCCCTTCGGGTGGCCGTCGCCTCCCACCTCCTGAGTAACCTCGTTACTTCAATGGGTTAACTTCCACTGCTTGAATTGCAATTCCCCTCTTACGAGACAATCTTTGCTTAGATTAAAACTTATTTAAAATAACCTCAAGGGTCATTTCCTTTATTCTCAAAAACTCATTATCCTCTTTTAACTTCTCTTTAAAAGTTTAACTTCTTTATTACCCGTTTATTATAACCTTCCCGAAAAGAGTTTATAACAGGTAATAACAATTTAAAACAGTTATAAGCATTATAACATTTTTCATGTATGTGTATTAACACAAAACAAGTATAGGCTTAAATAAAGGACATTTCAAACCGGGTCTAAATTACTTTTTTGCATTTTTCCGCTTCGTTACAACTCGGATTTGAGAATCGTTTGTGCCCACGATCTTTATTTTTCGTTATCTACCATATTTTATAAATTCGTCTCTTGACATTTCCTCGAATGTCGTGCCGAATATTCGTACGCGAATCGTGACGCTTTTCTATTATACGTATATATATATTATATCACATATATTTTTAGCTAATTAACAAATATAGCACACATATATAATTTAAGTCATGAAATTTTGGGGTGTTACAAAAGATAAACGGAAAAAAAAATTAAAAGATAAAAAGTATAACAAAAAAGAGATAAAAATCGCAAAACATAAAAAAAAAGTTAAAGAACAAAATATATAATTTTATCTTAATATTATTATTCTGGCTTAGTGTGTAGTTTCACTTTAAAGTGGAAAAAAGTTCTTTAAAGTCAGTTTTTTTTTTCAACATAAGTACGCACGGTTTTACTTATTTAATTTTTTTTTTGAAAATTCTTCTTTTCTAAACCTTTTGAAATATTTTTATCCGCTTAGGTTTTGCTATTCAAAAAGGCTTGCGGCGCAGCTTGTTGCCCGCTTGCCCCGTATGTCGGACTGAATTGTAACCTTTAGAGTTGTATCGTACAATGAAATTATTATCACTTATTTTTACTAAAAAAAAATAAATATTTTTCTTATATGTATATTTGTTTTCTAAATGAAAATTTATGATTCTTTTAACAATTTTTAATAAATAAAAAAGAATTAATAATTTTATCAAACTAAACATGTTTGTTAGTTTTCTTTATTTAATTAAGGTTAGAGAAAAAGATACGCTATCATGTAGAGTGCATGTATTAAATGATTAGACTGAAAATTTTGCAGAATGCAAATTACAGGTTTTGATTTTTATAAAAAAAATATCATTTTTGAAGTAAATGTTTAAAGATCCACATGTGTCCAAGATATTATTATATACTCTATAAATATTACTTGATCGGTATAACTAAAGAAATACAATAAATAAAATATAAACCAAATTAAGATTGAATAAGTATTAGACATTATGTATGTATAAAACAAAACCGGCCAAATAATGTGGGGTACCATTTAACTTTGATACATATTATATACTTATTATATTGAAAGTTGTTGATAATCAAGATTCAAGGCCAGTTTGTCTTTAATGTGAGTTGGTAGTGTTACATGTCGTATGTTTCGTGAACGTAGCAACTTGTTTGACCATCTTGCTTGGTAATGTCACATTCGTATGCATTAATTTAAAAAAAAAAAAAACAATTTGGAGTTGGTATAACCGATACCAACTCTAGGCTTTCAAGATCCTGTTAGTGAGACACCGATAATTTTTTTTATGTAATTTATTATCGTATCCTTTGATATCATATAAGCTAACTTGAGAGACAATTGCTTCTTAGGAGGTGAAAATTTAGAAACCATGTAAAAAGATAACAAATATAAAATGTTTTTTAAATAAAGAAAAAAAATTATAGTAATAAAAATAAGAAAAATATAGTTTTAAAATGACATTTTAAATATATATATATATATATATATATATATATATATATATATATATAAACTAGTGGCTTAAAATGGTTCTTAAAAGTTCTTAAACTAAATTGGTTCTCAAATGATCATCTTCCTATATATATATATATATATATATATATATATATATATATATATATATATATATATAATCTATACTACTATATAATGGATATAGACCAAAATGGCATTTTTGTAAATACAGGCGTCTTAATCTTAAGACGCTTTCCTCCTTGAGTACAGTCTGCTTATCGATCCGTGCTACTCCACCCTTCATTTCTCGATTCGTCATTCATTGCCACTGAAAATCTTCATTGCAGACACGCATTCTCCCCTTTTGACCTACTGTTTCCTATCTTTCTAATGTTGCAGAGAATCAAGCTCCTTTCAGGTATACAAACATCGTTCGATTTGAAATTTGAATGAAATTTCATGTTCTTCTTTTTCTCACTTGACCCCGTCAAACCCTAGCTATCATATTCTTCTTTCTATCGCCGTCAAACGCCATTTTCATCAGATTAGTTGTTCTTCATCCGAAACTCAGACTGCGATGATTTGGTAAGAAGACAATGCGTACTCCATCTTCGCGTGATTCACTGATTTCATATGGATCTCAGGAAGGCGAGAAAGCCAAATTAATATTCTTGATGGTGTTTCTTGACAAACCTCCATCGATTCTTCACTTTTTTTGCTTCGATCCGGTGACAGATTAAGGTGGAGGAACAAGTGAAGCAGTGATAGATGGCGAAGGTGTGGTTGCTTTTGTGTGTGCGATGGTGTCCGGTCCGATTAAACGTTGATGGAGCAACTCCCCGATGGTGTCAGATAACATTCTTTGTCTCTGTTCAAATGAAATTCTTTCGATTTGCATCTGTAATAGCTTTTAAGATCTAACGATTTGATGATGAATCTTGCTTTATTGATCTTTTGTTTTGGCTGGTTTAAAATAAATTCTTCAGTTGTTGATTTTGTAAGTAGAAACACGCATACAGATGTATCATTTGACTGGATTTATGTTTCAATTTGCAGATTAAATAGTGGGTTTCCTTCTATCTCTTCGATCTATCCCCTAATTCCCCCCCTCCAATTGGTGATTGTGGAGAAAGATCTGGTAGTAAAGACTTCAGCAGCAACATTGGGGGCTTCATTACTAGGTGGTGGGTTAGTTTCTTTCTCCCTACACTAACAACTATAATCTCTCTAGGGTTTCTAACTATATTGTTGTTCATTGGGTTCGCTGCTTGCTGTTTGATAGTGGTCAGTTTGAAAGCAGTCAACGAATTTACCTTGAATCAATGGTTTTAGTTGTATACCTTGATTGTGATTTCACATTACAAATGTCGTGGACTCTGAGTTCTTCGTTGTTCCTGTGAATTTTTGCATATTTAGTTGGTATGAGACTTAACTTATTTTAGATATTCAATGATGCTATGTTTATTATGATTATTCGTACAGATATTCAGGTGACTACTTGAACCATTAGTAACACACTTTATAGAGCATCAGGAGGGATGTGAAGAAGGTTGATATACAATACTAGAAGAATGGTGAGATCTTGTGTGTAAAATGCAACTTCTGATTTTAGTAAATCTCATTCTTTCTACCTTTTATGTTTCAACGCTATAAGATGTTTTGAGGGTGTTTGTGTTTGCTTATTAAATAAGTTATAGCTTGCATAAACATATAAGCAGTTGTAATAAACACTTTTTTTGTTAATTTTGTTGTTGGGTTGTAGTCTTTGATTTACATTCTTGCATTTTGTCGATCTTATGTTTTCTTTTGGCATGTGATTATTTGTAAACTTGTGTTCATGTCATGTATAATGTTTTCCTAGGATAAATGATTGGGCAGGTGAGCCATTGAGAACACTTCTATCACAACTGCTGCATCTGATAAAGGCTGGCTAAAAGGACATGAGCTTAGGGTAACGTATATTGTGTTCGTTGGAAATATCTAAATCCGTATGCGATTTTGTGTTTGAAGATTAGAATAATTTATGGTTACTAAATAAACAGGTTGCTTACTTGATCAATCTTATCTCGCCGACTGCGGCTTAAAGGTTAGATGTTTTTCAAGTTCTGAATATGTTTTTAAATTCTGAATCTGGTTTCTTTTTTCAAGTTCATTACTGCAGTGGTCAAGAAGTAAAATAACAAAAGGGAGTTCGTTATTTGAGTGGTTTCTTTTTTCAAGTTCATTACTGCAGTGGTTTCTTTTTTTGTAACATGTGATTAATCAACTCCTTTAAAGTTTAAAGTTATGGTATTGTTCTTAACTTTTACTTAATCCTTTTTGATCCAGTGATGGAGCCTGCCTTGTCATTGGAAAAGTTGACAAATGAAACCCTTCTAAACTAGCAGCTTTCAAAAGGATCCGAGAATGAGGTAACATATTTTCCATTATGGATTTGTGGGATTAGTTTGTGGGAAAAGATAGCATATACCTATGCAAATGTTCTATCCCGCGGCATGGTCATTGTTGTCGCATCTCTAAAAGTTACCAGATTTGGAGGTACAATTTTACTGTCCATTTTACAATAAAAAAAATGATTGCACAATTAAGAATTAAAATTTACTTCCTGTTGCCATTAGTAACAGAGAAGCTGCAACTGGAATCTACATCTGCAACCACAACTGATGTAGAACTAGCAATTGAAGGCTATAGTGATGAAATCAGGAGGTAGTATTTTACAATACATATTTGTCTATACAATCACAAAACTATTAACTATCTCTATTTATACACTTCAAACTACAGGCTAAAGATGATTCCCAAAAGAGGCTCATACTGCTATGGCTACCAAACGGAGGATGAAATCAGAGCAAATATCACCATAATTGGCAATGTTATATCAAAGGATCCCGTATCAATCAATGTAAAACATAAGTTCAACGCTAAAAGAAAAAATAACACTATTTATATCCTTTATGATTCATTTTTGTGTCTATCTATACTCAGCGATTACTACTTGAAACACAGAACCACAGGTTTGGCTGTATTGCTACAGAGCTTATCGATGGTTGTTTTCAAGGAAATGCCTTGATTCCAGTTGCCGAGAGTCGTTGTACAAAGAGAGAGGGAATGTGATATGTAATGATGGATATTTTTAGTTAGTACTCTCTGTCCGGCAATTATATTTACTTTTGGTTATTGAGAGGCAGAAAATAAATGATAGAGATTCATTCGACATAAAAATGTTTCCTACTATTGATTTGATTTTGCACACGAATTTTTTCACTTAAGTTGTGATTATTTTGCTATTTATTAAGGGTGTTTATAAGCATCCGTCATGTTCTCATATACAAATTATCTTTTAAGGAATGCAGCTTCAAGTTTTATGTGGTGGTTTAATTTACTACAAGGTGATATATTTGTTCACATACAGGCATTGACTTTTCAAGTCGATACAATTTTAGACTTTTTCTTTCTTTTAATTTTGGTACTCGAACATTTCAAAATGTGCTCTTTTCTTGAGTGTGTCATGTAAGTTTCAAAACCCAAAAATTAAATGGCATGACAAATATCATGCACGGTTGTAGTTCGCCATCTGCATCGCGTTTGCACCGTACGTTATGAGTCTTGTAATTTGTCTTCGTTGTTGAACGTGCTTGTACCATATTATGATTTGTCATCGTGCCGTATCGCGCTAAGAGAAACAAATATAGCGTTGGTTCTCTCATACAATACAACCGCGTATTGTTGATGCCAATGAACACACATTATAAGTTGACTCCGGACCGTATCGCGCTAAAAAAAATGAATATCGCGACGTAAATTGTCTCGCCGCCATAACAAGCGAACAAATGACGAATACCACGTTGTAGTTTGTTGTGCCGTTGTAACGCGCGAACAGAAGATAAATAACACGTTATACCCTGTCGCCGCCGCAACGCGCGGGCACACGGCTAGTATATATATATATATAGGTAGATGATCATTTGAGAACCAATTTGATTTGAAAACTAAAAAAACTAATTTGAGCCACAAGTTTATTTACATGTATCCCCCTTTCCATGAATTGTAGTGGTCCCCCCTGAAATTTATGGTTGAGATTTAGTTCTCAAAAATTCTCAAAACAAAAAGTTCTCATTTGAACCTGACCCTATATATATATATATATATATATATATATATATATATATATATATATATATATAGGGTGAGGTTCATTGTAGACTCCGTAAAAAGTGTAGACCCCGTAGACCCCCTTATATTGTTCTATAAAACTCACTAAAAATTATAAAACTCATTGCTGTTGGTTTGGTTATTTTATGCGATAAGTTTTTAAAAATAAAAAATAAAACCTAGAAAGTTGTTGGAAACAATGAAATATAATTGTTGTTGAAAAAAGTATATTATTCTATAAAACTCACTAGAAATTATAAAACTCATTGCTGAGTTTTAAAACTCACTGTCACTATAACTTTAAAAATCGATGTTCTTTAAAACTCATTGAAAATTATAAAACTCATTACAAAATATAAAACTCACTCTTTAGATTAAAACTCACTGTTGTTTTGAAAACTCACTGCAACTTAAAAAATTGACGTTCTATAAAACTCAATAAAAATTATAATTTCAAATTCAGAAACTAAAAAATAAAGAAAAAACTAAAAGATATAAGAAATAAACCCTAAATTAAAATATAAAGATAGAAATATGACAACATAAAAAAAATAAAAATAAAGACCAAATTCTACAACAATGAGTTTTATAATTTTAGTGAGTTTTATAGAACAATAAAGGGGTCTACGGGGTCTACACTTTTTAAGTGTTCTAGAAAACTAACATAGCGATTAGAGGATTAGTGTTTTCAAAAAAAAAATTTGTTAAAAAGTGTTTTTTGTGAAAAAGATGGTGGATGTAGTGGATGTACAGTTTTTGGTGGATGTAAAATAACTCACCTATATATATATATATATGTATATATATGTAGAGTCGAGTTACGCTACATCAAGCAAAAACGCTACATCAATGCGGATTGATCTGGGGCGTCCATCAAGATCATCCAACAGCCAAGATCTATGGTGTTTTCGCCTATGGCGTTTTCGGGGGAAAAAAAACACCATAGGCGGAAAACACCATAGATCCTGGCTGTTGGATGATCTTGATGGACGCCCCAGATCAATCCGCATTGATGTAGCGTTTTTGCTTGATGTATTTTACCCCAAGTCTATATATGTATATATATGTATATATATATATATATAGGGTTCGGTTTCCGCCGCTCATATGCGGGCTTTTTTATTTGACGACGTTAAAATAAAACACGCTTAATTAATTTAAAAAAGAGACGTGGAGTCATTAAAAGGGGTATTAAAGTCTTTTCAACTTTAAATGAAACACGCATACGCAAAAAAATATTTACGCATCAAACAAAAAACAACGCAAACCTTTAACCTTTAAACAAATAACGCATATTTGAAATAAAAAATCACGCATACACTTTTAAAAACTCACAAAAATACAAACCTAACTAAATGTCTTACACTTTAATAAAAAAACGCATGTATTCCAATAAATAACGCACCCTTACGTTTTATAGATAAAATAACGCATACACTCTAAAAAAACTCACAAAAACACAACCTAACTGTCTTACACCTAACAAAAACGCATGTATTCAAAATAAATAACGCACCCTTTACGTTTTCTACATAAAATAACGCATATTTGATATAAAAATAACACATACACTTTAAAAAAACTCACAAAACACAACCTACCTGTCTTACACTTTAAAAACGCATGTTGTTAATAAAAGGAAAAATGGATTTTAATAATACAAGTTTACCTTGTTGACGGATAATAATACGAGTTTTGAAATTTCCTTACAATAATACGAGTTTTGTGGGTATTGGATTCTAATGATACACTGTTAGTTTTTTACTAACGGTGTTAGTCTATTGCCTACGTGGCAGGTGCCACGTCAGGTGCCACGTAGGAGGAAAACAGTCCACGTTGGGTGCCATGTAGGTAACAAACTAACACCGTTAGTAAAAAACTAACAGTGTATCATTAGAATCCAATACCCATAAAACTCGTATTATTGTGAGGAAATTTCAAAACTCGTATTATTATTCGCCAACAACACTAGTACAAAAATGACCTTCGGTGACACTCAAAAAGTGTGACTATATGTGATTAGTGACATTTTTTTTCCGTCCAATCCGTGACCAAAAGTCGCGCCATTTTAGGCATGATATGGTGACATTAAATTTCAGTGACCGTATGGTACCAAAAAATGTGACCGTAGATAAAAAGTGTGACTATAGAGTAGCGATTTTTCTTTAAGGATCAATGAATTTATCGAATAATGTCACCGTAAAACCATTTTTGGTAACACTTATTTATTTTGTAGTGACAAAGTGTTTCCAAATGGTGACATGTTGTTCGTGTTTACTGTGACGTTTTACTAACAATTGGTCACATAACTTATAATTTCGTGTGACTATTGTTTAGGTTTTAGAGACACACAATTTTGTTATGTGTGACCATATCACGATAGTTGATGTAGAAAAAGTAGAAAGTGTGACTATTTCATAGTTTATAGTGACACAAAAATGTCTTAAAGTGACTATTGGTTGGAAAATGGTCACAATTAAACACCTAGTTGTTAATATAAAGTAACCATTACATATCTTTAGTGACATAATGTTGCCAAATGGTCACATTTTTCACGTTCACTGTAACGTTTTGTTAACATTTGGTCACATAACAAATATTTAGGTGTGACTATTGTGTAGGTTTTAGAGACACACAATTTTGTTATGTGTGACCATATAATGATAGTTTATGTAGATATTGTTTGAAGTGTGACTATTTCACAATTTTTAGTCACACAAAAATTTCTTAAAGTGACTATTGATTGGTATATGGTCACAATTAAAGACCTAGTTGTTTATATAAAGTAACCATTATATACCTTTTGGTCACATAAGAGAAATATAAATATGACTAGAATATTTCTATAATGACATTAAGTATGTGTAAGTGTCATTTTTTGCTAACCTTTAGTCACATTATTTTTAAGCTTTTGTTATTAAATGCCCACTTAGTCACATATGTTACATAAATACATCACCCTAAGACACTTTTAGTCACACTTTTAGTTTCTATGTGACTGTTTATGTATTTTAGACTTAATTGATTACGTAAATTGTGACTATATGTTGTTAATAATAACATAGTTGTTAATATAGAGTGACCATATCATACCTTACAGTGACATTGAACAAATAAAAACGAGACTTGAAACATGTTATAGTCACATTAATTAGTTGTAAGTGTCACTTATGTTATAGCTTTAGTCACATTAGTTTTGAATATTAGTTTTCGCATTTGCTATATAGTCACATTTGATACATGCAAAAATGACGGTAAAAGAGTTATAGTCACAGTTTTATTATTTGGTGTGACTGATTCTGTGTTTTAGATACACAATTGTTAATATAAAGTGACAATTGTGTAGTTTTTAGTCACATAAAACACAATCATAAAAATGACACCAAAATTGTCACACCCTGTAAGATTTGTGTCGGGATGCGAAAAGGTTATCACAGTCAAGGTTACGAACGTACTCTGGATGGTTCAACAACTAGAGCCGTTTTGGAAATTGTTAAATTGTTGGAGTAAATAGGAGTTTTTCCAATATCATTACGCAGCGGATTAATTGTAATGAGAAAAGTAAATAGTTTTAAGTTTACAACACATAAGTTTCAAAAGATTTTTAGGACATGACACCGTTAGATGTTATGTCAGGAAAATCTCCAAAAGCTAAACCATACTCCAGAAACAAATGAAAAGTCCTAATATGCAAAGGCAGGAAACAAGCAAGCAGGTCCGATGCATGCACAATAGTTAAGTTAAGTACCTGAGAATTCATACGAGAAAACGGTCAACAAATAATTGTTGGTGAGTTTCACAGGTTTAAAGTGTTAGCAGTTAAAGGTTAAGTGAAAATAGTAATCGGAAATAGTTCATGTTAATAATGACAATATTTGATAAGACTAGTTGATAATGTTACCATGTACCCTGAATACCGAAACTGACTGTTTACCCACTCTTGGTACCTATTGTCCGGTTGGTACCGCATAGATATGACATAACAATTTGTACTCTTTGACAAAAGACGGAGTCACGATTGGAGCGACCAATCAGAGCAGGGGCGTTAACCCAATAGATCTATTCAAACGTTACCGTTTGCAAATGATAATTAATCGGATTCAGTTAATAGTGGGGTTTGGGTTATAACATGAATGAACATGAGATAACAAGAATGGACAATGGAAAAGCACATGAAACAGTTATGATAACAAGGTCTGATTGTCTAACATGGAAAAATGTATGTATGAATTCTCCCCCAAAGTTAAAATAGTTAAAGGAAAAAGGGGCCGTGAAAACTCACATGATTCAGTGATGGTAGTCGGAAATGTGATCAACATGAAATGCAAGACTAGATAATTATAAGACATGCAATATAATAAGTAATTGGGTTGACATTAATGTCACTCCAATTAGGTAGGTCAAGTCTTGACGTCATGGTAGCCTTAGGGTTAAGTGATTTGAAAAGTCAAAGTAAGTGTATCCGGTTATGTATTTATTTGGAAGTAATGTAAAGTATATATTTTAATTAAATAAAATACATAAAATTACCCAAATAATATTTAAAGATGGTAAATATTTATAGAAATAAATATTAAGTTATATTGCGGGTTTTCATATGAAAATTGGTTATTTTGACAAATTAGCCAAAAGCCGGGCGATTTCGCGGTAATCGCCGATTACACGATATTTATCCGTTTAAGTTAGAAATCAATCAAGTTCAATAAAATATGATTATTTTCTGTCCAAAATGGGTGGATAATTATTTTGAGTGTCGGTTTGCATTAGTTTGCCGGTTTTGTGTATTTAGTGTCGGTTTTGCCGTTTTGGTCCCGTTTGCTCGTTAAATGACACCGTTAGGTTCCTAAATTCACCATAAGCATTTGTAAACATGTTTTCATTATTAAAATAACCCTATGAGTTCATTTGGACCAGATTTGGGTTTCTTTACAAAAATGGTGTTTCCGGGCCCGTCGGGTGTCGGTTTTAGTCCCGGTTTGTGCCCAAATTCAAGTAATTTATAAAGGGATCTTTTGGCCATGTCTTAGGTTCACTTTAACCATCACAACCTACTGTTTAAAAGTCTAAAGTTTCTGGTCTAAACGGATCTTTAGTGAAAAGCAATTTCTAGGGTTTTTAAAGTGTACTTTTGCATGTAAAAGTTTGCTATGGTGAGTTTAAGCACTAGTAATCTTCCTAAAGTCCAAGATATCATATTTTGACTATATTAAAGGTCTAAAAACGTGTCATAGGCATAAAGGGGTCCAAAGTTACAAGATCTACACATGATACATGATAAATACAAAGTTAATGTCTAAAGATGGCAACCTAAGCAAATACTTGTGTAAAAGTCTAACCAAACTAAATCTTGAACATAATAATGTAAGTAAATACTATCATGAGTTTCTAGTGGCAAGATTTATGGTGAAACATGAAGTTAAATACAAGTAAGTAGACTTTTATAGTTCAAAATGGTGTTTAGACAACAATGTGAGTCAAGACTTGCTAATGGAGTGTTCTAGTTATACATAGGAACTAAGAATACTTGTTAGGACAAGATTTAACTAGAAGAAATGAAGGTGGAACCTTGTTAGAGAAGATGTAGGCCGAAAATGATGATGATGATGGTTACTCTTGAGTGTTCTTGCTTCCTAACACCATGAAATGTCAAGAGAATAAGAGATTGGTTAAGAAATTTAGAGAGAGAGTAGAGAGAGAGAGGTGCTTACGGTTTTGGGAGCAAAGAGAGAGAGAGAGAGTTCTTGAAAGTGAAAGTAGCAAATGAATGTTTGGTTGAAAAGGTGTTTATGTATGAGAGTCAAATGAGGAAGGGAGGGTGTTTGGTTGTGTTTCGGTTCTCACCAAACCGAGAGAGAGAGAGGACGGGTTAGAGGGAGAGAGAGGTGGAAAGAAATAGGTGTTTGGGTCTTGGTTTGTTTGATAATTATCTAGTAAATTTGGTAGGTTAACTAAAGTCTAAGTGTTTGTGTGTGTGTGTGTGTTAGTTTGGAACCGAAAAGAGAAGGGAGAAGGGCTCGGGTTCGAGCCTTCTTCTTGGCCGGTTCGAATGGGCTCCAAGGGGAGTCAAGGGGGTTTAATCTTGTGGTAAGTGGGTGTGTTTGTGGCTGCAATGTTT
>JBCNJP010000017.1:90567284-90586953 GCA_039602395.1 Deinandra increscens subsp. villosa
CGAGGAGATAAAATATGAACAGGATCACTGCATGCCAGCGTATCTGGAAGACCCGCCAGAAAAGCATATGGAACTATTCTACTCTCTGGTGGCCGGGATGAATACTTGCAAGATAAACCATGCCCTGAGGACAAATGTGCTGATTGATGAGATGCTGGTAAGGGAGTTCTGGGGTACAGCAAGAGCAAATGCTAACAAGACAAGTATTACCGCAACTGTTCAGAACAGACAAGTAGTGATTGAGGAAGAAGATATCAGACAAGGGCTAAACATCACTGATCGTGCTTCTGATCCTATTAAGTATCCGAAGGAGGTTGTTCTAGCGGGTGCTCAATCTATGGGGTATGAAGGGAAGTTTCCGCCTATCTTTAAGAAGCTGCTGCCGCATTACTGGAGGTGCCTGGCACATTATATGCAGAAGTCATTTCTAGGCAAGAGAACTAGCTTCGATCAGCTGAATCAACTTCATGGAACTGCTTTCGTCGCATTGGCCTTAGATTGGGATTTCAACTTCTCAAGGATGATGCTATTAGATTGGATAGGCAATGCAGAGCTGAGTGCCAGAGATCAGTTCCTGATGACACCGAGGTTTGTTCAAATGGTGGTGATGAAGAAATACCCGATGATTGAAGAGAGGGTAGAGAAACTGGATGTGAAGGTGATGGACTGTGGAGTGTTTGGACTCCAGACCCAAGACAGAAAGGGTAAGAATAATTTTGAGGGTAGACTTGAATGGGCCAAGAGGGGTGCATTTCCCGAGGTGGCAAGGGAACAAGAGATGGATGAGTCTGAACCAGAAGCTGATGTGCCTAATGTTAATGCATCCGTTGCTGAAGAACAAGACATAACAGCAACTCCGGCTGTTAATGTGCAAGAAGAAGATGTGATAATACCCTCCGATGAAGAGAACGTGATGGATGACATTCTTGCTGGACAAGAGATGACAGATGATGATATCTATGGGAATTTGGGGCCCCTTAACCTTAAAAGGTCAAGGGATGACATGATCGGATCATCAGGCAGTGATACAACACCTCCCGAGCTGAATCTGAATGTTGAGGATGTTCTTGAAGAACCCATTCCTGCTCGTGAACCATCTCCAAGGAAGAGGTCTGATCCAAGGAGCGTAAGGTTCAAATTTACAAAGACAAGCTCAAGCATAATGATAGTACAACCAGCAGGGCCCAGTTCTGAAAGTCCCAGTGTTCAAGAAGTAACAGCTGCTGATAATGTTGAAGTTCAGCCTGCCGAGGTTCATACTGAAAGTCCTCTTCTGATCGAACGTAGCCCTGTTCGAGAAGAAAGGCAAGTTCTGGAGGTTGACACCACTTTTGTCGTGCCAAGTCCAGTGAGAGTGAGCGCCTCACCTGTGATAAGCCAGCCAACAGCTATTCCTAGTTTTCGTCCTTTTCAAACTGCTGAACTTCCGATTGATCTGAGGATAAGCACTGATCCTCATATCAACTTTTTGATTTCTCAGAATAGATTCAGAGAAAATGAGATAAAGGCACTTAAGGATGAGAACAGAAGGATGAGAGAAAAGGAGGTGGCGGACAAAAATAGAATGAAGTGGCTCTATGAGACTTTGATGGACCTGAAGAAGAAGTTTACTGACTTGAAAGGTGTCGTGGAGTCAAAATCTTCAGGTGCCCCTGATCAAAGTTCATCACAGGGTGTGCAAGGTGCAGATGCAATGAATGTAGACGATGGAGATGAAAATATTGAAATGTCTAATTATGCCCGAGGTGGAAGGGTCATCTCCAAAGCGCCTGAAGGTCACGACAACTGGTTCCGAGAATTCTTTCAAGGACCAGCCCCCACTCAATACGCCCTTGATCTTGGAGAAAGCTTTATAGACAAAAGGGGGAGTCGTGAACCCATTCTGTGCTGGCATTATGATTCAGAGAAGAAATTATTTTCCATAATCCGTGACGGCTATAGTCCAGTTGAATACTACAGAACTCGTGCACAATTCCATTCTTGGACTGAGCCTGAGATTAGAAGTCTGCTTCGAGCTCCCTACATAAACAGATGGAACAGCCCTGACGGAGACCTTATTAGAAACAATTTGCTGAACCATCAAGAAGATAACTTTGCAAATTTTGAGCTAAAGCAAGTAAGGTGGGTCCAGACTGAAACTGACCCAGTGACTGGAGAGCCCATAGGAGAAGCAAGGATACCACCTACCAAGCGCACAAGAGTAATCAACATGTTGGATGAAATTGAAGACGGTACACTGGTGAAAAACTTTGACTGCTGGTGTTATGACCCAACAACTCATGAGGTGGTGGTGCTCTGCAAAAGGATGAGGCAATTCCGGTTCTATGATCCGGTCGATTTGCTTAGATTTGGAGAAAGAGATATAAAGCTCCTCGCCTCCCAACCTATTCTCGGGGATGAGAACGACTTGGAAAATGCTATAAGGGTGGGGATCTTTCATGGAACAGCAAATCGGATCGTGGAGAACGGATGGTGGTCAAATAATGTGCAAAACACGTTCAGATTCGATCTGCAGCTGCCTTAGGTGGTCTAATGGTTCATGCCTAGGGGAAGATTGTTGGGCTATATTTATTTGAGGCATGAACATTAGTTTTGGGCTAGCTTAGTTTTGGTTTTGGGCTTAGTTAGTTTATTTTATAGGCCATGTGGGCCGATTATTAGTTTATGATTGGGCTTATTTAGGGTTTATGATTGGCCCATGTGCTTGTAAGAGGTGGTATAAATACCACCTCATGTTTATGATTGAACCAAGCTTTTCTAATACAACATTCAAGTTTACGATTTCTGCACTCTCATTTGTGTTTACGATCAGCTTCATCAAGTAGGGTTTCTCATTCAAGACTTGATCTTTTCATTAGATCTAGTCTATTTCTTCTACTTGTTTATTGAATCAATCACATTTGAGGTTTCCGCACTCATTTGTGATTAAATATCGTGTTGTCGGTTTGATCTTGGACCTACAGTTTTCCAGTCATGAATAGTTCTGGTTCTTGTTTACATTTCATTATGTTAGGCTAGTTTGTATGTCATCTAGGTTTAGATTATTCTTTATTGATTTGACACTGTTGGATTGATGATTCCTTATATACATGATGATTATAGTGAAGCTCTAATGTTTCTTGCATATGATTGACGCTTGTTATGTATGCTTATGATGAATCTGTTGATTGATAACCTAGGACTCGATGATATGGGAATGCATGTCCATGTTTAGGGTTTTCACGTTATTCTCTTGAAGTCATAGGTTTAGCGACTTGTGATTGGGTCTAGTTCTCTAGCAAGACTAGGTTGATGCGAATGATTCGGTATCATAGGTAACTTTAACAGGATTGTCTATTTGTGTATATTTTATCCTCCTTGTCGGAGATATAGGGTTTAGTTGCGGTTCTAGGCCATATGTTTGGATGTTAGGTCTTACCCTCTTGGTTATTCAGGCTAGGACTAGTCTCGTCCTTTACCTTAGATCAAGATGGGTATTGTATCATGGTTATTGGGTCTTTATAGGTTGTTGAATCATGATCATGCTATCTTAATAGGTAGTACGCGGCCAATTACCTAAATTTAGGTATAATCTAACGAGTCTTATTTCCATTAGAACAATTAGCATAAGAGAGTCATTCCTTAGAGTTGATGAAGTTAAGATGAGTCGATACCTAGATGATGCTTTTCTCATTTATAAGTTATCCTCATAGTTATCTCGGTTAATTAGGTCTGATAACATTCATAGTATAATCATTTGATAAGTTAAGTTCTTCTTATAGTTAGTTTAGTTAGTTAGCTAGTTAGTTAGTTAGTTTAAGTGACAGTTAGACTAGCTAGAGTATGTTAGGTTTATTAGGCCAGAAATAGACTAGGTGGAGTAGGAGATACATATCCCAGTGGAACGACCCCTTATTCTTATCATTAGGGCTATACTACAGTAGCGATATGTACACCTACCCGTTTGTGCGTGATTGAGTCCTTAAAGTAGCATTAGGGTTTATAAATGTAAAAATACTTTTGTGCTAAAGTCCCTATTAATTTAAATACGACTCACGTGCATCAGAACAACATGAGTTGAATTAGAGTAAACGATCTATTTACTTCGAGCTCGAGTATTGGCCTTCTCTTTGACTGAAACACAACTTGGATGTCATGCATATCGAGAAAAATATATGTGAGAGTTTGTTGGGGGACCTTGTTAATGAATGACAAATCCAAAGACACACTCAATGCAAGAAGAGACTTGGAAACATTGAATATTCGTAAATACTTGTGGCTCATTGAAAAAGGAGGCGATAAGCTTTTAAAGCCTCAACCTAAATTCTCTTTCACACCTGAACACATAAATCAATTTTGTAAATTCATAAAGGGAGTTAAACTGCTTGATGGATTTGGATCTAACTTCATAAAGAAGGTCACCAATCATGATAGAAACATAACATGCGTGAAGTCTCATAACTATCATATCATGATGCAACATTTGATGCTGCTTGGAGTTTAAGGGTTCTTGGACCCAACTATTTCAACACCAATAATCGAGCTATGTGCATTTTTTAAGCAACTTTGTGCTCGAAACCTGATGAAGTAGGACATGCGTGATGCCGGAGAGAAGTTGATTAAGATTTTTTGTTTAACTTTGAGCAAATATATCCTCCCGCATTTTTTGACATAATGATTTATTTGGCTTTGCATCTACCGGAAGACGCTTTTGAAGGCGGGCCTGTTTTTATGAGGTGGATGTATCCATTTGAAAGATACATGAAGAAGCTAAAAAACTATGTCAGAAACAAAGCTAGGCCTAAAGGTTTCCATGAACGAAGGGTTATGTTGCTAAAGAAGCGCTAACTTTCTATTGAATGTATCTTTGGGATGTATCGACCAAATTTAACCGGTCGTACAAAAATGAGGACGCTCTAGCTCGCAGTTGCATGATCTTCCAATCACTGTGTATGCCAATTAGCAAAAGTACATCTAAAGATTTGAATCACGTACTTCAGACAAAAGTTGAATGGTTTGTGCTTAACAACAACCCTGAGATCGCTGAACTACATCACGTAAGTGTGCTTATTCATAAGTTGTCTTTTTGATGATTCCGCTAATATCAATTATATTTACAGTGAGTTCACTAATGCCTTTCCCGGAACTGACGCACAAACAACATTTCCTAACTGGTTTAAGGAGAAGGTAAACTCATTGTATATATATTTATCCAACTTATTTGGAAACACTTACACCGCTTATTTCGAAATACTTACACCGATTGTCTTTTTCATAGATCAATCGGATGAAAGTAGCTGCTGGCGCATCACACTTTAGCCCTGAAATACATTCTTTGGCAAATGGGCCAATGTTTGCAAACACTTACACCGCTTGCATAGTTAGCGATGTGAGGTTTGTGATTCATAGTCATGATACAATGCGTACAACTCAGAACAATGGAGTTTCAATATGTGACGCCCACTCCCAGACTTGGCCCTAGGAGCGGTCACGCATCGGATTTACTCATGAACACAAGGTACAACAGAGATAACTAAAGCAGCGGAAATAAAAACTTTTATTCATGTGCCAAGTATTACATAGTAAGAGAGACAAATACAAAAGAGAAATAAACATCTCCACGCCAGTTTTCAGAAATGTCTTCTCTTGATAGCTTGACATTGTCTTGATAGTATATGCCACCTAGTTCCTGCTCACATCTCAGTCTTCCCTTTTCGATCCGAAGGTCCAGCCTCATCTGACATACATAACTTAACAAGTCAGCTTACGCTGGTGAGTTCTACGTTTTGGGAAAACTTTACCTTTCGAAGGCACTTAGGTTTGTCAAACACATTTCTGCAATTAGACAATCAAACACAAAGCATATAGCACATATATTCACATATTCTAACCTTGTGAATAAACTAACCTTCTGTTGCTTTGTCATCCTTGTCTCATATTAAATTTTATCTTAGGGAAATAGTGTTTCTACTTGCTTTACGAACACATCGTGTAGCAATGGTCCCTTTAGTTTTGACACTATATAGCTTTGACGCTATCTGGCTTTGACGCCACTTTAGCTTTGACGCTTTCTGGCTTTGACGCCGCTTGGTTTTGACACCATTGGGACAACACTATTTAACTTCTTGTTTCAGAAGCCCCTTACCCACCAATCTTTTCTCGATTACCAACATTAATCTATTCTACTAGAAACACCGAAATGGCAATCTATCTTTCCTCTAATCATCACCATACAATCAATACATATAACATGCAATTATAACAATTGAAAGTATTTTCACAGAACGTTATGTATATCAGCCCAAAATGGTTTAAAACATTTAAACAATTTAAAAGAGGGCTCATAGAACTCACCTTAGCTTTGCGAAGCTATTATTCTTGGGTTAAGTTCTCGTGAATCAGTTTCTTAATTCCTTTAACGTAATGTCCCTATCAAGACATCCTAAAGGTTACAATTCTCATTTAAGAATTACCTCATTATCCAAAACCCAACTTTTTATTGGTTAATACCCTTAATAGTCAAAATGACCATTTTGCCCCTTTTACATATTTTGTTATATCTTTATCAATTCTTTGCTCCTTAACGTTTACCGCTCGTGTTTCCTCATGACCGATCATTTGGCGGAATTACTATGAGGAATAGTCACGGGGTTTGGAATTTGGTGACGATCGTTACCGGCCGTGTAGGCGTCATTGACGACCATGAGGCGGAATTACTACAATCGTTGCACCGAGTAATTTAATTATAAATTACCAAAATTTGAACTCATATATACTTAATATATATGTAAACATGTTACCATACCAAATTTCAAGTCCCCATACCTTCCGGATTATTTTATATTAAATATCCATATTCCGAAACCCTAATTACCCATTTTTCTCGTTTCTATAGCAAAACTCATTTTTATACAGAACCATCTTAGGGTATTATCCATTATGACATTTTATAATATCCCTTAAAATGGCAAAGCTTAATTCAAAACCGTTTACTCGATTTGGGCAAAACATCATCATGAAAACCCTAATCTTGACCCATTTCCAAAACTCATACCAAACCTTCACCAATTCTGAAATAAACTTAGGGCTTTCTTAAAATACATCAAATTAGGGTTACCTACCAAAATTCAGAGCTTAATTCCCATCCGATCATCCAATTTTACCCAAACAAGCTCAAGAACCCTAATTTGAGCATAGTTTTAAAAGTCATACTTAGAAATTGATTTAGCCAAAACTGAAAGAGGTTATTTTAGACCTTACCTATAGAAGCTTGACTGCTGAATTTCGGATCTTAACTCTTCACCGTTTGAGAGAATTTGACCCGCGAAGTTTCTGGTTCGAACTAGGGTTTTTCGGGTTTGAATTCAGAAATTGGGGATGATATTCGGCCGATTGGAGGGTGTATTTATACCCATGGAGTGCGCCTAGGGTCCCTACACGTGTCTAGGTGACTAATTGCCCGAAATCAACACGTATACAAGGTCAATTTCGTCAAAACGTGCTGCCCAAGTCGAAATCCGTCGTTTTCTGGTCTGATTTGGGCGGAGGTACGCGAGCCCCTCTCCCTCTCTCCGTCGCGTACCGCCTGGCACTATCAGGATATTGGCAGTTTTGGTCCCTGTACGTTTTATTTACATTTCAGCCCCCTAACTTCTACCAAACTGTTATTTTATGCACCGAACTATTATAAAACATGTTTAATAAAGTTTCTAAGGCTCGGGACACCCTCGATGATATACATATACATACGTATATATTATTATATATATATATATATATATATATATCTTTTGATATTTTACGTTCTAGCCCCTCAAACTTTCCAATACTTATCATTTCATGTTATGGGTCACATTAGGATATATTTTTACTATATTCTAAGCCTTAACATGTATATAATAGTTATAGATACGTATAATATCCTTATACGTTGATATCTTTATATAAATTACACTTTTAACCCTTCTACTTTTCCATTAACTACTAACACACGTATTCACATGTATATAACTATCAAATCACACATATATCATCATGTTATTTGTATAAACATATATTTATCTCATATTTTACTTTCTTCACCCTTTAACTCATCCGTTTATACAAATTTCATCATTTTGGCCATTAAACACGTATTTCTAACACATGCAATTTATCAAATGCATAGTTTACCATTTTTATCAATCAAACTTACGTATTGATAATATAAACACGTATTTACTAAATATATCATGTACCTGTGAAATTGGGGTGTTACACAATACCTGGTCTTGAACCAGTACAGACTTATTATGGACTAGTGGTAGAAATTCTGGAGCTAACTTATATGCGTGAACACAGGGCTGTCTTGTTTTGATGTAAATGGTTCAAAACCGATAACTAACATCATGTCACCAAAAATAACATAACTAGCATTTCTGCTCAGTGTGAGTTGTTTAAAGAAGACCAATACATTCTGGTAACATAAGCAAATCAAGTCTTTTGCCTACAAGACCCATCTAAAAGACAAGATTATTGGAAGGTCGTCCAAGAAGTGAATCATTGTAAGATCTAGGACCGGGATATCATCAAAGAAGTTAATGAAGATGTTATCCATGAAGACAATTCAAAAGTTCTTGCATTGTCTGCCAACTTGGATGATTTAACTTATACTAGTTTGAGTAGAGGTCATGCCAATGAAGTTGAAGATATTCCTACTGTTGCGCGCCATGATGATGCTGATGCTATTGATGATGCCGACAACGATGATCCTGATAGTGATACATCCATAATGAAATCCATAATGAAAATGTTGCACGCATTTATTCTAGTGATGACTCTAATTGAATTGGTATTGTTTTAATGAATTCGATGATGAAAATATTGCACGCATTTACTTATATGTTCATATTATGTTTATTGGGTTGTATTTCTGCATGTATACATTTTGTAAACGTATATATGCATGTATTGTATTTATGATGTATGTTTATTGGGTTATACTTGTATTTATGATGTATTTCTACTGATCTTATGACGTATTTATGATGTATTTTTATTGGGTTATAGATGTTTAGATGACATACATTATTGCTAGGGGCCACGGCATTGACGGTCATGGTGAGGATCCACCAGAAGGATGGAACCCATCTTTCAGCTGCGCAGCAAGTGGTAAAAAATCCTGCCATCTTTTGTTTTCTTTTTTCTTTTTTTTTTACTAATTTATTGACTTAAATTTGTAGGGAGCTCTAAAAAACGGGGCGTGACCAACAGCAAGGGGTTGCGAGCTGGAAGGGAAAAGAATGGCTTCATGTCAGTCCCCATTTCATTTGACTTGAGGGCCATCACACATTGAGACCGGCGGGGCCAAACACAAGGATTTTATAGTGTTCCTGTAAACTCGTAATATGAGATTCATGATATCAAAACGCATATTATACCTCACCTCCAATAATCGAATATAGACAATAACTACCCTATACAAGATTTAACAGTTCTAACTAACAACTAACGAGACTAACTATATACATCACACGTCACACAGAAAATGCTCTAACAGAATCCCCCTTGATGTGTGTTGTCTCAGATCTACAAACTCTTTGATTCTGTTATTAGTTGATGTAGAGTAGGCATGGTAGGAACAGGACTGCATCAACTGAACCATTTCTGAAAGCAATGAATTCTTCACATACTCCCCCTTTCACCATGCTTGAGTCAACCTTTTAACCTGCAATTTCAGAAGACGGAAACACGGTTTTCTATTTTCAAGCCAACATAAGTTAATCTTGGGCAAAAATCTCCTTAGGAAAACCAAGATGTATGTTTTGAAAATTTGTTTTCCGTATCTTGTGTTGATCAATCGAAAACAAACAAGAAATAAATTTTTTTTGGCTTTTACAAAGTTTATGCTAAAACACACCAAAAATCTTTTCAATTTTTCTTAAATGAAATATAAAATGCAATACAGAATCAGACTCTATTTTTGATTTTGCGAGAAAGATCTCGACGCGAGATCATATCAGACATAACACATCTAGCAAATTTCAATTTCAACCTTAATCAGCATGCAAGTCAAGATAATCGCAAATACAACATTTATGTTTATTTCAGCATGAACCCATCATATTTATCGTTTTCAGATATGCTTAAAGTAAGTTTATCATGCACTGATAACTCGGCCTCCACTCTATCAGAAATACCGGCCAATCATCATTTTTTTATCATATAAAATTAACTTTTATTAGAGACATAAGCGTCATTGATAAGTCATGCAAAAATAAAGTAGAACCTCAAATACCTAGCAATCAGGTCGACACTTCCGTATACGCGGAGAAAGCCCAAGTATTTGAGAAAATAAGAAAGAAAAACAAGTTGAAGTTGTATAATTCAACAACAATCGGACCGATACTTCCGTATACGCAGAGAAAGTCTGGTGAATTATACGAAACACCAAGAAAAATAAAGCAGAACCTCAAATGAACAACAATCAGGTTGATCTTTCGATATGCGGAGAATATCCGATCGTTTGAGAAAAATAAAGAAAATCAAACAAGTTTAAATCTTTCAAAATGAAAATATGCATTCACCAGGATATCTCTTATTCTATTTTTGTCAGAATCATCACACAACATTTATCAAGAAGCAAATAACCAAAGATCATCATGCAAGCTTTATGTTTATATCTTACTTGCAGATATAAGATTAGTCATGCACATTCACGGATTATGCAAGTACCTACAGTCTTTAGACTTAATCTATCCATGGCAGATAAACGTACATGCTGATGTACTATCATTTCTCGCTTTTGTCGGATCAATTTCTCAATTTTTCATTTTTTATATATTTTCCATAATCTCTCCTCCTAAAATTTAACAAACTCTATTTTTTGAATTTTCCAAAATTTTCTCCCCTTAGTAATATGAACGAAAGAAAATGAATAACAAAAATGAAAATGATCGATTAACACTTGACACATTTTTGAAAATTATATTTTTGAAAATCAATTTTTCAAAGTGAGAAACGATATGTCTTCTTGAAATACCTGCATACAGTGGAAACTAATAAGTATTTTAAACCCCACCCCCCCCCCCCCCCTCCATGGTTGTGGGTCGACCAGTGTTGGCTGTGGAGACAACCTTAGGTCTCCATTCCATTTTTTGTTTTGAATTTTCTAATTAACCATTGTCGACAGATGAATGACAATGAGAACTACTACCCAAAGAGTCAGAAACAACTTTCTTTTTCCAGTAAATATACTCTTAGGCATTGGTTCATTAAAAACTATGTCATCAGGATCAACAAACTTTGTATTTTTGGCATATGATGATGCGTTTTTCAAATTCATAGGACAAGTATTAGCAAAATGTCCTTGTTTATGACAAGTGTAAAAACGTTGACAACAAGATTGATCAGTCGATCCATCATCAAACATAATTAGAATTACAAGTTTAGTTTTCTTTGGTTTTGTAGATTTTTTAAAACGTTTTTCAAATTGAGGATCATAAAAACCTGAATGATCTCTATAACCAAAGAATTTATCCTTACGATAAAAACTGTTTGATTTAGAGAAATGAAATGAACCTGAATTTTTACCTCTTCTTGGTGTAACACCAGACATACACGAAGATTCTTTAGTAGAAACCTTATCAGGAGTAGATAATAGGGAAACTTTCTTCTTCCAAATTTGAGGTTTCTTATCTGATAACACCTTTGGTTTCTTTTTCTGCTCAGTTTTGAACTCCTTCTTGTTGATATTCTTCATTTGAACCTCTTTACTTTCAAATCCCAATCCACCAGTCTTCTGCTTAGGATATTCTTTTACAAAATGACCTTGTGATGCGAGTCGAGAAAACTCACTAGCTCTTGATAGCATTCACACCATCTCTTCTGAGCAAGTAATGACTCATCTATCACAATATATGAGAATTTTGGAATTTTCACATAACCTGGAGTCCCTTCAAAAATATTTTTTTCATCAAGAGATGTATATTTGGAATCAAACTTCGATCCTTTGCTATAATTAACAATTTCTTTATTTTTATTCTTTGACTTTGACTTTGTTTTCTTTTCTGAACTCTTATCAGTAAACTTTGAGTAATCATGTTGTTCTTCTTCGGCTTCCAAAGTATTGATAGATTTTTCAATAACCACAGGAGGTGGAACACTCTTCAGAATAACATCACCGAAAATCTGTTGAAAATTCTCCCTTTTTGCACAAAAAAATGGTGAAAGACGACGAATTATTTAGATTATGTAGCTGCCTTTTGAAATCACTAACCTCAATCCTCATGTCTGCAATTTTCTTTTACGCTTCAGCCAACTCTTTGTGTGTTGCAATAAGTTCTTCTGATGTGCTATTCAGTGTATACTTTTCTCTCATCAACTGATCATGAGCATCATATGTTTCCTGAATAACCTTTTCCCATTTGGACTTATAAATTTCCATATTTGCATTCCAACGTTTATTCTGCCGAGTCAATTCAGTCTTTTCATCAATTACCCTTGTATTTTCATGTTGAAAATTTTTAGCTTTCACAGCAACTTCATCACTTTGTACTTGAAGATAATCAAGCTTCTCCTTTAACTTAACAAGAAGAGCATCAAAATCTTCATTAGCTTCTTTTTCTTGAGCTTTAGCTTCAACACATTCTTTGATTAAAACTTCATTCTCTTTCAACAAAATGCCATTTACCTTTTCAAGATCAGTACATTTCTTCATGAAAAGCTGTAACTCTTTCTTAACCATAATGAGTTCCTCAGTTAACAAGGCTTCATTCACTACTGAAGTATTGTCACAATGTTTACACCTTATTGGAACAACATTCTGGATATTCGCCATATCATCAGACAATGTACCCGTTTCACATTTTTCCTTCAAAGCATTCCATTTTTCTTTAGCAGTGTAGTAAACTGTGAATTGATTGACCAAATCTCTTGACATAGCAGTTGTGAGAATGTCTATGGCTATTTGTTCTTTATCGGTATATGCTTGTTCTTCTTGAGAAAGAAATCTAGGTAACTTTACATTTCCACGTCCATCACTAGGCCATTTGAATTGTTTATCAGTCACCTTCCAAAAATCTTTAAAATTTTCATTGATATAAACCTCAAAATCACCTTTCCGTTCATGATAATCTTCCCACTTCATCAATTTAGGTATCAAGGGACTGACTTGTGACACACTCATTTTCAAACAATTTTTTAAAAAAATAAAATTAATCCAATGAACTGAATATAATTCCTAACGAACTAACTCGCGAACCAACTAAAGAACCTTCTCACAAATCAAACAACGGACCTTTTCACAAATCAAATAACGAACACAAAAACTTTGTGTATATTTTTTTAAAAAAAAATTGTGTTCTTTAAACCTTGTGAATATTTTTTTTTTAAAATTGATTTTGTTTTTTCTATTAAAATCTTTGTGTAAATATTTTTTAAAAATATTTTAGTTATTTTTGTTTTTTGTTATAAGATAACCTATTTTTGTATCCGAAAGTTGCGTTGAACTCATGAGATCGAGAGAATTCAAACTTGCACCATTATTGCTTTGTTTTAAATCGATTTGTAGATCTGAAAAACTTTCTCCGATGAATGAGAAAAAACGAGTTTCTTTAATTTGTTCAAAACACGACCAAAATGAATACTGATTGTTGCAATAGATTCGTGTGATCGTTCTGAGTTTGTAGGTATCTTATTTACTCAATACGATTGAGTATATCGAATTTAACCATTGATGAACCATCAAAATCGATTTTATCACTTGCTATAGGATCGTGATAACCTATTGTATATATTCGAACTGATCACAAACACCAAAACACTCTAATAAGTTCCAGTTTCTCAGTCAAATATCGAGCAATTTGACCTCTAAGAGTCAAACTCGATGAAATTAAACAAATTAAGCGATCACAAACACCAAAACACTCTAATAAGTTCCAGTTTCTCAGTCAAATATCGAGCAATTTGACCTCTAAGAGTCAAACTCGGTGAAATTAAACAAATTAAGCACGAATCCGATAAAAAAATGAAATTAAACAAATTAAGCACGAATCCGATAAAAAAAATGGTGTAGAATCACTTAGGGGTGTGCACGGTTCAGTTGGGTTTGGTTTTTAACCCCAACCGAAACCTCGGTTGGGTTTGGTTTTTAACCCTAACCGAAACCGAAAGTTTGGTTTTTAACCCTAACCGAAACCGACCGTATCGGTTTCTAGATCGTTTTCAGTGTCAATTTTTTTGGTTTTAACCTTCGATTCGGTTTCGGTTAAAAACCGAAATTCAAAACCAACCTAGAAAAATAAGAAAATTGAGACCACGAACTCCAAAAATTTGAACCCATCAACTCTAAAGTCTGGTTAACCAACAAATATGGTTGACATGTTGAACGAGCATATAGCATAATTCCTTTGACCAAGTCATTGGATCTATTTATAGATATGGAAAGGGTTCAGATTTTCTTCCAGGAGCAATGTGGGATCAATTTTTAAACATATAGACCCATAGAGGGGAAAAGATAAGAATTCTTGAGATGAAGCTATCATGCACCTAGAAGATCATGTGAGATTGAATGTGATGATAATGAACTTATATAATAACTTAGAAATCAAAACACTGTCATGCACCTCTTCTTCTTCCACCAAAGTTTACTATTTGTAGCCTTTGACGACCTGACCATTATGACCTATTATGAACAACATCAATAATTTCCAGTCTGACCCGAACCTATTTTGACCTATTACCCATTAAACTGGCTCCTAATTTAAAATTTTAAGATGTGAAAGGATTGTTACACCTCGTACGGGTTGCAATGGAAGTAATAAACACGTTATTTCTGTTAAGTAATTTGATGCATCTGCCATGAAAAGAAACTAAATAAACCATGTGCATATTGATTATATTAAATCTTGAGGGTCTGCAAACAAAAAAGATTTATGGTGGATTACTCCTTGTACAAGTATTAGTTGAACTACATTACTTTCTGATACGGATAAGGACCGACGATCCAATTCTGATCAAATAAAAGTTGTAGATTAAAGCTTTTGATCAGATTAGTGAAGATTGTTTTGAAACAACCTTGGATCAAATAAAAGTTGCAGATTGAAGCTTTTGATCAGATTAGTGAACCATATATTTCGGTTACAATTGTCTAACATATACACATCTATCTATACCTTTTAATAAATGACTACATCTATGTACACATGTCGCTCTCTCCTTCAGCCTCATGCTGATTTTCCCGCCCAAATATGTAAACCCATATATTAAGTAAACCTCGCGGATCTTAAGATCCGTTTTCATAACCCGTATACGTTTTGTCTTGAAACCCTAATTTTGATCTCCTTCCTACTTTTCAATTCTCGCACACACGTATCGATTCCCCTTCCTGTGTATCTCCTTTTGATGTCAGATGTGTAACCCTAAAATTGATTGTAGGATCGCCTCGGGCCTTGCTTGAATTTTTTAGGGTTTTGCTACGGTGTGTTTATGTAGGCATTGAAGGTTTAAAGGAGATCAATCGACCGATTAGTGGTTTCCCAATGTCAACAATTTGTCATTCTACTACAACCTTGAAGTCAAACAACAATTGATATCTTCACGGAATAGGTAAAAATCATCAATCAAAATATGATTTTTGTGTTGTGTGTTTGTTCTTATGTTTCTTCCTCAATGGATTGACAAGTAGCAATTCTTATGTCTGTTTCAGACTTTCAAATTGTTACCACCGAAGCACTTCTTTAAGCCAGATTGTTGTTTTTCATTTAGGTTTCTTTTAACTTGATGGTTATTTCGGTTATGATGTTCTTCGTTGACCTAATGGTAAATGTAGGATGTAGCACTATCACTACTGTGGGTACAAGCTCACATGATTTTGATTGTTATTTTTTTTCTATGTTTCTAATTGCAGTGAGAGAGTTGGTCTACAAGTTGTGTAGGCAAGTGATTGGCATATTAAAGGAGGATTTGATGCATTATTCTACAGCCAACCCTAAGTCACTCATCTAGACATTTAAGACATCTAAAGAAACTATACAATAAATAAAAGGGTAAGTATTCTCCTTTCTGATTTTACGAATGTATGGCATTCTATGTTCGACTTTTTTTCTATTTGTTTTCACCTTCTGAATTTCTGATCTCGCATACATGCTTTATAAAGCTCAAGTTTTTTTTATGAGTATGCTTCTTTTTTTTCAAAATTGTGCGAATTATGGTGCTCATCAAGGGATACAGGGTGGATACACCAATCCAAATGGCAGGCAATGAGGTAATATAGTTGAATTAGTACCAAAATATAGTTGATTTCATAGTCTGAGTTCATACATGTTCATGATGTTATTTTTTATTTTCTAATAAAACAAACATCATCTTAAGTATGTAGACATTCCTTAAAATTTATATTATACTTGATGTTGCATTTTGAACACCATCACAGTTTATTTATTGTGATGTTACTATACTCCATAGAAGCAGAAATGTCCACCAAAAGAGACCAAGCATTAGAGCTGCAAGTAATAATCAAGTTATGCTCATTTTGGATTTTGATGTACCCTGATACAAGATCATAAACCGGGGTCATTTATTGTTTTGAACTTGTGAAAAGAAAAGAAACTTCAGGTTTGATATGAACTCAATAGTTTACATCTGGTTGGCCAATCTTGTAGCGGGAAGTGGTACGTATAGGCGTTGTATTATTGATTTACTCAATCGTTTGTAGCTAAAGATGGTTGAATGTAACAAAAAACTTTTGTACAAAAGTCAGTGGTAATATTAAAAGTTATGTGCCAAAAATGTAATATCTTGATGCGTCACAACACGATTTTGGGGTTTTTGGTTTTAAAGCGCCTTTCTTATCATTGATGATGTTTATGTAGAACTTCATTATCAAATTAGTATTAGGGATTTGGAACTATATTTAAGTGTTTTGGGGAAATCGATGGATTTTTCTTGCTCAATCATTACCGATCATAATTTGTAGTAGATTATGTTTGGGAAATTGTTATCATGGTTGAGTTTGTGAATTTGCTTCCATGATATATCTATTCAGGAAGAAAAAATAGTTAAACATGTAATTTGTACAACACATGTGCAGAAACATTGTTGGTAGCTTTGTAAGGGATATAGCTGGTGCCTTTTTCCCATGAGTTTAAGTTTTCTTGCTCATGCTTCACTTCCATGATGGCTATGTTTATTTTCTTTAATTTATATCACCCTAAAATAACATGAATTTATGGTTTTACAGCCCTTTTATGATGATTCGGTTGAGTTTCAAGGTCATACTAGAATACCATTGAAATATATCACTGGCACAACACGTGAAATCGACAATGAATACAAGTTTTTAGATTAATCATTTTTATTATTTAACACCGTGTAATACACGGGTTCTAACCTAGTACTCTAATAAAGAATTACAATTGTTAACATGTGTTAACACTAGATTCATTCTCACGAAAGTTTTTCCCTCCCAAATCTACTCCCTAATAAATCTTTTTTTATTGGAAATTATATCCTATTTTATAATCATGATATATTTTTATCTATTTATATTTATGGAATTATGTATCCTATTTTATAATCATGATATATTTTTATCTATTTATATTTATTGAATTATGACAATCATATATTAATTTAGATATATCTTTATTTAAAAATAATTTTTAAACTATTATTATTTTCATTTTAAAAACTATTTAGAAAATTATAAAATACCAATAAACACTTATTTAGTGTGTTTTCAAATATAATTGAGCAAATCGTATTTAACATTTTAATTAATGAATACCTAATACTATTTTACAAATTCAATCAGCATTGCGTTGTGTGCTGATACTATTTATAGAGAAATTCATAAACGACAAAAATCATGTTCATAATGATCCAATATTAGATAGTTTTTTCTACCATATCAAATGAGCCATGTTCTTCCAATTTGGAAATTTTAGACATCACGACTAATACAATTGTAAGTATTACAATCTAAGAGATAAATGTTTAGGAAATAAAATACACAGATATATAATTAATATTCATGAAATTGTTGTGTATATTCATCTCCGTTTCCCTCCTGACCCGAATACCACCATTAACAGAAAACTCATCATAGGTGAAAAAACCGTTTGATCAAACCTGAAATCCCTACTTCTAAATCTAAAACCTCCACATTTTAATGAAGTCTTTAAAACTCAACTAGTTGGAATAAGGATCATTAACAACATACCACTTTAATTAATTAATGATTTTAAAGCAAAACTTAACACAAAACAGAAGATTAGTGAAAGATCTCACATAAACGCAACATCTCTATAAATATGGGTATCCTTTGCAAGGTTTCCCCATCTCAACACCAAATTAACACTTACCTAATTAAGAAACAAACACAAGTTAGTTATTCTACAAAATATGGCAGGTTTGAAGATGAAGGTTTTATGTATCATTGTGGCTTGCAAGGTGGTGGCCTCCACATATGCTTAGGCTCTCACCTGCAGTGATGTGGTCAGTAAGCTGGCTCCATGCATAAGCAGGGGCGGATCCAGGAAATTTGTTCATGGGTAGCGTTCAAAATATTTTTTGGTCAGGACTAATGGGGGTTCGGGGGCAGCGCCACCGAGAGAAGCGGGGTCCAAGGGGCGCCAGCCCCTGGCGGGGTCCAAAGGGCGAAGCCCCTGGCTGGGATCGAGCTCCTAGGTCAGCGCGGAACTTTTTTATTTTGGACAAAAGTCATTCATTAAAAATGCATCAGAATTTTCTGTCTGAAAATGTATAAAGTTAAATTTGAGGGCCAAAATTTGTCATTTTGTTTGACTTATATTAGTTTAACACAATTACATAATATCCCCTACTTACAAGTTTTATTTTAGAATGCACAAACTTATTAATTGTTCGGTTTTAGGTAATTAACGGGCACTTTGATCATATTTTCATCTTAAGATTTAAATAGAAATAATAAAAAAATTTGGATGGGTAGCGTAATATATTTTTAGGGGTAGCGGAAAATTCGTTTCAGGGGTAGCGAAATACCGAAAACCTAAAAAAAGTTAAAAAATTACACATCACCGAAAAAGTTCAGGGGTAGCGGGCGCTACACCTGGGCTTGCAATAGCTCCGCCCCTGTGCATAAGCTACTTGCAAAATGGCGGTTCGGTGCCGGCTGCATGTTGCAACGGCGTTAAGGGGTTGAATGCCGCCGCAAAAACAGCCCCTTTAAAGAAGACGGCTTGCGGTTCCATGAAGAATGCTTATCGTTCTATGTCCGCATCAAAATCGACAACGCCTCTGCCTTCCCAGAAAGTGTGGTGTAAACATTTCGTTCAAGATCAGCCCCAACACTTACTGCAACAAGTATACATAATATATCTTACATATGTGTCAAATTTAAATATACATAAAACACTTATAATTTATCTTATAATTGACTGTTATATTTTAAAGTTTGAAACTCATATATGATATATAGTAATAACTTTTGCAGGATAAAGTGAGGCTTAGGTTCAAGATGAAAATTGGGACGTGGGAGAACATTTCATGTCGAACTCACATGATAGTAATCTCTTATAAAAAATAAAAAGAAAGATTTGCTTATCAAAAGAACCTACTACTACAGCATTTAGAGTTGCAAGTTTTTTAACGAACTAAATGCAATTCTTATAAAATTCCTATATAAACAAAGTAGAAGGTGTTAGGCTGTTAGCCAAGTAAAGTGATCTTTTTT
>JBCNJP010000017.1:90587453-90604118 GCA_039602395.1 Deinandra increscens subsp. villosa
ATAGGTTAGAACCCGTGTATTACACGGGGTTAAATAATAAAAATGATGAATCCAAAAACTTGTATTCATTGTCGATTTCACGTGTTGCGCCAGTGATATATTTCAATGGTATTCTAGTATGACCTTGAAACTCAACCGAATCATCATAAAAGGGCTGTAAAACCCTAAATTCATGTGCTTTAGGGTGATATAAATTAAAGAAAATGAACATAGCCATCATGAAAGTGAAGCATGAGCAAGAAAACTTAAACTCATGGGAAAAAGGCAGCAGCTATATCCCTTACAAAGCTACCAACAATGTTTCTCCACATGTGTTGTACAAATTACATGTTTGACTATTTTTCTTCCTGAATAGATATATCATGGAAGCAAATTCACAAACTCAACCATGATAACAATTTCCCAAACATAATCTACTACAAATTACGATTCGTAATGATGAGCAGGAAAAATCCATCGATTTCCCCAAAACACTTAAATATAATTCCAAATCCCTAATAATAATTTGATAATGAAGTTACAAAAAATAAGGTCAACAGTGGCGACAAATGTCGCCACTATTGCGTCGCCGCTATTAGTCCGCCGCTATTGCTCGAGAATATCGCCGCTATTTCCTTTTTGTCGCCACTATTGAGACTGTCGCCACTATTGCCCCTGTCGCCACTATTGATGTCGCCACTATTGGTCTGTATCCTACAAAACGTATTTTGCTTCGTATTTTATACGTTTCCAGTTTTATGAATACACACACTAACAAAAATGCAGATTGACACGATATATTCATACAATATGCCATCGTTAATAAACGTTATTCAAAATATACATAAACCGTTATGGTCCGAAACAAGTTTAACAAGTTATAATAGCACAAACTAATAACTAGAACATAAAACTAGTTACTTAAAGATGATTGATGTGCCATCAATCATTCATCATCGTTGTTTCCCTCGTCGTGGTTTCCCCCGTCGACGTCGTTTCCTTGTCGTTGTGTTCCAACATTCAAACCCGTTACTGTGAGAGTTGTTCTTGAAAATACGGGTTTTGAATCAAATCCTTAATTTGATCCTACAAAAATATACAAACATTTGCATCAAATGGGTCATTTTGCAAACATACAAATACTATAATGTAAGTACATACTAACTTTATCAATACTAACTAACTTTACATACCTACTAACATTATCAAATACATATACGAACATAAAACGGGTCGATCTATCAATATTTACAAAATAAAATAGACAAAGCTATAGTGTTACCCGTGTGAATGAGGGTTTTGGCGGCGGTTGCGACTGTTACACGGACAAAAAACACGCAACATGAACCCTATAATGCACAAACCATATCTTGATAATGATCATTATACACTTGCATATATATGAAGCATGGATAATAAGACATGAAAATATATAATTTCTAAACATCATGACATGAATATTAAAATATATGGAAATATCTTAAAACTAAATCCTTTGAGTCTTACTTCGAGGATGTATGTAACACTAATGAAACTACCAGAATCCTAGTTTTCGACCAACACCAAACAAGCTGCACACCTAGCTAATACCTGCAAAACAAAAACAACAATAAAATTGACTAACAACTCTTATAACAAAGCTTGATAAGAAAATATTCTAAGCAAACAAAGAATAAGAACTCTTTTAACAGTTTGGATATATTTAAAGAAAAATCCTAAACAACAATAAGAAAACTAAAAAATGTAATATGATCCTTTAGTAAACAATGTAATAAAAAACTATTATAATGTCCATTAAGAGTTTTAACTACTGTTATAAACCAATACGATCCTATAAACGTGGCATTGAAAACGTGCATCACAAATTCACAATCATTCTATACACATAATAGCCGCCCACCAAAATAGAAATTAGGAGTATTGTACCTTTATGTCTTCAATGTTTCTAATACGTAACCAACAATTTCCTTGGCATAAAAGACCCTTCCATCATGATATCATCAACCAATTTTATATTTTTATCGTGTTCCTAATCATAGAAATGACACAATTAAACATTGCATCATGTAGTCATTCAGTTATTAAAATAAGACAATTGAATCATGTATGCCTGTATGGTCTAATTAGGTCTTGTTAGAAAGAAAGAAAAAAAAATCATATACTTGATTACACATAAACACAATTACGTTGTTCATTCAAGTGTAGTAGCAAAACCAGATTCATATCCCCTTATTTCCTTCCGTATCAAAATCAGATTATGTCCCATTAAAGTATCAAAAAATTAAAATATGACCTAATATTATAGCCTTCCTAAACCCACAAAAACTTTTATAACTAATCTAGATCCCATTCATGTCCCATTACCCACCCAAAATATGACCTATTTTCTCCTCGTGTTCGAGTTTTTCAGCCATCCCAAGTAACCACAAAAGTGTTCCTTTATTTCAGATTCTGTACCAGTTTAACTTATAAAGAAAGAGCACACATACATGTCCTAAATTCATCAAATCAAACAATAAGCATTCATCTTAACTCAACAACAAAACCATTTCAATTTGAACAATTCTCATCCACCCTAAATTCATCACTTCTGGTATATAAGCAGCAAAACCAAAACCAGTTATAAGTATAAAAAACAACTAAAGTGTCAAAACTGTCACAAATTAAGGAAAGGGATCAGCAGAACCACTTTAAAATGATACCTCTAGGTGTGAACGGAGGCGCGAACGGAATCAAGTCGGAGGTCACGAAGAAGCAGCAGGTCGGAGGTCACGAAGGAAGCGGCAGGCCGGAGGTCGATCACGAAGGAAGCAGCGGGTCGGAGCTCGATGCCGCTGATCGCCAAATCTGCGTAGAAGATGAAGACGCCTTTCAATTTTTGAAGATGAAGAGATTAGGCAAAATCTGGATCGGTGGAGAGAGTAGGCAAAATGGGGGTGAATTTTTTAGGGAAAGTGAGGCAGAAAGGCTTGGAGGGAGTCTACCCGCGATTTTGTTTTAGGAGCAATATCGGCGACTAGTTTTTTACGATTAAACCCCAACCATCAGATATAACCTGTTTTGAACGTTGGAGATTTGTTTAGAAGAAGGCACTCGGATTCGACTCAATAGTGGCGACATGTCGCCACTATTGGTGTCGCCACTATTAACCGTTGTCGCCACTAAAGACGTCGCCACTATTGCCCACATTTCTTGTAATAAACATCATCAATGATAAGAAAGATGCTTTAAAACCAAAAACCCCAAAATCGTGTTGCGACGCATCAAGATATTACATTTTTGGCACATAACTTTTAATATTACCACTGACTATTGTACAAAAGTTTTTTGTAACATTCAACCATCTTTAGCTACAAATGATTGAGTAAATCAAAATACAACGCCTATACCACTTCCCGCTACAAGATTGGCCAACCAGATGTAAACTATTGAGTTCATATCAAACCTGAAGTTTCTTTTCTTTTCACAAGTTCATAACAATAAATGACCCCGGTTTATGATCTTGTATCAGGGTACTCAAAATCCAAAATGAGTATAACTTGATTATTACTTGCAGCTCTAATGCTTGGTCTCTTTTGGTGGATATTTCTGCTTCTATGGAGTATAGTAACATCACATTAAATAAACTGTGATGGTGTTCAAAATGCAACATCAAGTATAATATAAATTTTAAGGAATGTCTACATACTTAAGATGATGTTTGTTTTATTAGAAAATAAAAAATAACACCATGAACATGTATGATCTCAGACTATGAAATCAACTATATTTTGGTACTAATTCAACTATATTACCTCATTGCCTGCCATTTGGATTGGTGTATCCACCCTGTATCCCTTGTTGAGCACCATAATTCGCACAATTTTGAAAGAAAAAAAAAAGCATACTCATCAAAAAAAACTTGAGCTTTATAAAGCATGTATGCGAGATCGGAAATTCAGAAGGTGAAAACAAATAGAAAAAAAGTCGAACATAGAATGCCATACATTCGTAAAATCAGAAAGGAGAATACTTACCCTTTTATTTATTGTATAGTTTCTTTAGATGTCTTAAATGTCTAGATGAGTGACTTAGGGTTGGCTGTAGAATAATACATCAAATCCTCCTTTAATATGCCAATCACTTGCCTACACAACTTGTAGACACTCTCTCACTGCAATTAGAAACATAGGAAAAAAATAACAATCAAAATCATGTGAGCTTGTACCCACAGTAGTGATAGTGCTATATCCTACATTTACCATTAGGTCAACGAAGAACATAATAACCGAAATAACCATCAAGTTAAAAGAAACCTAAATGAAAAACAACAATCTTCTATAGATTAAAATGGCTTAAAGAAGTGCTTCGGTGGTAACAATTTGAAAGTCTGAAACAGACATAAGAATTGCTACTTGTTCAATTCATTGAGGAAGAAACATAAGAACAAACACACAACACGCAAAATCATATTTCGATTGATGATTTTTACCTATTCTGTGAAGATATCAATTGTTGTTTGACTTCAAGGTTGTAGTAGAATGACAAATTGTTGACATTGGGAAACCACTAATCGGTCGATTGATCTCCTTTAAACCTTCAATGCCTACATAAACACACCGTAGCAAAACCCTAAAAAATTCAAGCAAGGCCCGAGGCGACCCTACAATCAATTTTAGGGTTACACATTTGAGATCAAAAGGAGATACACAGGAGGGGAAACGATACGTGTGTGCGAGAATTGAAAAGTAGGAAGGAGATCAAAATTAGGGTTTCAAGACAAAACGTATACGGGTTATGAAAACGGATCTTAAGATCTGCGAGGTTTACTTAATATATGGGTTTACACATTTGGGCGGGAAAATCAGCATGATGTTGAAGGAGAGAGCGACATGTGCACGTAGATGTAGTCATTTATTAAAAGGTATAGATATAGATATGTACACTTATATCCTATTCAAAGTTATACAAAATACCGATAAGTTGAATCTCCAAAACGGGAATAAAATTAATGTTCACAAACACATATGCATATAATGAATTGTAAACAAGTTTTAAGGAACGGGTAAATGGATAAAAACATTAAATTTAATATTTTAAATCTATACTATATAATAAACACAAGTTTTTAATGTGTAGGTGGCACAATTTAAGGTATGCCACCCAGGATTAGCTCATGTGTCATTTTTATAGATTTTTGAATTAAAAAAATAAATGGTATTTACAAAAAGGAAAGATCTTATAATTAAAAATCAAAAAATTAAATTATTTCCATACAAAATTATCCATATTTGTTTTACAATACCATAACTTTGATTCATCATAATAATATCTTCTTCATTTCTCAATGAAAATTTGATCCGTAAATTGCTTTGGATTCGTGAAAGAAGGCCTAACAAAACTAGATCCATATTGCTTAGGTTTCGATCAACGAATGATGGTGAACGAATCAAAAAACAAAGTCGCGACTTTCTAAACCCACAATTGATAAACTTAAACTCCAATTCGATTATTCGTTTAATATTTAGAAAAAACTTTCATCTTTTAATTCGTTTAACTTTTTTTATATCACAGCCTCGGGTATTTACCCGGGACACTAACTAGTACTCCATAATATGGGAATTTGGTTCAAAATGACATATTTGACAGTTACGAGGATTTAAAACACATTCACGATAGGCAGAGCGAATCGAACCTGCGACCTTATGTTTCCAAAACAGGTGCACTACCACTACGACAGGACAGACTTGCTACAAAAGTTTGGTTCGAAACTCTCTTTTCTTTAACAAGATGGAGTGGCCTTTGGAAAATTAAGGATTTAAAAAAAACGTTATCTCTACGTCTCGTACACACAACCCATACGCAACAAGGAAGATCCTAACCACCAGGACACTTGATGGATTTGATTTAAAATAGCTAACAATTTATTTAACCAATGTGGGTAGGGTGTCATCTTTTTCATTGAAAAGAAACCTAATCACCCGACCACCATTGATGAACATAAAAGCTTCGGAGGATGCCCAGGACTGTTGCAAAACGAATTAACGAATACAGAAGGGAGTTTTTAGTTGTACCTTGTAAAGAGAACAAAAACAAAAATGCTCAGAAAAAGATGTGAGGATGGTGTGCTAAACAAGGGTTGCCGAAATTGTTTGAGATATTCCATGATTGTTCAATGACTTGATGACAGGGAAAATGATGATGGCCGGAACGGACCACAACGCAAAGGAGATCCAGATGCGGTGGTCGGAATTCTTGACGGTGTATGATTTTTTTTTATATCAAAATGATCATTTATATTAAACCGAAAGGTAACATACATGACCTAAGTCAACACGCAGGGAAGGCGGGCAACAAGCTGCGCCGCCAACCCTTTTTGAATAGCAAACCCTAACCATATAAAAACAACATTCTTCAATCTAGAGGTTGCACTATTCCCGCGCATGACTTTTTGGATCCGGTTCAACATGGCCACCGCCTCTGACTCAAGATGGCCAAATGTATCGAAGGCGAAAGGAACAAACACATGTTGGTTTTCAATGCACGCTTTCTCATGTTTGTTAACCTTTCCAGCCGCTGCCCTGGACACCGCCTGACCCGCTGAGAAAGTGTTGGCCCTCAGACCCACAAGAGGGGAAACCCCTGTTAAATCGACACAAGCGTGTTTCCCGTTCTGCCACCCAAAAACAAGTATGTCGGCCGGCCGGAGAGTTGAACGCCCATCCAGGGGGTCAGACAGGAAGTTAACAGGAGCTTCCTTTCTGGCCGAAATCCCAGCCCGCCTGAAAATGTCAAACAAAACGTCCCGAACCACATCATGTCGATATTTAAACCCCGGGAGCTCTTTGCAATGGACGGCGTGCTCCCCGAACGAATCCAAACATGCCTTGTTGCAGACGGGGCATTTTTCATCCACAGGGAACAGGGGAACCATGAGGCGATACTTGAGAATGGCCCGGTATTCGACAGGCGACATGTGCTGTCCCAACCCGTGAATAGGGAGAGCGTGGAGGAAGTCTTGTGCATGTGGTTGTCGGAGGCATTCCCAAACGGCCTTTTGCCTGACTGTCATCTCAAAAGTTGCTTCCATCTCGAGCGTGGTTTTACCAAAGAGGGCATTCGCCAAAACGTGTTGGGCTTTTGGTGGGGCGGTGTCCTTATTGGTGAAACCGCTCAGATCAAAGCCCGGTAAAATGTCATGAAGACCAGCCAGAGCATTCTCGTAGTCGGGGCTCATACCACAACCGCCGCACTCCCGTAGAATATGGTCTTGTAGAGTCCAAGTTTGGGCACGCGAAGCCACAAAGGCGTACGACGTCGCCTCTACCGCAGAATAAACCCCAAGACCCCCATGCCGGGTCAGCAAAGAGGCAAGTCGCCATTGCAGGTCCCCAAAGAAGGGACCCCCGCACACGACAATGTCCTCGACGGCCGTCCGCAAATCCTTATCGAAACCATCCGCAACTGCCATCATGAGTGGGGGGGGGGGCAAGTTCTAAGGCCAAAGAGAAGCTTGGCGAGCCCCATGCACGAACGAAGCAGGAAGAGTTCGCATTGTGGGTCGTCAAGTGCAGGAAGGAGGCGCATAAGATCAGCAGCATTAGAGGCCCTCCTCGCAGCCAACCCCTGAATAAACTGGTCATCCCGACTAACAGCCCCCCCCCCCCCCCCCCAAGGAGCTTCACCCCCTTGGTGGGTCTGCTAATGTCAGCAGGGAAGAGGCCCGTCCGAACTTTCTCACCATCGCAGGAAGGCCAAAAGAGTTCCGTCTTCCGAATATTAAGGGTTAATCCCAACGACGGCCCCCTCTCGTTGATAATCCCGAGGGCCTTAGCAACCTCCACAGTATCGCCAATAATCGTTCCATAGTCAAGATACCACGCATGAAGCAGCAGATGACATTTGTCACTGATGTGAAGCACAAGCGGGTGAAGGACGAGGGCAAACAGGAGGGGCCCCAATGGGTCACCCTGCTGAACCCCAGTAGTGGCCCATATATGATCATCCCCCAGGTATAAGCGGGCAGGCTGCCCGTATAAGAAGTCAACCCAAGGCGAAATGGACGGGCACCTAAGCATGACCTCACGAAGAAGGGACGACCGATCAACCAGGTTGAAGGCATTGGTGAAATCGACCGTAAGCATAGCGAGCCCTCCATCATGATGTCGTTCCTCCACGAGGCGGTTAACGCTATGGAGAATAGCTTCAGCGCCACCCCATACCCCAACCCCAAACTGGAAATCACCAAGGTATTTGGCCATTTCTTTACAAACCCCCTACATCGCGACCTTGGAGACCAGCCGCCTCCAGATAGTGCCAACAGCAATAGGGTGAATCCCATTATCAGGCTTAAGGAGCGGCGTTAGGGGGGCCGAAGCAACAAATTCTGCTAAGCCGACCGGACACCGCCCCGCAAGCCACAAGTTAACGACCGTGGTAATAGCGTCCAGGAGGTCCCTAGCAGTGGCAGACCCTTCCCCACACAAGCTGCCCATAAGGTGTTGGGCACGCAATCCATCCCTACCACACGACGTCCCTTTGGGGAAGGATTTTATTCATTCAAGGACCCGCGCCCCACTCGTGACAAGCGGAGGCTCGGAAAAGGGAGCCGAGGGCATGGACGGCGGCGGGAGGTGCGGGTGCTTGGCTACTAGAGCACGCGTGGTCTCGTCGTTGTACGGCGCCACCCCAGAAGAATATAGCACCTTCACGGCCGCAGTGAAATGCCCGTCAGCGATTTTCCGGATGCAGCGCTTGACGTTGGGCGGCACATGGTCCCCCTTTACGTCGGAGACAGCGCCGGAAGACCTCTTAGCCACCCCCTAGGATTGTCAAGGATACCCTTAGCCAACTGTTCAAAACCACCCTCACGCCCCCAAGTGGCCAAGGAAGTCATGATGGACCTGCACTGCAGGGCCTTCCGGTTCCCGGAGCGACAATCCTGCCGATTCTGAGGTCAAAAAACCTGCAAGGTGCACCGAGGGAGAAGAAGCAGCCTAACCCAGGCGTCAACAGAACCAGGGTGAGCTGCCACTCGAAGGAGGGCAAATTTAAGGGCCTGGGAGAAGGCTAATCGACAACTAAGGGGGATGCTCTTGACAGTAGAAACGCGGGCGCTAAAAACCCGGTCGAGCAGCCCCATATCCAACGGAAACGAACAAGGATCATTAGGCATATGGGCAGGGGGGGACGGCCTGGGGATCCCCAAAATGTGGCAAATGATACCATCACCAGAGGCAGTTAGCCGGACGACCTCGTCAGGGTGGTGGCAGCCACGACTCAAGGCATTAATTTTCATGCACCGCCCGCACATCCAGTAGCCGCAATCTTTTAAGGCGTCCTCCATAGCAGAGAAAGCCCCGACATCAGATGCCAGCGCGTCACGGATGGTGTCCCGACGCTTATCTGACGAAAGGTGAAAGGTCTTGAGATGCGAGATGAGGCGGGAGATCCCTTTGGAACTAATAACACCATCCGGGCAGCAATGAAAGGAACGTAAGGGGCACGGAACGGAACCCCTAGACGGCACCGAGGTGGAAGCCATAGACACACGCGGTTCGAGAAGAAACACGAGGTAGAAAAAGTGCTACGAAAGCATCATCGGGAAAACCAACAGAGGGTTGGCAAATCCCGATTCCCGATCTTCAAACGAAAGGAAAATCACGATTTCGAGCTGAAGCGTGAAAAACAAGCAAACCGAGTGCTAAGTGAGCACACCGGGTTAAACCAACCAAGGGTTGGCAGCCCCAATCTACACCAAAGGGTTTTACATATCCAAAGGTTTTACATATCCCAAATTAAAAATTATGTGGCTGTATAAGGATCGAGATTCGGTTTACGACTCAAAATAGAAAAGTTTAAGTGACAAAAATTCGGATTACGATCGAGATATGGTTTACGACCCAACAAACGGTTATAATTAGAAATCTTATTACGTCAGAGGAGAGAGAAATATATCTCTTAAATTTCATAAATAAGGAAATAAACAAGAAAACAATAAAGGGTTGAGAAGCGTAATGGACAATTTAAGATAATTAAATAGATAATTAATGGTGACAAGGGGTGGAGCAAACCAAAAGGTTCGGGAGCTCAGGTCATTTAGAAAGTGTTTGAGAGCTCAGGTTCATCCAAATGACTTGAGAGAGTTGATTTGTTGACTCATGAATCGTTGAGTGTAGCCAATGGGGTATTGAAATCGGAGTGAATGTGGTGGCAACAGAAGGGCGTCGGTTATACTTGATGTCTCAAATCACGTTTTAAGATTTGACAAATATAGTCCCTTCAGCTTTTATGTAATAGGAAGTCAAATTTAGGTAGATACAGAAGTGGTCCTCCAGGTTTAAGTAAATAGGAACCAAGTTTCAAAAATTACAGGATAGGTCCCTCCAAGTTTAAAGCATATAACTCATAGTAACCAACATAACTTTAATAAATACCCGTAACACGGAAACCGTTTATTTTTATAAAATGCTTGGCATGGTATATTTAAATAACACACCAAAAACTAGAGTTAAAAGTAATAAATTTATGCGTATATAACTCACATAAAATCATGAAATTGTTTATATGAAATCATCCAACTATCTACATGTAATAGTAAGCGTTTTATGTGAAACAACGTCACATAAAATCATAAAGTATGAAGTATAGTTCCATATAAAATCATAAAACATCTAATTCACATGAAATCATGGGTTATGCATATTGATCATGTTGGTTAGGTTAATCCACCGATGTCTAGACTCAAGTGCAATGCTCGTATAGTTATTCTAGTTAACTGAGATAACGGAAGCTATTAAAACATAACAAAAAAATTATCAACGGAGTTAACCTGGAAATTACCAGTTGTCACAAAATCTGTTTTAAAATAACCAAAATTTTCTATCATAAAAACACATATATCCTCAACATCAACAACAAACTAAGGACCAATAACTCCATATCTGTGATCCTTAATATAGTCAAACTCGCACGAACTCACCAATGCAACCTGCAACAGTCCTTTCAAGTAATACTATTGTTGAATCTAGGATCGATCGATTACACGAAATTGAAAGGAATTTGACTAAGAACTTGAAATTGTATTGATAGAATTGTGTGTGTCGATGATCTGCAAACCATCGATACATACATATACGTATGACATCTAGAGGAAGTTATAGACTTCCAGTTTTAACCAAACAGACCCTGAACTAGTTACATATTTACAAATGACACTAAACCTTGAGTTTTGACAATGACATAACTAACCCTTGGACTTTTATAACTAAATAAATACATAGAGATGAATATGATTAATCTCACATTCACCCCCTAATCATATCATCTTCATTCTTGATTCTTCAAATCTTGAACGCCAAGCAGTTCTCGCATTGTGATAAACTTGACTCTTGCTAGTGCCTTCGTCAGTATGTCTGCTCGTTGAATCTCTCCGCTTACATGTTCAACTTGAATTTGATCATTCTCTACGCATTCTCTGATGAAGTGATACCTTTTATCAATGTGCTTGCTTCTTCTGTGAAACACTGGATTCTTCATTAATGCTATTGCTGAGATGTTATCAACCATTGGTGTTATCTTTTCTTCTTTCCATCCCGTCAAATATTTGAGTAATCTTTGTAACCACAGTTCTTGTTGTGCGGTTGCAGTGGCTGCAATGAATTCTGATTCACATGATGAGAGTGCCACCGTTTGTTGTTTCAGAGTGCACCAAGTAATAGGTGAGTTTCCAAAGTAGAAAACATAACCTGTAGTGCCTCTTCCTTTTTCAGTGTTGACACCATAACTACTATCACTGTAACCTGTTATCTTGCATCCTCCAGTCTTCTTGTAGGTTATTCCATGATCTTTGGTTCCTTTGATGTAGCGCAGTACTTATTTGATTCCCTTCAGATGATGTTATTTAGGTTCTTGCATGAAACGACTGAGTAGATTAACTAAGTAACTCAGATCTGGTCTTATATGTAGTAAGTACCTCAAACATTAAAAGAAATACTATATATGATAGAACATTAAAAAATCAAACTGTAAGTAACAAAAGCACATAGGTGGCTAGTTATAAAATAAGACCTGATGAGCAAGCAACAATAAACTTATAACCTCATCTGCATAAAAAATAAAGAAATTACGGGATAATCAAAGAACCCAGATATGAGTAAATGGAATGATTTTATACCGCCACCGAGATCATAGTTCATGTTGAAGTTGTATTCATCGTCATAAAATACAATACCTACAATCCCATTACATTAGTTAAAAAATGAAGCATGCATTATCTTAACACTTTAAATATTCAAAATTATCTATTTCATCTTCATGTTATCTGGAAATATTTAGAAACTCATATGTGAACGGGTTAACTATAACTAATTAATGGGTTCAAGCCTTTAAGGACATAGGAAATTAATTATTGTGATACCTGCAATGTTTTACCTAGAACCATGGTATGTGCAAAAATGTAACCAAGTTCCTTATCAGGAAACTCTACATTAGGCACTCATCATCAGCATCAAAGAGAATAGCATTCAAGTTGGATCTTTAAGTTGGATCAAAGAGAGTACCATGTATTATTCCTATTTATGGATTCTAACTCACTGTTCATTGCTTCGATCCATTTTCTATCTTTAGTAGCTTCTTTATAATTTCTTGGTTCTTCTTCTGCCAACATTAATTCTTCATAGATACCTCGTGGATCTACACTTGGAGCCTTTTGAGTAATTTCAGCCAAGTCCCTAAATCCCTTTAGTGGTGTGTGATCAAAAGGTCTTGCTGAACTTCTATTTGAGTTATATGTCGTAATTTGTGATGAGTTAGGCTCATAGGTATACATGTGAGGAGTGTTAATCCTTGAGTTATTATGAGGTGTGTGGAAATTCTCCGAGTGATTCAGAGGTGATTGATGCTGATCATTCTCATATGCACCTTCTTCTTCAGATTCTTCTTCTGAGTTGGATGACTCTTCTCTTTGAGTAACTTGAGTAGTCTCTAACTGCTTTTCTGATGTTACAAAGTCAGTCCATTCAGCATTCCCATTATCCATATCATCCAAGTATTCTTTCCAGTTCCATATTTCATCTTCCTTGAACTTTACGTCTCTGCTAACACAGATTTTGTAGTTAACTGGATCAAATAGCCTGTATGCCTTTGATCCCTCTTAAGATCCTAGGTAAACCATTTTAACACTTCTGTCATCTAACTTCTTTTGGTTAGGAATGGTTACCTTGGCGTATGCTATACAACCAAATATCCTCAAATGATCCATTTTGGGTTTTCTACCCTTCAAAGCTTTGTAAGGAGTACTATTTAATACAGCCTTGGTTGGAACTCGGTTTAGTATGTAGATAGCATGTCTGACTGCTTCAGCCCAAAAATCTTGAGGCATTTTTGTAGCTTTTAACATACAACGAGTTGTGGACATTATTGTCTGATTTCTTCGTTCAACCACTCCATTCTATTGTGGTGAGTATGGGGCGGTAACTTGTCTTGCAATCCCATTGTCTTTGCAGAACTTAGTGAACTCGTGAGATGTGAACTCTCCACCTCTATCTGTCCTTAGCATCTTCAACTTTGTCTTTACTTTGTTTTCCACCTTAATCTTGAATTCCTTGAAAGTCTCAAAAGCTTCGTCTTTCGACTTAAGAAAATACACCCACATGTACCTTGTACAGTCGTCTACTAGAAGGAATATGTATCTCTTTCCTGAGGGTGTTGGTGGTGATATAGGACCACATAGATCTCCATAGACTAAATCTAAAGGTTCTTCTGATTTGAACTTAGACTTTTGTGGAAATGGAGTCCTAGTGTGTTTTCCTAATAGATAGGCATCACAGATTTGGGTTGTGTGACTGATCTTAGGTATCCCATGTACCAGTTCCTTTTGATTCATTGTCTTGATTGACTCGAAATGTAGATGTCCCAATCTTGCATGCCATAACCATGCCTTATCCTCTAAACTTAACATTAGGCAGGTTGATGATCCGATCTTCAGATTAATGTTGTAAAGTCGGTTTTTCGCACGTTTGACCTTTAGTAGAAGTTCCCTAATAGGTTCATAGAGAGATAGGGTATCGTTCTTCATAATGACTTTGCAACCAATCTCAGTTAATTGTCCAAGACTTAGAATATTGCTTCTTAGACTAGGAATATAATAGACTTGAGATATGACTCGTTGCTCTTGAGTTTTGCATTCTATCAATATGGATCCTCTGCCTTTGATAGTTACACGTGACCCATCTCTAAAGCGAACATTTCCCGAGATCTTCTCATCTATCTCAGTAAAATGTGTACGAGTACCCGTCATATGGTTACTTGCACCGTTGTCTAAGTACCATAGTCTCTTGTTGGTGGACGTGTAGTTCTTTAGATGAACTTTTTCTTCATTAAGGCAAACTTCCTCATTTTCCGTAACCTAGTCATCGAGAGCCATCAGCAGTGTTGGTTCTAAATCTTCTTCTACAAGATTAGATTATTCGGTCATCTGATCATTCTGACGACAAACTTTGGCGTAGTGTCCAAACTTGTTGTAGTTATAGCATTTCTCTTTGCTCATATCCTTCTTAGGCTTGCTTCCTTTGCTATAGCCTTCTTGCGACTTCTAGGATGAGGTTTCTTCTTTGTCCTTTTGCCTAAACTTCTTGTTTTCCACTTCTTTTAGTATGACTTGAATCTTCCTGATCCGTAGTTCCCAGACCATTTTCCACGGTTGTACTGATTGTCTTGACGCATGAGTAGGAGTTTGTCTTGACCGTCTGTCTGTCCTCCTTTCTTTACTTTAATTCTTTCTTCGAAAGCCTTCAAACGTCCTATTGTCTCGTTTAGACTCATTTCGTCTAGATCACAAAATTGTTCGATAGTGGCGACAATATGTGAAAAAAGTTTTGGGCACATAACTTAAGAGTTTCCATGTTAGTGCCAATTGTTCTAGCGTTGAACCTAGGGCACTTGCCCGTGAGACAATGTTATTTAATCTAGAAGTGAAAGAATCTATTGATTCTTCCTCTATCATTTGCAACAACTCAAACTCGGTTTTGAGTGTTTCCAATCGTGCCTTCTGCACGCGATCTACTCCAACGTGACGTGTCTTTAATGCGTCCCAAATTTCCTTTGCCGTCTTGCAACTTGCGACTTGGAGTTTCATATATTCCAGTGATGCCTGGAATAAATACGCGCTTGCGGTCTTGTCTTTCTTGACATCCGCTTCCGTATTGTCTGTCGGTTCAATCCTATCCCAAAGTCCATTTGCCTCTAGTATGATTTTCATTTGAATGGCCCATACCGTGTAATTTAGTGATTTTAGTATAGGGCACTGAAATTCGGTGAGGACACCGTTTCTTTGTGTGCAACAATTGCGTTACTACTACTTGGGTTGTCACCGTCCGACATATTTTTCAATATCTTCGTTTTGAAAAATCAACGTAGTAGAAAATATACTTTATGCAATTCTCTTCAAGAATTCGTATAGTATAATAATAATAATAATCTAGAATTTCTAATCTAGAGAAATTCCAAAGTAAATAAACGATAAAACCTGGAATTTGATGATTCTGAATTCCCGCAACAAACTAACAACCCGTAGCCTCTGGGTTTTTGCGAAAAATTGATGTCTACTGTGTGTTCTTCGGTTTCCAATCCACACAATCTTGAAACAATTCCTGATTGTTTTCTGAATTCAATCAACCTGTCTGGCCTCTTTCGAATTGGTAATTTGAGGACTAGATTTTGTAGGTGTTAACAAAAAAATCGATTTGTGAATGATGAGAAACAGGGATGAAAAAAACGTGATTCTCGGCCCCTTGATTCACGAAAACAGGTTTGTGGCAATCCCTTGATTCCACACTAAAATTCGATCAAACCTTAATGAAAGTCTCTTTCGAATTTGTTAATCGCGATCAAGAAAAATTGAAACTTGCAAATCGATTTCTGGAAAAAATAGCGACAGGAACAATTTGGATTTTCGGATCTTGTATCCTCAAATCGAAAGTGTAATCGATGGTAAAACGTGGCTCTGATGCCAAATGTTGAATCTAGGATCGATCGATTACACGAAATTGAAAGGAATTTGACTAAGAACTTGAAATTGTATTGATAGAATTGTGTGTGTCGATGATCTGCAAACCATCGATACATACATATACGTACGAAATCTAGAGGAAGTTATAGACTTCCAGTTTTGACCAAACAGACCCTGAACTAGTTACATATTTACAAATGACGCTAAACCTTGAGTTTTGACAATGACATAACTAACCCTTGAACTTTTATAAATAAATAAATACATAGAGATGAATATGATTAATCTCACAACTATGTGTTTTCCACATCAATTCTAATTTATAAATGAAAGGGTATATACTAACCTTTAAGTAGCAACTCCCAGAAACTAATAATACCAACAACAGCTTCAAATACATAATCAGAAATAAGAAAGCTTTAAATACATAATCAGAAATAAGAAACAGTAAGAATTTGAGTGTTCCTGATTTATATACAACTTTATTAATTTATTGTGGTGTTTTGTGTTGGTAAATCAGAGGTAAAATAACAGAATTAAGATTTCCGAATGCTTTGTATTATTAAATAAACATTCGTAGTCGAATGATTACAAGCTAGAACAGAAAAATTACAGAGCAATTTCGGCTAATGGTGTGTATTGAACTCTACTGCTAGTACTGCTATAAATAATACTAGAAATAACAAACTTTTCCTACA
>JBCNJP010000017.1:90604618-90657161 GCA_039602395.1 Deinandra increscens subsp. villosa
CTTCATCACTATTCTAGTCAATATAGGATGGTTGGATGGTGGCTATAAATAGAGCACAAGGTGGAATCCAAAAACCACACAAACACTAGTCTTTCCTTCCTTCACCTCCCTTACGACTATCTCCTCCATCTCTCCTTCTCTTGTTCTTGGCTTACCGGAGACCACCACAACCCCACCACTACATCACAATATCCCCTCCATCACGCCACCATCACAACTCGTCGCTATCTCCTCTAACATGAACCAACCATCGCAAGCCGCCACCTTCTTCTTTTACGATCAAGCTTTCCAGATTGGAGTCTTCAATTGAATCTTAGGAGTTTTTCATCACATTCAGTTCATTATCTATCCTTATGCTAGTGGTATTCATCTGAATCTTTCTTTAATCGTTTTATGATCCAAGTAAATTTATATGAACTATTTTATATAAATAAGTTTGTTTAACAAAAAGGTTTTCTAAACTATAATACATAAAAGGTTTTTGTAAAGTAAACCTAAGTGTTCTTTGATGATTTGAATACAAGTTGATGTTTGTATATGTACATGTTCTATGCATGAAATTATGATGAATAGGCTTAGATCTATCTATTCAATAATTATAAAATTCCACCTAGGGGGCGATACTCAACACATCTAATTTTTTTACATAAAATCGCAAAAGTAGATACTCAAGATGAAAAACCCGCACCCCCCCCCCCCCCCCGCATCAGCAAGAAGTTGCGCCCCTGTTGCAACATGTAGTGTTTTGAGTTCACTTTAAAACTTGTATTATTGGGAAAACTTTCATGGAGATTTGATCACTCAAACTTAGCTTTTTTCTCACACTGTTAAGTAAAATACCTGATGTAAATTTCCTTACAAATAAAATGTTTTGAACATCTTAAACGTGTCATGAAATTATAAACTTTAATATTTTGGAAAGATAAAACATATATCTGGTTTTCATAAAAAATTTAAAATTTAAAGAGCTCGTTTAATTTGGTAAATCAAGACCTGAAGTCGACTCAAATTTCTGACATATTCTAGAAAGGATTTCAAAATGGTTTTGTAATATTATGTGCTATTTGACGTCGGCGATCTCAAAAATAAAACTTTATAGAAATATGGGATCATACGGTTAAAAGTGCAATCTCTTGATGTTTGTGATTTATATCATGTTTCTATGTGATAAATCACCCAACAACTCTGGTTTTCAAATGGTTTTCAAAATAGTTTCTAACAAAACTCGATTGGGTGAACAACTTGTTGGATATTGTATGTCTAGACCCGATAATTTCTAAGAACCCGACCCGGTTAGGGCCTGTAAGAGTTACACTGAGGGCAACGAGAACCTAACACGTTTGATTAGTAACGTTGTTCTGCAAAAATAAAAATGATATAAATAATAATTAATCATTTCATATTATTATTAATTTGTTAATAATAAAAAAGCAGAAAATTTATTATTAATTGTTAATAATTATTAGCTGGTAAAATACAAATAATAAATGTTATTATAAGTATTTCTAAATTAAATAAAAGTTGATTTAATAATTTTTTTTATTTAATTACTTTTATTTAATGTGGTTGGATATTTGTAATTTAAATGAATCTGTTTTATTTAAATAAAAATTATCTAAAAACCTGGATGGATAAATGAGAGATTTAAACCAGTTGTAGTTTAACTACAACTGGGTAAAATGTAGGAGCCCGAAAATCGCAGCGGAAAACGATCGCGGTGGTGGTAACGGAAGTTGGTACTTAATTTTATTAGACTATGCGTTAGTTAAAAATAGTTGGTTTTGTAAACTTGAGTTAGAGATTAAAGTTTCAAAAGAAATTATTTATTTCATGTCTCCATTATTACAAACCCGAAAGTTTATTGAAAAACATAATTTATATCACTCAAGCGGTCCCATACAAGCCAACTTAACACCAGTCCAGCCGACTCTTGCCCTCATCCATGAACGCTATTCATTACCCTGAAAATATGCCCAAAAATAAACCGGTCAGCATTAAGCTGGTGAGTTCCATAGAGTTTTTAAGTAAAATACTCGGCGAGCCACACTCCCGGAATAATTAATCCAACATCCCAATGGATATTACGTAAACACAATTGATATGATTATCATGCAAAATTTTCTTATAATGATATTATCACGTAAATTAGCTAGATTCACGTTTGTGATTTAATCTATGAGCCCATAATCAAACCAAAATATCTACACGCTATTTCTATTTATATTACCCCAATCCGGAACAAGACAAGCACGACAGACCAGAGGCGGGTTGTCACACCCAATTGATCTATCAATACAAACAGTGGCTCATTTTCCCGAGCTAATGATTATGGCTTAATAAATCAGCGAGGGACAATTTTAAATAAAACTCAAGATCACCACACATCATCTATAAGATCATGCCACTTCTAGTTATATCAATAAAACTTAATTTTGGCATATTTTCCCCCAAAACAGTAAAAATATAAAAGAGGGGCTATGGAAACTCATTGTGATAAACGGATGATAAGGTTCCCTTAATGATTCCGATTACGCCCTATTTTAACAATCAAAGGTCACGTAAGGACTTGAGTCTCTTAATATATAAGTTGATCCTCCAACTTACTAAAATTCGATGATAATTCCCAAGAATTAAATTTTTCACATTTTTAACAACCCGTTGGTGACTCGATGAACAACTTGTTTATAAAACCAATCATCAACCGTATCCTCAAAAATAATCTTAATATACTCATTTGTCATATATATTTTTAAGTTCTACAAAAATAGTTTACGAATTTTTAGTCAAATACGACGTTTTTTGCCTTTTCGCGACGTAGTTTAATCCGATTACAACTAATTATTTTTAAATATATATTTATATGACTTTTAGGAATAAATTTTCTTATAAAATATATTTTTATTGCTGATCAAAATTTATAAGTAACCGAAATTACGTTTTTAAATCGATTTTGACGTTTTTACGACTAGTTTCGCACTATAGGTTAAAATTACCCTTTTATCAAATCCATTTATTTTTTTTCCTAAATCATATATTTATATATTAATATAAATATTCCAGAATTTAAATGATTTATTTTAAAATATTAATTTATGTATATGACAAATTATTACTTTTTGTAAAATGTTGTCTTTTTCCAAGACTGCTAGTTAGTAGATAAATTATTATATTCCCATGTATATATACATATATATTTCGATGCATGCATGTATGTATATATACATACATATTTCACATACATGCATAGCTTATGCAACCATATATATTATACATACACATACGCACACACACATGTATGTGTATATACATTCAAGATTCAAAATATACATGTATACACACACATATATACACCCATATGCACGTATGCATGCATATATATATATATATATATATATATATATATATATATATATATATATATATCCACGACATACACATACATACATTCACCATTTCATCATCTTTTTACAACAATCTCCAACCAATATCAAGATTTAAACCTCAAAACATTAAGAATTCTTGTGGGGTTTTTAGATTAACATCATGTGTTCATCAAATCAACATTACCCATTAGCCTATATCCATGCATGACAAGCAATCTACTTGTTTTAGGGATTCAAGCTATTCAACTTGTAAGAATCATCATCATTTAGGTTTTGGAGGATCAAGATTCAAGCTTCATTACTAGATTTTTAGAGAGAGAGTTTCATACTTAGAAATTTAAGGAAGAATGGAAGGAATGGCAATACCCTTGCTTGAATCCTTAAGCTTTGACCACCAAGTCTTCAAATCCTTGAGTTTTAGCAAGTTTTATGATGATGATGGTGATGTTCGAAAATGGTAGAAGGGGGGGGGGGGGGGGGTCGGCCGTAAATGGGAGAGAGGGAAAGTGAGAGTGAGATGGAGTGTATGCATGGTGATGTAGGCTTTTAAATCTTTTAACCTAATCATTGCCTACCCATAGGCATTATGACATGGAAGCTAAAGAAGAAAAGGTGTCATCATAATACACCAAAACATGACAAATATAGCCAAGTGTAGTAATATATGTATATATTGTAGGATTAGGTGATTAACTAGTATAATACTGATAAATCGCGGTTTAACTGGTAAATTGTTAGTCACCGAACGTAAAAGTAATTATATGAAAATTACCGAAATAAAATTACGCTCGCAATGGTATAATTCAAAATAGTTTTATCCATACTTGATTTATTAGTTATTTTTATGAGTATACTGTCTTTTTGACGGATACCGGGTTGATTAAAATTTAAATTGTCACCAACGTCTGTTAACAAGATATATTTTTCATATTTCACCGGCTAAATTAACTTAAACTTTTTATAAAACAATAATTATTTTTTATTAAATTATGATCTGCAGTACGGCATTTTATCCTGAAAATGTCAGGTGTCACAGTCTCCCCTCCTTTTAGAAATTTCGTCCGAAATTTTCGAATTCTTACATGACAAAAACAGATGATGGTATTTCTTCTTCACTTGATCAGCTCGCTCCCAGGTATACTCAGGTCCGCGCCTCAAGTTCCATCTAACTTTAACTAGCCTGATCTTACTCCGTCGGAGCTTCTACATTTTCCAGTCTTCGATCTCAACTGGTTCTTCAGTAAAGTTCAGTTTGCTATCAATTCGAACTTCCTTTGACGGTATGATCAGCGCCTCATCGGAAAGACATTTCCTTAAGTTAGATACATGGAATACATTGTGAACACCATTGAGTTTATCTGGTAGCTCCAGACGATAGGCAACGGGACCCACTCGCTCAAGAATCTCAAAACTGAGCTTCCCTTGCTTACTGAATCTAATGACACCCTTCCAAGGTGAGACTTTTAAAAAAACCTTGTCTCCAACCTCGAATTCTAAAGGTTTCCTTCTATTGTCAGCATAACTCTTCTGCCTAGCCCTGGCAGTTTCCAAACAACTCTTGATTTTAGACACCTTATTCGTCGTTTCTTGGATGATTTCGGGGCCAGTTAGTTCCTTTTCTCCAATTTCCACCCAACAAAAGGGGAGATCGACACTTCCTACCGTACAAGGCTTCAAAAGGTGTTGCCTTAATGCTGGCATGATAACTATTGCTATATGAAAACTCTGCTAACGGTAGATGAGTGTCCCAACTTCCACCAAAATCGATTACACAAGCTCTAAGCATATCCTCGAGTGTCTGAATGGTCCTTTCACTCTGACCATCGGTCTGAGGATGGTATGCCGTGCTTAAATCCAATTTGGTCCCCAGTGCTCTATGTAGTGATCGCTAAAATTATGACGTGAACCATCCATCCATGTTTGAAATAATAGAAACTGGCACACCATGACGGGATACAACTTCCTTGATATATATCTTGGCGAGCTTTTCCATTGAGTCAGTTTCTTTGATTGGGATGAAATGAGCTGATTTGGTTAAACGATCAATGATCACCCAGATGGTATCATGATTTCGCGATGTTCGAGGCAATTTCGTGATGAAATCCATAGCGATTCGTTCCCATTTCCATTGCGGAATTTCCGGTTGTGTTAGGAGATTAGAAGGCTTCTGGTGCTCCGCCTTTACTTTGGCACAAGTGGAACACTTACTCACGCAAATCGCTATATCACGCTTCATGTTTGGCCACCAATAATGTTCCCTGACATCTTTATACATCTTATCGGAACCTGGGTGAATGGAGTACCTAGATTTGTGAGCTTCATTAAGAATCAACTCACGTAGCTTTCCCAAGAGCGGCACCCAGATTTGACCCATGAAATATCTAACATTATTGGTTAAGGCCAAATCCTTAATCATTCCTCGAAGATCCTCATTTTTCAAATTAACATTTTTGAGTGCTTCCTGCTGAGCCATGCGAATGTGCGAGATAAGACTTGATTGAATCGTCATTTCCATAGCTCGCACTCGCCTTGGTGTATCCCATTCCTTCCTGCTTAATGCGTCGGCTACCACATTAGCCTTGCCGGGGTGATATCGAATATCACAATCATAATCGTTTAGAAGTTCCACCCAACGAAGTTGACGCATATAATCTCTTTTTGATCAAAGATGTGTTGAGGACTCTTATGATCCGTAAAAATGGTGCATTTGGTTCCATACAAATAGTGTCTCCAGATCTTTAATGCAAAAACAACCGCTCCGAGTTCTAGATCATGGGTAGTGTAGTTCTTCTCGTGCGTCTTGAGTTGTCTAGATGCGTAGGCGATAAATTTATCCCTTTGCATTAACACACACCCAAAACCCAATCTAGATGCATAGCAGTAAACTACGAACCCATCACTTCCTTCTGCAAGGGATAAAATTGGAGCACTGCACAATCTTTGCTTTAAACATTGAAAAGCATTCTCTTAACTCTCCGTCCATACTTATTTCTTATCCTTCTGTGTTAATTAGGTTAACGGCTGAGCTATACGCGAGAAGTTCTTAGTAAACCTTCGATAATAACCGGCTAACCCTAAAAACTGACGGACTTCAGTTGGTGATTACGGTGCGCTCCAGTTCTTGATTGCTTCAATCTTTGCAGGATCAACATGAATACCACTCTCATTAATAACGTGATCCAAGAATTGGACTTCTTTCAGCCAAAATTCACACTTTGAAAATTTAGCATAAAGCTTTTCTTTCTTTAATGTCTTAAGAACCAATTTCAAATGCTGCTCATGTTCCTCCTTTGTTCGTGAATAAACAAGTATGTCATCGATGAATACTATTACGAATTTGTCCAAATAAGGTTTGCATAATCTGTTCATAAGATCTATGAACACTGCAGGAGCATTGGTTAGACCAAATGGCATAACCAGAAACTCGTACGTAGTGGCCATAACGGGTACGAAAGGCAGTCTTCGGTACATCTTCTTCTGCCACAAGCAATTGGTGATATCTGGATCTTAGATCTATCTTCGAATAGAAGCTAGACCCCTGAAGTTGATTGAATAAATCATCAATCCTGGGTAGAGGGTATCGATTTTTGATGGTGATCTTATTCAGTTCACGATAATCGATACACATATGGAAAGACCCATCTTTCTTTTTCACAAACAAAACTGGCGCTCCCCAAGGTGAGAAACTCGGTCTTATAAATCCCTTATCAAGAAGCTCTTGCAATTGCTGGGCTAATTCCTTCATTTCTGATGGTGCCAATCGATAGGGCGACCGGGCAATAGGAGCTGCCCCAGGCACTAAATCGATTTTGAATTTGACTTGGCGTTCAGGAAGTATGACAGGTAGTTCTTCCGGGAAGACTTCTGGATAGTCTTTTACTACTGGTATATCTTCAATCTTCTGCTCTGCATCCTTCACGTCTATCTCTTTGACTAAAAATGATGGATAACCTTCCTGCAAATACTTTCGAGCTTTTACGACGCTTACAATCTTTAGTGTAGAATTCCGCTTTTCTCCCTGGACAGTTAATACCTCCTCGTTGGCGATTGGAATGCGAACAACCTTCTCAAAGTATACCACTGCAGCGTGGTTTTTTGATAGCCAATCCATTCCGAGCACGATGTCAAAGCTTCCGAGAGTAACCGGATGAAGATCAACAGAAAAGGTATGAGTGTGGATTTCTATGGTGCAATCTTTAATTACAGTGCACACTTCTATCTTTCTTCCATTGGCGATTTCAATGACAAATTTATTTCTTAATCTACTAGATTTTCTACCAAGTAGGGGTTCAAATTCTTTAGATACGAAACTTAAATCAGCACCAGTGTCAAATAAGACAGTGGCATAATGGTTATTGATGAGAAACGTACCCGTAACGACGGATGGTTCCTCACGAGCCTCTTTTGCGTTCATTTCGAATGCCCTTCCTTTGGCGTTCTGACCCTTTAACTTTGGGCAATTTTTCCTGAAGTGATCCGCAGCTCCACACTCAAAACAGTTCCGTCCAGAATTCGCAGTCTTGTTTCCTGGTTTGGCTCGACAATAGGGCGTGTCGTGGTCGTATCGGCTGCAGTTTGTGCAGTAACGACATGCTCCTTTGTGAGTATAACCGCACGTACTACATCGGGACTGTGAATCTGATGGTTTCTTTTCTTCAGATGAGTTTGCTGCGAAGGCTTTGCGATGCCTTTGTCTCCTACGATCACTATTATTTCCCGACCACTTCCTCTTCAAATCGCGCCTTTTCTCTTCACCATCCTTCTTGACATTAGCATCCACCGGCAACTTTCCACCTAACAACCCCGATCTAACAGCATCATCGGTCAAGGAATTTGCCAAAGCGATTGCACTCCGATAGTCTCCGGTTTGGCCGATGTGACCATTCCTCTGATCTGGGGTGCTAAGCCCTAAATGTATCTCTCAATTCGAACATACTTGGGAGTTACCAATCGTGGAACAAGCTTTGCTAAATCACTAAATCTAGTAGTATAGGTCTTAACATCAGCACCCACCATTGACAAATTCCAAAATTCCGTCTCAAGCTTTTGCACTTCCGTGCGGGGACAGTATTCCTTCATCAGCAACTCCTTTAACTCATTCCAGGTTATCTCATATGATGCAGCTTCACTGAGGATCTGGCGTTGAGCGTTCCACCATGATAAGGTATTATCGAGAAAAGAACAGGTGGCATATTTTACAATCTGATTTTCCGCACAGTTGCTGATAGCAATGACGGACTCCATCTTTTTGATCCACCTTATTATCTCTAACGGGCCTTCATTCCCAGTGAAAGTTTTGCGTTGGCACCCTTGGAATGTTTTATAAGAGCATCCTTGATTTCCTCCTGGTTGACCAATAGGTCCTACTTCTGGTCCACCTCCTCCCCCACCATGTCCTGCGTTTAGATTATGCGTGGCCAATGGCGGCGTGTACGTGTTCGGCTATTAGATCAGCCAGTTCAGCCGCTGTGGTAGGAAGGGTAACACCTCGGCCCCGTCCACGACCGTGTCCTGACATAATTATGGATAACTTCTATACACAACATCAATAACAAATCAGCAATGGAAAGACAAACATCACATAAGATAATTTCATAATCCATAATCAAATTACTTCATTTCAATAAGATACCATCATTCATCATAATATCATCAAAAGTTAACAAGTTTTAAGGAAATTACACCGAATCATAAGCAAAATCAAAATTTGTCAAACTAAGACTATCTGTCAGTGTTAATTCCTTCAAAATAAGCGACGCGTCCAACAAATGACCTATTGATGAGGTCCACCACTACCACCGCCACTCGACATCAACACATGCGACAACATAGTCAAACATGCGGCTACAAGAGCCATAGCAGTATCTGCCTGCTCACGAGCGATTGCAACACTCTGGTATGCTGCCGCTACACTCGCCTCAACGGTGCTAGTCCGATGGTGCAGCGTATCCTGAATATGCTGCTGCTCCATCGCCTAGAGCTCTAAACCAAGCACCCTGTCAATCAACCCATGGTTGATCAAATACTGAATATCAAATAGCTCCATCGGGTGGTTAGTATCCGCCACCAACCCGTTAATAACCATAGTCTTCTCCCCTCAAAGAGGAGATATGATCCTGTGTCTCTGTACAACAGGCAATCAGTAGCCCCAACCTAGCATCCGGAGTCCCGGAGGCCAGACCTCTGGATGACTCGCCTCTCTCAAACGTGGACACCACCGTATCCACTGCCACCGGAACAGTCGGACGGGTCGTCCCATCCTCCTGCTCACCTCCTAACATCGCTACAGCACCAACACCTACAGCAGCGTCAACTGGAGCTACCCTGCGCCATCTCCGAGAATAGACTAGACCATATCGGTGGGGTTTCTCGGTATCAGGAGCGCTCGGTACAGTAACTCTAGGTGGCACGACAACCTCATCGCTCTCACTGTCATCGAACACCCAGCCATTATGTTGGTCGTCCTGACAGTCACAATCTACACCGAATCCCAACATACCTGGACCTGACATCTGTAACATACGAATATCCGTACAAGTCTGCTTAGTCATAATTTCATAAATAAAAGTTTAAATAATCAAACAAATTTTTACCTCATGGATGGCAAGTGTTGGCGTACTCTTTCGTTGTAGACTAGTTTCACTAGTTCACTACAACCGTTGGCTCTGATACCAACTTCTGTAACACCCCGAAAATCGCAAAGGAAAACGATCACGGTGGTGGTAACGGAAGTTGGTACTTATTTTTATTAGACTATGCGTTAGTTAAAAATAGTTGGTTATGTAAACTTGAGCTAGAGATTAAAGTTTCAAAAGAAATTATTTATTTCATGTCTCCATTATTACAAACCCGAAAGTTTATTGAATAACATAATTTATATCACTCAAGCGGTCCCATACAAGCCAAATTAACGCCAATCCAGCCAACTCTTGCCCTCATCCATGAACGCTATTCATTACCCTGAAAATATGCCCAAAAATAAACCGGTCAGCATTAAGCTGGTGAGTTCTATAAAGTTTTTAAGAAAAACACTCGGCGAGCCACGCTCCCGGAATAATTAATCCAACATCCCAATGGATATTACGTAAACACAATTGATATAATTATCATACAAATTTTTCTTATAATGATATTTTAACGTAAATTAGCTAGATTCACGTTTGTGATTTAATCTATGAGCCCATAATCAACCAAAATATCCAATGGATATTACGTAAACACAATTGATATATATTAATGAAGTCAGATGTGGTTTTCTATGATAACAATCTTCCTTTCAACACGAAATAACATGTAGTTGTCGTACTTTGGGTACTCACAGTATTTGAAAATTTCTATTTGGAAATATACACATCCCATCATCTTCAATGCATCATAGACATAGTCTAGTCTTGTAGTAAATTTCTTAGGACAAATGCGGTTACATAACTATTTAAATACCATTTCAAAAAATAAGTTTCCTTATGTTATGATTGATGAAAATAACCGGTAGTCTGTCCACATCAGCATCTGGCCAAACAAACTCAACACGAATGATAAACACAAATTACCGCACACTATAGAGAGTGAGTGGAAAAAACACTTCCAACAATAGAGCATGCATCAGTATTCTCTTAAATGAAAAATATAGTTATATTTAAAGGATTGTAATTATGAACTTATAGTTGGATCTTTGCCACCCGACAGTAGGAGAATTAGACTAAAATGTACAAGTGGCAAACGAAGGGACAAACCACCTAATTTAGGGACAAACCACTAAGTATGGCTGAAGGCCCGTTAAGAAATTTAGGGGTTGTTTGATAACCTCTTACCGGGTCCAGTAAGAGCTGACCACTGACCCGGTAAGTGGTCCGCTTGTTTGATGGTGTCAATATAAGCTCTGACCGAATCAGTCGTGGGCTGATCGAGTCCTTCATCTTTAGTTCACTGACCGAGTCACTCCCTTAACCCTAAAACAGGCAGAACGCACCAAGAAGCTCAACTGCACTCCTACGCCGCTCACTCCTCGGGTCCATCCCTCCTCCGCCGCTCACTCATATCATTACCCATCGTTTCTATTCTTTGTATTGCAGGTTTTATGTTGTCCAAACATTTCAGTGAAGAAGACGACTAGGAGAAAGAAAGAAAAAGGAAAATGAAATAAATAGGAAGTACTTTTGTATCCATTCAATGTGTAATTATGACTCTGACAATGACATAGAAATACTAACTTTTAAATTAAAAAAAATGTGTTTAATTAAATTGTGTTCTAAAAAGAATATTTTTTTATTCTAAAAAAATGTTTAATACGTGCCAACAATTGTATTGGTTTTTTTTAAAATTCCTTATTTTAATAATTTTTTTATTCTGAAAAAAATTATTTAATACTCAGTCAGCTCTTATCCAGTCACTAACTATCAAACAAGTTTCAAGTAGAGCTTCTTACTCAGTCAGCCTCTTATCCAACCAGCTCTAACTCAGTCAAATCAGCTCTTACCCAGTTATCAACTATCAAACAACCCATTAGTGTCTCTCATGATTGATTAAACCAAGTTATGTTCCATGATCATAAGTAGTTTTAAGTAGTCTAGATTTGCAATTAAAGGACTCTTCTACTCGATTTAACATAAACAAAATTGACTTTTTCTTAAAATAGCCATTTCGTTACGACTCATTATCCAACCCAGCCTTTACCGAGCCGAATCCTTATGTGGCTTTAGGACAACTAGAAACTCTGTTGCAATTTTTATAGACTTGTTACGAAAAGCCCATACTACATGTTCAAGTTATCGAAATTCAAGAACCAAAAGTACCCATAAATCCCATCACGAAGACTATAACAAGGACCAACAATTTCATGTACAGTATAGTTATTATGGCATCAAATAAGAGCTTACATATATAAGCTCAAAAGGCAAAGATTAAACTCTCCACAGTCGACACTATTAACAGCTCCCTTGCCACGAATCAGGGGATCATCGGACGTTTTCAAACACAACAGCTTTAGATTGCGCTGAAAAGGGGCCGAATGCAGACATAAATATAGAAATATATTTACAAAGGGATCAAATAACCACATGGCGTCTAGAGAAGCTCCCATTCCGACTCTAGTGAGCCATGTGTTGCAAACTTGTTTGCTTCTGTGTTTTTCGAAAAAGAGCGTGCAAGTGTGATTGCATCTTCACATTTTAGGTTCGCTTCTGCATTGACAATGCTATATTGTGCAGCAAGTTGCTTGTACTCCTGTTTCCTTGTGGATTTCTTTCTCAAAGAAAATGCATTTTGAATCTTTTTCTGCAGTACATGTATTTTATCAAGAAAATGTAAGCTTAGACACATCTCGAAGAAAAAGGAGGCATTGAACATAGGCTGTTTATGGTCAGGTTTGCCGGTTTTAAGGAAATTTCAAAACCAATTTTCTTTTAATAAACACACATTGTATCATAGTTGTCAAAGGCCACTTCTTAGGCGCCCAGGTGAGGTGAAGCCCATGAAAAATGTCGTGCAACTATCCAGGCCTTTCGACAAGCTTCTAAGAGATTAAGGCCAAAGTTGGCCAGTTCCTCTAAAATCCGGCCAAACTGGTCTGAAACATCCAGAAATAGCAAGAGGCCATCCTAAAACATTTCTAAAACCCTAATATGGTATGTTTATGCTATGCACCTTGCTAATTTGGGGCCCTCGCTTATTAAGCGGGTTGCGCCTAGCCCAGGTGACGCTCACCCTTTTGCGGCTTTGACAACTAGGGTCTGTATTAAAACTTTAAAATGATAAAATGGTTCATGAAAATATGAATGTACAAAACTGAATATACCATTCTAATTAGGATAAAAATGGTTAAAACTTTAGTCAAAACTATACATCTTTTTATGAACTTTCCAACAATGATAAAAAGGTTAAAACCTTTGTCAAAACTGTTGATTTTCATGAATATTTAGTGTCCAATATGATAACAAAAATTATTTTGCTTGGATGAAATGATTTTGGAGGCTTCTTTGTAAGTTCTTTTATTTTACTCACTTAACCCGATAAGAGATCAAACATAACCCATTCACTTACGAATGGGTCGAGATTGTCACCTCTAGCCTTTTCCACACATGCACAAAAAAAGGGGGATCAAATACCTTGTATGACCGTCTTATGTTTTCTTTATGGTTGTCGGAACAATAATCATTTCCGTCCACTAAAACACACGTCTCCTCAAATCCCGATTCTAATTCTGATTCGTGTCCAACAGGTTCTATGATTTGCACACTTGCATCATTTTTGTTTTCCTCTCCTAAATCTGGATCGCAGTCTGTTGAACTTCCTATAATTTAATTACGTTAAAAAACAAGTGAGCCAAAAAATAGAACTGCTTTAACATACAAATTTTCTTTTTCATTTCACGATCCAAAAATTATCAATTTGGCTGATTAGGTCAGCAATCTTGTCCAACAAACTTAAATTACTTTTTTTTTGAACGGCCAAATATCATTAAAACACTAGCAAGGAGCTAGAGAGAAATTACAAAACAACATTTAGGAAAAGTACAAAGCATTGTCTATCCAACTAGACCAAACAAGATCAGAGAGGTTCCCACGAAGCCTAATCCACAAGAAGGAGGAGGACTTCACATCCTCGGAAAAGCAGCGAGCATGAGTGTTTCGGTGGCAACAAACTTAAATTACTTATAGACAAAACATGTCGAATATAATTAACTGATTACAGAACTGAATTATTTGAATCATATTTTAAATATTTTAATATAATTATTAAGAAGGATTCATGTAATGTACAACTTTGGACAGATTTCAACTTGTTTGGACCATTTTCTTCTAGACCTTTCTATTTTACTTTTAGCAGTTTGACATGCTAAAGACGACATGTAACCTAATCGACCAATTCAGAAGTAAATGTGTTGAGTTGCCACTTAACAAGAAGAATCAAGCAAAGACGTAAACATTAAAGAACCAGGATACTTAGCATCTTACAAAATATTTAATTATATATGTGTGTTTTTTCACTATAAAGAGCAAGGGTGGATATATAAAGAAACTCTAAATGAAGATTATTACATTTTATAAAACGAGAGCACAGCTTCAAGAATCGGTCACAAATACTTCCAGATGATCTAAGTTGGTAACATAATATATGCCAGGCGGTAACATAATATAAAGACAACAGTAGATTATGAAAAAGTGACAAATAACTTTCTGGTTATTCCAGTAGTGTCACTTGAATGTCATATAGAAGTTTGAGAGGTAAGTTAAACTTTGAACAATATGAATTAATATAACTTCATTACCTGAATGAGGCGTAAAGACATCACCACCAACAGACTGATCACACTGAGTATTAACACTGACATCTGAGTCTTTCTGATGAAGACATATGCCGCGGATGCTATTTTCACACAAATCTGCAATCAGAATAGCAAAACAAATGATATGAGGATTGGAGGTTCAAATTACTCTTCCAGATCCATCCATGGTACAATCTCATATTTCAACGGGTCACTTTGATATGAAAACTAGATGCATATTGCAACAGTTATGGTAGACCATGCACAAGCCTCATTCTGAGTAGGATTTGGGAAGCTGCTAGGGTTTATAGTTTATTTTAAATGCTTAATTATGTTATTTCCGAAGTTATAATATTCACATATAAGCAATTATGTTATTTCCTTAGTTATGATATTCTGTATACGTATGATTAGGGGAATAATAATACTTGATTCAAAATTGAATTTGAGGTGACCTGAACGTCTCTCCCAGAGACGAGTGCCTCTTGAAAGCGCCCGGCTTTAATGCTTCATCTTATATATCCTTATTTTCTATACAAATATGGGTCGGTCTTACCAAGCTATTATTCTCCGACATCCCACACTAAATCCAACATGCAACTTTTTGTAGAGTTACATAACAAAGCAACCCATACATCCCCCAATGGTCATGGTTACACAATTTTGTTGACCGGTGTTAGCCGGCAAAATCTACTTTAATTAGAAACCAGAAGTCCATAAAATCTACCTTTATGAGATATATCTCCATTAATGGACTGGGTACATGATGTACAAGAAGTAGCCTTCAAACCCACCTGGGAAAGCAACCGACTACTTTCACATGTACCTGCAGTTCACATCAAATAACATGACAAACATTGAAATACTCAAATGTCACAAAAGATGAATTTATGAAGAATTACCTGTACGTTCTGCTCTTAACATATTGCTAGAAGAAATACATCTGGATCTTTTCACTACCTTTGCACTAGATTTAGTAGAAACAGACGTGACAGGGGTTTCACTTGATGCTTGCTTGGCCATCTGATCACAATTTTCTTCATCTTTATCACTTATTTCCCAATTAAACGATGCAGCAGACCAGTCCTCCCATGCATCATTGCTGGAGTTTGATTTATCCTTAGAAAAACCCTTGACACAAACAGGGTTGATATTGATAGCATCTTCCTTGATGTTTGATATTGGTTTCTTGTGTATTCCATATTCGAGATAAGGGTTAAGTAACAAATCAGCACCAGCAACTCTGGAGAGATCCTTTGATGATGGAGGAAGCAAATCCTGCATGACATCAGAACAAAACCTTTTCATGCCTGCACCCACAGTCTGGACTTGATTTTCAACATATTTAGCTGTTTCCTGAGAGAAGTGGTGATATAAGTAAAGTGTAGGGATAAAAAATGAGAGTAAGAACTTAAAACTTAAAGACTCAAGCAATTATGTGGGTTTTCGGAGGTATGGGTCATGTTGTGATGATATTCAACAATCAGAATCAAAATAATCAGTTGTAATAAAATGAGATGTAGAAATTAGATAAAATGTTTGAAGAAATAATAGATCAAACTAGAAAAATAGGTTAAAAACGAGGAGCGAAATTCTCCCGAATTAGGTTTAAAATGTTTAAAAAGATGCAATGTTTTGACTAAAGTTGGAAAGAAAGTGATTAACAGAAACTGATAGATTGACAACTAAACATTCAGATAACCCAAAAAGACGGAACCCACTTATCCAAACAGTATATGCTGAGTATTATAACTTCAGATAATCATCTCCAATGCAAACTTAAAAAAACCCCTGGGTTGTCTGGAGTGACAGAAAAGTAGATTACATACAAACACATCAGAAAAACACTCCCTGTGTCAAAGCTGAATCCCAAACTCACATTTTTCACAGGAATAAGGACAATAAAATAGTCACAGTTTTCACTTGTTTCATCCCATTTATATATATGGGACCCGAGGGCAATCAACCCCCTCTCCCCACACACATGCACCTCCCATTCTTCAAAGTTTTAAAGTGTGACCGACAACTACACAAATATACACGTCGATGAGGGGTTATACCTGACACATAGCTTCTTCAACCTCCAAACACATTGCTTCAAACTTTTGGTATATATGACCAACCCATGCAATACCTTTAAGATCCATGGAATCCATATCTACACTTTATCAGAACAAGAATGAAAACTTTGCGTGATAAGCTTCCAAGATAGTAACTGCGAAAAAGATGATTGTTCCCATCAGAAAGTTGTTTCTGTAGGATGAACACACAACACTAGAAAACATGTAAAACAACATTATAGGTATGGTCAAAGATAAGACTATGAGCTATAGATTAGCAACAAGCAACAGTTAATTGCGGAGTAAACTGGAAACAAATCAAATATTCACTACATATCTATGCTCAATAGTAAACTGGAAGCTGTGGGGTGATATGCAGGGATGACACTTACCATACAACGCAAACCAACATGGTGGTGCCCCTAGGTGTTACATTTCTGTTAACTTACTATCTTTTGGTGTTAGACTAATTGTTTTCTTTTCTAGCATCTTGCTAGTTCGCTTTTTATCAATATTATTGGCTGTTTCAGAAAGAAAAAAAAAGGTTAATTGCGGAGTTGTTAACTACCATGTGGAGACAGATAGCCGGATCTTGTTCCTTGGAACTTTCCTTTGCATATTTTTGGCAAAATTTATTTCCTTTCCCCCTCTCAAGAAATAATAAAATAATTCTTGGTTCGAGAACATAGGCGCATTTTTAGCAAGTTAGCAACATTAATTCAGAATTTTACTATTTTCCCTCGTGTCTGAATATGCGACTTTGAAGTAGTTCTGTTAGAGGTCCAATCACAGTAAAGTGGTAGAACCATAAAGACCGGTACAGGTGCGTTGAATGCATAAAATATTTCAAAAACCTTTTTCAAAACTAAAGTAGTTATAACATCCCAACAATCTTGAGTGGTGAACAAAGTTAGTTTCCCTCGCATGATATGATTTTTCACAATTACATAATCTTCCCTCGATTCTAGTCCGCCTTGTAAACGCGGTTCAACGTTTTAAACATGAAACATCCACTTTGCTGTTTACTTATTTCTTAAATCTTTCTTCTTTTATTTCTATTCTCCCTTTTATAATAATAACCAGATATAAAAACCAAACAAAGAAACACCCTAGAACCCTAAGATGGGACAATAGTAATAATATCAATGGTAGTAGGTATGATCAAATCTTACAAAGCCAACCCTAAATCCACGTAAGTTCTGCCTCCATATTTGAATATTTATCTTCACATAGATTCATCAAAAACATACAAAATTATAGATTCCAACAAAAGGCGTAAAATTTCATACTTATATCACAAAATTTAGGTCAAACCATGATCATCGAAACAGCGTAACAATAACAGAGGTCAATTATACACAACACCAGTCACGTATCGCAACGAACAATAATTGAATTGAAAAAACCTCAAAATTGAACAAATTATGCACATACGTGGATGATCAATTGATGAAATAGAGTAATATTATGAGCGTAGAAGCACATACGATTGATTGGGCGATGATGAACAGAGCGAAGGTTTGAAGAAGAAGAAAACCCTAGCCCTGGAGGGAGGGAGGGAGGCGGTGATGGAGAAGGAAGTTGGAGGGGGAGGGTTTAGGGGAAGAGTTTGAGTGAGGGAATCAGAAACGTAGATACGGAGATAACCATGGTTTAGTTTACGTTTCTTAAACACCTTCCTCCTACTTGTGCACGTGTTGGGATGGATAATAAAAATAAATTTTGAACGGTGATTTCATTGAAAATCGACACCGGCAACTAGCAAGGCACTAGAAGCGGGCCAAAAGAAAACAAGCGAACATTACATAGGAAAATTAAAGTTACATCAATCTTTTTAGAGAAGATCCATTTTCTTGTTCCTATTAGAGACCCGGAGATAACTAAAGGACTTGATGTCGGTGAAGATCTTTTGAAACACAATCTTCTTTTTGTTAAAAACGACATCGTTCCTAGCACGTCAAATGGTCCAACACGTCGTATGGATAATCGTTTCAATCACCGAAGCCTTTTTCTTATTCCACCCAAAGTTTGTCGAATACTGAGCCAAGTCTAACGTGGAGAAACAGAATATATGAGAGCTTTTGCACCACATGGAGATCATGGACCAGATTTCAAGGGCAACACGACATCCGATGAACACGTGATCCGCAAATTCGTCAACCTCCTCACACAATGGGCAAGCTCTCGAAGGGACCTGAACGTTTCTCAGCAGGAGGCTGTCCATAGTAGGCAGCCTGCATAAGAAATCCCTCCACATTAGCAAGATGATTTTTAAAGGAATGTCCTTGGGCCAAGTCAGTGCAGAAGGATGGATAGGATCGGGGGCTTTGTCACACCCCAACCGAAGGCGGAACACGTCGGGGCACGATGATTGTCCAGTTGCACACAATACTATTGATGTTGTCATATTCTTAATCATCCTATTTCATTAATACAAATAACACATAATTCTATTGTCATAATATAATACTAATAACACATTAACTCTTTATAATTAGGTCTCACTAAGTCCGCATGTATCCTATGGCGTCATCAACATGAAATCATCTTCTTGCAAAGAAACCTACAACATGTACAAAATAAAGGTCAACTACGAATAGTTGATGAGTAATCATAGGTTTGATATACTATGATAGATTAAACATGCGATCTACGAGTCATATGACATTCTGTTATGATAAACAAGTATTCATATAGTACACATAGAGTGGCGTAATCCAACCCTTGACAAATAAGGCTTCCAATCACCCAACGCCAATTACCGGTCAAGTTAGGTGGGTTGTCAAACCAATAGATCTTTTATTGTAACCCCGAACTTTTTAGTGTTAATAATTACGCCTTGAAATTGACATTGACATTGACATTGAAATTGAAATTGAAATTGAAATTGAAATTGAAATTGAAATTGACATTGACATTGAAATAGATTCCATCCACAACAATAATAATCCACACAAATACTAATCCACACAAGTTTTAACATACTAGAATACACATAACAATCATAGAGTTCGCATGAAATTTAAAAGTAATGAAATAGATATTTGAGATTGATACGATGTACATGTTGCACCCCAAAACGATAAAGGAAAAGGGGCTATGAATACTCACCTGGTAATGGAGACACTAATGGACAATGACACCAACTAATGAAATAGCTAAACTCCGAGGATAATCTTGACAACTAGAGGATGATAGAAAATAAGTGAATTCTCTTTATGACACACAATGATACAATCGACACGAACACGTTGGTGATGGTGATATGTACGTTATGATGGTCAATCCTAAACTAAGGTGGTAGACATGATGTCCTAGAGTTAAGCATATTCTTCATGAAAGTCAATTTAGGTCAAAAGATAATCATAACACAACATGTATGATTTTTTTCATACAATTTCAACATGAGAAACCCTAGATCTATCATTGGAATACATGCATGTCATGGATTTAGTCATATTACCACATAAAGATCAATTCTTGATGATGCGTCACACAGATCAATTGATAATAAACATGCATGGCATAGATCTAACCCTAATCCATCATAAATATGCAACCTTGATCATGAATCACATAGATCTATCAATATTCACTATGCATGACATAAATCTAGCCTTAATCTAGCATAAAAAAATGCAATCTTGATCATGAATCACATAGGTCTAATAATATTCAACATGCATGACAAAGATCTAGCCCTAATCTAGCATAAAAATGCAATCTTGATCATGAATCACATGAATATAACAATACTCATCATGCATGACATAGATCTACATAGATTCATCATAAAAATCATGTCTTTACACTTTAACATGTAGGACTCAACTTTGACATCACAAAAACTTAAACTTTAACCTCAAAGTTTATATTTTTATAATGGATTTCATTAGATCTACTCATAGCCAGTGGTGGATCTAGACTAAAAGTCTAGGGGTAACGTTCAGCGAAAAAACCGTTTCAGGTAGGGATGATCATAAAGTCGGGAAACCCGTTTTTCCCCGAATCCCGACCTGATTTTAAGCAAGAACCGAACCGAAATTTGTACCCGAGATATTCGGTCGGTCCTATTTTTTTCATCGATTTCGGGAATCGGTCTCGGGTCGGGTAATGACATTCGGGATCGGATTTCCGAATATACCGAATGTGCCAAAAACAATTATAACCGGAAATTGTAATCCAAGACCAAGTCAATAATAAGCCCACCACTAATGTTTAATTTCTGGAGCCCTACCAAAAGAACCATCGACCCATCAAAAAAATAACATCGAGAGTAGGAAAAGAGAAGTTGATTCACATACCTCTGGTCCCTTTCATCTTCATCGACATCCTGCTTTTGAATCTTGATCAAACCTGCGAACCTGCTACAAATAAGGATTCTTCTTGATTGTTGCTTATACGGATCATCATCTACATACCCTGGTAAGTCACATTCTTCTTTTGCTTATAAACATAATCAAGAATATATTGTGCTCTTGATTGTTGCTATTCTTTAAGTATTATTAACAACGAAACCACAACGAACACATACAGACACGATTCAAGGCACCATAGAAGGAAGACGGGCATGTTGGAACTGTTGAATAATCTTGATAATAAATCGTGGATTATGTTGTGCTCTTGATTGTTGCTCTTTATTATGTTGAACAATTTTGTCATAGCCATGGCAGATTTTTGTCTCATGTTGCTCTTGATTGTTGCTCTTGATTATGTTGAATAATTTTGTCAAGCCATGGCAGATTTTTGTCTTAACTAAATATATAATATGGAACTGTTCTTGAAGCATGGATTATGGAACTGTTCTTTAAGTATGGCATTTGGTTTATGGAACTTTAATACTTGATAGTAAATCGTGGATTGTGGAACTATTCTTGAAGCATGACATTTGGTTTAAACAAATATATAATATGACTAAATGTTATGTTCTTAATTTTAGATGTCATTTGTATTTGTTTTTAGATAGCTTACTAAATGTTATGTTCTTAATTTTAGATGGCTACACCAGAACAAATTGAACAATTATCAAGCGACGAGTCACGAGGAGAACATAATGGGAAAAGAAAGAGACCACGGGTTAAGCAACCTGAAAAGCATAACAGAACTACGAAAAAAAGGTGTTCCAAGTGACCCGAAATCTATATGGTGGCAGTGTTATGATAAGTTTATTGATGAATCCTGTCTACAAAGAGCACAATGCAAATATTGCCCTCAAACGTTGGTTGCCGACACATCTGTGAATGGGATAATAGGATTGAAACGACATGCTAAGATATGTCCCAACAACCCTGATTACAAAATGAAAGATCAAACTAATATTCATCTTGAAAAAAAAAAGAGGGTGATGAGGCTGGAGCTTGTGAATTAAAAACATGAAAATTCAGTGCAGATAATACCCGCAAAGTCATTGCGAAGATGATAATTATAGATGAGCTGTCGTTTTCGGCCGTAGAGCATGAGGGGTACTTTAGGAGTCTTATGGAGACAATGTGCCCACATTTTTAGGTTCCAAGTAGGAACACAATTGCAAGGGACTGCGGGGAATTTTTTTTAGAGTTGAAGGCCATGTTGAAATCATTCTTTGGAAGTACGAAGACGAGGGTTTGTCTGACTACGGATACATGGACCCCTCCATTCAAAGGGTGAACTACATATGCATCACGACACATTTTATTGATGACAATTGTGTCTACCATAAGCGAATAATCAAATTCAAGCCTACAAATTCCCATAAAGGAGATCGAATTGGAAGACTTATGCAAAAGTGTTTATCGGATTGGGACATTAAGAATGTTTTAACGATTACAATCGATAACACATCATCCAACGACACTGCAATTTTATTCCTAAAAGGTACGTGACCAAAATAATTTCTTTTAACTTTTATCACTAATATCATATCCTCTAATGACATTCGAAATTCATTTGTTAAAGGTACCTTGCATAACTAGATTCTTGAGGGGCGCTACTTACACGTTCGTTGCATTACACACGTTATCAATCTCATTGTGAAGGACAAACTAAGTAGTAGAGATAAATCTATCGAGCGTATCCGAAGTACACTTAGGTATATAAGAATGTCTCCAAGGAGGTTGCAAGTTTTTAAGGAGTGTGTTAAAAAATGTAACATTGACAGCGAGGTGTTGCTATGTTTAGATTGCCAACACGGTGGAATTCAACATATGATATGCTTAACAGGGCTGCAAAATTTGAGGTGGCTTTTAAGTCTTATGATTTGGACGATCCCAACTTTAGAAAAGAGCTAGAAAATGAGATTCCAGCCCCTGGAGATTGGCATAATGCTAGAGAGATATCAAAAGTTTTATAGCTTTTTTTAAATAAAAACCCGCATATGCATCTGCCTCGTCCTATGTAAATGTTCATGGCTACTTTAGACAAGTGATGGCCATTGATAAAAAGATCAAGGAGATGAAAAATTCTGGTAGTGCGATTTATCATTGGAATATATTATTATTAGATTAGAGTTAATTAGTATGAGCCCACGGGCCTATTAGGTATTAGGGTTTAGAGTTCATTCTCTATATAATGTAACCTCCGTTTATCGATAATGATAATCCAGTTATTTCAATATTTCATATTATCACATGGTATCACAGCCTAAACGATCGAAAACCTAATCGCCGCCACCGAGTTCAAACCCTAGACGGGGCGGCGTGTCACCGACGTCGCCCTGTCCCAACTTGTTCTCTTTTTTTTTAGTATTCTCTTCTATTTTCTTGTTCCGTTCAAATAAAGCTTTGTTTCGATTTAAGATTTTCATCGATAATCTTATTCAAAACCTTTTTTAAGATCCTTTGGCAATTTCGATCGATTTTTTTTCTTTTACCGTACTTCCTTTGTTTGATTTTTCAAAAAGATTTCACTATATTATTTTGAATTTTGTTCAATCTGCGTGTAACTTCGAAGTTCTCAATTGGAATTGTTTTTTGCTCATATTACGGCTTTACATGTAACTCAAAAAAAAGTTTGTTTTATCTCTAGTGGTTACTTTAAATCCAGGAAATGATATCTCGTGCCAAATAAATGTTGTTTGATAAGGGTCTGATCAATCATAATTTAGTTTCCATACGGCTAGATCATGTTACCCATCAGCCATCTTACCCGTCATTCTTTGTTTCTATCCCTTTCAGGGGTTCTTTTTCGTGGATCACAGTCCGATATCACCGATCTCAGATGAGTCGATGCTACCTCGATTTGATTGGGTCTCTACCTTTTCCTTTCTCAATTCATCTCTATTGAAGATAGTTGTTTGGCCACGGTCACCGGCCTTTCTTTCTCTTTCTTTCCTTTTTTAAGATCTACGGATCCAAGATATTGCCGCCTGACCACGGTCACCAGCCTCTCTTTATTTTTCTTCTTTATTTTTTTAGATCTACGGATCTCATCTCTTGATCTACAGATCTATAATACTGCTGCCTGAAAGCCTCGACACACCGTCGCACGACCACGGTCACCGGTTGTCGAGTTGCTTCTTTTCTCAGCATCATCTCTTCTCTTTTCTGTCTCGTTATTGCCGACTAAGATGAAACTCATGCTACATTGAGATATAGCCGATTATGTTTATTATCTTGGAAACCAAGACCCAAAGCCGGATGAAGCCGTGAAAGGAACAAAAGCCGAGTAAACTTAACAATACTTCGAGAGATACAACTGTTCTGAGCCGCTTGGAAAAGATTAGAATTCGAAGTCACGGATCGAGATCGAAGCTAATTTTTAAGTTTTTATTATTATTATTATTATCTTTATGTTTAGTTTTTTTGCAGTCTCAGCTTCCATTATCTTTCAGCTTCGACTGCGAGGGAGCATTAGAAAATATTATTATTAGATTAGAGTTAATTAGTATGAGCCCACGGGCCCATTAGGTATTAGGGTTTAGAGTTCATTCTCTATATAATGTAACATTCGTTTATCTATAATGATCATCCAGTTATTTTAGTATTTATATTATTACATTTATAAGGTTATGGGTAATATGATGGAGGACAAATTTAGAAGTATTGGGGTGAAAAAATAATTTAAGAACAAGTTGCTATACTTTGCAACTATTTTGGACCCGAGACAGAAATCACGGATGATTGGTGTTGTGTATAAAGAGATTTTAATGGCTGAAAAGAAATCGGAAGAAAGAGAGAAGGACATTGATGCTAAGGTGGAAAATAAAAACATAAAACGTTAGAAAAGAACAAAAATTTCCCACTACGCGGTGCAAGTTCAGGGGTAGCTTCAGGGGTAGCGGGCGCTACCCCTCCTACTAGGGTATATCCGCCACTGCTCATAGCAAGCATGTATAGTCAATATCTAACTTAGATCTAACAAAAAAATTGAATCTTGATGCATGAAAACAAGTAAAACAAGGAATGAAACTTACCGAACCGAAAAGGACGATGATATAAGCTTGGATTTACATAAAACAACCAAAAATCATCAAAGAAATGATGACATAGAGATGGGGCAGCAGGTATGACGGCTAGGGTTTGAATAGAGGAGGAGAAATGAGGTTTTGAGGGGTAAAAGTTGCTTAAATAGGGCTTTAAGTCAGTTCTGCCCGTCTGATATCCTCGAGTGTCGCGAGGGGTTGGGCCTGGGGGACTCGCGACACGATCCGACCCCTGGTCCAACCTCTTATTCGGTGTTTCTCGTTTTGCATGTTCGGTGTTTCTCGTTTTGCATGTTCGGTTCTTCGTTATTCGACGTTTTCGAGTTTTGATTCCACCCAAATCGCCCAATTCATCATTCCATCATGTTAACCACATTTAATCCACTCAAAACAAATATAAATACGTCACACAATTCATAACGATGCACAAATTAGGTCAAATTACATATTTTGGTTGGTTTTGGCGTACGTATCGATTTTGGGCAATTCACCAACGTTTCGTGACTCGATTAAGTGTGTGATGACTCGTGACATTATAAATGATTATTATACTCATAATCATGCCTAATTTGACTTATGATACCCGAATTCGAGATATACTGTAAACGATGGATCACGCACCGAAATCACGTAAAAGCTGCAGATTTGCTTTATTTTCATTCCAAGGAATCCAATTGATTTTAATTAAGTGTTTCATTTTGAAAAAAATAATTATAATTCATTTAATAACACTATTTGAGTTATAAACACCCGAAATTTCTCCCGTTACTTAAAGATTCGCAAATCGTGAAACACAGGGTTTCAAAATGGGTCGGGTTTTATAATTGGAAAAGTGCAGATGTTACAGGCTTAGCGAGCAACTTCTCATCAAAAAGGTAGAAAAAGAACCATCCATTTCCATTATGACTCCAAGAAAACAAGGAGATTCTTGAGCCTAAAATTTAGTTTCGAAAGACGACCTTCGATCTTAGAAATATTAGACCAAACCCCACAAAAAGAGTTATTCCAAGGGATCCAAGGAAGCGAGTTATTAATGCCCAACACCACCTTTCTCCACAAACCGTCGGGTTCCGTAAGGAACCTCCAGTACCATTTAACGAGAAGGGCAATATTAATGTTTTCTAATGAGTCAAGACCAAGCCCTTCCTCCTCCTTTGGTTTGCAAATAGAAGAACGGGACACCCAATGGATCTTCCGGCCTCCGCCATCATTCCCGCCACCATCACCCCACAAAAAACTAAAACGTATACTTTCGAGCGTTTGAATGACTTTAACGGGAGCCTTGAAAAGGGAGAAATAAAATAGAGGAAGACTATCAAGGACCGATTTGACGAGCGTAAGCCTTCCACCCATTAAAAGATGCTTAGGTTTCCACCTAGAAAGTCTAGCTTGGAAGACGTCCACCACCGGCTTCTAAGCACTAATCTTGTTCATGTTCTCACTGTCCATGAGCCCCAATTATTTAAAAGGAAGATCAAGCCCAACATATCCACAAAAAGCGTCATAAGAATCAACCTCAATACAATCAACGTTGACCCCAAAAAGAGCGCACTTTTTGATATTAACTTTGAGGCCGGAGATGAGGAAGAAGCTTTTAAGGAGGCGAATCAAGTTGGTAATCTTCGACGTAGACCAATCACCAACAACAATAGCATCGTCCGCATATAACAAGTGAGAAATAATCGTATCCGACCAGGGGATGTGAATGCCATGGAAAATACCCAACGTGAGAGCCTTATTAATCATGGAGTGAAAGGTTTCCATAGCCACAATGAAGAGAAAAGGGGATAACGGATCACCTTGTTTAACGCCCCCTAAAATATTGAAATTTCAAAGTGGGTTGTAAGGATCGACTCAACCCTCACGCGATATCACAACCCACGAATACCGTGCGGAAATCGGTGTTAATGGTGATTCAAGAATAAAAGATAAAACAATAGTTTCTGCCAATTGTATTAAACATTTCACTGTCCCGGAGATGAGGTGGAACTCCATGGATATTCAACCATGCAATTCGTTCCGATGAGAGCGACTGACCGGTCCATTTATCCAATTTAGAGAACCAGTCCTTCCAGATTGAGGTGTATTCAAGAACTAGATCAGCAGCATCCAAGTCCGGAAAAGTGAGGATGACAAAAAGACCACCGACGTATCTAGGTTTGCAAGAAAGGACATCGACAAGGGCCGTAAGCTTGTCGATGCTACAGAGATGGCGGAGGTCTCTGACTTGTCCTATAAAGCTTTACCATCCCATTCACATAAGTAGGTGTCATCCTATCACCCAATTCTATAACCTTCTGCTTGCCGCAATCCATAACCCCTCGGGTGATGCTTGTGTAAGAACGACCAGGGAGGAAAGGAACAGCTGGAGCAGCCCAGGACGCCGGCATACGAGGCGAAGGCACCCCACCCCCGTGTTTAAGGCCAATAACATAGGGAGAGTCGTACACGATCCTTAAACCATCCCGATTAAAGCGTTCAAGTTTGGACGAGATTTTGAGATTTCCTAAACGGATGTTACCAAGCTTCTCCTCTAGTTTCCATTTGTCTCCGACGCCACCGAATTTTACGAATCCAAAGACATCCCCAAATCTACTCTTCCTTCTAGAAATGAATATATCCGCCACTTTACCCAGTTTCTTGAATTCATCAAGGATCCAGTCCCTATGGCAACCCTCAGGAAGATTGTGGATGTGGTAAGAAACCAGATCATCACCGGAATGTGGGTTTTCCTTTCCACCACCGCGTTTCCTTCCGACCTTCTACTACCCGGTCTTTTCGTCTCCCATTAGGTTTTCGTCTTTGAAGAAGATTTTATTTGTACCAGTCATGTGGGAATATCGGATGGATAATAAATAATAACACACTCTGATCCCCAGTTTTTACAAATAAACAAAACAAAATAATTTTTTTTATTATTTCCAAAAATTAAAAGTTATTATATGTTTAGGATGTATGTCAATAAACATGAAACCCAACACACATGGAAAGGTTATGGAATCGGGTAATTAGGTATGGTATCAGATATGAAATTATTTTTGAATTATTCACGGGTATGGGGCGTGTATGGGATTTGGTGATATACTTGTTTACCAAGTGTTACACTCTATAAAAGTTGTGTCGGGCATGTAACGTCATGGATCATAGTCGAAGTTACATTGAACGACCTCTAAATGATTCAACAAAACGAACCATTTTGTGATAAACGGAGTTTCATTTCGTTTCGCAACGGAATTCAATAGTAGGTTTTGTCTTAAGTTTACAAAGATTTTTAAACATGATATCAAAATAGACGTTATGCAAAGAAATATTCAATAGTGTTTTGTCTGGGACTATGACTAGGGGTGTCAATTGTGTCGGGTTGACGGGTTAGCGGGTTGACGAGTTGCGGGTTGGCGGGTTATATTTTGTAACTCGAACCCGACCCACATTTTTAAACGGGTCAAGGACTTCAACCCTAACCTGTAGGGGTGTGCAACAATTCGAAAAACCGACTCGAAACCAAAATAACCAAGAAAACCTAACCGAAAAAACCAAATCCAAATAAAAACCATCGGATTTGGATTGAACTTTTCTAAAATCCGTAATTTCGGATCGGTTTCGGTTTTAGCTAAAAAGAAAATCCGAAAAAACCGAACCGATCCATTTAATTATTGAAGGGTTTCAAATTAAAATTTTATTTATAATCATTAGGATCTTTGAGTCTTTGTGATTAGATCATTATGCAACTTTAATTTTTGTTTGAATGTCGTTTGAGTGTTTGAGATTAGATCTTTAAGGATTTGTTTGATTTCGGATTGTTATGCAACATTATGGATCCTTGAGTCTTTGATATTAAATCGTTATGGATTTGTTTGAATGTATTTGTTTGAGATTTGGTCAATTTGCAACGTTATGAATTTTAAAGTTTTATTTTGAATGCTATTAGTAGTCAGTTAATCTATAATTAAAAAATAAGTAGACCAAGATTTAATATTATTAGTTTTTTTCAGCCCAAAAGTTCATATGGATTTGAATCCGAAAAAATCGAATCCAAACCATAAAAAACCGAAATACGAAATCCGTGAAACCGAAAAAACCGAATCCGAATGGATTTGAAAATTGTAAAAACCAAAGTTCGGTTTTGGATTTGGTTTTAGGCAAAATCCGATCCAAACCGATCCATGCACACCCCTACTAACCTGACACATATAAATTCAGGTCAACCCGAAAATGACCCGTTTAACCCGTTTTGGAAAAATAAATAAAAATATTATGACTAACTATACAAATATTAAGATCAATAGAAATCCAAATCAAATTTAAATACAAACATCAAATCGTTCTTTCATATATGATAGTGGAATTAGAAAATGAATCCTTAATTAAACAACAAACAATCGATCAAAATTAAGAAATAAAAAGTTTTTTGAGTTTATTTTTTTAAAGTAAAGAGTCGACTAGAATGAATTTCAAATTTAGAGGTAAACCAATTTTAACTTTTAGAAAAAATTGCTCAATTTAAATATAAGTTTTGAGAGAGTGAATATATAATTGTAATTTTTTATGAAACTTAAGAAAAAAACGGGTTAGCGGGTCAACCCGTTTTTTGAATAGGTCAACCCGAACCTGACCCAGTTTTTAAATGGGTCAACCCTAACCCGACCCATTTTTTAAACTGGTCAAGTTTTCCAACCCAAAACCTGTTTTTTTCGTGTCGGGTTTCGGGTCGTGTCAGGAATGCAACAATCGAACACCCGAGAATTCATAAGCTAAATAGGGTCAACATAACGTTGGTAAGTTCACAGGTTTAAATGAATCAATGGATAACAAATTGATAAACAATGATTAATAAACTGTTTGAGATGAAAGATAATCATTTTGACATTAGATAAGATAATGAATACTATTACCATAAACCTTGAACTTCAAAGCTAACTATTTACCCACTCATGGTATTCTGTCTAAAAATATCGAAGACCAATATAACTGTAATGTACCCAGTGACTATAAGATGGGAGTCTGGATTGGAGCGACCAATCACGGGCAGGTGCGTTAACGCAATAGATCTATTCACAAGTCATTGTTTCACACGGAACTTAACGGATTCAATTAATTACACTACTTGAAAAAAAGACATTTAATGACGCGCGAACTATGACACACACTGGTTTAATGACACGCAAATGTGAGTGTCATAAAATGTGACATTTTGGCCCTTAGGGTGGGACTCGAACCTTATAAGCGGATACAACCAATATTTACCCGACAAACCGGGAGATGCATATATAGGCGTAGTATGTCAATTAAGGTATTAGAATATTCTAGTAGCCTTAAAACACTTCACAAACATCACACACAAGTTGGAGTCTCGAAACATTGGTGATAAACTGAAAACTGCTATGTATCTTGAATTACGTGCAAACTGATACGTGAATTTAGTTGCGTGATTATGAATTGTCATACAACATGTTGATACTTGATTTTATTGGATTCAATGTAATAAAAACAATGGTAAATAAAGGAAAAGCTAAATCATTGAAAACCGTGACCAAAACATCAACAAACGTAAAAAGTCAACAAAAGTCAAAAGATGCTGCCAGACTGGAGCTCTAGGCGACACGCTTGGAGAGGATTTTCTAGCAAAAACCATAATGTTTCCTATTTAAACACATTTATGCCTCATTTTACCATTTGTGCTCCTCATAAACGTCCCATCAGCTATATTCCCGTCCTTAAATCTTATCTTACTCAAAATCCATTAGGTTTTGTGATTTTCTTCAAGATTCAACTCACGAGATCATCCTTTATCATCCTCTATTCATTGGTATGTGTTTTCTCTTGATTTACTTGTTTAAAAGTTACCATCTGAGCTTTATTGTTAGATCAAGGGCTGATTTATGATGATATAATGTTCTCATGAGTAGATCTAGTGTTTGATTGAGTAAAGGTTGCATCTTTGGATCAAAAATGTGATTATATGCTAAGAATGATGATCCATGTTAGATCTAGGGTTTTGCATGGTTTTGCATGGTTGCATGTGGATAAAGATCAAATCTTGATGCAAGATCTATGTTCTAAATGCTTTATAATGATATATCTAGGGTTGTTATGCCATAAATGTTGGAAACAAGGGTGTCCTGACCCGACGAATTAACGAACCCGACCGATATTGACCCGTAAGAGTTACACCCGGGTCAACGGACTATTAAATCTAATTAATTGTTAATTAGTATTAATCGAACTAAATGGTGAATTAAATAAATACTAATTATTTATTTAATTAAAACGACAAACTTTATCGGTTCAAAATTACTCGCTAATTAATAGACGGACCGATCAGTTGTTACCGGATTAACAGACTGATCGGTTGGTGGATTAAAGGGGAATCGCGACCGGGCCCAGTCCGTTAGGAGCCCCGGTCCGCGATTTTAATTAATAAAGAGAGAGAGGGGGTAGATTGCAAGATAAGGTCAACAAACCCTAATCCCTCACTCTCTCTCCCTCTGCGCCGATTCCAGCCGAAGCCGGCCTCCCCGCCGCCGTCGTCCGATCGCCGCCACCACCTCCACCGCAGCTTCCTTGTGATCTCCGATGGATCCCCGTCTCGCCAGTTTTTGTGCCCGACTTGATAGTGAAGCCGTCGCAGCCCGAGCCGAGTCTGCGAGCAGAGCCGAAGCCGCAGCCGCAGCCAAGGCCGCAGCCACCGCCGCCACCGCTATGTCCGTCGGCGCACCGCCGGCCGATCGCCGACCGGTGGTTCTCGCGTTGCCGGCGCAACCGAGACCACCGCGTCCCGTTCCATCCTCGTGGCCGACACCGCTTTACCATCCGGTACCCGCCACCTCGTCACCGCCGTTTTCCGGTGACGAGATCATTGTAGGATCGGTCCCTGTCGCGATCCCGTCGGAAGGAGTTTTGTCACCGCCGCCCGTGGTTTCTCTACCACCGCCGCCACCACTACCGCCGCCGCCTTCCGCCGCCGCCGTCGTTGATGATCTGTCTCGTAGGTTCGAGTCAGACGTCTCAGTTCGTCCTAGCGCGAGCCCGTTGAATCCGGGTGTCTCGAGCGGTTGCTCGGATCCCGCCAAGGTATATCTAACTCGTTTAGATATTTAATTTAATTTATTTATTTATTTTGAATAAATATGTTTTCTGTGTTTGTCGTGTACGGTGATTGATCCTGTTACAGTTGTATCCGCGCGTTTACATTAAATCATTTCCGCTGCTAAATTAATATGATATTAATTTTATATTAAATCGGTTTTAATAAAATTAAAATCGGTAACCCGGATATCCACTGCAAAACCCAACAGTGGTATCAGAGCCATTATCACCGCGCGCAAACCAGATCCGGTCTTTTCGGAACCGGTAGTTCGCAATTTCGACTTAAATCCAAATTGCGAATTAGGATTAATTAATTTATTTATTTTAATCCTATACAATTTTATTTTATTATTGTGTGTTACGGCCGACCCCTCTATATCTTGCATACATGTATGTATGGTTTTGGCGTGAATTTTGTCTTTCTCTGTTTGGCCCAAGTTGTTGGCCCAATTGGTTGTTTTTCGAATTTTGGTTATTGGACCCGGTTTTGAGGTTTCAAAGTTGTACAAATTTAGAGCTTGGTTACTAGAAGTAGTTTTAGTAATTGTAAATTTGTATGTAACCGAAAGTCGAAGACTAGACACGCGCCAGAGGGATGTCAAAGCAAGTGGGAGTTGAACTGGATTCAAGATCGCACAGAGTTGCCATCTCGATCGTTCACCGGTCTATTTATTTTAATTTGTTTTAAATTTGTCCCTAATGATCTCGCTTAGATGGCTCGAGCGAGATCAAGCCCTTATGCCGTTTAACACACAATATGCCATTCGCGACAACTTAGTATTTTAATTAGGTTATATTAATTTACTTGTCCCGAGTGATGATAGGGTTTTATCGTTCGTGTCTGACGATAATTAAATATTAAAAGAAATTAATATCCCTATATGGTAATTCTTAAAAACTGATAGTTCGTGCCATCCTATCTCAAGTCGAACTTGGAACGTATTTACCGGAGCATCAGTGTTGGAGTATTTCAACACCGCACTTGGTGCCGAGGGTACCTTCCAAGGTGAGGACATTGGAGTATTTCAACACCGTGTCATCACTTCGACCATTTAGGATTACTATCACTTCAGGCATATATGTTCGTGGTGTTGGAGTATTTCAACACCGCGCCACGGATGTATATTAGTAAAGTGGGAACGGATGAGGCAAAACGTATCGCAAAATACAATAGTTTGTATATAGCGGCCTCATACCGAGAGTTGTGACTTGAGTCTCACAATTGACAATCGTTGTCATTTTGCTTACACGGCCTTGCTCCTGAGGCTCATTTGCGGTCTCAAGTAATGTCGCCTAAGCGAATTCTCGTTTTTCTTAAAATAAACTTTACCAACTTATTTTAAAGAAAAATATTACATCGAAAATACTGATTAAAATCTACTTTGCATATTTCAGAAGGCTAAAGAAAACTCACCTCCATTAAGTTCAATGGTTCAACTCGACCCCTTCACTGAGACTGGCTTTCTCGCATGGCAGACTACCCTGAGAAACCTTTTAAGGCTATTCGGGAAACTCTATGTCATTGACCGACCGATCGCGAGTATTCCATCTTACTTGTTAAATGAGAACTCGCGATCCGAGCTCCAAAAGCACACTGACGATGATAAGGACGTCACTGACCTGGTGTTATCTAGTATGACTCAGGATTATCGGTACAATTTCATGGGGATGTCTGCTTATGACATCATTCGTAAACTCAAAGATTTATTTGAGTTAAGCCAGAGGACTGAGCGAGCCGATGCACTTTCACAATTTGTGAACTGCTCCATGGCTAACAACTCCTCTCCATACGATCATGTCATGCTGATGAAAGCGTATCACGACAGGCTGATCGACCTTGGCTACTCCATCTCTGACGGGATGGCTCTTGATGTAGTACTCAGATCTTTGCCTGAACATTATCGTATTCTTGCGATTAATTGTTCGGCTCAGTCGATCGAGGAGGTTATTCCGTTGATACCCAACGTGAAGATCAGGACCACGCCAGACGTGCTCAGAGTCGTTAATACAAAGATCTCCAAAGCCAAGAAGGTTAAAGAAGGCAAAGGCAAGAAACCACAGGTGCAGCCTCCTGAGGAGCGCCTGTGCTATGAGTGCAACAAAATGGGACACTGGCGTCGCAACTGTCCCGTTTATCTTGCAAAGCTGAAGATGACCAAGAACTCTAATAAGGGTTGCTCATCAGGTATGTCAATACATGTTATTGAACATTTCACTGTTTCCTCCAACTCATGGGTATTTGATACTGGATGTGGTTATCACATTGTTAATGTTTTGCAGGAACCTGAGAAGTGGAAGCAGACAGAACATGGCGTCGTGGACCTCATCGTTGGTGACGGGAAAAGAGTCCCAGTACTTGCTACCGGCACATATTCTTTTTCATGTCAGACTGGCCTTGTAGTTAAACTGTTTAACTATTTATATGCACCTGGTTTATCTAGAAACATTATTTCTGTCTCTTCATTGTTTGAACAAGGATTTCGGTATAAGTTTAATGGAAATATGATTTCTGCTTACCTTAATGATATCTTTTATTTCGAGGCTAAACCTCGACATGGTATATATGAGATAGATGTTCAAACAAATGATTAGCTCTATCATGTTTCTAAAAGAAGCAAAGCTGATAGTAACGAATTCTCGTTATGGCACCATAGACTTGGTCACATAAGCAAGGCCCGCATCAAGAAGTTGCAAACTGCTGGCATTCTCGAATCCCAAAATGCAGATTCCTTCGATGAGTGCGAGTCATGCTTGTCTGGTAAACTAACCAAGTCACCCTTCACCCATACAGGCGAACGGGCCCAAGGATTGTTAGGCATTATTCATACCGATGTGTGTGGACCCTTTCGAACCGAGACGAGAAATCGTGAACGATACTTCGTGACTTTCATCGATGACTACAGCAGATATGCCTACGTCTATTTGATGAAACACAAACATGAAACATTTGAAAAGTTCAAAGAATTTCAAAACGAAGTACAGAATCAGCTGAATCGAACTATTAAAATACTTCGATCTGATAGAGGTGGTGAATACCTAAGCGCCGAATTCCTGAATCATCTAAAGGAATGTGGAATAGTTTCACAACCTACTCCACCTGGAACACCCCAGTTAAATGGCGTAAGTGAAAGGAGGAATCGAGCTCTGCTTAACATGGTTCGTTCGATGATGTGCAGGACTGCCTTGCCACATTCCTTTTGGGTATATGCCATCTTAACCGCTGCTCGCCTGATAAATCTGGCACCGACCAAGAAAGTAGAGAAGACCCCATATGAGATATGGCACGGTTCTCTTCCTAAACTATCATACCTCAGGGTATGGGGATGTGATGCTTATGTCACCAGCGAATCTGATAATAAGCTCGATCCCCGAGGCGAAAAGGTAATTTTCGTTGGATACTATAGTAATACCGGATATTACTTTTACCATCCAGATGCGAACACCGTTTCCATCAAAAGGAAAGGTAAATTCCTTGAGGAAGAATTTCTTACTCGAGGAACAAATAGTGATCCAGTGGATCTTGAAGAAATTCGAGATACACCTAACCCTGAGACGGTCGCTGCATCTGACCGACAAATGGTTGTCGCACCGTCAGATCCAAGCACAAGTACAAGCGTTCGCAGAAGCGATAGAACACGAAAAGAGCCTGAAAGATACCTTGGTTATCACGAAGCTTTTGACGTTCTATTAGTAGCCGATTCTAACGATGAACCTACTAACTACAAAGCTGCTATGTCAGATCCTGAATCTGATAAATGGCTTGAAGCCATGAACGCAGAGATGCAATCCATGCGTGACAATCACGTCTGGGACTTGATTGAGCTACCCCCCGGCACACGGGAAGTACGGAGCAAGTGGATCTTTAAAAGAAAAACTGACATGCATGGAAATGTGCAAACCTACAAGGCACGGTTTGTTGCAAAAGGTTTCACTCAAACCCAAGGGATTGATTATGATGAAACTTTTTCACCCGTTGTCATGATCAAATCGATCAGGATTCTCCTTGCCATAGCCGCATACCTTGATTATGAGATATGGCAGATGGACGTCAAAACCGCCTTCCTGAACGGACAACTCGAAGAAGATGTCTACATGGTTCAGCCTGATGGTTTTGTCGATCCAGAGAATCCAGACAAGGTTTGCAAACTAAGCAAGTCCATTTATGGACTCAAGCAGGCATCTCGAAGCTGGAATCATCGTTTTGATCAAAAGGTCAAAGAGTTTGGTTTTGATCAAAATAAAGATGAACCTTGTGTTTACAGAAAGGCAAGTGGGAGCGCTGTATCGTTCCTCGTACTGTACGTGGACGATATACTGATCATAGGAAACAACATACCCATACTTAACGATGTTAAGAAATGGCTTTCATCTTGTTTCGCTATGAAGGACCTTGGAGAAGCCGCTTACATTCTGGGAATTAAAATCCACAGAGATCGATCCAAGCGCCTTTTAGGACTCAGTCAAAGCACATACGTTGATAAGATCATAGCTCGGTTCAACATGAGCAACTCCAAGAAAGGATCTGTTCCCATGACTAAGGGAACAATCTTGGACAAATCTCAAGCACCTAAAACGGAGCGCGAGATAAGCCAAATGGCATCGATCCTATTTGCCTCTGCTATTGGATCTATCATGTATGCCATGCTCTGCACACGACCAGACATCTCGTATGCATTGAGCGTGACAAGTTGGTACCAACAGAATCCCAGGACTAGCTCACTCGACGGCTGTAAAGAACATATTAAAATACTTGAGAAACACCACTGACATGTTTCTCGTATACGGAGGTGTTGATGAAGAACTCACTGTAAGATGTTACACTGATGCTAGTTTTCAGACTGACCGAGATGATTCTCGCTCACAGTCGGGATTCGTATTCACTCTTAACGGAGGGGCTGTTTCCTGGAGAAGCTCAAAACAGTCAGTAGTAGCAGATTCTACTACTGAATCCGAATACATAGCCGCCTCAGAAGCTGCTAAGGAAGCCGTGTGGATGAAGAAGTTCATATCCGATCTCGATGTCGTGCCTAGCATAAGGCAACCCATCAAGATGTTGTGCGATAACACAGACACTATAGCTCAAGCCAAAGAGCCAGGGTCTCACAAGAAGGCCAAGCACGTTCTGAGGAAACTCCACTACATAAGAGAAGTAGTCGAAAGAAATGAAATTAAAGTAAGCAAAGTACACACAGATCAAAACTTAGTTGATCCCTTCACTAAGCCTATGACTCAGGAGACTCATATACGCCACAGAGAAGCGATAAGGCTTAGATTAGCTAAAGACATATTTTGATTCAGTATTTGGATGTATGAACATTAACAGTTATCTATCTTATTCTTATTCCATCTGTTTATGCAATAATGAATTACATAACTGTGTTCAATATTTATACGTTTAATCCTTGGACAATAAGTTCTTGTCCTAAATGTCTGTAGTCGATTAGTTAGTGGGAGCTATACTAAATTAAGACTATTGTGACTAGTTGAACCTTAAAGATGTTTAACGTTCAAAACTCACGGACCTCATTGGTGAATGACGTTGGACGTAACTCGCATTATGCAAAGCAAACATGGATGTCTTGCTTGCCTAATTAATGCATGCTCTAATGTTTCCTTAGACCTGAGACGCATATTTGAACTTTCGAATACCAAAGAACATTCTTTGATTGTAGCCTAACGTTGTCGCGTAACTACCAGCCATAACAGTTATTTTTGGGAATGGCTCTGAGTTTGAGTGGGAGTTGTATGCCTCAACAAGGGATTCTGTACTTTTGCTTCGGCAACTGCTAGACATAAAGGCGCCCTCGTTGGTTCCAAGTGATAAGTGTGAGGCCTCACCTAAACTTACTGTGTGTTTGTTGGATCACTTCGAATTGTATCGAGAATGATAATCGATGAACAAATATGAGAGTCCATGTCTCATAATTCATCAATGTCTTACACAGAAAGGAACATATGACAATGAATGCACAAGTCATGAGTCTGCTTGATTGTCAATCAGATATACTTTGGCTGACGACTTAAAGTGTCAATATTAGTTGGTGTAGTCATGCATAGCTAGAGTGCCTCTGACTGCGCTCGTTAAACTGTCGCGTACAGTCCAAGTGGGAGACTGTTGGAAACAAGGGTGTCCTGACCCGACGAATTAACGAACCCGACCGATATTGACCCGTAAGAGTTACACCCGGGTCAACGGACTATTAAATCTAATTAATTGTTAATTAGTATTAATCGAACTAAATGGTGAATTAAATAAATACTAATTATTTATTTAATTAAAACGACAAACTTTATCGGTTCAAAATTACTCGCTAATTAATAGACGGACCGATCAGTTGTTACCGGATTAACAGACTGATCGGTTGGTGGATTAAAGAGGAATCGCGACCGGGCCCAGTCCGTTAGGAGCCCCGGTCCGCGATTTTAATTAATAAAGAGAGAGAGGGTAGATTGCAAGATAAGGTCAACAAACCCTAATCCCTCACTCTCTCTCTCCCTCTGCGCCGATTCCAGCTGAAGCCGGCCTCCCCGCCGCCGCCGTCCGATCACCGCCACCACCTCCACCGCAGCTTTCGTTGTGATCTCCGATGGATCCCCGTCTCGCCAGTTTTTGTGCCTGACTTGATAGTGAAGCCGTCGCAGCCCGAGCCGAGTCTGCGAGCCGAAGCCGCAGCCGCAGCCGCCGCCACATCCAAGGCCACAGCCACCGCCGCCGCCGCTATGTCCGCCGGCGCACCGCCGGCCGATCGCCGACCGATGGTTCTCGCGTTGCCGGCGCAACCGAGACCACCGCGTCCCGTTCCATCCTCGTGTCCGACACCGCTTTACCATCCGGTACCCGCCACCTCGTCACCGCCGTTTTCCAGTGACGAGATCATTGTAGTATCGGTCCCTGTCGCGATCCCGTCGGAAGGAGTTTTGTCACCGCTGCCCGTGGTTTCTCTACCACCGCCGCCACCACTACCGCCGCCGCCTTCCGCCGCCGTCGTCGTTGATGATCTGTCTCGTAGGTTCGAGTCAGACGTCTCAGTTCGTCCTAGCGCGAGCCCGTTGAATCCGGGTGTCTCGAGCGGTTGCTCGGATCCCGCCAAGGTATATCTAACTCGTTTAGATATTTAATTTAATTTATTTATTTATTTTGAATAAATATGTTTTCTGTGTTGTCGTGTACGGTGATTGATCCTGTTACAGTTGTATCCGCGCGTTTAAATTAAATCGTTTCCGCTGCTAAATTAATATGATATTAATTTTATATTAAATCGGTTTTAATAAAATTAAAATCGGTAAACCGGATATCCACTGCAAAACCCAACAATAAAGTCATGAGCTTTATGCGAGATCTATGATAAAAACCTAGTTTTGGTAGTTATGCATGCTAGATCTTGAATAAAGGTGCTTGCTTGGTCTTAGATCTTGTATAAAGTTGCATGATTCATATAAATGGATGCACGAGGAGCTATAAAGTTGTAAACTTGATGTTGGATTGCATGTAGAATTATTTATAGAAATTATTTACGTGAAATTATCATATAAATGACTTATTAGGTCAAAGTGGAGTGCATGCATGTGGTTAGGAACCCATCATATAACTTGAAATGTGCTAATTGAGAATCTAAGTGACTTAACATGAGATGATGATATGGTTTTATCATTGAATTACCTTACATGTAATAAATATATATTTACTGGAAGATAAATAACTAGTAAATGCATAAGTATGAACATGTAATTGCTTGGCTATGTGGTTGCATGCTATTGGTCAGATTAATTATGAGTTATACGAGTGTACAAGTCCTATGTCTCCTACCCCGATGGGAATGACAAGACTTTGTATGGTCGCCCCGTCGATCGTACACCGTATACACAGGATAATGTCATAAATAATTATGACACAATATATTTATCGTCATACAACATGTTATATGTGATATACGTGTTACGATAAGTATATAAAACCTAAGTTGATCACTAATGTGCAATCGAGTCCACTTGTCTAATGTCCGCACGTTGTCGAGACGGTCGGACAACACAGTTAACACTCACACTGTTACGTGTCATAGGTGAAGTATAAGGAGATTCAATGCTATCTTTCGGTTGGTTATTGGAAATACTAAATTTCACCCTAAGGTGAGTTCATACCCCACTTTTTAACTGTTTACGCTTTCGGGGGAGAAGACATACGGTAACTTGGATTATAACTTAAACTTGATGATTTATACCAAAACATCATAAACCATGGATGAATCTGTTTGCTCTAAAAGTCCTCCTGCTTTAGTAAACCATGAATACCTGATAACGGGGAATTATAAGGAAGATCTACTGGGCCTGATAAGCCCTACTCGACCGCTGGGAGCGGGGCGGGTATTATATTGTCTCTAGCTTGGTTATACTTGCAAACGGTATGCTTAGAAGGCAAAGTAACTGTCAGTAATGGTTGCACGAACCCATGGTGTTATAAAAATCTTATGGGCTAGCTACCCACTAGTATAAAATCAGCTTTTTAGGGTGGAGTCCCTGCTTGGGTTATGCCTGTATGAGGGTAACTAGTTATTCAACTATTTTGATAAATGTTATTTATCTGCTTAAACTTATGAACTCACCAACTTAGCGTTGACACTTTTTAGTATGTTTCTTCTCAAGTTCTTATGAGGTACGCTAAGGAGCACGTCTAGGATCATTCATTTGTTTGATCTGCATGGTTTGTAATCATTTAATCATCTTTTGTCGCCTTGGACGAAAAGACATCTTAAACTATTATATTTCGTTGTCGCTTCCGTTAAACTTTATCCAAACTCAAATGAAATGCTTCCGCTTTAATTTGAAACTTGTATTACTCTAATAAACTATTTGATACCTTGGTATCCATATTTGGATTTAAAATGTTGAGTCGAGCATGTAGAATGTTCGAATTGTTTGCAACTCAGATCCTGGTCTTGTTCACGCCCCCGTTCGCGGTGACTACGCGGGTGGGGTTTTCCGGGGTGTGACATAAAAAAACTATCATAAAATATCAAATATAAAGAATAGATGACGCCCATTATTGTGTGTCATAAAAAACACGGATGGCGGTTTTAAAATTGTGCGTCATTCCCTTCTGTCACTTTATATTTTCATTCCCGCCCCCACAAAATTCTATTCCCGCCCCCACAATTGTTCCATCTCCAAAATTACAAGTCTTGCTTCATAACACTCAAGTCTCGCTCCACACACGCATCACCGATATTAGCCCTAATCAGCAACCCTCTGCCGGACATTAACGACCGGAGCCATCTCTGCTATGATATTTGCCCTAATTGGCGACATTTTATGCTCCAAGATTAGCCCTAATCAGCGACATCTTTGCTCCAACATTAGCCCTAATCGGCGGCATCTCTGCTCCAAATCGTTATCACAATTACTATGGTAACAAGAATGAGCTTCTTGATTACGACGACGAGGAGAAAGCCCTGACTCCGTTGATGCGGTTCCGATCGAATAAACGATGGCCAAGAAGAAATAAGAAAGAAGCCAGATAGAATTTAAAGAGGGAAAACAAGACTTTTATCAAACTTTTCATGCATACCTAAATTGAAATTCTGATGGCTATATGTAGCCTTACATTTAACCCACTACTAAAAAAAACTAACCACTTAACCCACTAATAAAATAACTAACTCACTACAAATGAAATGCAAATATTAATACTAATTTAAATGAAGTTAAACTAAGGAAAATAGATGACGTGAATGAGCTCCTGGGCACGTATCATTCCACCCCACTCAAATTCACCTTGTCCTCAAGGTGAAAGTGTGGATAGGCTCGGTTATCGCCAAGGTGGTCTCCACTCGGTCTTGTCTGTAGCATGCAAATAAATTCTAGTGAAACACCATGGTGGTTGCCATTCAAGTCGTGATTCAGAGTTATGGGCAGAAACTTTGAAGTCCACTTTACGATTGTCTTCCTTGACTTTTGAATCTTTTGAAAATGACCATAACCAATTTTTTCCTTCAACTGTACCACTCCAAAGACTTGAATGGAATCAAGGTTCTCCTTTTTTACGTGTATCTCATTGGCTTTAATGTTTATATGAGAATAAAAATTGGATCCTGGAGTCTCCTTTATTTGGACCGGTGACATGAAAGTGGTGTTTGTGGGTTGGGTTGGTAAAACATATGTCATTGTTGGTTGTGGGTTTTTTACAGGTGCCCGGTTTCGAGTTAGTTTGTTTAGTGGTGATGGTTTATGGTGTGGCAGTGGTGAGACGGTTGGTTGGTTTAGGGATAGTACGAGGCTGAGGAAAGGTGAGAGGACATATTTAGGTGTTCGGTTTTGAATAGCAGAAGGAAGGGAAGAATGGGCGGTGTTTCGGTTGGTTGAGGGGCCACTTGTGAAGGTGGAAGTCAACCCGGTACGTAGACGAGACCCGCCGATGACGTGACATGGCAAGGTTTCGAGACCCTCTCGTACTTCCCTTAGAGCTGTAAGGAATCGTTCGAGCTTCGACTCGATTCGGGCAAAATTCTCATGGGTTTTTTGTTGGAACTCTGCGTCATACTCGTGGTGTGAATCCATGGATCACGACCGCTCTGATACCACTGATGCGGTTCCGATCGAATAAACGATGGCCAAGAAGAAATAAGAAAGAAGCCGGATAGAATTTAAAGAGGGAAAACAAGACTTTTATCAAACTTTTCATGCATACCTAAATTGAAATTCTGATGGCTATATGTAGCCTTACATTTAACCCACTACTAAATAACTAACCACTTAACCCACTAATAAAAATAACTAACCCACTACAAATGAAATGCAAATATTAATACTAAATTAAATGAAGTTAAACTAAGGAAAATAGATGACGTGAATGAGCTCCTGGGCACATATCATTCCACCCCACTCAAATTCACCTTGTCCTCAAGGTGAAAGTGTGGATAGGCTCGGTTATCGCCAAGGCGGTCTCCACTCGGTCTTGTCCGTAGCATGCAAATAAACTTTAGTGAAACACCATGGTGGTTGCCATTCAAGTCGTGATTCAGAGTTATGAGCTGAAACTTTGTAGTCCACTTTACGATTGTCTTCCTTGACTTTTGAATCTTTTGAAAATGACCATAAACAATTTTTTCCTTGAACTAGTACCACTCCAAAGACTTGAATTGAATCAAGGTTCTCCTTTTTTACGTGTATCTCATTGGCTTTAATGTTTATATGAGAATAAAAATTGGATCCTGGAGTCTCCTTCATTTGAACCGGTGACATGAAAGTGGTGTTTGTGGGTTGGGTTGGTAAAACATATGTCAGTGTTGGTTGTGGGTTTTTTACAGGTGTCCGGTTTCGAGTTAGTTTGTTTAGTGGTGATGGTTTATGGTGTGGCAGTGGTGAGACGGTTGGTTGGTTTAGGGATAGTACGAGGCTGAGGGAAGGTGAGAGGACATATTTAGGTGTTCGGTTTTGAATAGCAGAAGGAAGGGAAGAATGGGCGGTGTTTCGGTTGGTTGAGGGGCCATTGGTGAAGGTGGAAGTCAACCTGATACGTAGATGAGACCCGCCGATGACGTGACATGGCAAGGTTTCGAGACCCTCATCCATACCTAAATTGAAATTCTCATAGCTATATGTAGCCTTACATTTAACCCACTACTAAATAACTAACCACTTAACCCACTAATAAAATAACTGACCCACTACAAATGAAATGCAAATATTAATACTAAATTAAATGAAGTTAAACTAAGGAAAATATATGACGTGAATGAGCTCTGGGCACGTATCATCTGTCAACGAAAATCTGGTTCCGAGAACGTAAAAAAGTAAACCCTATGGGAAAAAAATTAAACGTATCATCAGTGTTTTTTCCTGGTAGTGTTTACAGATGCTGTCAGGTTAGGGCTCAAAATTGAATGTGATATTTTGTTACTTGTTAATCTGCACTGAAGCCCTAGGGAAAAAAATGCATCTGTTTTAGCCGCTACTAGCTTTCTGGTTTTTATCAAACTGTTAAAGTGGCCATGTCATGTGAACTTTGCTTAAAGTCACGGTATTACTAATTGTGATGTTAGAGTTATTAGTAAAACATTCAATTGTATTGCTCTTTGATTTTTCTACCATACAAGATCTATGCCTCGGTTGGACAAGTGGTTATTTAATTGCGGAACTGAGACCCCAAGTGACAAAGTGTCGTGAAGCAATGTCATATCATTTGAATCCCAAATTAGTTAATTGGGAATTGAAGAACAAAATCTTTTTTTAGTGGCTCAACCAAGATGAGATTAAACTAATTGCATTACCAAGATTGTCTATCCATATTTTTTAATAAGCTTCTGCTTTTTGGTGCTCCCTCTATCTTATGTTCTCTCTACACTACAGCAAATTGAGTCTGTGGCAGGTCAGGTTTCTCTGCCCTTGTCCTTTGCCACACCAGAGAATTAGCTTATCAGGTGAGATTGCAATCCTCCATTTCCATCCTCAAACAATTTGAATATGTTCAGTTCTCATCAATATATCACTCTTTATTATTTTACAGATCTGCCATGAGATCGAAAGGTTCAGTAGATACTTGCCTGATCTCAAAGTTGTTTTCTTCTATGTTGGTTTTAATATAAAGATTCCCAGAGAATTACCGAAGAATGAATGTCCTCATATTGTTGTTGGGACACCTAGAAGAGTACAGAAGCACCATCATAAATTAAAAGTCGTCCCCTTTAGTAAAAACATAACATTTTGTGTTGCAAGTTGCGTACAATATTATCCTTTATTTTAGCAAAAAGCATAACACCAGCACTATGTTAAATTATCTGCATAGATTTTTTTTTTTAAAGTTAAAGATTCCAAAAATATATTAACAACCAAAATAAAGGTTACAACTCAATCCGACATACGGGGCAAGCGGGCAACAAGCTGCGCCGCAAGCCCTTTTTGAATAGCAAAACCCAAGCGGATAAAAACAAGTTTCTTAGCTCTAGGAGTCACTATATGTCCATGCATAACCTTCTGGATCCGCCCGAGCGTGTCCGCAGCCTCAGACGCGAGGTGCCCGAACGTGTCAAAAGAAAAGGGGACAAACACATGCTGATTCTCGAGACATGCCTTCTCGTGCTTGTCCACCTTACCCGCAGCCGCCTTATCAGCAGCCTGCCCCGCCGTGAAAACTCCAGAGCCAAAGCCCACAAGGGGAGAGACCCCAGTCAGATCGATGCAAGCGTGCTTCCCCCTTGACCACCCAAACACCAGGATGTCCGCTGGTCTAAGGGTCGAACGCCCCTCTTTTGGGTCAGTTAAGAAGTTGACGGGGGCTTCTTTCTTGGCTGAAATCCCAGCCTTTCTGAAAATGTCAAATAGCACATCCCGGACCCAGTCATGACAGTACTTGAACCCCGGGAGATCTTTACAGTGAACCGCGTGCTCCCCAAACGAGTCCAAACACGCCTTGATTACATTCTGGTTGATATTTTATGTTTTGAATATAAATTTTATGATTTGTTATGCAGATGCGAAGGACTTTATCTCTATTTTGGCTGATAGTGAAGGAGAATGTTCAATTATGGGTACTTATGTCTATACAGAAGGAAAATCCTAATAAACTTCATTATCAATCTTATCAAGCAGGTAATTTGGAGCAATCTTGATTCATTTATATATGAAAGGATTAATTTGAGTTGTTTTTTCACCTGAAATTGGTCAAATAAAAACTAGCTAAAAGGGGATTGGTCAAATAAAAGTAGAGATGTACAAACTTTTTTTTTCTCAACTGAGCTGGTTTGAACTCGATTCCAACCGGCCCCTATAGAGTCGGGATTTAGTTTGAAAAACGGTTTGAGACTCGAAGCGGTTTTACCGGAAACCAATTTTGACCAAGTTCGGCTGAACCATTTCGTTTTGAAACCTGGTCTAGTTTGACAAAAAAACTGGTTTGTACACCTGGTCTGGTAAGGGATGCATGGCTACGTGCTTCATAAGGGGTAGCATGCTACTTGAATATGTAAATCTATGTTTCAATCAAAATAGAATAAAATGAGAAACAAATAATAGTTAGGATGTAATTTCACATTTCTGAAAGCAAGTCAAATGAAAGAACTGGTTATGAAAAGGAGATCTGACTTGGAAGACATGTGTTTGAACTTTGAAGACTCATATCGAGGTTGATCCAAGCACATCTACCATTTTGCCACCTTTTGATTGTAGGTCTGGTGGACCCCAGTGAACTTTTGGCGAACATTGAAGCACAAATTAGTAAAGTAAAGGCTGAAGCTTTGAGTCGTCAGGAAATTATGGATACGATAGAAAGTTGGCTCTCGGCATGTGAAGAGGAAAATTGGCTTGAAGATTATAGCCTAGTAATATTTTTCTCCATTTTTTAATTGTTAATTTTAATTCTTTTGGATTTTTTGGACCACTCAACATTGATTTTGTTAATTACAACTTTAAAAAGAAAAACTGCATCAAAACACTCATCTGGTTCTGCCTTTATTACATATGATATTTGATTTAAATATTCCAAATCTAAGAGATCACTTCCAACTATATGTTGTTAGATTATCGAACAAGAATCTGTATGAAATGTTCTAAGTTAAAGCTATAGCTTTTGACTTTTTTTTTTATACTTTTGTTCATTAAATCTTAGGATCAAAACAGGTATAGTGCTGGAAGGGGAGCACATGTTACTTTAAAACGGGCTGAACAGGCTCGAATTACTGTTAACAAGATTCGCGGTATATATGTTCTTCATTGCTTATCATATTGTCCTTTGCATGATCTCTAGTATTCATTAAATTAACAATCTACCAAGTTTCAGCAATGGTTGACAATCTAATATCCAAGACAATTGTGTAGGAAGACGAGAAAAAGAAGTTATTCTTTATGACGAGGTGAGTTTTCTCAAAAATCTTGTTTCTCTCTAACTGATATTTTCCCCATATGTTGATTCTTATAAACATTTTATGAAGGTTCTTTTGGTGACACTTTTGGAGGAATATAAACTATCGAGACTACAAAAAGAAGAGGAAAGAAGCGATTCAAGGTAGTTTATTGTGTCTTCTTTGGGTAAACTGGTCTGGCAGTTATGTAACGTGTTGAAATAGGCCACTTTACTATGGGTTGACTTGCAAACAAATTTTTCCTTCATATTAGTCTTTTTTCAATAAATAACTGATGCATTAGTTATGATTACACTTGTCAATAAAACGATTTAGTAGGTAAAATAGAAGGGATAGACTAGGGGCGATTTTTTGGCTAGTACTTTCTAGTTTGTTTGACAACCTTTTGACATGTTCCTTTTTTAGCTAGTATTTTACGATCTGGTACTTTGGTATGAAACTTGGGTGTTTTTATTCTTTTGTGGTAGATGTTTTTCCCGTTTGCGGAATAAAAATTTCCAATGTCTTTGACATTTCTGTTATATGTGAAGAAATAGAACTTTATGTATGGTATCCAAACGGTTTGCCCCTAGTTTTTCTTTGTCGAGTAATAATTGGATTATTTTTATTATGTGATTTAGTGAGAATATATGTACTTTGACTTTTCATATGAATCAGTACCATTAGGTAGTGAGTCCATTTTCCATCACATAAATGAAACGGAAAAGTTTATTTTTTTTAATATATATCATTCCTTGTTTTTAACTCCCATCATATATGAGTTCTCATTTATATGATATGTGAAGATTAAATTGATAACATACATGAACATAGAACTCAAAAACGAGAGAATCTTATTGAACTCGAAGAAAAATTACAAATGGAATGGACTGAATCAAACAAATATGACCTAACCTGCTACTTATACCTAATCAGCTATTAACAGCCATTTAACAAACTTTTAAACAGATTTTACACATTCAGTCCTCACACTTTATTCAGAATTACAGAACTAACTCAAAGTTATTAACAAGTTATTAATAACTCTAACAATCTCCTAGCTTACTTTCAGTCTGATCTTAAAGACTTAAGCTTATACCCTAGCTTACTTTCAACTTCCAATCTAAACTTCTTAAAAATCTCAAATGCTTCATCCTTATTTTTCAGGAAGTATACCCACATGTATTTTGAAAATTCATCAACTAATAACATGAAGTATCTAATTCCAGTCCTAGTCTGAGGTGTAATAGGGCCACATAAATCCATAGACACTAGCTCTAAAGGGTCCTTAGCTTTGTACACTGTCTCTTTTGGAAAAGAATTTCTAACCTGTTTCCCCACTAAACAAGTGTCACAAACCTGTGAATTGCTATATATTCTAGGTACTCCTAATACTAGTTCCTGCCTAGTCATTTGATCTAGGACATGAGAACTAGCATGCCCAAGCCTGCTATGCCAAACTCCCTCTTGACTACTTATCCTGGCCTGGTAACACATAGTTGTTCCTTTTCCTAATACAACCTTATAGAGCCTATTTGGAGCCTTTCTAACCTTAAGGAGTAACTTCTGATCTCTATCAAATACCCATAGGTAATCTCCTTTTATCCTACTCTCACAACCCTTTTCTGCTAATTGGCCTAAGCTTATTATATTGCTTCTTAATTGAGGTATATAATACATCTAACATGTCAGCGGCAATAAACAAGAAAAAATGATAGACCGAAGTCGGCAGCCATTGTAGGGACCGTAGTCCAAATAGCAGCGACAGTTCGATAGGCCGGTCAGCAATCTTCCAAGGATTTACCAAATTGATGGGAAGAAACAAAGAAAAAAAAGAAACAAGAAGCCTCTCTTTAATACATCATGATGACCACGAATCTCCAACTATTGAATTTTAATACATCAGAATTATATGGTGGCTACAAGTTCTTTGTTGTGAAATATAAGGATCTTTAACGACAAAGAGATTGGTTCACGTACAGTTTTAGGCAACGAACAATAAAACGATGTCACAATAGAACTTTGTTGAGAGTAGCGGTTAGAATCTTGAATCGAAACTGAAGCGTTATTTGAACTTGGAAACAGGAAAATAGATAGAAAAAACGAAATCGAGAAACGAAGTTGGGATAGGGCAGCGGCGGTGACGGCACGCCGCCCTGTCTAGTGTTTGAACACGGTGGTGATGGCTAGAACGAAAGGATTAGGGTTCCAAGGATTTTGGCTCTGATTACCATGTAAGATTGTGTAATAGTTCATTCATTTCATTCAATAAGTGATTACAATATATATAGGAAAACATAGAAACCCTAAATACCTAAAGAGGCCCGTGGACTCAATAATAAACCCTACTAATAATCTAATAATAATATTTCAATACACCCCCGTACTCGGAGCGGAAAGATAATGGAAGCTCAGACTGGAAAAAAAAAACTAAACATAAAGATAATAATAATAATAATAATAATAATAATAAAAACTTAAAAACTAGTTTCGATCTTGGTCCACGACTCGGAATTCCAATCTTCTGTAAGCGGCTTAGAAAAGTTGCATCCCGGAAAGTATTGTTAATTACTTGGCTTTAATTCCTTTCACGACTTCATCCGGTTTTTGGTCTTGGTTTCCTGAACAAGAAACATGATGGCTAGATCATATCCCAATCAAGCATTTTTTCCATCTTAGTTGGCTATGACGATGTAGAAGACGAAGAGAAAGAGAGAGATGCTGCTAAGAAAAGAAGCAACTGGACAATCGTGACCGTGTGACGGTGTGTCGAGGCTATGAGATCCGTAGATCTACAAAAACAAAATAAAAAAACAAAACAAAACAAACAAGGCCGGTGACAATAGTCAAGGGGCGGTCTCTTATATCGGTAGATAAAAGGAAGAAATCCGTAGATCAAATAAAAAGAAAAAAGAGAATAATTGGTAATTGTGGCTCTCACATACTACCAAAGAAATAACATGATTAAAAAAACGTCAATCGACTATCATAACATCAATAGCCACATGCCCACAAAAGCCCGTTAATTAGAACAAAAGCCTAATAATAAAAATATGAAGAATCAAATATATGTCAGGACTATATTGAAGACCGGCAATTGGGAGGTATTGAAAACAAGCATGACAAGGAAAACTGGAAAAAAACGGTGGTTAACTAGTGACGAAGAAAAATAAAAACAGACCCGGAAAAAGATTGATTGATCGAAAATTAAGGATGGAAAAATAATTATGTTAAAAGTAGGACCATAATCTTGAATCAAGTACGAAACTTTATTCGAACAAGAAAACAAAAGAAATAAAAAAGAAACTAAACAGAGAAACGAAGCGGGACAGGGCGGCGGCGTGGCGACACACCGACATGTCTAGGGTTTGAACACGGTGGTGATGGCTAGGGTTTTGATTTTTTTTGTTTTGTTTTCAAAGTGAGGATCGATTATAGGTTGTGATACCTTGTGAGATAGTAGAATACTGAATGATTTTATTGATAACTAAGGTTACAATATATAGGAAATACTGAAACCCTAATTAGCCTAAACGGGCCCGTGGGCTACAATACTAAACTTTAATATAATCTTATGGTCCAATACTTATGTCTATACAGGAGGAAAATCCTGATAAACTTCATTATCAATCTTATCAAGCAGGTAATTTGGAGCAATCATGACCCATTTATATATGAAAGGATTAATTTAAGTTGTTTTTTCACCTGAAATTGGTCAAATAAAAACTAGCTAAAAGGTGATTGGTCAAATAAAAGTAGAGATGTACAAACCTTTTTTTTCTCAACCGAGCTGGTTTGAACTCGATTCCAACCGGCCCCTATAGAGTCAGGATTTAGTTTGAAAAACGGTTCGAGACTCGAAGTGGTTTCACCGGAAACTAGTTTTGACCAAGTTCGGCTGAACCATTTCGGTTCGAAACCTGGTCTAGTTTGACAAAAAACTGGTTTGTACACCTGGTCTGGTAAGGGATGCATGGCTACGTGCTTCATAAGGGGTAGCATGCTACTTGAATATGTAAATCTATGTTTCAATCAAAATAGAATAAAATGAGAAACAAATAATAGTTAGGGTGTAATTTTACTTTTCTGAAAGCAAGTCAAATGAAAGAACAGGTTATGAAAAGGTGATCTGACTTGGAAGACATGTGTTTGAAGACTCATATCGAGGCTGATCCAAGCACATCTATAGACAAATCTAATGCAATGATAGATTCTGGTACGCAGGAATTAATTATTCAATTTCCTAAATTGCTTTGTTAAGAAATTGGACTATTATTATAACGATTTCATAATCATACTTTACAACACATTAACAGGAGACTAAAAATTTGGGAAAAGGTGTTCTATGTCAACCAGCCCTGACCATTCCATAACTAACAGTCTTGAAACATCACCCAACTACCCAACCTGTCTAACCCCACCATTTTGCCACCTTTTGATTGTAGGTCTGGTGGACCCCAGTGAACTTTTGGCGAACATTGAAGCACAAATTAGGACTGGGGGGTATGGTTGCCTAAGGCAACCATTTGAAACATAATTGTGACCAATCATGCGGTGCCATCAGGAGAGAGAAATTTTATGTAGAATTGATGTTTTGGTGGTGGGTATGGTTGCCTAAATCATGTTTTAGGCAAACTTGTTTTTTCTTTTTTTTTTAAACAAAAACAATTACATAAAATAAAATAAAAACATAAAATTCTTTTTTTTTTTAAACCTACGAAACGCTCTTTCGACGTCTTTTCTTGCAGCCTCTTGCACCTTCTTCATTTTCTTCTCCTTGATTGCATATGGATGTGTATACGCTTTTACAAAAGTAGACCAAGTGGGATATATACCATCGGCAAGGTAGTAGCCCCGTTTGTATTCCCGACCATTAACCGTAAAAGGAGCTTTCGGAGCAATACCTTTCAACTCGTTTGTGAACAAAGTTGAATGATTTAGCACGTTTATGTCATTGTTCGAACCTGCGACACCAAAGAAAGCATGCCAAAACCACATTTCTTGTGACGCAACTGCCTCTAGTATTATCGTTGGTTTTGGATGATCACCACGATGATACTGTCCTCTATATTTTGTTGGGCAGTTTCTCCATTCCCAGTGCATACAATCGATGCTACCAATCATGCCAGGAAGGCCATGTCTTTCTAAATGGGCCTCATATAAAAGAGCAAGATCATGGCTAGTCGGTGAACGCAAAAATTCATCTTTATAAAGCTTAATTATTGCATCACAAAAGTAGTGTAAACATTCACGTGATGTTCTTTCGGACATTTCCAAAAATTCATCGTATTCATCAGGCACGTTACCGGTTGCCGAATTGACGAATAGCTACCGTACATTTCTGTAAAGCCGTGAAACTTGGACGGCCCCTCGCGTCGAAACGTAAAGTAAACCACTCGAAATTACTCTCAACATCATTCAAAATACGATTAAACAAATTCTTAGACATTCGAAATATATCTTTAAAAATACCTCGTGAAAGCGTGGCTCGTCGGCGAAATATAACTCAATCAATCGATCATGAC
>JBCNJP010000017.1:90657661-90722042 GCA_039602395.1 Deinandra increscens subsp. villosa
TCTGTTATGCGAAAGCGGAGACCTGGAACCACCCTGATCCACATACATTTTAGATCACATTGTATATATACGATAAACCAAAAAGATGCCAATGCGCACAATCAAAAGAGACCCTCTAGTGTCCAAAACCCTGAGCCTTTGTCACTGATGAGAACATTGTAAAATGCTTCAAAAATTCAGTTGACGTTGTATAATATCCAACAAAACCTCCGTGATCTATTCTTTCTTTTCTCAACCCAGTCTGGAGCATGATGTTGGGCTTAAGGAAAGGTGTCGTGAAAAATGTTGTACGGAAACCAGATGTGCTTGATAGAATGTACAACTTATACCTAGGACTTATGTGTGTGAACTGGATAGATTGTCATAATTAATAAACCTTAAAATATAAATAATATGATGAAACTGCTTGAGTAAGCGAAAGCGGCATGAGTTTCAAGTCGGACCAAAATACCGGCAATCGCCTGAACACGCGGAGTAACCGAAGCTGAAAAGGGTTCCTCAGTCACAGACAATCTGGTATGATCCCTGACAACGCCTTTTCACTCAAAATCCAGTTTGTTCAGTTTTTTTTTGTGATTATGTTTTGTTTATTTTTATTTGTTTTATTTTATATTAACTTCTAGTTTGTGTGGTTTGTTTTTAGTTTAAGCAAAAGTTGCCAGATATTAAATCTCTCGGGCTTGATTTCAGGGGAAGTCTTCTAAATAATCAAGAGTAATTGTGAAGGGTTGGTTGTTAATTTTAAACTTTTTATAACCTTGTTTAAGTGAAAAAATGAGATTGTTTAAAGTTTTGGGTGGATTGAGTTTATTCTAATTCTTGAGGGGGTGGAGTGGTAATTTTTTTAAAATTTGAACAAAAGAAGGGGAGAGGGTCGTTCGTCCCTCACTTCTCCTTTCTCCTTTTTCCGATTCCAAACCCTACCTCTCAACCACCACCGCCGACCGTCTCCACCACTCACTGCCATCGCCGTCGCGCACCACCACCTCCATCGCCACTCACATGCGACTCAACCACCACCGTCCCATCAACATTCGACCTTCACAGCCCTCCCCCCCCCCCCCAATTGCCACAACACCGCCGCCACTGTCACCGTCAACCCGCCACCGTCCGCAGCCACTGACGCCATCCGCCACTACCACTCTTGTCGGAATCCACATCAGAACACTCCCCTGTACTTAGATTCGTGTCATGGCGCCTCGATTGAAGCGTGTAGCTCGTCCCCCGGTTGATCGGCTTGAGTAAGTGGTTATATTTGTGAAATTTGTGGTCGGGAATGAGATAGATGATGGTTTGGGAGATGCATTTAAGTAAAATCGTGTTTAAAACATACGTCTGTGAGCTTTTCGATTGAGTTGCAGGTTTGAATTGAAGAAGATAAGGCTTTTCGATCAGGCTGAGGGCTTTTCGATCAAGCCCCCAGCACTTCTCGATCGAGGGTTATCGATAGCCATGGGCTTTCCGATCAAGAGCAACCCCATATCGATCAGCACTTAGGCTTTTCGATCAGGGGACAGGCTTTTCGATCTGAGACAGTACTTCTCGATCAGGGTTCATCATGTATCTACACTTTTCGATCAGAAGCTTGGGCTTCTCGATCGAGAGTGACACTTTTCGATCGGAAGTCTAGGCTTCTCGATCAAGCTTAATACTTTTCGATCTGTGTTCTCGGTAACCAAGCAACTTTCCGATCGGACGGATGCTTTCCGATCGAAAACCCTGTTTTTCGATCGGAAAGGTACCTGATGATATTTTTCGATGGTTTTCATTCAATTTTAAGCCGTTATGCTGTCCATTTCTTTTTAAGAAATCCCTAATCTAATGAATGGTTTGTGTTTTGGTTGTTTATCTGTGTTTGTGGGCGCAGGGATTTAGAATTTGTAAAGGATCACAATCAGGTGGCTTATTTGCTGGATCCACCTGCTGAATACAAAGAGAAGTATCTATCAATGATTGCTGGTCTCAAGAAATGATGTTTACTGTTTGCTCTCACGACAAACCCGGTGATTTGCAAACGAATGATGCAAGAGTTTTGGAAGACAGCAGAAGTGTCTGAAGATGGGAAACAGATAATTGCTAAGATTCAACATACTGAGGTGATCTTAATTGAGGAGAATTTCAGACAGGCACTCAGACTGAAAGATGTAGCTGCTGATTCGACTTTGCTTGACAAAGAGATGGTGTCCCAGTGTTTGAAGGAAATGGGATAAATCACAGTTTCTCCTCCCACTATGAAAGCTCTTATTCCACCGTACTGGAGAATGCTGGCACATTACTTACAGAAATGTGTCATTGCCAAGAAGAGCTCTACGGATCAGCTGAACCAGGTGCACACCCATGCAATGGTGTCACTAATCAGAGGTGTTCGGTTCAACTGGTCTAGAATGATTTTTGAAGATGTGAAGGCTGTTGTGTCAAGAGATAAGAAGTTTGTTGCAGTTCCCAGGTTTATCCAGTCTGTTCTGGATTCAAGATACCCGAACCTGAGGAAGACCAATAACACCCATGACACAAAGCCAATGGGTATTGAAGTGTTTCCTATGATTAACCCAAAGAAGAAGTTGTCGGATCAGATGCCATCCGGTGAAAAGTTTGGTGAGTTTGCAGAGATAGTGAGAGAGGAGGTTCCTGTTAACAGAAATGCATCTGTAGATGAAGAACATAATATGACTCCTCCTCAGCAAAAAGTGGTTGATCTTCCAGATGATTCAGATTGGGAAGAGTTTGATTTGAATGATGTGCGGATTGGAGCACTTAATTTTGAAGGTGACGAGTCAATCAACTATGATACATATCTGGATGATGTTAACATTGAGGACGTTGAGACTGAGACAACATAGACTACATTGATCAGAAAACGGAAAGCCACAGAGGATCCTCCCCTCGGTGCTTTTGTTACAATTGATGAGACTGATGAAGACTGAGTTAGCTGCTACACCACACCACACTGAAGGCCCCAGTGACCCAAGGAGAAGAAGACTGGATTCTTATGTGCCACCAGTCACAAGTTCAAGTGCTGGTCCATCTTCTTCTCAGCCCACAGCTCAAGATAAAGGGAAGGCAGTAGAAACCCCTGAGTTCAGGTTGGAGAAGGAACTCAGAGCTGAAATAGCCGGTTTGAAAGCCCAGAATGATACTCAAAGTGAAATCATTGGTGATCTGATAGATATTCAGAAGGTACATAACACGGAATTGGAGAATCAGAAGAAAATTAACAAAGAGTTCACCAGACAGTTTAGAGAACTTCATAAGCTGATCAGGCAGCTTAGTTCAGATAAATCAAGACAAGAAGGTTCAAGTGCAGGTGATTCCTCACAATCACCAGTATTTGATTTTGAAGCTGACATTCCTGAAGAAACTCAACCGGTTTTGCCTGAAGCGTCGAGTGATGACAAAGATACCAGAGATAGGGATTATATGACGGTCCCAGCTTCTGACTTTGATGGAGGTTGGGAATCACAAACATTTGCCTATCCACCTGAGAGGTATCTAATCCAGCTGGGAGAACACTACCATGATAAACAAGGCATTACTGCACCTGTGAAGACATGGATGTTTGATGGTGAGAAGAACATGTTCGTGGTAAGAAGAAGGGGACAGTATCCATTGGAGTATTACAAGAGCTGGACACAATTCTACTCCTGGACGAATGTCGATTTGACCATGTTATACCAGGCTCCATTCTCTAACCCGTCAAACAATGAACAAGCCAAGTACTTCTATAAGAAATTGGAGAAAGCTGTGAGGAGCAAATTCAGAAGATTTGAGGATTTTCCTCATAAGAAGTCATATGTGAAGAAATACAGGAGTGTGTTCAAATGGGATGGAAAGAAAGGTATCCCAGGGAAGGAGGGTGAGAAGCTCAAGAAGTTTACAAATGTCTTGTATCCACCTACAGACAAGACAAAGACAATACCTCTTCCTATGAGACATCCTGAAGACTGCCTGCATGATTTCCAGACCTGGGCATATAGTGATTATTCTGGTGAAGCAAAGATTCTCTGCAAGTCCCAGACCATTAATGTCATGGAAGTTCATGATCTGATGCGATTCCATAAGAAAGACATCATGGTCTTAGCTAAACATCAGATTGAGTGTAACCCAGACACTGAAGAATATGCAAAGTGTTACACTCGGGTAGTATCTGAGATTGTGGCCAAGGAGCTATGGTATGATCCAGCAACTGTGAATTTGTCAAAGAAGTTCAGGATGTAAAGACAGTCTAATGCTAAAGCCTAGGGGAAGATTGTAGAGACCTGAAAAATTGAGGCTTTTGCATTAGATAGATTTGGGCTTGTTTAGTGATTGTGGGCTAATATGTAAATGTAGTTGGGCTAATGTTAATAGGTTTAAATTGGTTAGGTCCGATTTTGGTTAGTGGGCCTAGGGGGTTTACGAAAATTGTAAAGAGATTGACTTGTTCACCAAGTCAATCTCTACTATAAATAGTCTCCTCCTTTATTGTTTTAGGGTTGCTAGTCTTTTGGTGAATTGTGGTGTAATCGAAATTCTCACAGAGAATTTCGATCCAAGGTGTTAGCTACTATTTTCGGTGATTAATACAATTGATTGCTGCTAATCGGTTTGTGTTTACTGTTTCTTATTTTTAGTGCTTTTCGATTATTATCATTTTTCACCGTTTCTTGAATCAACTAGTTAAACCGGATTCCGCACGGTTTCACTAGTCTAGATATCGCGTGAGGGTTAGTTTGATCCTTACACAACGCAGCCCAACGTCAACAATTTTGGTCCTCCAACAATTGGTCTGACCCATCTTCCAGGCCCACTCGCACCTTCTCTGGAGGCCCATCACCACAGTCCCGGCCCAACAAGCCTGGATCGAACACAGGCCCCTTCTCTGCTCCGCGCAACCCTTCATCGTTCTGTAAGTTTTGCTCTATTAATGGTCAAGACACAAAGGATTGTCGCAAATTAAAGAAATTTTTATCTGACAATCAAGTGATCACTCCCACCACAACCACACCCGTTGCAAACGCTGTCACCAATGGTCGTTCGAACTCGATGTGGATGCTCGATAGTGGCGCATCTCATCATCTTACACCGACTCCCGCCAACCTTGCATCCTTCTCGGATTATGGCGGTCCGGATGAAATTGTCCTGGGTGATGGTAAGGGTCTCTCTATTTCTCATGTTGGTAGTACCCATTTTTCTACCTCCTCTAAATCTTTACATGCTCCTGATGTTCTTTGCGTTCCTCAAATAAAATCCAGTTTACTTTCTGTTGCTAAATTGTGTAAAACTAATGATGTGTCGGTTGAATTTTTTCCTTCTTATTTTCATGTGAAGGATCTCACTACGGGGGCGCCTCTTCTTCGGGGGGAGAATATTGACGATGTCTACTACCTCAACACATCATCATCACTTCCTCAAGTGAATCAGACAACCGTTTCATCTATCCAATGGCATCATAGACTTGGGCATCCGTCATGTACTTTTCAGTTTCTTTGTAAAGACCTCGGTCTTCGTTTTTCTCTTTCTAATTTACAATGTGAATCGTGTGCTATCAATAAATGTCACAAGTTGCCATTTGGACCAAATTCATTTGTTGCTTCTAAGCCTTTACAACTTATTTATTCTGATGTGTGGGGTCCCGTCCAACAATCCGTTGACGGTTTCAAATATTATGTGGTGTTTGTCGATTATTTCTCCAAATATGTTTGGCTATACCCATTAAAACTCAAATCCGAGGTTGCCAAAATCTTTCCAGAATTTAAGCAACTAGTTGAGAAATTTTTTCAAACTTCCATTATCTCCCTGTTCACTGACAATGGTGGGGAGTACATTGGGCTTGCTCCGTTTCTCAAGTCTGTTGGGATTTCTCATTACACCACCCCACCACACACTGCTGAACAAAATGGAGTGGCCGAGCGTCGGCATCGTCACATTGTTGAGACTGGTCTTGCGCTAATGCACTATGCGGGCTTACCGATTCATTTTTGGTCGCACGCGTTTCAAACCGCGGTCTACCTTATCAATCGTCTTCCTACACCGATTCTTAATAACAAAACACCCTATATGAACTACTCTTTAATGGTGTGCCCAACTATAACAAATTAAAAACTTTTGGGTGTCTTTGTTACCCGTGGCTCAAACCCTATACCACTTCCAAACTTCAACCCCGTTCTCAACCCTGCATTTTCCTCGGGTACTCAACTGCTAAATCCGCATATAAGTGACTTGATTCCACCACTAATCGACTTTACCACTCTCGACATGTCACTTTTTCCGAGCATCTATTTCTGTTCAAAACCAATCCAAAGTCTCCTCTTCCCACTGTGGACTCTTTTCTCCACATTCCCAATCCCTCCCCCCATGCACCACAGTTCACGTCACCTTCCCACCCAACCATGTCACAAATCCTTTACCTACCACCTCCTCTAATTCCTTTTCCTCTGGTCCCACATCTCTCGACACCCCCCCCCCCTCGTCCGAACCCCCTTCAGCCTCTCCTCAATCGCCCATTACTCCGTCAACCGCCACCCATTCTTCTGAATCCTCCACTTCCTCGTCTGCCGTTTCCAGCCCCTTCCCCGCCACTGCACAACCCACTTCCGCTGCCACACCTGACCCTTCTGCTCACTCCGCTTCCTCTCCCACCGCCCCACCACCAACTCGCACCCGCAAACCAAATTCCAAATACTTCAACTCTCAGTTCGTTAACGTTGCCACCACTCACCCCATTCTCCCGTCGATTGAACCAACCACCTACTTACAGGCCTCGAAAGACCCACTTTGGCGACAGGCAATGGACGATGAGTATAACGCCTTGCTTCGCAACCATACCTGGGAGCTTGTTCCACCGACCACAACCAAACCCGTAGGTTGCAAGTGGATTTTTCGTGTCAAATGACACCCTGATGGCACTGTCGATAAATACAAAGCTCGTCTAGTCGCCAAAGGATTTCTTCAAGAATATGGCCGTGATTATTTCGACACCTTTAGTCCGGTCACAAAGCCGGTTACTATCCGGACTATTCTCTCCATCGCCTTGTCTCGTGGTTGGTCTTTACGTCACCTTGACGTAAATAATGCCTTCTAAAATGGTACAATTCATGAAGAGGTATATATGGTTCAACCTCCGGGCTACACTCACCCCTCCTTTCCGTCGTATGTCTGTCGGCTAAGGCGCTCGCTATATGGGCTCAAACAGGCTCCCCGAGCCTGGTATTTAGAACTAACCTCCTTTTTGTTGGATGCAGGTTTTACAAAATCTCTTGCAGATGCTTCCTTATTCATTTACAAACATGGGGGGACACTGTGCTATTTTATGGTATACGTGGATGACATTATTGTTACTGGGAACAACCAACCGTTTATTGATAAGTTTGCAAAGTCGTTATCTGCTCGGTTTTCGGTCAAAGATTTGGGTTATCCAAGTCACTTTCTAGGTGTGGAGCTTATACCCACACCCCACGACTTGTTCTTATCCCAACACAGACACATTCATGACCTGTTAGAAGCCTATCGCATGGATTCAAAGGATCAATTGGCTGATGCTCTCACTAAGCCCTTGTCTCGGGCTCCTTTTCTTGCCATACGGTCCAAGATCGGTGTCTCCGACGGAGCCTCCGTCTTGCGGGGCGTATTAGTCCTATGACAGAATCATCATCCTAGTAATTGATATTTGCTCAATCGTGCTATACATTTAGGAGATTCTTGATTGTGTCTATATTTGTAAACTTGTAATATTCTCCTAGAATAGGTTCATTGTAATTGTGTATATATATTCTTACTGTTATTCAATGGAAATCAATTAACCCTCATAATATTTTCCCCATATATTGATTCTTATAAACATTTTATGAAGGTTCATTTGGTGACACTTTTGGAGAATATAAACTATCGAGACTACAAAAAGAAGAGGAAAAGAAGCGATTCAAGGTAGTTTATTGTGTCTTCTTTGGGTAAGGTAAACTGGTCAGGCAGTTATGTAACGTGTTGAAATAGGCCACTTTACTATGGGTTGACCTGCAAACAAATTTTTTCTTCATATTAGTCTTTTTTTAATAAATAACTGATGCATTAGTTATGATTACACTTGTCAATAAAACGATTTAGTAGGTAAAATAGAAGGGATAGACTTGGGGCGATTTTTGGCTAGTACTTTCTAGTTTGTTTGACAACCTTTTGACATGTTCCTTTTTTAGCTAGTATTTTATGATCTGGTACCTTGGTATGAAACTTGGGGTGTTTTTCTTCTTTTGTGGTAGATGTTTTTCCCGTTTGCGGAATAAAAATTTCCAATGTCTTTCACATTTCTGTTATATGTGAAGAAATAAAACTTTATGTATGGTATCCAAACGGTTTGCCCCTAGTTTTTCTTTGTCGAGTAATAATTGGATTATTTTTATTATGTGATTTAGTGAGAATATATGTACTTTGACTTTTCATATAAGTCAACTCTTTAATGTGGTGGCTTGTGGTCAGCTCAGCTGCAATGGAATTAAAATCAGTATCGTTAGGTAGTGAGTCCATTTTCCATCACATAAATGAAACAGAAAAGTTTAATTTTTTTTAATATATATCATTCCTTGTTTTTAACTCCCATCATATATGAGTTCTCATTTATATGATATGATAATCTGAATTTGTAAAGTTACCGTGAACATAATCAAAGATTTTCAACTTGATAGTCTTATAGACTTCTAGTTATATTGATTGGGCCCTTTGTTGTGTTACAGATGAACCCGGACACTGATTTGTAAGTAAATTATTACTTGAGTTGACCCTCCTATCGGGTCTGGTCAAGGAGGTCAGAAGATCAGATGACAAATTACTTCTTGTTGATACAGAGCTAAATTCTTCATGCTGAAGAAAAGGAATATAAAACTAGTTATAGTTATTTCCTTGAAGCTTTTAAGGCCTTTAATCTTAAATCTTGTTGCTCATCTTTTTAATCAGCACCGCGACTCAAGTCGCTTACATGATATCGAACTCACTAATCCATAGACTCAGATACACCCACCTTCAATGCCTCCTGTAGCGAGGAGCTCTTAATCTTAGTTGTCGTGCACCTCTGCCGAACTTGTAAAATGGTTAGCTCTACACATCCCTCCATTTTTAAACAAGATAACTTAATTCCTTGATATAGATATCAAAAACCTTGTTTGCAATGCTCTTTAGTAACACACTATTACCAATTTTTTTTTGTGTTTTATTATCATTTAGAAAAATTAATCACCTTTGAATTCATTGATCATACCTTTCATGTGTAAGCACAATGAGACCCTCTGTTCCCACAAAAAAAATGATCTTTTATGAGTAAGCTGGTGACAAAGTCTGAATTTTTTATTTTTTTTTTGTCTCCTAAATTTGAATTTAGACAAAGAGGAAAAATAAGGGGGGTATCGTTGGAAAGTATGGTAAGCGTTTTTCCTGTCTCTTTTACCATCACTGCATTTTATTTTATGTTTCAGTTTGTAGAACTATATTGAAAGATACAATGCTTTTGCAGTTTTGTAGTTAGGGCCGAGTATCGGGCCGACCTGGACCGGAACCGGACCAGACCCGTAAAACCGTGAAACCGCAAACCTCCTAAAATTGAGAACCGGAACCGGAATCGAAATCCGTGAAAACGGTCCAGGTCGGTTCGTTTTTCACAATTTAACGGGCCAGGTTAGCGGTTCTGATGCTTGGACCCGCGAAATTTGTTAATTACATAAATCGATGAACTATGGTGAAGAATTAACTGTGAATATGTGATAACTCATATATCACAAAAATGTACTTTTCTTAGTTTCATCATAATTCATATATCATCACAGTTTATAATGCATTTTTGTTAGTTTCATCAGTAATAAATCACTGGAATACATATATGTTACTTGCGTCCCTCGTTTGTATTTTATTTCACAATCCATTTATTTAATTTAAAGACAATCACTACACTTTAAAGAGAATTAAAACCTTACATATATGATATTTACATGTTATATATGTAAATATTTCTTACAATCGGTTTTGCGGTTCCTAATGTTGATCAATTCAATCAAGTAATACACTAATACATATAAGGTGAGGACATACCGATAGAGATTGAGATTATAGATGACGATGATGATGCCATAGTCATGATCTTCCTCTTCCCTTTAGATGTCTTCTATTGATGGATTTTGTGACTAAAGAGAATAGTGTATGTGGTGGTGTTGTTTATGTTCTCTAGTCATATATTTATAAGACATCAAAGGGCAAGAGACCTTTCATATTATGTCATTATTCCCATCAAATAATGACTATATTAATAAGGACTTTATGTCATACATTAATAAGGACTTTATATGACTTAATATCATTTTGGTAGTTATTAACAAATGATCCCAAAGGACACATTCATGTAGGTATATTTCCAACACCTAACGGGTTTTGAACCGGACCGACCCGCGAATCGGCCCGGTATATAATTTCACGGGTTTCACGGGCCGGTCCACACGGGTCTAACGGGTCTCACGGGTCGGTTTCTGCGCACCCCTATTTGTAGTGCATTTAGATCTCTTAAAATCTAATATTCAAAGAAAAGGACCACTAAGATATTGTGATGACTTGGTTATCAAATGACGTATAGTTCATTGATGGACTGATGCCTGACTTAGCTGTATGTTTCAACAGTATTATATGCCTTATATTGTTTTACACTTTCTACCTTCTCCAGGTACCTGTTATGGTGCTAGTTTGAATTGCATGGGTATGATATAACTGATGATAAAATGGAAAGAATGAAAGCAATCCCAGCATGGAATGAAGAATTTTAATTCCGGTTAACAGTCCCAGAACTAGCTATTCTTCGAATTGAATTTCACGAGTATAACATGACAGAAAAAGATGATTTTTGCTATATATATATTTGTAACGTTTGTTTTAAATTCTATAACTTTGTAACTTTGTTAGTATGAAATGCATTGTTTTGCTATATATATGAAATGTGTTATTTTATTTTGTATCATGAGGCTAACTGTCATTTAATGTGGAAATTAGTAATTTTTTTTAAAACAATAAAAAATAAATCATGACACGCAAGATGTCATAATCAAATGACACAAAAATGCATGTCACTTACAACATGACGCGCAATTTTGCGCGTCATAAATGCGTTCATAAATGTGTATCATAAGAAAATGACGCGCAAATGCCCGTCATCTATACCCCTTTATGACGCGCATTGCATGTCATAAATGACTTTTTTTGTAGTAGTGTAATAGTGGGGTTTCATCATAGCATGAATCAACATGATACAATAATGGTGGACGAAAAACTCATGTAATCAATATGTGTACGATTATCTACTATGTCAATCATGATAAAAGATGATACGAATTCTCCCCCAAAAGTATTTTAAAAAGTTTAAAAGAGAGGCCATGAGACTCACCTGATCAAGGCGAATCTAGATGATATGATACCGAAACGTGTAACCTAGTCGTGTTCTAAAATAAATATAAGACAACTTAAGGTCTGATAGATTGGGTCGACATCTATGTCTCCAACTAATGTTTGTCAAGTCTTGACTTTGGTAACCCGTTAGTATTGTTGGTAATTACTCGCCATAATAGATATAATGGAGCACGAAGCAACAGAAGTTGGATCGAATCATCTAGTGATTTTGAGCGTACCATCGGGTACCGTCTGGGTAAGGCTAATGTGGTAGCTGATGCCCTAAGCCATAAGGGAAACGAAGCCGAAGTGTATTCGGGCTTTGCAGCTAACAATTCATCTTGAGTTGCCAGATTGAATCAGGAATACTCAGTTTGTGACGCTAAAGGATGAGAACTGGGAGTCGGAAATTCCTGCTCAAACTCTAGGACTCCTGTTAAGGACTTACCTGGGTTATCTGGAGTGTAATTAGGGATGTCCCTTGCCGTTGGTGGAGTTTTCCTATAGCAGCTGCTATTGCTGTAGCGTTAGATCAACACCGTTTGAGATTTTTCTTGGCTGTAGCTGCTGATCACAAACCTGCTATGATAGGGGTGGGTGATAGTCAGCTTACCAAGTTTGAGTATGTTCGCAAATCAACCGGGAAGGCTGTTTGGATGCGAAGTCGCATAGCAGCTGCTCGCATTTGGTAGAAATCCTATGTCGATAAGCTTATCAAACCGTTGGAATTCAGGATTGAGGTTGAACTCTTCTAAGAGTCTCGCTTTGGAAATGGTTAATCATTTCGAGAAACGAGGAGAGCTAAACCCCAGGTGTGGTGGATTGTCCGAGAATGTTGAATGTAGTGGTTTCGAAATTTAGAGATCGAATCTTTCAGAGGAGCTGAGCAGCGTGCATAATCGATGTATCTAATGAATGCCTGTTGAGCGAGCCGTTTGTAGTCCACGCGGGAAGGTGGAAGATGACAAGCAATTGCGTCCCATAAGGAAACTAGTGGAGATAATGAATCGTAAAGTTAAATGACTCAAGCAAGATAAGATTTCGATGGTTAAAGTTCGGTGGAACTTGAAGTGGTACCTGAGTTTATCTGAGAACGCGAGAATCAGACGATGCGTATTATTCAAGTTAGCCGCGACGACAAACGACGATAACTCTTAAATTTCGGGACGAAATTTTCTTAAAGAAGGGGATGATGTGAGAACCCGGGAAAAATCAATGCGAGAAATCTAAAACTTTTATGAGAACTAGAAAATTTTTCTCTTACTTTTGAATAAACTACAAAAACTTATATCTTTACGGTTAAGTAAAGTGCAAATGTTATTTTACTGTCAAGTAAAATGTTATAACTTGATTTCTCACTATTTGCAATGGAGTTGGAACTGTTAACTTGTGCTGTTAAGCTTACAAAACTTACACTTTTGGAAACATGGTTGCGATCTTAATTTTCGGGACAAAAATTCTCTAACAAGGGGAGGATGTGACAATCCAGCCCTTTGTGTGGGACCGAGCCTTAGAAACGGATAAAAGCTGATAAAACCGGCAAGTTGGGAGTCGCGTATATTGGCGTAGTATGTCAATTAAGGTATTAGAAGAGTCTAGTAGCCTTAAAACACTTCACAAACATCACACACAAGTTGGAGTCTCGAAACATTGGTGATTAACTGAAAACTGCTAAATATTGTGTATTATGTGCAAACTGTTATGTGAAATTAATTGCGCAACCGTAAATTTTTATATGGCATGTTGATACTTGATTTTATTGGATTTGATGTGATAAAAATGATGGTGAATTGAAAATGGAAGAAAACGTTGAAAACCATGACAAAAAACGCGAAAAACTGACAAAATGGGTTGCGGTCAACAAAAGTCAAAAGGGTTGCCAGAAGGGAGGCTCTAGGCGTATCGCCTAGAGCTACCTGAGGTTCCAAGCGATACGCCTGGAACCTAGTTTCCAGCAGAAACCCTAATTTCCACTATTTAAGCACTTGTAGCCACCACCATTTCGTTATCTCACTTCCAGACGTATCCTCAGCCCCATTTTCGACCTTAAACCTATTCATACTCATTCATCATCAAGATCCAAGCTTTCTTTCAAGATTCAAGCCCCGATTTCATCCTCTCTCATCCTACATCATTTGGTATGTGTTTTCTCATGTTTTGCTTGTGTTTAAGTTGCCAAGATCCAAGCTTATTGATGGATCTAGATCTGAGCTATGACTGTTCGATGATATCTAGTATAGATCTAGTGATTTGGATAGAAAAGAATGCATCTTTTGATCAAAAATATGGCTTTTATGCATAATATTATGATATGAGCTAGATCTAGGATTTTTCATGGAAAATCATGCATGCATGTGGATAAAGGTTGATGATTTGTGCCAGATCTATGTTGTAATGACTTGATAATGATAGATCTAGGGTTGATGATGTATAAAGTTGTTGGCTTTGTGTGAGATCTAGATTGAAAACATGATTTCGGTTGCCATGCATGCAAGATCTTGAATAAAAGCACATGATTGGTGTTAGATCTACTATATGGGTGTGAAATCTAGGTTATTAGATGCATGATGATGTATAAAGTTGTGAACTTGATGATCAAATGCATGTTGATTATTTTATAAAAGTTATTTACGTGAAAATATGATGAGAATGGCTAATTAGGGCAAGATAGCAAGCATGTATGTGATTAGGAATCCTTGTTATGACTTGAAATATGCTAAGTGATGATCTATATGATTTATATGTGTTGATGATGATGTGTAATCATGAAATAAGCTTACGTGTGATAAATATATATTTATCAGAAAATAAATAAATCGAAAAAACGCATGATTATGAGCATGAGATTATTTGACTATGTGTTTGCATGACATAAATCAAATTGATTATGAGTTATACAGGTATATAAGTCCTAAGTCTCCTACCTCGGTGGGAATGACAAGACTTTGTACGATTGCCCCGTCGATCGTACATCGTATACGCGGGATAAGGTTATAATGAATTGTGACATTTTAACAATTGCCATGACGTAGCGTGTTATATGTGATATACGTGTTAGGAAACATGTTAGAAAACCTAAATCAATCACCAATGTGTACTCGAGTCCACTTATCTATTGTCCGCGTGTTATCGGGACGGTTAGTCCACACAGTCAACACTAACACTGTTATGTGTCATAGGTGAAGTCTAGGAAGATTCACGTCAGTTGTTCAAGCATTGATTATTGGATTACTAAATTGCACCCTAAGGTGAGTTCATGGCCCCGTTTTTACTTGTTTTACTTTTGGAGGGAGAAGACATGTGGTAACGTTTTCATTTTTATAAACACTCTTTTAGGTAATATACTACATTGTGACCATAGCGAAGTTCAATTTGCCAATTCATAAAAGTCCTTCTATATAGTACCACGAATATCGGGTTTGATAGCGGGGAAATATTTAGTAGATCTACTAGGTCTGACAAGCCCTGGCTCGGCTAGTCGCTCTAGCCCCACTTTCCACCTAGGAAGTGGAGACAAGTATTATATTGTCCTAAGAATTTTCACTCATTGCTCGGCAAAGGCATGAGAGGGAAGGCAGTTCATTCAGTCAAGCAGTGGGTACAAGGCGCTATTGGGTTTGGGTTAGGTATCCAAGGGTATATTAGCGTGGGATCGGTATCCTGCTTTTGATTAGATCTGGTTGATGCTAATGGTATCTGGTTGATGCTAATAGGTTAACTTACTGTTCTGATAATTATTTATTCAACTGTTTCAATTAAACTTTGTGAACTTAACAACCTCGTGTTCACAGTTTTCAGCATGTTTTTCTCAGGTCCTTAGGAGCAAGCTAAGGATCACGTTTAGGAATCGTGGTTCATTCATAACCTTGCATGTTTGGTTAAACATTCAAACTATTGGGCGCCGTGTGCGCGTTAAACTTTTTGAAACTTTGTATGTTTGTTTTACGTTTTTGCAAATGGTTTTTCATGACTTGTTAAATGCTTCCGTACTGAAACTGTTTATGATAAATGTTATAGATTTCAAACTTTGAACTTTTAAATGGTTTGCGTGTGCATATAGTATGTTCGGTGTGTCTGGTGACTCAGATCCTGGTAGGTCACACCTCCGAATTGGTGGTGCCCCGAGGGCGGATTTTGGGGGTGTGATAGCTAGAACTGCTATTTCGAAATTCACCCATTATGAATGATGTACGAAAATAGAAGAAAACAGTTATCTAACGCAAGGGTGAATAAGTAAAATAGTTGTTTAAAAGAAAACAGTAGCCAAAGCTCTGATACCATTTGTAGGATCATGGTTTAACACTTATTAAAGCTTTACAAGATTTTACTTAATAGTTAGACCAGGTGGAAACAAGTCTTTACTAAACTCTTTGCAAAACTAATTAAAGTACTGAACAATTATGTAAGGTAAGTACCAACACTTGATATTGAATAATACAACAATATATTGATATGCTTGATGAAAATGGAAGAGCGCTTGTAAAACAGAGAGTACAAGTAATATATATATAGTGCTAAGAAATCAAGGAGAACATAATGCAGCAAGTAGGGGGAAACAATTCTTAATTGTTGACACTAAAAATAAAGAAGTTGATTCAGTAGCATGAGCTGCAATAAGGGCCTTGATTTATCTACGATCATCTTGATCGCTAATCTATGATACATGAACTTATATGATTACAAATATATATTAAACTAAGCTATAAAGTATTTCGATGGCTGGCGGGAAACATAGCAACTTGAGTCTTCTGACACAGATAATCTTTGTCGGGTCAAGTGGTTGAAGTCAACTTGTCAGAGATAACTCTCCTTATTGAGATAACTCGAGTTATGTAGGACTACCACTTTTATCGAGATAATTCTGGTCTTTCGAGATATGTTCTCCTCCGAGATAATATTTAGTTACTTCAGACCAGTTAGGTCGTTCAAGATAACTATTATCTCGGGTCTTCGATTTCTTCCGAGATAACTGAGATCCGCCGAATCAACATCAGAACTTGGAGAATTTAATTCCTTACACCATCTCTCACGCGGCTCGTGAACAATCTATTTATCATCATTAATTCGACGTTTTTATCAATAATCATACAAAAAATTGAAAGCCACTACTACCTTCCATTAGTTTATACAAAGGCAATTTCGACACCTATTTTTAATAACATTTTGTGGTTGTACTTACGTATCAGTTTTTTTTTTCTTTATTATTTTTGCTTAAAGTTGTTACACGTCATTTTGTATTTGTGTTTAATGAAACTATTTTTATACCAGCATTATACCTACCGTAACACACAGTAATATCTCCATATTCAATGTCATGCTCTGCAAACATATGACTTAGGTTGTATTTGGCGCACTAGGTGATAAGCTAGCTGCTAGCTGATAAACTATAAGCTAGCTGATAAAAAACAACGTTTGGTAAAAACTAGCTGATAAACTAACTGAAATATATAAAATGACATAAAAGTACATGTGTATAAATAAATTAAAATTTAAAAACAAAATATAAGTAATTTTTTAGGGAAGTGTAAATCTGAAAATATTATAAAAGCTAGTTGAAATGCTACTACAGCTAGCTTTTCAAAAGCTAGCTTATAAGATAGCTTATAAGCTAGCTTTTTGACGTTACCGAACGAGGCTTTTTAAAAAAACTAGCTTTTTTAAAAAGCCCCGTTTGGTAACGTCAAAAAGCTAGCTTATGGCACGCCAAACACGACCTTAGCCCCTTAAAAAAACATTAAAAATCGGTCCTAGTTCCTAAAAGGCTAGGTGATAATCGCTTGCTCCCTTATATACAAAAGTAGAACTTTAAACTACTTCGTTATCTTCCGTAAGTTTCCGAGCACTTGGTCGAGGATTATGAAAAGTTGTGAGAGATGTTTTTCTTCTAATTATCTTCCAGACAATGTGCTTCGAAAAAATGTTGGTTGTGGGAACGATACTCGATTTTGGAGTGATGTTTGGGTGGATGATCAACCGCTCTCTATTCGTTTCCTTTGGATTTTTAATCTCGTGATTTTAGAAATGGTAATCATTGGAATTGGTCTTGGATGAGGCAAATCCATAGCGGGGCGGAAGAAGAACAATTCGATTCTTTTTTGGAAAGGATGGCTAATGTCTCTCTTGCTAATGGCGAGGATCAATGGGTTTGGAGCCTTGATGGGATTAGTGATTTTTCGGTGAAAGCGGTTCGCAAGCACGTCGATGACAAATAAATACTTACCGACGGGTGTTCATGAGACGAGGTGGGAGAGGTATGTTCCCAAGAAAGTTAATATCACCGTGTGACGCCTTTATTGGATCGGTTACCGACTAGATTTAACCTCTCCTTGCGTGGTTTTAATCTAGACTATATTATGTGCCCTTTATGCAACAATCGTCCGGAAACCGTCAACCATATTTTCGGCGATTGTCTTCTTTTTGTCAAACTTTTGAGAAGAATTGGTGTTTAGTTAAATGTGAGTTGGGATGATCATGCTTCTCTTCATGACACTTTAATGCAAATCGACAATTTGAAAGTGTCTAAGGCAAAGAAAGAGGTGATGAGTACGATTATTTTTACATCTTGGCTGTTCATGTGGAAAACTCGTAACAACACGATTTTTCATTCGGGTAAAGAGCAGAACGGCAACATCTTTGATACTATCGTCTTATTTTCTTTTGTGTGGTTTTCGTCTAGAAACAATAGTACTTTGATTCGTTGGTCGGATTGGATGAATAATCCCCTTTTATTTTTGTAATTTCGCTCTAATTTGAGCTTTCAATACAATTACTGCCGTTCCAAAAAAAAAAAAAAGTACTTCGTTATCTGACTTTCAATTGGCTAGAATCCCTTACTTGAACGAAAACATATGCCAGAACCTCAAAGCGTAGATAAACCTGCATTAATGTAGTAAGGTACAAACTACTAGGACTTGTCCTAGTGGTTACCCCCTCGGCTCTTAGGGCTTTGGCCACTATGTGACCCAGGTTCTAATCCAAGGGGAGGCAGTTTTACCCCATGTGGTCCCAGGAGGGGGTTTCTGCCAGGAGAAAGCTTCAGGAGGGGGTGTCTTGGTTCTCACAAAGGTCCGAGTAATCGACCTTGGACATAGCCCCGCAAGGGTAGGTTTACATGTGAGACCAAGGTCGCCTGATCGATGTCGTTCCAAAAAAAAATGTAGTAAGGTACAGGTTCCATGTTCAATTTATGTAGGCATTTGAGCTTAAATAGTTTGTTTAAATGAGCTACTGAGAAAAAGTTCAAAAAGTTGAAAAATGTCAAAATAGGGTCAAACACCCGTTAGTGTTTCGGGTCAGCCGGGTTGGATATGCAATCCAAAAGATCACAGCTCTTTTATTCGCGCGAGATAGCCCATCTAGATGGTTCATTTCGGTTTTGGAGACAAAAATGATTTTTGATTCATTTGAACGATTTCAACTTCGGGTTTTTCTTTCTCTCTCAAGTTTGTGAACGACAAGAAGGGTTCTTGAAGGAGTTTTGAAGGCAAAGTGAATTATGTGGTAAGCTTCTAAACAGAAAAATCGCATAGTTTTGAGGTGTTTTTGAGTTGTGAAGATCTCAAATTGGTTTTGGCCCATCCTCAGGTGCATGCAAGGAAGGACAATCAAGAAAATCTAAAACCATCTAGAGGATCTGCAAGTTAGTAGGTTATGGAAAACCTCGTTTCATTTTGTTAAAAGAAGCATAGTACCCAAAGTTAGGACCGAACTAGAGCGGTTCACACCGGTCCTAGTTCTCAGTTTGATTTTTATAAATGTTTTGGGTCCGGTTCAGTTCGATCCCGCAATGAACCATGGCCGGCCATGAAAAAAAACAACCAGCTGCATTATGCACATCCATCCATTACTATATCATTAATTTATCAAGTTGCACACTCCTTAAACACATGTAGCAGCATAAGTAAGTTATTATGACTAATACTACAATATATATACCTGTGTCGCATATCAACAAAGTCCGGCCGGATGACCATTACTACTTCCTACCATAACGGTGTGGAATTCTCCAATGAAACAAGCGTGTTCAGATGCGGAAACGACATTTTAAATGAAAGATTCCCATCAACCGACGACACCTTCTCCATTTCCTCTTCTTCCATGTCATATTTATAAACCGCTTCTTTCGACAGCCTGAAGAGCATATATCTACCATTTCTTGTCATGAACATGGGAACCAAACCTGTTATGTCATAATCCATATTGACCGTGAACCTTTTGACCCATTTACACTCGCATTCATTCTTCCTCAAAGTCCATACCTGAATTCGGTAAACTGTCATTTGAGCAGCAAAGCTCAACAAACCTTGGTTTTCCATAAGCCTATCATTGAAACCGGTATTATTAACTGGGAGAGCCTTTCTGACAAACGTTTCGTCATCTATGTCCATCGAGACAAAGTAGTTCACATTACAGAATCCTGGAAGCCAATACAAGACCCCCGAGGCTGCAACAGGTTTGTGATTGAAGTCTCTAAAGAGCCCAAAAGAAGGCACTATGCAACCCTTCCATGACATTGTCTTTAAGCGTAATATCTCACTGTCTACATGGCCCGACTCATCACGAAACAGGTGAACAACTTTATATTCTCGCGTGTGATGGCTAAACACAAACCCATATGACTCGTCATGTGATGGAACCATGGTTCCTGGTTTGACTGAAAGAAGCTTTCGGGTTGTTGGGTTCAATACTAATAAAGTTCCTGACTTGTTTGTTGCCAAAAGCAGACCGTCACATGTTGCTAGAATATCACCAAACCCACAAATGTTTAGATCAATAGTCTTGCTACTTCCATCTTTAAACTCCATTAAAAAGATTTGACGGTTTCGATTTTTGGAAGACGATGGCTTAAAGAGGGTAAACGGGCCATTCTTGGCATCTATAGAGAAAGTATTAGGTCCAGATTCAGCGAAATGTTTCAGAAAGGTAAGAACCGGTTCACACTGACTCATGTGAGCTTCAACAAAATTCGGACTGTTAATCAGCCTACGCCATGTTTTGCATACGATACTTAACCTCAAGAGGTCTTTTGCAGGAAGCAGAAGAAGAATTTTAAATATCAAGTCATAGGGAAGAACCGAGACCTCGATTGCACACATCTTCTTAGGTATACAACCCATCTGCTGCTCCCTTGTTACCAGAAACCAGAATTCAAGAATTATGTCAAAAATTCTACTCACACATACCTGAAAATTGTAATGGAGCAAGGGTTAAAATTCAACATGTTGAATTACCAATGATCAGAAGTAGAATCTTTGTTTTAATCAAGTCTAATAGTAGTTATTTTGACTGAAATTAATATGTAGGGTACATTTCTATTTTTGGTCAAAATAACTAACGTATTAAACTTGATTAAAACAAAGAATATCAAATTCAATCTAAAAAAACATATTAATAAAAATCTATGTTGATGATTTTTCGGAAGATATCGACTCGTTTCTTCCCTCTTTTGGAATAAGAAATTCGAAACACCTAAAAACTGATTATCTAACGTAACAAATAGCTATAATCAGATAAAGAGTTTTAATAAGCTATCAATCATACAAATGAATCAAACAAGTTTTAGGTCCTTCGGTAAACTCTTCCCCTTTAAATCTACAAATCAATAAAATTCGATTCAATCATACAACAGAAGCACGCGCACACACACACACACACGCACTAGATTCGATTCAAATCAATGCTACTGAACACATAAAGTTTTCCAAACACGCAATTTCCGTAGTAGAAACGTAGACTGATCAGTGATCGCTATAAACATATCAAGATATGAAGCAGACGATAACGATCAGGATCAAACAGATACCAATTGACAATCATTCAATCAAGTCATAGAAATTGACGAAAACAATCGAAGAGTTTGAAAAAGTTACAGTACCTTGTTCGTCGTCGTTGATCGACCAATATTCCAAACGAAGACGATGGGTTAAAATCGGCAGATTTGATCTACCAACCACCTAGCTTTCTAGGGTTAGGTTTGTGTTCCTGGTTTTGAGACACTTGAATACTGAAATAATACTCGGGATTTATTTCTAAATTTTCAAAAATTATGTGAACGGCTGTACTTAAAAAATTTATTAAATTTTAATAATTTAAGTTATTATTTTGTCCGTTAAATTTAGTCTATATGATAATTCAATTTTTATGGGTACTGGATTTTATTATACCATCGTTAACTAAACCCTAATATCATTAGTTTGTTTGCTGACTGAATTAGTGACGTGGCAATGTGTGAGATTATTAGATTTTAATGATCTTGATTATTATCTATTGGTCGATATTAATTTGTATTTCATTTATCTCTTACAATAAATTAGATTTTAAAGAACTGAAATCTATTAGACCGACGTTAAATGGTCACTAACGTCGTTAAGTAAAATTTCGCTTTTTGATAACTAGGTATCACTGTGGTGTCTTATTTGACATGTGTTTTATGAGTGAGGCTTAAACACAGAGGTTTTTTTTATGATTTTTGTGTGTTTTGATGCTATGAAGAAATATTTTATTTAAGTGTTCTTTTTATGTTTTGATGCTATGAAGAAATATCAGACAAGACTTCACCGTGATGCACAGTCATCAAAAACTGGAATTTTACTTAACGGTGTTAGTGGCCCTTAACGGCGGTCTAACAGATTTCAATAACTTTAAAATCTGGTTTATTGTAAGGAATAAATGAAATACGAATTAATATGGATCAATGGACAATAACTGAGATTATTAAAATCCAATAATCCCACACATAGTATGCCACATCACTAGTCCAATCATCAAATAACTAATGGTGTTAGGATTCAATTAACGACGATGCAATAGATTCCAATACCCTTAAGAATTGGATTACTGTAGGGAATAAATATAACTGAGGTTACTATCGACCAAAATGACATAACTTATATTATTAAAATCTAATAAATTTAGTTTAAAACACTACATTAGAGGGCCAATTGAGAATCATAAAAGAACTTACTCTCCTCGAAGTTCATGGTAAATGCGACTGAGGATAGGAACTCTGGTTAGACCCGATTTGTAGAGTTTCTATAACTTTTGTGCTTGTTTTTGTTTCATTCTCCTGTTTTTTGTGGCGTGTAAATTTTGTTTGTTTGTTTTGTGTTTCAGAGATTTGAAGTTGTTTTGATGAGAAAAATCATGCAAACAATGACGAAGCTTAGTTATAAACCGAGGGGGGGGGGGATAGCCCCTGCGGTTTTTTTCGTCCAGTAGTGCATATTTTCACAAACTTTTCCTAAAAAATTTATATGTATTGAGTATGATCCCCTTGGTTTAAGTCCGTGACTTACGACCCTAATGTGACTTGATTTATACACATTTTTAGTCAAATATTTTAGGAAAATTGGCCTATATTAATCTCAGTTATCACCTATTGGCCGATAATAATCCCAGTTATTGTTTTTCCCCATAATAATCCAGTTATTAACATGTTGCCCTGTATTGATCCGCCGTTAAGTTATGACTAACAATGTTAAATTTTTGCTAACTGGACGTCCTAATAGCATCCCACGTGACATTTATTTAAAAAAAAACTACTATTAAAATAGAAAAAAACCAAATAAACCAAGCTCTATTTTAAAAAAATAAACCAGGCCAGTAGACTACGTGGGCTCTTAATGTTAGCTTTTTTATTGTAACAAAAGTCAGTGATTTTTGTCACTTTGCGGCATTCAAAAGAAAATTCACAATCCAACCCCAACCATCAAATAACCAGTGTTTTAAAAACCGGTTCGAACCGGTCGGTTCGACCGGTGACCGGTCCTCTAGCCGGTTTTTAAAGGCCGGTTTTTTGGCAATAACCGGACCGGGTTAGACCGGCCGGTTTTCCGGTTTTTTCCGGTTCAACTGGTCCGGTTCAACCGGTTTTCTGATTTTTTTAATTTTTTTTTAATTTTTTTAATTTTTTATTATTTTTTAAAGTTTAAAACTTATATTTTCTTATGAAATACATATTTGATATTATTTTTGAGTGAATTATATTTGTATTTTAACTACTTTTGTTGTGGGTGTACAAGTTTATTAGCATTTTTATAAAAAAAATTATATAAATCCCCTAACCGGTTCAACCAGCCGGTCTAACCGGTTCGACCGGTCGAACCAGTCCCGGAAAGTTTTCCGGTTCAACTAAAAAACCGGTTTTTAAAACATTGCAAATAACATCGACTTGCTTGTTTAAAAAACAAAAAAATAGACTTTGCGACCTTAAAAAAATCGCAGTCAGCTCCATTGATAATCACTATGTTTATTTGTTTTTTTTTATTATTTTAATAATAGTTTTTTTTTTAAATAAAATACCACGTAGGATCCTACTAGGACGCTCAGTCCGTAAAAATTTAACACCGTTAGTCACAATTTAACGGCGGATCAATACAGGCCAACATGTTAATAGCTGAAATTATTATAAGAAAAAATAATAACTGGGATTATTATAGGCCAAAAGGTGATAACTAGGATTAATATAGGCTAATTTTTCAATATTTTATACACTTTTTATAGTATCTGAGATACTTTTGGTTGAATATTACTCATAATTGGTTCACATATGTATTTTAGGTATTTCAGGAGACAATGAGTGGAAGCGAGCTAATTCGATACAAGTAAATTCATCCCGAGTTAAACGAGACGATTAGACAGAAAATGTGTATTTGAGGTTTCGACTTATGTCAAAATTGGTTGATTGGAAATCAGTGGAAACAAAATAGAAAAACAAAAAAGATGAAAAAAATGAAGATAAAATTGTCAACTAAAAAATGTTCGCATATCTCGATCAGAAGCAACAACGTGAAGTAGAAATCATTTTTGGGCTTCAATTTAATTCAACTTGATGGGCTGCATTAGAAGTTACGTGGGCCTAACTAACTAATCTAGAGGTCAGCCGGGATTTAATTTGTATCGGACTTAATGTATTATGTATTTAAAAAAAAAAAAAAACTCACGGACGAATGAAGAAACGAATTCGAAGAAACCACATATGGAGAAGACGACGATGGAGAAGAATGAGATTGCAGCGATTTGATCCTTTAACAACGAGCAGATGGAGAAGATCGAGATTGTAGCGATCTGATTATTTTAGCCCTAGGGAGATACCAACGACGATTGTTTTAAGATGAATGGAATCCTTTTAACAGTGACCAGATGGAGAAGATCGTGATCTGATCTTCTTTTATTAGGGGGAATTTTGATTTTATATATTTTAGTAAATGGTTTTGTAAAAAGTCTAAATTACCCCTTACTTAACTGAAGTTTTTAACGGCGTTAGTGCTAAAGGACCTATCATGAAACATATTATATAAATATACAAAGCAAATTGAAGGTGAATAGGAAACTTTTTGTTTCTTGGAGTTTGACCACAAAACTTTGTGGTTTTGACACTTTATACCACAAAACTTTGTGGTTTTGACACTTTATACCCCTTACAACATCCTTATTTGTATTGGTTGCAAGGGTCGGTGGGATTTTCTCATTGGCTAGGCCACGTATCCCTCTCTCTTTGCTTCTCTCAAACGCTTCCCTTTCTCTCTGCTTCTCCATATTTCTTCAAACCCACCACCGCCATACAAGACTACTGTCTCTCTCTCTCTCTCTAAACGCCGCCGGTATCTGGCTCTCTCTCTAAAAATTCGGTGGTGTCCAACCTATCAAGTCGATGCTCCGGTTACGTTGAGCAACGACTGTTGGAGATCCGAGTGTTCCAAATCGGCGTTGCAGTTGTCCGAGTTTCGATTTGTGCTTCAACCGGTGGCGGTGGCGGTGTTCTAGGATCGCCGATGTTTCCGGCCTATGTTGTTAACGTCGTAGCGGCTGCCCTAAAGGCGTTGCTCCGTTGACAGTTTCCGGCCGCCTGTTAATTATATATCATTTCTGGTGCTGAGGCGTTCACTATCGGCCTACTCTTCAGTCTTTTGTGATGATTTATTCTTTTGACTGTCCAGATCTGGAAATCCTCCGTAGGTCGCTCCGATTCCGACGTCGGCAGACCGCCGGTGGCGGTTTACCCGTTGGTCGTAGATGCGACACATCCGAGTTCCGGTCCGGTTCCGGCGGTGGCGGTTTCACTGGTGCATGTGATAAATTATTCATGCCTGACCTGAGCCTGCTAGGCGCTGATGGTGACGGCTGTTAGGGTTTCACCCTCTCTGATGCGTTTCTGATATGTATGGAACTAAAGCCGGTTCTTTGTTTCGGTTGGTCTGATCTGTATTGCCGGTGTATTGCCGGAGTTCTAGGCTGTGATGGCTGTGTTCATATTCTGTGAGCAAATTGAAGGTGAATAGGAAACTTTTTGTTTCTTGGAGTTTGACCACAAAACTTTGTGGTTTTGACACTTTATACCACAAAACTTTGTGGTTTTGACACTTTATACCCCTTACAACATGTATGTCGGTGGGATCCTTGAGACTTTTCCGTTAGATGTGTTTTTTCCTTATTTGTATTGGTTGCAAGGGTCGGTGGGATTTTCTCATTGGCTAGGCCACGTATCCCTCTCTCGCCGGTTCTTTGTTTCGGTTGGTCTGATCTGTATTGCCGGTGTATTGCCGGAGTTCTAGGCTGTGATGGCTGTGTTCATATTCTGTGATGGCTATATTCTAAGAAAGGATTGTTCATTTTCTGATTAAATGTCTTATTTGGGCATTGATGATTTTGGTTTGCTTCCTTTGGGCAGTGGAATAATGATTTTTTTCTTTGGCTATGACTGATTTGCGCATCGATGGTTTTGGTTAGCTTCGTTTGGGCAGAGCAATGATGATTCTTTCTTTGGCTATGACGGTCGTCTTTCCGGCGTGGCGATAAACACTTTGTTTATCGCAGCCAAGGGCTCGACCTCAGCCATCTATCTGATTTTAGTCTCTAAGGCTATGATGATCATTTTAGTATATATCTGAGCTCACTTTGATTAATTTTTCGTTTTCATCTCACTTTGATAAATTCTTTGTTTTCATGCTTTTTTTCCTTTTATTAGTTTATAATTTTCATCTTTTTTATTTTCTTTGCCTTTGTTTCTTGGTTGTTATGATAATTGCATAGCCTATTCCTTTGTTTTTGATAGTATAATTTTTTTTTTGTTCACTAAAGAGGTTTATTGAAATATTTGTTTCTGGTTTGTTAAGTATTGATTTACATGCTGTTGACTTTCCGTCGCTTTAGTTATTGTATCGATGTCTGTTCATTTAGTAAGCCCCGCTGCAACGCGCGGAGGGGTCTACGTCTCGTTTAAAACATAAAGGATGTGTGGTGTAGTTACCTTATATAAAGGACCTAATTCGAAAATTACCTAAAACGTAAAGGACCTTCTGTGTAATTTACTCTAACATTTTTCTCCCTCCTAACTTTATCAAAAAATAATCTAATTTATAGGGTAAAGTTCATGTAAGAATCATTATCTATTGTAAGAACTTAAGAACCAACTTAAATGAAGGATAATTAAGTAATTTTGTCCTTTCTTTTTAATTCCTCCACTACATTTATGGTAAATATATCTTGTTTTCTATTGTACAAACTTGTAAGAACCAAAAGAAAATTATTTCAGATAAAGTTTTTTTTTTGGGTAATTTGATATATTTTTTTTAATTTAATTTCACGTATATCCACCCATATCCACCTGATGACTTAAAAAAAAGTTTACTTAAAAATAAGTTTTTTTTTGTTTTTTTTGTTTTTTGCATGTCCGACTATGTTGCATATATGCAACATATGAAACATACAATATTGGTGTTGTTGTGGTAGATTCAGTGATAGTGATAGTTGCTCCAAAGCAAAAGATGTGTGCGACAATTCTTGTCGGCGTTAGACCAAAATAATTTATACTACTACTCTAGAATAATTATATAATAAAGACACCCCCACCTATATAATAATTGTTTGACCGATAGGTCTTTCCTCTTAGAATTTGTCTTAATAAACAATCATAAATCAATGTAACATGTACAAGTTTTATGCTTGTATAAAGTTTTAACCAAGATTTAATATTATATTTTACTTATATACATCATGCTTATTTTTAAGTGAGATGTGTGATATGTTATGATTCATAATAGTAAGCCCATCAGAGAAGACAAACAAGTTGAATGGATCCATAACCATAAAAGAGAATCAAGAATGGTGATGGAATATAAGTGTGAGAGATTGAGAGAATAGGGTTATGATTATTGTATGTGAATTGAGTGATGTTCTTCCCATCTATCTCTCTGGAATTTCTAATTTTCCATCTCCTTCTTGTCACATGTTCTTGATTTGTGTTTGAATCCTTAGTTGTAATTAATTCTATAAACTCAATAGAAATATAGTTTGTTGATTGATTATCTTACTGTTATTAATTATCAGGGGCGGATTTAAGTGTTATGTTACGTATTCACAGGAATATAGTCTTTTTTGTCGTCCATGTAGAACCATATATACAGATTTTTGGGTGACTACATAGTTTTTTCTGATGGCGAGCCATTTCCGTACATTCAATGTACTCTACGGATAGAGGAATACATAGATTTGAACATAGTAAAATAAGAAATTGAAAGATTTTATGAAATTGTTCCTTTGGAAATTTCCCGAAAAGCTAATCATAGGTTAATCAATATGTATGGTTTGTTTTGGAATATACACAAAAAAGGTTTCTGTCTCAATGATCTATCACGTTTTGCATAAAGTTTCACACTTTGAGACGTGGTGGTCGCGAGTTCTAACCATCGTATCCTATTTTTTAATCGGTTTTTTACGTTCAGATTCAGCTACCAATCGCCCACCAGGCAACATTAAATAACTCTACAAACAATAACAAAGAGCCCACTAATCACTAATGGGCTAATGACGTCATATACAATTGAAATTAAATGTAATTGATAGCTCAAAGCTCCAAAAACTCAAATAATTGAAGCAATTCTCTACTCCTGTTCGTCCGTATTACCCCTGCAAAAGTTACTTAATAAAGTAGTAGGAGTAGATTATTATATATTAATTAAATTTATTAAAAAAAAGGAAAAAACGGGGTTTCCAGGTTACGAATCCAAGTCACCTAGTATGCAACCCCAACCAATTGCCACTGCGCCACTTCTACGGATGTTATTAAATATGTGAAACACATCATATATGGTCAAAAAATAGTCAACGGATTTAGCTAGACATGCACAAACCGGTTAAAAACTGTAACCGAAACCGGTTAGGATTTTCTCGAAGCTTAACCGGTTACTGACCTAACCGGTTCGGTTAGTAACCGGTTTCCGGTTTGGAAAAGTGAACCCGGTAGCAACCGTTAGTGCCCGGTTCGAACAGGTTAGAAGACCGGTTAGAAACCGGTTTAAAAAAAAACCGGTTAAAACGGTTACATTTACAGCAGCCCTTTTTTTTGGCTCAAACTTTCTGTGAAGGGGCTGTGATTTTTTTTAGAACCGAAAATTGCAACATTTTTTATAAAAGTTCAAATTTTATTCATTGTGATAACATAACAAGCACACCAAACTTGGAAAACATAAAAAAAGAGTTTTTAAACCCATTACATCGAATTCGGAAAAACTTAAAAACAAACTAAATTTAACTTGTTCTTCGATTTTTTCTCCCCGGTTCCGTAGTCGTTTAACTTTATTCGTTTGAAGAGCCCGAGCTAGATGGACCGGACCTTAAGTAGTAGTCCCAACCGGCTTCATCATCGGTCATTCCCGGGGTTAATCCACCCGCAACCTCCTCATCGTACAATTGGCCTTCATATTCCATCTCTCCTTCAATGCCTTCAAGTGTAGCAATGTTTTGAATCCTCTCCGCCGCATCCAAGTAATCTTTCAAGCAAATCGACATCTCCACCGATGCCGGAGTTAGCCTTGTCCTCCTCACCGATATGACCCTGCCACTAACAGAAAAAGCGGACTCCGAAGCTACCGTGGAAGCTTGGACGCTTAGTAAATCTCGGGCCATGATGGAAAGCACGAGAAATTCTTTTTCCTTTCCTTTCCACCAAGCCAACAAATCAAAGTCTTTGAAACCGGCCATCCCAATCCCGCTAGGAAATCGGTCCCCGTATACCTTCCGAGTTCGCTACTCGGAGTGTTACCCCTTGCCCTTTTAGCATTGTTGGTTGAAAACATGTTGAAAAGGTTTACGTAACGATCCGAGCTACTACTTGCACCCACACCCGCTTGATGTTGCCTCATAGACTCGTGTATGGTTGATGTTGTACCATACTTAGCAACATATGCATCATACAAGTTTGTGAGGTCTTTGTTAAATTTTCTTTTTAGTTCTTCATCAATGAGCTCGTTTTCGGTATACAAATCCAAAGCATAACAAATGTTTTCAATTAAAGCTTCGGTATTATTCGAATTGATGCAAGGGTGTAGGGCGGAGGCACAAGTAATAACCGCCGGCATATTTTCAAAATATTTGACAAATTTTGCTTTCATAGGTTTAACCATTTCGGAAAAAGGGTCCGGTTTATACGAATATTCATTCAAGGTTTGGCACATCAAAAAGATTTGGTTTAAAACCAATGGACTAGTTGGATAATAAACCCCCGACACGTTGTGGTTGCTTCTTTAAAAACATGTACAACTTTGTTAAATCTTCAATAAGAGCCCAACTATTTATAGAAAACTCAACAAGTTTTGAGTGCCTCGAACAAAGGTCGTTGTAAGAACGCAAACTATCTTTTTGTTTTAGAGCTTTTTCAAACATGGTACAAGTCGAATTCCATCTCGTAGGTACGTCCCAATTCGGACCTAAACAAATGGCATTCGCTTGTTTGCAATATTTTATATAGGCACTATGCCTACTTGGTTTGCTAAACACATCCGACAACATTTTTCTAAAATTTAGAATGATTGGGTTAACAATCCTCAAACCGTCTTGCACACACAAGTTGATTATGTGTGCAACGCAACGGCTATGAAAAAAACTTCCTTCACAAACGGGTTTATATTTGAGTTTTAGTTGTTCGATAGCACGCGTGTTATTGGACGCGTTATCAAAAGAAATAGAGAACAATTTTTCTTGTAAACCATAAACCCGGATAACTTTGTCAATTTTTTTAAAAATATTTGACCCAGTGTGAGGAAATTCAAGTTGTTCAAAAGCGATTGTTCGTTTCATCATGGTCCAAGTTTCGGGCATTACCCAATGAGCGGTCACACAAATAAAAGATTCGGGTGAACCATGTGGAGTTGATCAACAATCGCTCGTTAAATTGACACGTGTTTCTAAAGTTGAAAAACCTTCTTGTAATTCGGCTTTCGCCTCTTTCCACAATTTTAGGCAATCACGTCTAAGTGTAGTACGACTTACATTAGTGTAGCGCGGTTGGAGATTCTTTTGAATGAGGCGCGTCAAGCGATTGTTGTCGAAATGGTTGAAAGGCAAACTTTGTTGAATAACAAAACTTGCCATTGCAAGCCTAGTTGCCTCAACATCGTATGCAAAGATTCTCCTTCGTTAGACATCGTTTCTTGACCCGCCGCATTTTGTCTTGCTTGAAGAACTTTACAATGGGGATACTCGACATGTAGCTTCAACGTCGAATTCGCTTCGGTTCCGATGAACTTACCACAATATTTGCACCGAGCTTTCTTTCCACCCGCCTTCATCTTGCACATATCAAAATGTTGCCAAATATTTGGGTTTCGGTTGGTTGGAATAACTTCAAGAACGGGGTTTTCGGGGTTGGAGTCGTTTGGGACACTTGATGATGCCATTACGAGAGATAGTGATCGTTTTTTGAGAGATTGAGAGTTTAGAAAGAGTTGAGAATGGTGTAAGGATCAACCAAAACATACCCCAAGTATTTATAGATCATTATGGGGGTAAACTTGCAAAAAAACAAGAAAAACGGTCAAAAAATCGACCCTAACGGCTCTATAACGGCTATATAGCCGTTTGCAACGTTCAGATATTCTAACCGGTTACTAACCGGTTTTTCTAACCGGTTGCTATAACCGGTTCCCTAACCGGTTTCTCCATCCGGATGCCCTAACCGATCCCTAACCGGCGGTTAGGTTTGTAACCGAACCGGTTACGTTCTAACCGGTGACTCCCCTAACCGGTTTCGGTTTATTTTTTTGTAACCGGTTGCCTAACCGATTTTTTTGCTCACGTCTAGATTTAGCTAGCAGACTTACGTGTTCCCTTTTTAACCTTCGTAATGTAACAAATACTAGGTGAAGGCATGACCGCGCAGCTGCCGTCGCTTTCTTTTTTTTTCAAAATCGATTTTCGCATGTCAATCCTTAGGAAAATCAAGATCATAAAATGGAAAATCAAGATCATAAAATTTCAAGGTTTCAAAGATTGTTTGCCGAGTATTGTTTCTAATTTTTCAAGGTTAGTCTCCAAATCCTTATTGGTTATGGGGGTATTTTCATCATGAAAATTCTTAAATATTAAGACGCCTACGATAAAACAAGCAAAATGTACAAGTCTTAAAGCTATTATTTAAACCCACCATTAAAATATAACAAAGAAATTAAAGAAAGCATTAAACACCCTCCGTGAAAACTCCTAAGCGCACCTCGGGGTCCGCGAGCCTTGCTTTTCCGACCAGATTTCCTTGAATTATATAATCAGCTCCACTAGTTCTGTTAAATGCATTTTAGCCCCTCAAACTCTTAAATATTTATATTTTATGCCCCAAATTATGTTAGGATATGTTCTCTATAATTTCTAAGATTCTAGAAACGTACAAAGAGAAATATACACACGTATATATGTATATATATCGCGTATTTTCCCATTTTCTTTCCCGTTAACTATCAAAAACGTTTTTTTTCATCACATATCTATATGCATATATATATATATATATATATATATAATCAATGTTAAACTGGGATGTTACAGCAACAATCAAATGATTTAGATCTTTGATTACAGATATTCTTGATCTCTCAGGATTTATTCTTCACACACCTCTGGACTCCTTTGGTTGCAAACAACACGAACATAGCTAGAACAAATAACGAACTCTTGAATGTTTTGAGAACATGTTGTATTTATAGGCTTCAATTAGGGTTTTCAGAAATGTGTGCGTAACGAGCCAATATGAGAGTATGGGGCGTGAGCATTGTAAGGGGCTTACGGATTAGGGTTTAGGTTATCCCTTGGTGACGTCATCATAACAAGGTGTTATCTCTAAACGTGACGTGCTTGATCCATGAATTCTTCTTAAACCTTGTCATTTCACCATCAAACATTCACAAATCCGCAACTATTCTTCTGATTCTCATCCAAACTCCTGTTTATTACAAACTAGCCAAAAGGAAGGTAAATCTGACCATGATCAGGGGCGGACGCAGGAAAAAAAATCAGGGGTAGCGTTAAAAAAAATATTTGTAGGGACTAACGGGGGTTCGGGGGCAGCGCCTCCGAATTTTTTTTTAGGTAATTAACGGGCTTTTAATCATATTTTCAAGGGGCTTTCGATCATATTTTTAGGTAAAAACCATAAAATTTCTTCCAGGGGTCGCGAAAAATTCGTTTCAGGGGTCGCGAAAAACCGAAAACCTAAAAAAATAAAATAAAATTGCACGTCTGGGTAAAAGTTCAGGGGCAGTGGACGCTACCCCTGAGGATAATGTAAGTCCGCCCCTGACCATGATATAGCAAAAACTATCAACAAGGGTATTCGATGACATAAAAGTTGTGTTATTAAAGGCATATCAAAACATATTAAGTATTTAATGTACGCAAATGATATTTATCTTAAAAATATATAAAGTTTTGGTTTAGATTCACTATTAGAAAAGTTAGTTAAAAACGTTACATTTCACTACAGTTTTTTTTTTATTAACCTTGATTAGTATAGCTCTGGACGGAAAATACGAGCTACGAAAATATAATGGGTTTTGAAGCCATTCTGCCTACTTTAGACTACATTTTATTTACGATAAGTAAAACCAAATTGGTATATTTAATATATCTTTAATATAAAAAGAATCAAATACATTAGACTTCTACTTTTTAATAATTGCAATATTATCACCACTAAAAGTGTACTTTCCAAAATTTGTAGTCACAAGTTTTTTGTTGAAAAACCTTCATTTCACCATCAAACTATCCACTTGAACAATACATTAGATTTCTAAATGGTCAACATTAATTTGTAAAACTAGGCTTCACACGATATGTTGCAGCAAAGGTTTGTCAAAAAGCATTTGTAACTAATCATGTTGATGTTTTTGGTTTATTATTAGGCATTCCTTTTGCGAGGTGTGTTTCCTTTCAAGATTCATTGATTATCATCCTAATTTTAGTACATATGTTTTTTTAGTTATAGAATAAGCCATTCGCAAACCTACTACTATCTTCTTATAAGACAGACTAGGAGATGGGGGATGCTCTATTCAACCATTGTAAAAAATATTGGCTACCATATAATATAAGAAGAAAGAAGAGGTTGCCTACTGCTTTAAAAGAGACTTGGAAGGAAAGACTGAAGGCCATTCATTGAAGATATAAGTATATCAAATCTATAGGAAGTTTTACCATGAGTCGGTTGTATCCATTGAGAAAATATAGGTTCGATTAAGATTTGCTTCTCAAGAGTACCAAAAGCATGCATAACATCATTATGAACATAAAGTCCAATGGTATGGAAAACAAAAAAGAGGTTTCCCCAACTTAAATAACATATGATAGCTTCTTTATTTTCTAACATTCTTTCCAATACATTGTCCTCATTTATTCCGGATTATAATCCCTAATAAAAAATATAGCTTCATGAGCGAAAGCTTCTATCATGATAAATTCTGCAATATATTGGCAATGAGTATAATTTTTCACAAAAATAATCATGCATATTCCTTTTAAATATATATATATATATCTAACTCATAAAATTCTTAGTTTAATATGTACTATTCTTTAATATTAGTTCATCAAATGTATTTTTAACAAACAGTGATTATAAAATTTGATAAATCTTTTAACCTAGTTTATTCTGTATTACTATAAGACCACCCACATCAATAACTACCAACATACCACCTTTTTTATCAAGTCAGCATGCCACATCATGTACTTCCCACATACCACAAAAACCCATTTTTTTCCACATCAAGTACTTCCCACATACCACCTTTTACTTTCCACATCACCATTTTATTTAATCTTTATTTATTTATAACGGATATATTTTTATTAAAAAAAATAATTTAATATTAAATTATTATTAAATGTTAACGGCTAATTTATTTAAAATTTAAAATTTTATTAAATGATAACGGCTATTTTATTTAAAATTTAAAATTTTTTATATTTAATAAAAAAGATTTAAACATGGAAATCCTACATTACTTTTATTAAAACAAACCAAATTTAAACAACACAACAAATCCTAAGGTTTAACTTATTGAAAACATGAAACCCTAAGCCTCATCATCTTCTTCTTCCTCCTCAGACTCATCTTCGATGTTCAGTTCCACCTTTAGCCGGGCACAAGTTTGGTTATGAGCTGCCAGTTTTTTTTACTCAAGTGAGAGGTATCCATGTTAACCAGCTTGTAGTACTTGAGCTTCATCTTGTTTTTCTCGATAGCTAACAACCGATTCAAGTATTCCTGCCTGCTTTCGACTGCTGAAGTAAGGTTTGAATAAAAACGGTTCCGACTTTCCTCATTACTTGAGGAACCAGCAGTACCTTTATTTTTCTTTTCCTTTTCAGTTGCTTTAGACGCTTTTCTACCGGGTGGGCGTGTAGGAACATTATTCCGAGGAGGCTGCTGCTCCTCTGGAATACCCCCAACATTATCATCATCAAGATGGAAATTGAACTCGTTCTCACCAAAGTTTGTAGACGAATGAGAACTAGTGTATCCACCTATGTTGGATTTGTTTCTTTTGGGGCCTTGGTTGGCCGCACAAGCTTCAGCACTGTTGTACTTCAACTTGTCTTTGACTTTATTCCAAATATGTTCATATTTGAAATCTGTATCTTGATCAGCATTAAAGCGCTGCCTTGCTTCAAGCAACCACATGTCATCAGACCACCCACTTGAGTTAGAACTCTTCACACTCAAGTATAATTTATTGAATCTGGCCACCTTTGATTTGACCATGTGCCAATGAGCTTTCAGGTTGTTTTGATCCCTAGGCACTTTGGGGTTTGAACTAGAATAGTGTTCCTGCACTCTGAACCAAAAATCATGAGTATTTTGGTTGGTGGCAATAACACTGTTCTCCGAACACTCATATATGGCCTCTGCCATCAAGACTTCATCTGAATGTGGTCATTTAGTATGAGAAGCCTTAGTGGTAGTAGTTTTGCCTTTGCCTCTCCCCCTAACTCTTCCCTGTGAGGGGCCATCCTCGGACTGTTGTGGTTGTGATTGAGTTGTTTGTGGGGGTTGTTGAGTTTGGGATTGTTGTTGTTGCTGTTGATGTTGCATCCCCGCCATTTATTGTTGTTGGAACATCCACATTTGTTGCATGTGAAAGTATGTTTGTGGATCCATTTGTTGTGGTTGATGCTGTGGGTTCATGAGTGGAGGTGGTGGATACATTTGTGAAGGTGGTGGATACATTTGTGAAGGTGGTGAAGATTGGTTAAGAAGCTGGGTCATGCTTGCACCATCATAGTCTGGAAACATAGACGTGAATGATGGTCGGTTTGAGTTTCTGTTTGGGGTTGAGTTTGAGTTGTGATCCATTTGGAAGCTTGAGTTTGCAGAAATTTGAGAGAGAAATGAGAGGTTTGATGTGTGAATGAAATGAATAAATGAAGTGGTATTTATAGATTTTTTGAAAAAACTAGCCGTTATAATAAGACAAAAAAAAACTAGCCGTTTTTTTAAAAAATTATTAAATTTAATGTTTTATTTAATTATGAATTTTAGAAATTTTTTCAGATTTTTTTTAAATTTATTTATATTTTATTTGAATTATTAAATGTTAAAATAAAACAAAAATCTTTGAATATTTATAAATATAGCCGTTAAAGAGAAAAAGAAAAAGGAAAAAGAAATTAGTGGGTCCCACTCTCCTTACGTATGTGTATGTGAGGACGTACGTACGCGTCCACGTACGTACGCGTCCACGTACGTACGCCACAACGCATACGTACGGCGTACGTACGTACGTATCTCGTTTTTTCCTACCGATGTGGGTGGTCTAAGTGAAGGATGTCAATTGCTTTATTTTAAGATGTTATAATGTGGTTCACAATTAAATAAGTTAGGTCAAATTGTTAAATTAAATAAGTTAGGTCAGTTTGTTACATGCCATATATAACTACGGAATTTTAAAATGACATCTACCTAAAAGGAGTTGATATGTTAAATTTATAAATGTTAATTATTTGAACAACACATTTTTATAATAGACGAATTATTTAAAAAGCAATAAATACTTATTCAAAAAACCTCTACCTAATGGCTTTTACGTGTAATGACATCTTGTTATTGTATAAGACAAGTGGGTCGACCCGCGGTTCGCGACGGCGTCGGACCATTTTTAAAAATCGGTTAATCAAACCATGAGAGAAGAGGGCCATGCGAAACTCATGTTCTGAAAGATAAGTAATGTGTGTATAACTCTATAATATATGCAAGTTCAATTGAAAAGTCTTAGAAAGTTGCTTGATGTGGATTTTGTCACTGATTTAACTCTTCGCGGCGGAGCCCGACCATTTAAAAAGGCTCCTGCTATATCCACCCGAGGATTTTACTAAAAACACCAAAACCAAACGGTCGTTTCAAGTGAAACGACCTTGAAACGACAGTTTCAACCAAAACGACCTTGAAACGGTCAATATAAAGGGGGCCCCCCTGAATTTTAAGGTTTCGTCGTCGCAACACTTGGTGGCCGTTTCAACTGAAACGACCTTGAAACGACAGTTTCAACCAAAACGACCGTAGGAAATGGGTGAATTTAATAAAACCTTGGGTGTCTATATAACAACTCTTTAAAAAACTCGGTTAGCCAATCCATAAGAGAAAATGCCATGGCGAAAGTCGTGTTCTGTTGTGAAGGCACATAAATATAACAACCGTGAATGCCTTGTTTCGCGAATGTATGTTTGTATGAATTGATTTAGATAGTTTTTGTTTTAATATTCTTGTGTATATGGTTTTAAAAAATGTCCGCATAGAAATTTTTATGAAGATTCCCACCTATAGAACAACCTAATTGCTTTTTGATCTTAGTTATGGTTATACAACCATTATCAAACATGCACAACAAAGTTTGTGTTAGTATGAAATTGAATAACAAATTAGTTATGGTTATACAACCATTATTAGACATGGACAGCAAAACCAAAATCCACAGTTTGACTAATAATAAGTCAACCAAACCTAAATTCAACTTTGTCCAACCTCAATGAGGCAAACTTTAACTGCTGCATTACAATCCAAAAGACGTACCATTTACATAACCTAAAGAAACCTATTCCTAGCAGATTAAATGAAGACTCACCTAGTAGTATTGAATGCCAAAAGCTGGTGGATCATAACCCACAAAAACTGACCAGAACTGAAAACACCCTGTAATAACATCAATGAAGTTAGGTATACTAAAATGGGTCAAAATTGCAATGACTCTAATATATAGCATCTGCTGCATTATAACCCAAAAGACCTACCATTAAGATAACCTAAACAAACTTATTCCTAGCGGATTAAATGATACTCACCTAGTACCATTGAAGGGCAAAACGTGGTGGATCATAACCCAAAAAAATACCATTAACATAACCTAATACACCATATTCTTACCAAAAGGAACTCTGATGATGAATCCTGAAGTGTTACTAATTAAGCCAAACAATTGTTAGATTATAACCCAAAAAAACTACTACTAAGATAACCTCATGAAAGCCACTCCTAGCACTACTATTTAACAACTAATGAACACAAACAACATAGATTTTTAATAATTTATTAAACTTTGGTTAAGCTTAAACTAAACATCAACCTACAAATAACAATTCTGTTTAAGGTAACTGTATAATTCTATCACCTTCTGTAGACACAACTCCTCAATGTTTTGAAATTTTAAACAAACTAAGAAAGGAACATACACAGTTTACGAAACAAAACCATTAGCAATAAACTTTAAACAACCTTTTTATAATTGGGATTTGTTAGCCATACCTTCCTGTTAGTATTACTTTCATCTGCTACTTTGACCCCCAAATCATTATAAACCCTATTATTCTCATCTTCATAACATCAAAGCCAATTTCACATAACAAACAGATTTAAAGATCATTGCTAACAAAAGGTATAGGGAATACCAAAAGGAAAATTGACTCCAAACATAACTTTAGCATATTGATTCTTCATCATCAGTCCTCCTACACCCTACACTACTATTAATATGCATTGAACCAATTAAAAGTATAAAACCAACAAACTCATAAATCAGATACCGCCATATGCTTACCTCGTAACAACTCACCTAACCATTACGTAAACTTGAAAATAATACTCATAGTTGATTAATAAAAACCCGAGTTAGTCTCGTTAGGAAAGTAAATAAAAGTGCGAATGGAATAGCGACATAATCGAGTCAAATTTCTGTAAACAAACCCTGACCTTCAATATAAAGCAAAATAAAAGAACAACCAGAATAAGCAACAACAAAGACGAAAAAATTCACAGACGGAAGACAGCCTCAGATCTGAAAAATAAAGCAAAGAAAACGGTAAATCCAAGCAAACGACCAGAGAAATCAAAATCCTAGCATAACTATCGTCCTATTCGAACCTCCATCAAAACCCTAAAACGAAACTGAGAGAGAAGAAACTAACATGCGTAACAGCGGTTATTCAGCCAAATTTCATTGACACAAACTGGAACAAATTGGAACCAAAACATACACAAAGTGGAAGAAATTGGAACCAAAAATCTGCAAATCTTCTAATTGCGAGAAAAGATGAAGAAATTAGAACTCATATGTGCAAACGATTGAGTGGATGTGAGGATTGAATCGCATCCAATGGTGATTATAAGGACGGTATAGCCATGCGGCTATAGTGGCAATCGTCATGTGCATCGTACCTTAATCCTGTTCAAGTTTTGTCGGCATTAATTGGATTGATTGCGTGTGAAGAATGTTGCGAGAATTGCCAGTAAAATTGAAAAGAAGAGGGCTAAAAGTCAAAATAAATAAAATGGTTGTAAACTCAAAGGAAGGCTTGGAGCCAAGAGTTGTAAACTGAGCTAATAAGTTTGTACATTACATAAGTGATGGAGCTTTAAAGACGTGTACCCTATGTTAAAAAAAATGGTACTATAAGTTGTATTATGTATATATAGTAGAATAATATGTAACATAAAACAAACAAAATGTTACATATGTAACAGAAGTTACATATATAAATCTATATAGATAGTGAGATATAATATGAAACAAACAAAATTCATTCACATATGAAAAAAACAAGTTAATCAGTTTACGAAATATGTAGCATAAATTTACATATGTAAAATTAAATATATAATGAGATATAATATGAAACAAACAGAATTTTACATATGTAAATTATGAGATGTAACATAAAACAAATGAAATTTTACATATGTAACAGAAGTTTACATATGTAAATCTATATAGATAGCTAGATATAATATGAAACAAACAAAATTTTACATATATAAATTATGAAATGTAACATAAAAGAAACAAAAATTTACATATGTAACAGAAGTTTACATATGTAAATCTATATAGATAGCGAGATATAATATGAAACAAAGAAATTTTTTTATATGTAACATCAGTTATTACATATGTAAGATACAATATTATATATATAAAGCATAATAGATATGTGAATTTGCATATGTAACATGATTATAAAACAAATATTATTTTAAAAATAGTTTTATCTACATATGTAAAAAACATATTACATATGTACGAACAATCAATGTCTTTATATTAAAAAATAAAGTCTCGTGAGATTGTGAGTGGAAAAATTACATATGTTATATCATTAAAAACGATTTTTTATAAGAAGTACATATGTAACTAATAAACATATGCGATATTTATTTGAGTGGTTGCAATTTCGATTATATATATACTTGTACATGTTATTTAGTACTTACATGAATAACATAGGTAATTACATGTGTAAAAAAAGATATTATACCTTATATACATTTTACAACTTCATAGTACAATCTCTAAAACATGTTGTACAAGTCCCTAATGCACATAATGTACTATCTTTTATGCATAGTTTACAACCCCTAAAGCATGAAAACACTATTTTAGCCAGAGTTGCCTTCTACAGTACAATATCAGTTATCTCTATCTCATTCTCTCACCTGGCCTAAATTCATCGCCGTCGAAGGAGGAGAATCTGAAAAGTCAGGACGAAGAAGACAATGAAGAACTCGAAGTTCTACCTCCGTGCGTCTCTCTTCTTTATATGCTGATTTGGGATGACTACGTCTTCCCCTGTCGTCCATCCTTCTGATCAGTAAGCTTCATCACTGCCGGCTACCGACGTTTACAACTTCGTCTTCATGGTAGACATCTATCTCTCAAACCTCAAACATATGCTTTGTTATTTTCCCCAAATTGACTAATTTGTGGTTTTATGACAAGGACTCAAACATATGCTTTATTAATTTCCCCAAATTGATTCGGTCATTCAAGATTTCAAGCGGCCTTGAACAGTTAATAGTTTCCATTCCAAAACTCGAATTCAAGGTTGAAACCACAAAATCAGAAAATTGATTAGTGCAAATCAGAATGTTGCATGCGTTTTTTTTAGTGTAGAATACTAGGGTTTATGAATCTTATATATTGATTAAGACGGGTTTTATGATTTTGGAACGTGTTATTCCTCTTAATCATCCTGATTTCAATTACAACCTTGCTTATGACGGATTTCTTGGTGAGGTAATTTTAGGTTCTTGGGTGTTTTTTTAAGGTTTTAAAGCCTATAGAGGTTTAGGATCTTTGGATTCTGATTAGGATTAGGATTCCTTTTGAATCATTTAGAGTTCAAATCGAAGCAACTTCCATATAAGAGAGCTTCAGTTTTGTTCTTCAATTGCTAATTAAGCAAAATGATTAGCTGTTTTTCATACAACTAAAACTCCTTGAGGATCCTCATGTGTACAACTTTGATCTTATTTGGTTCATATCTTTGTTTTATGGGTTTAAATTGGTGGTATATGCAGGTGTGGACTGTTGATTTCTCATTCGTTGTTCTGGTACAGGTTTGGGTCTCGCCGCTTCTTTGTTGCGGTTTGTTCATTTGGAATTGTATGTTACCCACTTCTTTTAACACCGAAGCAGTAACCCAGTTTGTTTCTAAGCCCGTGTTCACATCTTATATATATCGAAATTTCCTTTTAGTGATTGCTTTAAAGGTTATTGTTTAATTTCTTCACCCTTTTAAGTGATTAAAGAGTGAATTTATTTCAAAAGTTCAGTTTGATTTTACGTATGCGGAGCAGGTCTATGGATTTTGTTATAAGTCTCCACAATAGGTATTGCGTGTTTAAGTTTTTATATGGAATAGAAGATGTTTTTTTTGTTTAGATGTAAATGCAGGTACCCCTTTAGGTATTGGCTATTTAAATCTTGATTTGGAATGAAAAATGGTTTATTATTATTATTATTATTATTTATTTATTTTTAGTTTTGTTTAGGTAACTCAGAACATGCAGGTTTGCAGCAAGGAAATATATATTAAATATCAACTACAACAACTTAGTAAAATTAGTGAACCGATTGTACTTTATTTGTTTATAAATTATAACACAGGCACACACAACTACTTTCTCTAACACATCTAAAGTTTAAGTTATCAAACACTAAAATGCCACCTTTGAAAACAAATACTAATTCAAGTTCATACTTTGACAACTTGCAGGTCTTGCTAGGTTTGGAATTCCTTATGGAATGTCAATGACAATAGTAATAACCATATGGTGGTTTTCTTTTGACTGTTTTAATAGAGATATTAGTTGTCTTTAAACATAAAAGTGTGTTTTGACTGTTGTGTTGAACTAGGTTCTAAATTTTTCATTTTTAACTCCTTATTGTTTAACTTTCTTAGTTGGTTAGAGATTGAATGTTAATCATGCCATTTTCTGAGTTTCTGGCAAACTTTCATTGTAGTCAGTTTTAACGGTTAATATGTCTGTAATGTATGGTTAGGGAAATTTTGATAAAAGAATCCGTTTTGTTGCTTTTTGCAGATAGGTAGGTCAAGATGTTTGCAAGGGTTTTGATCGACCATCGAAGCAGGTCAGGTTTTTTATGTTTTATTGTACTTTGGTCCTCGAAACAGGACTGTTCATCTGTTTAGTCATACCTTGAAAGGGTGTCATTCAGATTATTTTTGGGTTCTTCATGTATTTTATGAAATTATAAGCTGAAAAATCTAAAAGAGGTTTTGAAATCTGTATACTAAAAGATGATTGGCAAGAACTTAAATAGCATTGCCAAAAAAGGATGTATGTGAGGTCAAGACACCATTGTTAATTAATGTATTAGTGCTCCGACTAGGACTATGAGTTCTCTCTTGCCAAAACAAATATATGCATTTAAGACACGAATTTTGCATGGCCCGTATTTTATGGTTATGCTAACCGACTTTCTAAAACGGTTCGACTCCGCTGCGAAGCGCGGGTCGACCCACTTGTTATATACATATAACATGATACATATGTAAATTTACATATGTTTCATGATTAGAACATACATATTATATTAAAATTACATATGTAACTAAAACTATATTAGTTCTATCAACAAAAAGAACTAAAAGTATTAAAATTACATATGTAACATTAGTTCTTATTTAAGTAACATTAGTAATTACATATGTAAAAATAAGATATTACATATGTAACATAAGATATCACATATATATAACATGTCACATGTGTAAATTTTCATATGTAACAGGGTTAGAGAAAACATATTTTATTATAATATTTTTAACTAAATATGTAACTATTATTAAAAATAACTATTTTTAAGAAGTTTGCTATTAAATATATTCTTAAAAATACACATGTACAGTTTTACATATGTAAACATCCATAGATGTAACAATATTTATTACGTATGTAACGATAAATTATTATACATGTAACATACGGTAGTACGTATATATACCATGTCACATGTGTAAATTTTCATATATAACAGGGTTAAAAACATTTATTAAAATAATTGTATTTACATATGTAACTAAAACATATTACATATGAACGGACAAAAAACAAGTTAATCAGCCCAAGAAATATGTAGCATAAATTTACATATGTAAATTTAATAAAATTACATATGTAATAAAAAAAACTAACAATGATAAAATTACATATGTAATGTTATTGAAAACAACTATATATTTTATAAAAAAAATTACATATGTAAGTGGTAAAATTACATATGTAAGTAGTAAAATTACACATATGTAATGTTATAAAAAAACAACTATATATTTTAAGAGCAATACAAATATTTTTCTATTTTAAACTAAATAATTTTTGTAAAGACATTTTGTCATGATAAATAAACATTACTAATAAGCCTTATTTTAAACTAAATAATATTTATATTAAAAAAGTAATAGAATAAATGTTATAAAATAATAATTATTAAATGAAATAAAATGATCTTCAATAACCGTAGAACAACTATAATATATTCTAGATCCGTAGTGGAAATTGAAAAAAAAGGGTTAGTATGTCTATGATGGGAAAACTATATGAAGCCACAAGGCCACAATTACTCTCAGGCCATAAATCAAGAGAGAGAGAGAGAGCGAGAGGTAGTATGCAAAGGGAAGAAGAAACAGAGCATGCGGCTGCTCACCGGCAAGCATTCTAGCCGGCGCTCCGGCGAGACCTCTAGCGACCCTCTCGATGGATATTTCTATCGACCTAAAAGCCCCCTCTCTTATTCTTTTCTTCTCCCGGTTCCAAATCCAAGACCATCGGGGTTGTTATCCGGTCGCGAATGACCATAGCAGCGACAACGCCATGGGTTCTTAGATATAATCGAGGAAAAATAAATAAAATCTATAAAGCTTTTGAATGACTAGGTACAAGGAATCTGTGTTCGAGTCCTTCAAAATTGAAAAGTTCTCAGATTTCTTAGATGTTGGTTTCGAGATGGCGTTCGAGTTCGGAGACCTTCTCAAGTTGATTGAGGATTCTCATTTTGATAGGAAATCAAAAATGGTTTTCTATGCGGTGATCCTTAGCACTTGTTGGGTCATTTGGTGCTTAAGGAATAAGGCTACTTTTGAGGGTGCCAAGCCGAGTGTCGCTATGTTATTTATGGAAGTCAAGTGTCTTAGTTTCTTTTAGGTTAAGTATAGGGGTAAATGGTCGAGTCTTGGGTGGGAGGAATGGGATAATTTCAATATGTAAGTCTCTTCCTTTCCTTTCTTGTTTGTGTTGCCCTCTCCTGGCTCCTTGCTAGGTAGGGCGTTTCGTTTGGTTTGATGAAGTTGCCGTTAAAAAAAAAAGGTACAAGGAATCTGAATTTGTAGCAGAAGCTCAGAATGGTACATATTGTAAAATGACCATTATGTCCTTTTTCATTTTGATCAAAAAGATGATGTGGATCAACCTGAAACCTTTAGATGGGTTTTCAGGGTTTTCATGGTATACTACATATATATATATATATATATATATATATATATATATATATATATATATATATATATATAGGGTGAGGTTCATTGTAGACACTTTCGCATGTGAAATAGCTCTTTTTTAACATGTGAAAGTTTCTAATTAATGAGAAAAAAGAAAAAAAGAAAAAAGAAAATTAATCACAACCATTAGATCAAGAAATCTAATGGTGAAAAAGGGTGTCTACCTGTCTACACTTATGGGGGTGTCTACAATGAACTTTTCACTATATATATATATATATATATATATATATATATATATATATATATATATATATATAATTGTAGTGGTCCCTCCTGAAATTTATGGTTGAGATTTAATTTCTCAAAATAAAAAGTTCTCATTCGAACCTAACTCTCTCTCTATATATATAAAGATAAAATAGTTTTTCGGACTGAAGCAGTCGTGGTCAATATTGATTGGGATAATCATACCAGTAACTCATAGAAAAGTTGTTTATTTATAACTTTGGGTTAATATTGTTCAGTGGGAGGTAACTAGACCGCCTCTCAACCTCAAATCTAGTATCACTGTTCTCCCTGGTTATCGTCTACGGGGAGTACGAACCCCGGGGAACTGTGTTGTCAATAAAAAAATATAGTGGTGTAATGCCACTTACTTATGGGGTCTCTCAAACCAGCCGACTTACCGTACTTGACACGCCGTCATGAACCAGCAGAGGAACAACCCTGCGTGCCGGATTATATTATTGTGAAAATGATATTTTTAAGGGACTAAGGTTCGTTTCTTTCATGCACCGCTCTCGCGCATGCACGTACGGCATGACTAGAGCCAAGTTCACAAACACGTACTATCTCGGCTTTCGTAAAGTGACAAAATGTTACCAACCCCCATTCCGAACCAAATACTTTCAGCCCGCACTTGCGTGGTTAGTCGAGTTTGCTTACATAGACATAAGGACCTCGAACGCATCATGTAGCATGGGACGCAAGTCACCTTTCGGATCATGCATCATCCCCAGACCAGTGGCGAAGCGAAAAAAAACTCTGAGGGGGCGGGACTCAAAAATTCTACCGAGTAGGCGATACTCAATACATATAACTTTTTTTTATACATAAAATCGTGAATCTCAGTGCTTCTGGCTGAAAAAACCGAGGGGGCGATCGCCCCCTCCGGTACCTTCTATACTTCGCCTATGCCCCCGACCGGGTGTCAGGTCCGGCCTTTGAGATTTTGACTCCCCAAATGGTCTATGATATGTAGAGCACGTTTGGTTCAAAAAATTAGTAATACACTTTCAATAAAAAGGGTATTCACAAAGTCATTAGACACACCTTAAACCAATTTTATAAGGACAACTTGAAAACTTGTTAAAGGTCTATTATTTCCAATCAAGTGTAAGAATTTAGCTAATCATAGCTTAAAGATTTTCCAGCAAGTACAAGAAGATTTCATAGACAAAATACTTTCAGTTACTAAAACTGGTTGAAGTTCTTACAGACTCCAACATATCCAACATACTTAAAGACACGAAAACGCCAAATGGCTCTACTAACTACTTTATTAGTAGGAGGGAAGAGAGAAGAATTGAGCGAGTTGTGAAGTGGGAGAAGGCCGACTTTTATAGGCAAAGTATGGAGTTTGGCACAGGCCGTGCTTAGAGTGGCACGGGTCGTGCCATTTCAGAGAGAGGATTTGAAATCTTTTGTCTTTAGAGGCACGGGCCGTGTTTGTCAGGGCATGGGCCGTGCCATGTCAGGAGACTTCAACACGGGGCGTGGTGGTTCAGAGACACAGGGCGTGTTGTGTCAGAGGAAGATTTCTGTAGATCCGGGTTGGGCACGGGGCGTGCCAGGCTGGTCATGGGCCATGCTAAAGGTATAATTTCCAAAAATTGCATTTCTCTTCACTGTTTTTGCTAGATTATGCTCCTTTTGGTATTTTTTCTTTAGAAAACCTGAAAAACTAAAAAAAGAAAACAAAATTGCTTCGTGTTGATGTTAGTAGCTAGGTTTTGTCCCGAAATATGAGAATATTTTAGTATAAAAATATATGTATAATTATGTGTACATCAAATATCCCCACACTTAAACATTTGTTTGTCTTCAAGCAAAACTTCATAATTAGGGGCCTTAACACATCCCAAATTTTTATTTTTGTGTTTTTTTTGTCAAGACTTGCGTCGTTGAAAGCTATACCTCCTCCACTTTTCATATTTTATTCCATTCATTTATTTTTACCTTTTTTATTGAAGTAAGTTATTTATGACAAGCCTACTTAGAAATTTATTTCAGTCATTCGTCACTCGGGTTAGAGATTTATATTTTCGGGGTGGACACTCGTACCAAGGTAAAATGAAATAGAGAGCAGATGCTTGACACGAAATCGAACCTCCATTGATCTCACGAAAAGTCATAGAATCATTATGAGGTCTTTGAAAAGGGGTAGGCTTAGGGTAGGGGTATGATAGTTTTACTTGAAGAGGGTAAAAAGGCGTAAATAAAACGGTCTTTTTATTGTTTTTCAAAAAGTGTATGTTTTTTCACTATTTTCTGAACAGATCTTCTAGAGGCACTTTTGCTTTTGCCTCTAAGGGGGTTTTCCCTTTATTCAACCATTTTTTTAGACAACGGGTATAAATTCTAAGGTCCGTCTCGACTTCATGCCTTGTTATTAGCTTTTGAGAAAATAGTGAAAATCTGTTTTTGATAAACTTTTTGAAATAACCGTTTATTTACTAAAACAAATGGGGTGTAAAAAGAAAAGGTTTTTGGGGTATTTTGCAGAGGGGGTTTATTCTGCAAATATGAAAGGGGTTAAGAAATGAAAGGGGCTTACTAGGGGGATGCTTTTGGTAAAGAGTGAGGTGAGAAGAAGAAATCCCAATTGCCTCAATCCTGTAATACTGTGGCTTCTGATTTTGTCTGTCTTGGGACGTATTGCCGTGTCAAGTTCTACCTGTTTCGCATTTACCTAGTTTCTCTCAAAGAAAATAAAAAGAGCATGTTTTATAGTTGATCATGCTATAAGGGCTCAAATTCTTAGTGTCAAGGGAAAAGGAAAAGTGTAAGTTTATAATTAAATAAATTTGGTTTCCTCTTGTCAAAAATTTTACTTCAAAACTTGGAGGTATTTACAAATTAATGGATTATAAGTTGATAAATGGGAGGAGGAAAAACTTTTTAGACACAATTATATAAAAACAACAAATTTTTATAAAATTTGGGCAATACAGAAGCCGGTTTTCCAAAGAAGTTTTGTGTAAAACTTGAATTGGACGAAGCAAGTGTTTTTAGTTCCTGGATTTACCCAAACTGTTCCCCTCCCAGACTCAAATTGCACAATGTCCTCAATGTGTGAAAACGTATTCAAATTAAGGAAAATGTCAAAGAAAAGTAAAGGGTTAGGAAAAATTTGGCAGAGTTTCCCCTGTAAACAAGACGTTTTACCCGTGGGATGGTTACCATGCCATGTTGTTTTGACCTCTCGGTCCAGTCAGCTGTAAAGCTAGCCATGTACCTGCTTCTAAAATGCTCAGACCACAACACAGTAAAAAAAACAAACTAACTAATACATGTGTCATCATCCATACGAAAAAAAAGTGTATCAATCACTACAAACATAAAATAAAAAGTGTATCAAATCCAGTGTCAAATGTCAAATGCACAGAAATATCAACGTGCAAATCATAACCGAGAAGTCATACCTGCTAGTCGGTGTCCATGCTGAGCCACCACCGTATCCACCACCATGCCCTGAGGGTCCCTTACCTGGTCGGCCCTATCGCCAATCGAACATCTCCTAGAGGTCTGTGACCTCCTCATGCAACCCCCACAGCTCCGTTTGCATGCTCTGGGTGCAGTTTTCGATCGCCTGGACGGTGGTGTAGTTCAGCTGGAGAGAGTGGTAGAGGTCCATCATGTTCGGAAATCTTGGGCCCTGCGGGTCTGGCTGGTGCTGATGCTGCTGCTGTTGCTGCTCTGCATCCATCGGCTCGATAGGAAGCGGATCCCATACCCGGTGTAGGCTATCCATCATCCTGAAAGGAGGATGCAAAGTGATCATGATGAGGCGGCAGGTATACTCCATGTCTACATAGAGAGTGGCGGGGGATCTGACGAGCTCTGGAGGGATGGCGGTGTCGTAGGCCCTGTAAATGCTGTGAATGAGGCCTCCATAAAGTAGCGGGATACAGTCGTTTTCGATGGAGAAATGAAGGATGTTGCTACATAGAGCGTGAGGGAGGTTCATGGGCTCCCCCACGGTAAAGCAATAAAAGGCCAACATATCCTTCAAGGTGACCACCCCGTCCGACTGTCCCCTAGCAAACACCGATATGGCAAGGCAGCGGTGGATGTAACGGTGCAACGAATCCCTCATCCTGGTGCTCTTCGTGGTGCTTGGTTTGTACATGGTAGCTCCTGTACTGATCGTTTCCCAAAAGGCCTGACGGGTTACTCCATGGGCTGGGTCGGATCGGATCTCCTCATGTGGCAAACACCAAAGAGACCCGGCTAGGGCTGGCAACTCGTGCTGATGATAAACGCCAATATCTGTCATGAACTCCCCCAAAGACCTCGTATACCAGTGCCTTCCCAATCTGAACTGAACCACCCGAGTCGTGTTCATGTTCGTCATGTCCGTGTCGAACATAAACGAGGCTAAGAACTCAATAGTACAGTCCCTCACCCCAACCAGCATGAACAAGTCGAACAACCTCTGCATCGGGGCCGATACAAACTCCGTGTACCTGTTTAGTTGGTTCAGTTGCTCCAACGTGTCAGTGTGCGGGACCATGGCCTGGCTGTCATCGCAAGGAATGGGCCTCCGAAGTCTTTTGTGGCAGTACTTCTCATTTTAGGTGTTGAAAGATGTCTAATTAGTCCTGAAATGGAAAAACGGAAAGATATTAGTGCAATTCACATGAAAAAGGGTGTAATTTTTGAAATTCATGAGGTTTAGCACGGGGCGTGCTAAGTGAGGCACGACCCGTGTTTACTAATCAAGAACATGATTCATCACCGAAGAACAGCATGGAGCGTGCTAGATTAGGCACGGCACGTGTTATTTAATCCTTAACTGTAATCATCATCGAAGAACAACACGAGGCGTGTTCACTCCAACACAGCCCGTGTTTGTTCATAAACGGTCATCACAAATTCATTCGGAAGAACAACACGAGGCGTGTTTAACTGAGCACAGCCCCTGTTGTTCCTGGTGGTCATCCAATTTGGGCCAGAAAATCAAATTTTCACGAAAGTTAACAATTTTATGTGTATAGATTCGCAATCCTCCGATTTTAGTAACCCCATTAAAAATTTTTCCAAAACTTAATCCAGTTATCAAAGATCTAAGTCTTTTTAAACTAAAGTTTTTGGAGAAATCATCAAAAACTTCCCTAATTCATGTGATTTGACATGGGTTATCAACATGGATGATTACAAGACACTTATTAAACACAATCCTAAAGTTAATTTCATCCAAGGGTTAGAAATCGGAGATTCGGATTTAGCCCCAATTTGGATAAAATTTTAACTAAACTAAGAATTTGAAGAAGATTAGAGGTTGTGGTTACTTACATGATGATGGTAGGAAAGAAGGTTGAAGAATCGTGACCACGTAGAGAATTTTCGCCCAGAGAGAATCCAAGACACGACCCGTGCTAAATGACATCACAAATGGGTGTTTTCACCCCCATTGTCCGGTCGCTGTCTAGAATGGCATGGCCCGTGCTTGGTTTGGCACGGGGCGTGCTAAACTATTTGAACCGTTTTTTATATAAATAATTTCCCTTTAAAATAAAGTTACTTACATTTATAAAAGAAATTATTTAATTATTTATAAAAAATTGTCATATTTAGAACGTGTCAGGTTACAGGTTTCTCTATTGATGTGGTGGTTATGCAAGGAACTTAACAACTTAAATTTTCTTCAAACTTATTAATTCTAAAGACAACTTGGTTTATTTACAGGTCGGAAGGTAGACCTGGTTTATTGATGATTTGTTGAATTTCAGAGACTTAGTTTGATAGAAATCTTATTTTAATTATATCAGGTAGGAAATCCTAATAGTATGTTTTAATTTTTTTTCAGATTTTCAAAATACGTTGAAATAAACCAAAACACTTACCTGGGCCGAGGGTTATTATTTTTCATAAAGTTTATGATAATAACTTCCCTGGCCTTTGATGATTTCTTCTTTCCTTCCTGATCGCCCGTTCCTTCTCGTGGATCCTTCGTGTGCATGAGAGGAAATAATTGTTGGCCATACATATTCTTCTAAAGGTGCAATGTAGGTGGGTGATCAAAAAGTGAAAGGTTTTTTTTATAATATATATACTTTATATTAGGTTAAAATATACTAATAAATAAGATAGAAATAAAATAGGAAAATTATGGTTAAGCCGTTAACTCGGATTTTTCTTGGAATCCTCGTTTGTGTCCCTGGCAACGGCGTCAAAAAGCTTGGTATGTGCTGAGGTGTTCATAAAATATGACAATTTTTCAAACATTTTTAGCAGCTTTAAGCTTTTAAATTATAATACCTGATTTACTTGACAACTACCATTTCACCACATTACACGGGCAAGTATACCCATCATGGACAGTATAGTAGTGGTAAGTTGAATCGGGGTCGATCAAGACACAATGAAACATGAGAGCTCTCAATACTTAATCTTTGTCAACGTTTAATCAAACTCTATCTTTGATTTTAGAGGAAAATAAGTTTTATATATATATATATATTTATATAGGGTAGGGTTATTGTAAAAAAAACATTATTGTGTAAGAAGTACATAATTTGTTAGATATTAATGTATGACATTGTGTTTTAATTATATATTTGGTTAATATTATGACACTATACAAGGTTTTTTTCATTTTAGAAGGTCATATGTTTATCAAAATTATAATAAAAAAATAACACAATATACTAATATCCTGACACAAGGCTCTTTTAATAATTCTTAATAAATGGTGTTTGGAATCCAAAAAAATGACTTTTTCTACTTTAGAATTGTCATATGGTTTTCAGAACTTTTAACATCAAAGGATTATCTTACGTCGATCGTATAAACATGATCAACCTGCATGATTTAAGAATTCATGAGAATCATACGTTTATGATTTCACGTGGAATCTCATATATCATGATATTTTTTTATGTCAATCATACACTTGTGAGCTTATAAGTTTTGGTCCCAACTAATTGTGTATTTATTTAAATCTATACTGTCATACGCCTTATAGAAAAATAATAATAAACGACTTATGTAGCAGTGAGTATTTTATAAAATTATGTCAGTTAGCTTTGGCATTAAGTGCTCTAAACTTGGAGGACTAACCCTATATTTTTAGAAAACTTGTTTCTAATTAATCACACTTGGAGGGGCTATTCCCGTATTTATCAAAACTCACCTAAGTCTATCATGTAATATTGTGATATTGTGGAGGGATTGTTTTGCAAATACTCAAACTTGATTTAAAGAACCCTAATGAATTCGGCGCCGCATATTGCTCGCAAAGAAATCCGAGCAGCCATTTTTCCGTCATTTTGTTCCTCTATTTCGCTCATCGATCTCGGGTCTCTGATATGTGTGGGTGCATGCATGGCATAGTGGGTTGACAAAAATAATAAAATGTGGATAGCATAGGATGGCACGTGAGCTGTTGCTCTGCAAGTATTTATATTTCCTTCTTTATATATTTTATGTTTTCTATATTTTCTGCGCATGTTTATTTGAGTAGGCGGTTGCCAATAACTGGGGGTGATGGGATGCCATACCTCCCACGTATTAGTTAGTGTAGGCATGAGTAGTTGTAACCCTACTTAAGGGTATCATTTTCTATCAGTAAGTTTATGCAGAAAATATTTCTAAATCTTCCTTCTCATTTTCTCTCTCGATTCTTCCTACTTTCTGAATTCGATCTCTCCCTCAACGAGCCACATCAGTGGTATCAGAGCGGTGTTGATCTCATGGCCGATGGAAAGAAAAAATCTAACGCTGAATTTCAGCAAGAAACCCAAACGACGTTCGAACGTATCTTCACTGAATTACAGGGGATCCAGACGACCCTTCAAACCTTGACTGCTCGACCCGAGCAACCCGATATCACCCACAAACCCTACCTTAAACTCCATTCTCCCAGATTTAATGGCACCGACCCCCTCGGATGGTTGTATCAAGCGGAGCAATATTTCGAATTCCAAAAGGTGGAGGACGTCGATCGGGTACAACTAGCCTCCTTCCACCTCAATGGAATCGCCTTACAGTGGCAACGTTGGCTTACCAAGTTTCGAGGTCCGATGACTTAGCCAGAGTTCACTCAGGCCGTCAAAGCTCGCTTCGGGCCGACTGATTATGAAGATCCATCGGAATCCCTCACCCGTTTGAAACAGACCACCACCGTTGACACCTATCAAGAACAATTTGAGAGGCTCTCTCACCAGGTCGACGGGCTTCCTGAATCGTTCCTCATCGGTTGTTTTGTCGGCGGCTTAAAGGAGGAATTTCGTCTGGAGGCCAAATTGAAGAAACCAAGGACTTTGGCCGAGGCAATTGGAATTGCTAGGTTAATTGAAGAAAAGTTCAATCTCTCCAAACGCTTGGGCTCATTAAATCGTTCACCCAGTTACTTACAACCTTCTCGCGGCCCAACAACCACCACCCCAAGCCTGTTGGGCCCAGGGCCATCTTCTCGGCTAGCCCTACCCGCCCCTCCTCCTATACGTCGCGTCTCTCAGGCTGAGGCTAAAGCACGGCGTGATAAAGGCCTCTGCTACTACTGTGATGATCGATACATACCGGGTCATAAATGTTCTAAGCCTCAGTTCTTCATGATTCAGGAGGCGCACGGTTCCGATGACGACAAGAACGATGACGAATTACACCAAAGTTTGGACGAGTCTGACCCACCAGCCGAGATCTCCTTCCATGCCATTTCAGGTTCAATTCACCCGCAAACGCTGCGACTACCGGGCAAAATTCACCAGAAGGACGTCGTCGTTTTGGTTGACGGGGGTAGTACTCATAACTTTATTGATCGGGCCTTGGTGCAGCACTTCGGTCTCACGATTGAATCCGCCGTTACATTTGAAGTCATGGTGGGCAACTGTGAACACCTCACATGTGTGGGACGGGTCCGTGGTCTGACCATTCTAAGCCAAGGTTACTCCATTACAACGGATTTCTTTGTTCTTCCGGTCGCCTCCTGCCCGATTGTGCTGGGAGTCCAGTGGCTCAAAACGCTTGGGCCGGTGGAGCTAGACTACCGGAATCTCACCCTTAAGTTCTCTTTAGCCGGAGGAACTCACGTGCTACAAGGATTGCGAGCCTTGGAATTATCGGCCCTACGGGATAACAAATTTTTGGGACTGCATGGCACTGCTCTACTCTTGCAGATAAATCCTATACATTTTGAAGCCATCACCAAGTCCCCTACTGATCCATCCATCACCCATGTCCTTGATAGGTACCCACGTATCTTTCAGGAGCCTACTGGCCTTCCACCGAGTCGTTCACATGACCACGCAATTCCCTTAGTCACCGGTGCACAACCTGTCTCTACAAGACCTTATCGCCAACCCTACTATCAGAAGACTGAAATCGAGAAACAGGTTCGTGAGCTACTACAAAAAGGTTTGATCAGGCCTAGCCATAGCCCTTTTCCTTCGCCGGTATTGTTGGTTAAGAAGGCGGATGGGTCGTGGCGGTTTTGCGTGGATTACCGGGCCTTGAACGAGATCACCGTCAAGGATAAATACCTGATTCCCATGATAGACGAGTTGCTCGATGAACTACACGGCTCGGGTGTCTATTCGAAGTTGGACCTTCGTTTCGGATATCATCAAATTCGTGTATGGGAAGACGACATCCCAAAAACAGCTTTCCGAACCCATGAAGGCCACCACGAGTTCCTTGTGATGCCCTTCGGGATTACAAACGCCCTAGCTACCTTCCAAAGTCTCATGAACGACCTGTTCAGACCTTACCTACGTAAGTTCATCCTCGTGTTTTTTGATGATATTTTGGTTTACTCTAAATCATTAGAAGAGCATGTGTTACACCTGCACACTGTTTTGGGGATCCTATCTACTAACTGCTTGTATGTGAAATCTTCCAAGTGTTGCTTTGGGGTTCAACGGGTTAACTATTTGGGACATGTCATCTCCTCTAACGGGGTGGCAGTGGAAGACTCAATGGTCCAGGCGGTGCAAACTTGGCCGACACCACGTAATGCAAAGGGGGTTCGTGGGTTCCTTGGGTTAGCCGGGTATTACCGGAAGTTCATTCGTCACTTTGGAATCATCGCAGCGCCATTGCACAAACCGGTGGCTAAAGGGCCATTTATATGGATTGACGCTGCTAAACAAGCCTTTCAAGCTCTCAAAACAGCCCTGACCACTACTCCGACATTGGCGTTACCCGATTGGAACAAGACCTTCACTGTAGAATGTGATGCAAGCGATGTTGGAATTGGGGCTATACTCACTCAACAGGGAAGGCCACTAGCTTATTTTAGCGCCCCCCCCCCCCCTCAAAGGTGTTATGCTCTCTTGGTCTATATACGAAAAGGAGATGCTAGCGGTTGTCAAAGCGGTCCGAAAGTGGAGGTCGTATCTGTTGGGACGTTCCTTTGTTGTTAAAACCGACCACTTAAGCCTTAAGTATCTCTTGGAGCAACGAATTACGACACCGGCTCAGATTCGTTGGTTACCCAAACTAATGGGATTTGATTATCGGATCGAGTATAAAAAGGGAACCACAAACCGTGGAGCTGATGCCTTGTCTAGGCAACCTGAATTTGTTTTCTTGGCTATCTCTCACGTTAGTTTACAATGGTGGGAGCAATTAAAGGATGAGGTCAAACAAGGGGGTTATTATGAGGGGCTACCTGCTTCCTTAGATACTCACTTACAAGGTTTTGTACGCCACAGGGACGGGGTATGGTTCTTTAAGGAAGCTATTCTCTTGTCTCCTTCATCTTCCTTGGTCTCACAGGTGCTACATCATTATCACACCTCGTCAGAGGGTGGTCATTTTTGGTTCCACAAGACACTTGCCAGGTTAAACTCCAGTTTTTGGTGGGTGGGTATGCGAGCTGCCATCAAGGTTTATTTGCAGAACTGTACCATTTGTCAAAGGTTTAAAGTGGACAGTATGAAACCGGCCGGGCTTTTGCAACCGTTACCGATTCCGAAGCGTATTTGGGAAGACATTAGTATGGACTTCATCGAGGGGTTACCGACTTCAGGCGGGTATACGGAGATTATGGTGGTTGTTGATCGGTTGTCGAAATATGCCCATTTTATTCCCCTCTGCCATCCCTTTACCGCCGCCTCGGTTGCCAAGGAATTTGTTTATGACATCGTCAAACTTCACGGAATTTCAGTGACAATAGTTAGTGACAGAGACAAACTCTTCATTAGCTCTTTTTGGCAAGCAATCTTTAAGTTACAAGGAACCACCCTTAATATGAGCTCAAGTTACCACCCCCAATCCGTTTATCAATCGAGTTTTGGAACAATATCTACGCTGCTTCGCGGGGGATCAGCCAAAAAAATGGGTCGAATGGCTGCCATGGGCTGAATTCAGTTACAACACTTCCGAGCATTCTGCTACCAAGTTAACTCCTTTCGAGGTAGTATATGGACGGAAGCCACCCAAGGTCTTGCATTATGTTACCGGTACTACGAAGTTCAAGCCGTAGAGGAATATTTGATGGACCGTGATGCTATTCTACAACTCCTCAAGGCTAATTTGACCACCGCCCAACATCGTATGAAACAGAAAGCTGATCGCCATCGACGGGAGCTCATTTTCGAAGTTGGGGATTGGATTTTTGTGAAACTTCAACCTTACCGCCAAACCACAGTTGCCAGTCGTTCCTCAGCAAAGATAAGCCCCAGATTCTTTGGCCCTTTTCCGGTGCTTGCTCGAGTGGGTCCGGTGGCTTATCGGGTTGAACTTCCTTCCGAATCTCCTGTGCATAATGTTTTCCACGTCAGTTTACTCAAGAAGTATCATGGACCGCCGGTGCCTCGGAACCCGGTTATCCCATCTGAATTCATCGTGCCGAACCATACTCCCCAACCGGATCGCATCTTAGACCAACGCGTAGTTCACAAAGGGAAGTACCGACCTCGCACGAAGCTTATCGTCAAATGGGTAGGGCATGCCGATGAAGATGCTACTTGGGAGACAAAATGGCGTTTTCAAAAGGCTTATCCGTCCTTCAACCTTGAGGACAAGGTTGTTGCCAGGGGGATGGATTGATATGTGTGGGTGCATGCATGGCATAGTGGGTTGACAAAAATAATAAAATGGGGATAGCATAGGATGGCACGTGAGTTGTTGCTCTACAAGTATTTATATTTCCTTCTTTATATATTTTATGTTTTCTATATTTTCTGCGCATGTTTATTTGAGTAGGCGGTTGCCAATAACTGGGGGTGATGGGATGCCATACCTCCCACGTATTAGTTAGTGTAGGCATGAGTAGTTGTAACCCTACTTAAGAGTATCATTTTCTATCAGTAAGTTTATGCAGAAAATATTTCTAAACCTTCCTTCTCATTTTCTCTCTCGATTCTTCCTACTTTCTGAATTCGATCTCTCCCTCAACGAGCCACATCAGTCTCATAACAGCATCAAGTCTCATTTTTCTGTCCAACCACTCTCGACCATTGTGTGACCCCCTTGCTGCTAGGGGTGTGCAAACGGGTTTTACCCGTCATACCCGTACCCGACCCGTACCAAACCCATGCCCGTTTAAGCCAATAGAGTGAACCCGTACCCGTACTTTTATTTACAGGGTTTAAGCGGGTCTAGACCCGCAGGGTTTGCGGGTATTCGGGTCTTGACCCGTACCCCTTAAATAAGATTCGTTTTGACTCAGTACGAGTATGTCATCACACATCCACGGGTTAAAATGATGAACTTACTATGTTACGATTCATGGGGTGAACATACGAACTGAATAGTGATGAATCGGGATGAATACGAGTATGAAACTTCAAATATTGAACCATCAAAATATGATTTTGTTTGATTAAGTGATTCGTAGATAACTCAATTGTAGATTTTGAAATTACTGATTACTAAGAATATGTAAACAACATATTTTTCAAAATCACTGATTATCAATTTGATTCATAAATCATTAAGAATATATTTTTTCATATATTTATAATTTAAATGCATATTCAATCCTAAATTTTTTCAAACTTACGTAACAAACAACAGGTAAAGCAAGTTTTTTATTTACGTATTATTTAATTCTGTTTTATTTTATTCAAATGAACGGACCTACATATTGATTCATATATCAAACACACAAAAGGGGGTTTACTCGTCAAAACCCGTACCCGACCCGTATTCGACCCGTACCCGATTAACGTTATTTTCAAAACCCGGGACCCGACCCGTTTACTAAAAACAGGGTCCTTACAGGGTCGGGTATGTCGGGTTTACCGGGTCTACAGGGTAAAACCCGTTTCCTGCTCACCCCTACTTGCTGCCACCGAGAGCATCATCGGAAAGAGCTTTCTTCATGTGTCTCGCCACCGTTCATTTTGGTCCCGACGTATTCACGGTTTTGAGGAGCGGATTCAATCGCGAATTAAGGTTCCTAAACCAGCTAAATAAGGTAACGAATTGTGCTTCTATTCGGTTTAAGGTTTCTGTATTGGTTCGTACTTGTTCATGGCTGAAACACACATAGGGTGTTTGGGTTGGGGAAGAAGGCTTGCGAGCTGTTGGGTTAAAAGCATTCAGAACCGGATTCTTAACAGCAAATGGCTTTAGCTCTATGGTTAGAGCTTGTACCTACATTCAAAGTCACGGGATCAATTCCTGCGGCTAACATATTTTTTTTTAACCCAATTCACTCACAACCCACATTTTCTTGATATAAAGTGTCATCAAAACCGTTAATTATTATTTGTTGCTCTAAATTTCATTTGACATCGGTAAAGAAACGTATTTTCTAAATTGTTAATCTTTAGATCGTTTAAAGATGCTTCAAGGTCGCTAACAACCGTATATATCTTAGTGTACACATACATATCTATATGTTTAGAATTCTTTTTTTTAATCATTAATAATATATCTTTTGGCCGGACTTATACTCGTTTAGAAAAAAATATATACATTATTTATCTTTCGGTTATTAATCTTGATAAATATATACATCTACATGTATATAAATCTATATATTTGTGAAATATATATTGAACACAAATTATACGTATCTTTTTAGGAAAAAAAAAATATATAAACTTACATTAATATTGTTTTCTACTCGTACTCATTGAGTTCTTATAAACAACCTGGGTGGTTATCCGAATTTAAGCATCGTGTCACTTGTAAATTTTGGGAATTGGCACGTATAACGAGTCAAGTGAGCCTAGTGTTTCTAAATCAGAACAATTCGTATATCCTAGTTATATATCCTGGTATCGTTTAACCTATACGATCGAACCGTGGACATCTCGTGAACCGTTCTTGTTTCTTGCCTTCTTATCAGGTGAGTATTCATAGCCCCTTTTCTTTTACTGTTTTGGGGTGTAACATGTACACTATCAGAACGTAAACTCTATATGCTTTATTCTAAAACTATATGTGATCGATGTGATTGTTATGTGCATACTTGTGTGGATTATTGCTATGACCGATTCAACGATGGAACGATTGAACGATTGACGCATCTCATTAACTCATCGAGCCGGGGTTACAATAATAGATCTATTGGTGTGGCAACCCACTTGGCCTGCCTCGCGTGTGGCGCCTTGTGATTAAAAGCCTAAATGCTGAGGGCTTGAGTGTGTCGCCTATTATGTGCTTTGATTCATTTCATGTTTATCATAGATGTTTACACTTAACTCACTGGATCGCATGTTTCAAATATATATCAGTACGTTACACCTATGTTTACTCACCAAATATTCGTAGTTGACCTTTAATTTGTACATGTTGCAGGCTTTGCTGTTGATGATTGTTGACCGTGTTGACGACACTTTAGGATGTATGTGGACTTAGTGAGACCTAAAATTAATCAAGTTAATTTGTGAATTATCATTTGATTGTATTGACTTATCATGTATATTCTATTGTTATGAAATGGGATGATTAAGAATATCGCAACATTTAATTAGTGTTGTGTGCATCTGGACAATCATCGCGCCCCGACGTATTCCGTCGTCGGTTGGGGTGTGACACTACGAACCCCGGGGAACTGTGCTGCTAATAAACAAATATAGTGGTGTAATGCCACTTACTTACGGGGTCCCTCAAACCGGCCGACTTATCGTACTCAACACGCCGTCATGAACCAGCAGGGGAACGACCCTGCGTGCCGGATTATGTTATTGTGAAAATCATCTTTTTAAGGGACTAAGGTCCGTTTCTTTCATGCAACGCTCTTGCGCATGCACGTCCAGCATGACCAGAGCCAACTTCACAAACACGTACCATCTCGGCTTCCGTGAAGTGATAAAATATTACCAACTCCCATCCCAACCAAATACTTTCAGCCCGCACTTGCGTGGTCAGCCGAGTTTGCTTACATAGACATAAGGACCTCGAAGGTATCATGTAGCATGGGACACGAGTCACCTTTCGAATCATGCATCGTCCCCCGACCGGGTGTCAGGTCCGGCCTTTGAGATTTCGACTCCCCAAATGGTCTGTGATACGCAGAGCACGTATGGTTCAGAAAAGCAGTAATACACTTTCAATAAAAAGGGTATTCACAAAGTCATTAAACTCACCTTAAACCAATTTTATAAGGACAACTTGAAAACTTTTTAAAGTTTATTATTTCCAATCAAGTGTAAGAATTTAGCTAATCATAGCTTAAAGATTTGCCAGCAAGTAAAGAAGATTTCATAGACAAAATACTTTTAGTTACTAAAACTGGTTGAAGTTCTTACAGACTCCGACATACTTAAAGACACGAAAACGCCAAGTGGCTCTACTAACTACTTTATTAGTAGGAGGGAAGAGAGAAGAATTGAACGAGTTGTGAAGTGGGAGAAGGCCGACTTTTATAGGCAAAGTCTGGAGTTTGGCACGGGTCGTGCTTAGAGTGGCACGGGTCGTGCCATTTCAGAGAGAGGATTTAAAATCTTCTGTCTTCAAGGGCATGGGCCGTGTTTGTCAGGGCACGGGTCGTGCCATGTCAGGAGACTTCAACACGGGGCGTGCTGAGTCAGAGGAAGATTTCTGTAGATCCGAGTTAGGCACGGACCTTGCAAAAGGCATAATTTCCAAAAATTGCATTTCTCTTCACTTTTTTTTTTTTTTGCTAGATTATGCTCATTTTGGTATTTTGTCTTTAGAAAACCTGAAAAACTTAAAAAAAAAACAAAATTGCTTTTTATTGATGTTAGTAGCTGGGTTTTGTCCCGAAATGTAGGAATATTTTAGTATAAAAATATGTATAATTATGTGTACATCACCTACATAAGGGTTAGATCATTAGATTGACTAGGCAATTGGGGACTATGTCTATATAGTATTAGTATTTAGATAATTGAATTCAGGTATAGATAGCAAACCGGGATCCATTCCCGGTTTACATAAGTTTTCGTCTTAAAATCAAGCATAGTTAATTTTTAGTTAGTTAATTGGTAATTTAGTTTTAGTACTTAGTTCCATTCTCAATTCAATCAACAGCTAAGAGGTAATTAGGTAATTCAATAGGTCTAATAGTTTAAAGTCAGTTAATTTAATACATTCAGATAGTTAACAACCACATATTCCATTGGTTCGATAACCCTTAGCTTACCCTACTACAAGGTAAAAATTAGGTATTTGTAACGGTCTTAACAACTGTTATCATATAGTAATAAAGGTGTGTAGTGGTTAGTAATGATGTGAATGAGGTGTAATTATTCGAGCAGGTTAGGCTATGTGTAGAGGTGCAGTTGTATGATGGAAAAATTGGTGTCAAGTAGAATGTCATGCAAGCAGTGATGTAGTGGTTAGTAATTATGTGAATGAGGTGTAATTATTTGAGTAATAAAAAAACAAAAAACAAAAGGCTGCAACTTCAAGCCCGTGACGGGAGCCACACCACCAACATAACATCCGTAGGGGCGGTGTTAAGCGGCGTTTTCTCACCTTCACGCCCCACCACGGGCTGATTACACATTAACCTCATGCCACTTTAGCATGCGTAATTATGACGCAAATGGTTATAGTTATATAGTTATACCCCTTAACCTCATTCCACTTGTATTATGACGACTCTCTACGCTTATCGGCTAATATTTTAGTTGATTATACAGCACAAAATTCTGAAACGTTACAAATTTTAACACGTGGAATTTAAAAAGGAAAAAAAAAGTATGTCAATAAGGCACCGTGGCAGTGAGAGTCCGGTGCCTTGGATCCGTAAGAATTATTTGTACATTCACAAAGCCAGCATCCTTCACCACTTTTTCCAAATCCAGCAAGTAGTATTCGTCCAGAAATGGTTCAGTGCTCTTCATCAATGTAAACAGAACAGGTGACAGTTCCTACCAACATAACAAAATGTTAGATTTTTTAACATCACATTTTGATTTTTTTAAATGATCAGTTGAATAATTGTATGAAGGAGTTGCACCTGAAGTTTCCTAGACTTTGGCTGCAAACCACACGTTAAAATGTTAGATTTTGATCGGTTGATGTTACATATATAGATTAGATGTTACATATCGGTTGATGTTACATTGAAGAGAAAAAGAAGATGAATACCGAGTTATCAGTCACCACAAATGTTCCACCAGGTCGAAGCAGCCGAAATGATTCGTTTACCAAATTTATTGTAGCTGTTGCTGGGCATTCATGAAGCTGAAAAAATCAGATGTATCTCTGAGATGTGCGTTGACCGAAGTGCAACTATAATGCATACAGTCTCTTAAATCGTTTTGTTCAAATATTAAGATTATTATTGTAGTAATATTCTTAAATCATATTTAATGCATTAGTTATGATTTTAAAGATAAAATGCGGCAAAAATAAGAATTTGAGGGTCAATGAAACCCCAACTGACCTCGACTCAAGATGAGCTCGCTTGTTGGCTCGCTCAAATATTTATAATTTTAAATTTATTTAATGTTTAATTTTAGCCCAACCAATGAGCCAACACCCAATTCTATGTCTAACAGACCTCTATTCCTTGATTAGATCTTAAGTTTAAATATTTTGTTTTCTGAAACCAAGCCCAGGCGAGCCAAGCTGAGTTCAAGTTCAATTATCAGCTTGACCGAATTAATTCAAGCCAAGCAGAGCTAGCTCATTCAAATTTTGAGCTGAGCTCGAGCTAACCCTGACTCGGCTTGATTCGGCTTGTGAACAACACCACCTAGAATGAGTATTGTTTGGTAACTCTTATTATTAACCGAAAACTAAACGGGGCTATACCACATAGGAGACTGAGACAATGTCAAATGATTGGGAATCCAAGCCTGTACATTCACCATTTGCATGTATCCACTGGAATGAGTTTGATCTCTGATGACTTTTCTTTTCTTTATATTTGGCAACAGCTAGGAAGTAGGGTGATAGATCCAGACCCTTTTGGCATAAGCATAACATGAACGGATTTTGTTTTACAAAATGACAGAAATAACCTCCAATAATGATAAATTAAGCAACCACAATGACATTGTAACAAAAACAAGGGGCAAATACGTAATTGAACTTTAAATTAACCCCCCCAAAAGAACAGCAAAATTTCAAATAGCAAAGAGATGTACTAAAATAAATCATGTTGGAATATTAAGGAGACATCCTGAGGTGGTGTGTGGGTTCATCATTCGTGTTTTGGAATAGTTTATCCTATTATTGCGACTTGAAGTTGCAAAAATATGTTAATAACGTTTGGGTTAACAGACTGTGCATATTTATTTCTTCTTTTGATCTAATTGGAAAGACTTATTGTTCCAAAAAAGTCCTATTTGGTCATTTTTTCCTATGAGTGGATTGGATAAATCAGAATTTGTCGAACACCAAACCTCCAATTATCCCACGGAGCAGTTAGGTCAAAGGTTTTCGATACTATTGTTATTCAAAACCAAGAAAAAGAAGGGATTTTTGCAAGTTCTACAAACTTACAGTTAGTTTAGCAGAAGGAAATTTATCAGCAAGAAATCTTGTGCTAACACCTACAGAGCATCCAATATCAAGAATGTCTCTGATTTTCAAGTTTCCAGAATATTGTTGATGATGTTGCTCAATAGCATTGAGCCAGTTCCCACGAACTATTTCATTTGCTTCCTCAAGTGAAGATGCATCAGGTATAGTCCGCCTCATCATTGACGAAGTTGCAGCCTCAGCTTCTGCAGCAGCCTATATTAAACACAGTAAACAAGTCATTTCTTGGTACTGCTAAAATCTTGATTTTAAATGTGTGATGTGCTCCAACACGTTTTGGTCCCAAAATCCGATG
>JBCNJP010000017.1:90722542-90814618 GCA_039602395.1 Deinandra increscens subsp. villosa
GCTACGCGCAACGAGCCTGTAGAGTATATGAGTGTTGACCTTGGGTGCGGTATGATATATTTATAACCTGTATGTGTTGAAAACTGTTAATGTGATGATGGTAGTTACGACTCACCAACAACTATGTTGTTGACTTTGTGTGATTGACTTATGTTGCAGGTAAGCAAGTGTAGGTGTGGACCTAATCTGAATATGGACTTTCCATGGTTGTTGTCACTATGAATAGGGCTATGTATGATAAACAAATAACGTTTGTTTTTGAAGACCTGTTATGACTATGTTTCTTTTGATCTAATGTATCTTTCGTTTATTCAGTCCTGGGTCATATCCGGTGGCTATCGATTCTATCAGGTCGGCTAGGAGGTGCTCTGTGCATCCTCATTTAGAGTCGGCCTAGAGATTCAATGTGAGGACTGGGTGTCCGTTATGTATGTGTATTGTTGTTGTTTAGTTGGTACCTCGAGAACTGATGCGGACAGCCGGTCCCACACCCTCCCCCGCACCTGGCAAGGGGGGGGGGGGGGGGGGGGGGGGGGCGTGACACTACGGGATCTCCCACGGAGGTATGCCATTTTCTAGTTGGGATTTATGCGACACCTTCGCTATGCCTGAAACCCCAGTGTACAGGCGCTTACCCTTTCGATCCGCATGAACTTCTAAATATACGATTAACTCGGTATCTTAAATACTTTATCATTTATTCATTTTAACCCCATATATACTTATTATATATATAAACATAGTTCCATACCAAAATTCAAGTACCCATACCCCCTCCGGAGTATTTTATATTAAATAATCATATTTTAAAACCCTAATTCATATATTTCTCGTTTCTTTATTAAAACTCATTTTCTTTTAAATCAACTTAGGGTATTATCCACTATAATATTTTATAATATATTTTAAAATATCTGAGCTTAATTCAAAACCATTTGCTCAATTTGGGCAGAACAACGTTACGAAAAACCCTAATTTTGACCCGTTATCAAAACCATTACCAAACCTTTTCCAATTGTGAAATAAACTTAGGGTTTTCTTTAAACACATTATATTAGGATTACCTACAAAAATTCAGACCCTAATTCCCACCCGATCACCCGATTTTGGCAGAACAAGCTCAAGAACCCTAATTTTAGATCATTTCTAGAAACCATATTTAGACATAATATTATCAAAAACTGAAAGAGGTTATTTTAGATCATACCAAATAATGGGTGACTACAGAAATTCAGCTCCTAATTCCTTCCGGTTTGAGAGAACTGCTCCGACGAAGTTTTCGCTCGTTTTTAGGGTTTTGGGTTATGAATCAGTGAATTAGCGAGGATTTCTGTCGAGTTAAGCCTCCTATTTGTAGCTACATGTGCGCCTTGATGTCCTAACAGGTGTTATGGTGACTAATGACCAATAATCGACGCGTATGGGGGTTAAACTTGAGCTCCAAGTGTGTGTCGTGGCTAGAAAAACGACCTGATGCATAATCTGTTCGCCGAGACCTCATCGCGTATCGCGCCAGTTTAAGGGGTGTGGCTCGCGATACGCGAGCCACTGGTTTCCTGCCATCTTTTGGTTTTTGGCATATTTAGCCCTTCTACTTTGGTTTAGTGCATTTCTAGCCCCTAAACTTCCATCTTTTTATCATTTTATGTACCAAGACATTATGAGACATATTTCTTACAATTTATAAGGTTTCTAAGGCTCGGGATTCGTACGATAACATATATACACATTTATATATATTTTCTTTATTATTTGCAAAATTACGTTTTAGCCCCTCAAACTTTACAATACTTATCACTTCATGTTGAGAATCATATTAGGACATATCTTTACTCATTTTAAGCCTCGAGATACTTGCAATAATTATAGATACGTATAATATCCGTATACGTTTATAATTTTACAATAATTACACTTTTAGTCCTTTTACTTTTCTGTTAGCTATTAACACACGTATTTACACATATGTATCCATCAATTCACACATCTATCATTATGTTATTCATATAAACATATATTTATCTCATACTTTACCTTCGTTAACATTGAACACATCAGTTTATGCATATTTCACCATATAGGCCATCAAACACGTATTTCTAACATATGCAACTTATCTAAGGCATAGTCTTACCACATTTATCAATTAAACTCACGTATTTATAATATAAACACGTATTTACTATATATATCATGTATTTGTGAAATTTGGGGTGTTACAGCTTGGAACCTAGTTTCCAGCAAAACCCTAAATTTCCACTATTTAAGCACCATTAGCCACCGCCATTTTATTTCATCAGCTCCCAATGTCTCATCAGCCCCTTCCACGACTCTTATCATTCACCTACTCACTTCTTATCAAGATCCAAGCCTTCTTACAAGTTTCAAGCCCCGATTTCATCCTTTCTCATCCTACACCCAAGGTTGAAAAATTTGCTAGGCGCTCCCAGGTTGGCCGACTGGGGAGTTGCGAGTACTCGGCCTAGGCGGGGAGTACTCGGAGAGTACTCGAAACTGGTATATTGTGAAGAAAATATTTTTTTATAAATTATATACATGTGAAAATGCTAATATTTATAAACAAATATGTGAATATTAATAATTTAGTATTGACATCACCACTAGTTGTTCAAACTTCAAACACCAAAGTATCATATATTGATATCACCCTTTACTAGTCCTGATTCGTATTCAACGTTATCATTCAATTCCTCTTCTTCGGATACGAAATCTTCTTCAAGTTCTCTCAATCTAGTACTTCTTTAGTTTTCTAAGGATTCATCATCACCCGCAGCTTCATTAAATGCTTTCGAAGGTACTTCAAGCTCCAATTCCTCTTCTACAATCCAATCTTGAGCCGAGATTGACCACTTAGCTAAGTTACCCAAGTTTCTCTGATGTTGATCGAGGTTGGCCGCCTATGAATTGCCTTCCCAAGTTGCCTAAAGTTGTCTCAATAAGATCCTGAGGCAACTCAGCTGAGCAAGTCGCAGGCGATCAACCTCGGTGAAAATTGGAGCAACTCGGCCTAGGCGGCCGCCTAGGTGCCGTCTAGGCACCGCCTAGACCAAGTTGCTCTGATGTTGACCGAGGTTGACCGCCTACGCCTAGATCAGACGAGTTGACAAAAGTCACCTCAGTTAGAATCCGAGGAGCGCCTAGGCCGAGTTTTACAACACTGCCTACATCATTTGGTATGTGTTTTCTTATATTTTGCTTGTGTTCAAGTTGTCAAGATTCATGATTTATGATGGATCTAGGTCTGATCTATGTTGGTTTGATGATATCAAGTGTAGATCTAATGCTTGTGGTAGAAAAGATTGCATCTTTTGATTAAAAAAAAAAACATGACTTTTATGCATGATATGCTGATGCATGCTAGATCTAGGGTTTTTCATGAGAAATCATGCATACATATGATTAAAGCATAATGATTTGTGTTAGATCTATGTTGTAATGACTTGATAATGATAGATCTAGGGTTGATGTGCAATAAAGTTGCTAACTTTACGTGAGATCTATGATGAAAACTTGATTTCGGTTGCCATGCATGCAAGATCTTGAATAAAGGCACATGATTTGTGTTAGATCTACTATGTGGGTGTGTAATCTAGGTTATTGGATGCATGATGGTGTATAAAGTTGTAAACTTGATGTTCAAATGCATGTAGATTATTTTATAAAAATTATTTACATGAAAATATGATGAAAATGGCCTATTAAGGCAAGATAACTTTCATGCATGTGGTTATGAATCTATGACATGGCTTTAAATATGCTAAATGATGATCTATGTGATTTACATGAGATGATGATGATGTGTAATCATGAAATTAGCCTACATGTGATAAATATATATATATATATATATATATAGGAAAAATAAATAAACTAGGGAAATGCATGAATATAGGCATTAGATTACTTGGCTATGTGTTTGTGTTAGAAGAATATTCCTATGCTATAGAGTGTCTCATGTATTGTATCTAAGTGAGCGTTTGTTTGAGTCAAAGTGTCAACATACCAAGGGCCGTACCATACTGGTCCGCCGTACCAATTGGTACGGGCGTACCAATTGGTCTGCTAGTTGGTACGCCAACCTATATGTTGATACTATAAATAGATCGTGTTAGAATGATAGCTTAGAACTTCTATGATCAATTCTACACCTTTCTGTATGTGTTCTAGAGAGAGAAACCTGAGAGCTTTTCATTGTAATTATTAAGTGATTCAATACAAAACTCTTATTTACATTCTCGTTCACTAGATTGACTGAAACATGCAGTAGTAAGATCATTCCGTGTACTAACAAGTGGTATCAGAGCAATCCAGGTTGCTCTACTGCTGTATTTTGGTCAATTTTTGAGTTTGTAGTGAGAGAAAGTTGGGGTTTCTTAGTTTTTCATCATTGAGAACATCATATCATCACAAATCAGCCCAAGATCTAGCATAACGCTCAGATCTTGGCAACTTTTAAACAAGTAAATCAAGATGAAACACATATCGGTGAATAGAGGATGATAAAGGATGATCTCGGGACTTGATTCTTGAAGAAAAGCACAACACTTGGTAGATTTTGAGTAGGAAAGGGTTTAAGGACGTGATTGTAGCTGATGAGACGTTTATGAGGTGCACAAATGGCAAAATGAGGCATAAGTGGGTTTAAATAGGGAGCATCGGGGTTTCTGCTGGAAAAGCATTTCCAAGCGTATCGCTTGAGCGTCAGGTTGCTCTAGGCGATACGCCTAGAGCCTCCGTCTGGCAGCCCCTTTGACTTTTCATGTTTTTCGATGTTTTGGTCACTGTTTTCAATGATTTGACTTTTCCTATGTTTACCACCTTTTTTTATCATAACAAATCCAATAAAATCAAGTACAACTTGCCATATAACAATTTACGATAATGCAATTAAATTCACGTATAGGTTCGCACATATTCCACAATACATAGTAGTTTTTATTTTATCACAAATGTTTCGAGACTCCAACTTTTGTGTGATGTTTGTGAAGTGTTTTAAGGCTACTAGACTCTTCTAATACCTTAATTGACAGACTACCCCTATATACGCTGTTGGATTATGATATGTCCGACTATCCATTTGGTCGACGTAACCATAAAGGTACGGTCCAAGAGTTACAATCTGGACGACGAACAAGTTATAATATTTGAATATTATTTATTTTAATATTATTGATCACAATGCAAACATTAGGCGAATCGTTGTTTGTCGAAACAATGATTATATTTAATTATTAGAGAAATAATTAAATAAAGACGACATAATACGGTGATCGTTTAAGATGTAAACGTCGATAGAATTGTTAAAGCGATTAACAATTTAATCAGGAATTAATAGAACGTTATTTCTTTATAACGTTTATGGGGATTTAATTTATGATGATAAATTAAATACGGATAACGAAGAATTATTAAAGTAGTTAATAATTATTATCCGGATAAAATGTTTTAGATAAGCTGGTTACATGGAGATTGATTTAAATATGTATCTTTCAGATATATTGGGTATATTTCGAACATATAAACTTTAAACTAGTAATAAATGTATTAACAGTACATTACTAGATTATTTATTTGGGAACAAGTCAGTAATTTAGGGATCAGACTGTAAGTTATATCCCTATAAATACAGGTCTGATTTTCCACCCTAATTACATCTCAACAAGCCTAGAGAATAACCCTGAAATCTCTCTGCTCCTCCCCTCTGCGCAGACCACCTGCGCCACCACCACCACTACCGCCGGTCAGCCACCACCTCCTGCCGCCGCCTGCCGGCCACCGCCACCTGCGTGTCGTCCGCCACCACTGGATCGTCGTTGTCGCCGGACCGCCGCCGCCGCCTTGTTCGCGATCCATCGCCGCCGCCGTTCCGTGCCGTCTTCACTCGACCATTGTCGTGTGTAGTCACCTCGTGTTCATATTGGCTCGAGTGTGCTCAGGTTCGGGTTTTGTTCAAAGTTATTGAACACATGATCAAAGGATTTCTAGCGAATCTGTTTGTCGATTCAGATTGTCTCATCTCGGTCTCGTCAAGGTCAATCTCTAAACACCCTATGGTTGTGTTTTATATTTATATTTATCTGAATTTATTGTAATTGGATCACTGGTATGGAATACCTGACTCGTAGAAAAGTTTTGAAATATACCGCTTCCGCAAAAGTAAAGATGAGATGCTTTTCTTATTGATCATATCATCTGTAAAATAAGATGAGTTTCTCTACAAAATAAAAATGAGTTTCTGAACATTGATCCTTTTGTCGGACATCTCATACCTAAACATTGGTTCAGCTTTATCCCGAAATGTGATGAATAAATGATGTAAAAACATGTATAATTTGGTGTACATCCAGCCTCTAAACGAAGTTTCTTGACTCTGATACCAATTCTAAGGACCGAAATCCCTCCAACGATATCACGATCTCTACTATGATGTCGAATCTCGTATATAGATGATCCAAGAATGAACCAGAAAAATAGATGAAGAAGAATACTATTAGGACACTAGAATCACCTTTGAAAATGCACATCATTTATAAGATAAATCATCTCGTACACACGAATAAGAGGGAGAGACGAAAACCCTCTATTACACCTTGGCACCCCTTGAAAACTCTCCCTAGAATGGCTAACCTAAACAAGGAGGAGGTCATGGGTATTTATAGATCTCATTCCCATGAACCCTACAAGGCTTGAAAGCCCAAGCCCTACACCTATTAAAACTCACTAAACAGTCCAACAAATAATCGTAAGGCCACTAGTAAATCGTAAACTAGTAACTAACTAACTATTTAATACACAAGCCCAAATATATCTTTACAAAGTTCTTACAATGTTGACGAACAACTAAGAATGCCAAAACAAGTGGCTCAAAATTAGAAAAACGTGGTAGTAAACTAGAGGGGAGAAAGAACTGAGCAAAGAAATTTGTGGGAAGAAGCAAGGCTTTTATAGGCGAAATCTGGATTTGGGAATGGGTCGTGCCTTGACATCATGCTTGTCAGGAGATCAGCAGAAATCTTCATTGTTAGTTAGCACGGATCGTGCCTGTCTGTCAGTTGTCAGTCAGCGCGACCCGTGTTTGGCAGTAGACACAGGTCATGCTTGTCATTGCAAAAGTCAGATTGCTGGAGTTCGACTTGGGTCGTGCCCCAAGTAGGGTACGAGCCGTGCTCAAGGTCAAAAATCACAAAGTCTTCAATTTTCTTCATTTTTTCTATATTTTAGCTCCTTTTGTAATTTTGACATGGATGACATTGAAAAACTAAAAATAAAATAATATGACACTGTTTTGGTAATAGTTAGTCATAAATAATCCATAATGCGAAAAATATTTGATATAAAAAATATGTATAATTTAACACATAACATCTACCTAACTCCAAATACCCTTTTATGACAGGACAAACAGATGACCACAGACACGAACAAAGAAAATGGTACATGCTATTAATATTAAAGAGCCTACTACAAGGATTACTAGAGCACAGGCTAAAACTTTGGTTCAAAGTGACAGTACTAAAATCAATCATGAATATCACGTTAGCCAACCTCTTCCACGATTTTGCTGATTTCAACTTCTTATCTACCTTCCCCTTTTTCCTTTTGGATTTGCAGGTTCTTCAAGATTAAGATTTGCTGTTAATTATAAGAATTATCTCTAAAAATTTGAATTAATTACACTAATAGTCCTTAAATGGTAAAAGAACTAAAGAACTAATAGTCCTTAAATAATTTGTATTCACTCCAGGGAAATAAATAAAACTTCCTTCTTTCAGTTCACTTGGTTCGGTTACGGCTACAACTGCCAGCGTGTAGCGGACGTGTCACTCTATGATTGGATATGCCAGATTACGCGAGATTTTAAAATATAAAAGATAAGTGGCGCCGCCGATTAACCCCAAAATGCGTTTGCTCCGGCGGCAACAATAACCGTTAAAACCACCACAATTAATTAATTAATTAATTAATTAATGGCGCTCTGTGTGCTTCCTCCTCCTCCTCCATCGAAATACTACACCACATGGAGAAAGTCCGCCATGACCGTACGGATGATGACGGCGTCAAGCGGCGGAGGAGGAGGAGGAGCAGGTGGACAGTTATCATCGTCGTACGAAGAAGGAAAACTTGAAAGACCTAATTGGAGTGGTCAAACTCCACTTTCTCGCCTCGTCGGTGCCCTAATTTCATTCAAACCTATTTATTCCGTGCTTAAACTTGGCGCCAGACAAGTTCTCATCAGGTCAGGTTGGCTGGCTTCTCATTATCATATTTCACATGATTTGAATGAATGAATGTTGTTTTCAACAGTACGGCCGAGAAGAAGAATGTACCATGGCGAGAGATGACGAAGGAGATTTTGGAATCAGATGTTTATGAGGAGATGGAGAGCATCCAGAACATGTCTATAATATACCCTGACTGTAACTTCCTACCTCTCCTCCTATTCTATTCTTCTGTAGATTACTGTTTGTTTTCTTCTTGTATTGATTTCACTTCATGATAGATTGATGTGATTTTAGTAAATGTTGATAATTTTTTTAGAGCATATGAGGTTGTTGTTTATTGCAATTACAAAAGAGTCTAGAGGATCTTTGAACCACCATCAAACACATATGATATTGGCTTATTACTCTCCTTTCATGCCTTAATATTTTTATATATATATTGTCAATCCTTTTGATCATATATTTCTCAACCTTCAAGGGGTGATGCTGTGGTAGGTGCTTAACACAGAGAGAGAGAGAGAGAGAGAGAGAGAGAGAGAGCTTAGGTTTGAATTTAGCTTACACGATACCCTTGAAGGCCATATGCCGAGCGTAAGCTGCCTTTCACCTAGTCTCATTGGTAGTTATTGTGAGTTTTCTGGTAAAGGGTTCCTATGGTTACAAAAAAAAATAAAAATAAAACTCCGCTCATCCCTCCCTCTCCAAATCATATTACAAAATTCGCATAAAGTTTCAATGTGTAATACCCTCCAATAGACCTGGTAACTTGTATATTAATAGATGAGGGATTTTGGTCAAAAATTTTCTTTAAGGTTTGATAATTATCCCAATAACTTCTTTAGGAATTAGGATTGCCCATTAATTGTAATAGGAGTGTTTATAATCAGGAGTGAGTGACAGGTATGCAGGTCTTGATGTTACATATAAAAAAACTGTTGATGACGAAGATAGAACGGACAATTGAATCTGGAATCAGATTATCAAAGCTTATAGGATTTATAACTTCTAGGGGACACAAAATAAATATATGAATGACATTGCAACAATACTGTAAAAAGTGATTTGCAGACTTGAAGCTGTTGTAAATAGGAAAGCATTTTGGTTCATGAAACATTAGTAAGTTTATGCTAAACAGACAACTAGAACTGTTTTGAGTACCATCAACATCCCATATCATAGAGCCTAAAAACTTGATCATTATTGTGATTTGTTAGTAAACCTATTTTTCTACAGGTTATACAAAGATATTTAAGGTCAATAATAAGATAACATGATAAAATTGATGTCATGAATTATCAAGATAGTTCTAGCACTCATCCTCACTGACTACAAATTAAGTCCATCTAAATATTTCATAAGGGATTTGAATAGATTCTTAAAAGAGAATAGTCAACCTCAATGTGTCTGGTCCTCTGATGTAACTTGATTCTTTGGTATATGGATGCCAGGTTTGTTATCACAATGCAGCCTCTTTTGTTTAGCCCTAACTCATGTAAACCATCTTTTGTTCCAACATGAACCATAAAGTGTAATTGCATAATGATTGTGTGTATACTAGAGTTACATAAATGCTCTACATATAGAGTTTGAAATTGATATTACAAATGGATACATTGTAGACTATAATAATTACAGTTAACCACATAACCAGTCGAGTAGTCCATAATAGAAAGTACCTTCCCGAGAGAGGCCTTCAGATTTGTAATCTGAAAATTATTGTGGAGTGTAGTCTATCAATTATTGAATTCTCCTCCAGACCCTCATTTGGAAATTGCACTACGGATTCTAATTTCTAAAGTACATCAAAGGAGCTCTGGAAAAGGGTTGCTGTGGAGATTCAATGTTATTCGGATGCAGATCATGATGGATGTCCATGTCCTCTTAGTCGACATCAACCTCGTGAATTTCTTGTCTTATTTGCAGCAATATGGTTTCTTGGGAAAATCAGAAAAAAATGTGGTAGCAAGGACAAGTGTAGAGGCCGAGTATTAAGCTATGGAAAATGGGACATGTGAACTTGTAAGTTGTATGAGTCATACGGGTTCTCAAAGAATAAAAGTTTTGCAAGATTTTTACATTGATGCTCATGCGTGACAATGAAGTTGCCCTACACATTTCTTTTGGCTCTAACCCATTTTTTTTCATGAGAGGACAAACAAGATTGCAAGAAGTTAAATATATATGTAACAAGCTTCGAGCACATGTTATATAAGCTCTAGCTTGAGGGGGATTCTTAAACTATACCGATCCGTTACTCCATTAGGGTTTCTTAGATATTCATCCTTGTGTCTATTTAATATACTTGATACACTGTAACACTTTTAAATTGATCAATAAAATATCTCTTTTAGCTGGCATATGGGATTCATAAATCATACTTGTCCTCTATGCAGTCAAGTGGCTCTAGGAATATCATCATACTGAAAAGTGAAAACCATGGACGAACTTAATGGACACGGTCCCAATAAAGTAAATGAAATATAGAGCATGACTCAACTTCCTATCGTTAGGGGTAGGAGATGTAGGTTTATTTTCTAATAACCTCCTTCCTTGCTAGGAAAATGTGTTGTTTATTTACTACAATTGCATAACTATGTTCGTAACCCAAATGACAAGCCCATTTCATGATTGACTTGTGCAAATTATAAGTTTTATGACATATTGCTTTTGGAATGGCCCACCCTTACTACTTTAGGGAATATTGGCTTGGGTTTAAACGACTATATGTTACACCCTCATGCTAACCAGGTTATGATATATCTAATGATTACTCTTTTGAATCAGATTATCTCAATCCATTCCATGCATATGATGAAGGGAACCTTTCTTGGCTGGTAAATATTCTTTTTTTATCTTCAGCTTCTAGTACATATGATTTCTTTTAGATATGTAAATAAGATTGTTGCATCTTCTCTCTCGGTATTTACATCACACGTGATCTCTCTCTTGGGTTTCCCTTTGGATGTGCCCGTTTTCATTTACTCATTATTGGTTTTGTGTAGAGGTGGCAAATTTAACATATTAGGTTGGGTTAATTTTTGTCTCTAATAGGTAAGAAAAAGTTTGAAAGGGATCGAGTTAAAGGTCAGCTGCCTTTTCTTTTTATAATATATGAAGCTTCCTAAATCATTTTATTCAAATAGTTGATTATTTGTGGAAAAAAAATATATACTTTTCGTAATTGTATTTCACACCCTAATTATTTATAAAAAGTTAAAGACGTGGAAAGAAAGAGTTCACCAGACCCATTTTAACCTTGGTTTTAAAATGCGCGCATCAAGCCTGTACAATGTGTGATGCACATGATGCGTTGATGAGAGTGCATCACTGCACTTGATGCCATGCAATTCAATGATGCGTATTTGATGCAATGATTCTCGCAAGACACGGTCTCTCGCAAGATGCGCCTCGTGCATGCAATATGCAAATTTTTGGTAATTTGTTGAAGTGTGTGATCCATTTTAGTGATGTACTGTTGAAGTTAACCTGTTGATTGATTTTATATTTGTTAAAGAAAGTAACCTAATCTGATTAGACCTGCTGTTTCAAGTTTCTTCTTCACATGTTGATTGATAATCTGTATACTGTTGATATTCTGTTTAAAGGTAGTGAACATAATCTGTTGTCTTCTGTTGGTTCACACGTTTCAAGTTTAACTGTTGATATGTGTTGTTCACAGTTGGTTAACATGTATATGTTTTAGTTGTTTGATATTTTGCTATTCGATAACCAGTTTATGAAATCACAAAATCATAACGGCTTCTTGTTCAGGTTCAAATGCCCCATGTTTAAGTATGTTTAACTTTTAAGTGTGACAGTGTGTTGCATCTTATAAGTGTGTTTTTATGTTCAAGTATGTTTGTTTCGTAAGTGTCTTATATGTTTTTTATTTTTATTTTCAAGTATTAACAATATCATTAATAACGAATGCATTGTATACGCGATGCAAGCATCATGAATCGCGCATCGGATTTTGGGACCAAAACGTGTTGGAGCACATCACACATTTAAAATCAAGATTTTAGCAGTACCAAGAAATGACTTGTTTACTGTGTTTAATATAGGCTGCTGCAGAAGCTGAGGCTGCAACTTCGTCAATGATGAGGCGGACTATACCTGATGCATCTTCACTTGAGGAAGCAAATGAAATAGTTCGTGGGAACTGGCTCAATGCTATTGAGCAACATCATCAACAATATTCTGGAAACTTGAAAATCAGAGACATTCTTGATATTGGATGCTCTGTAGGTGTTAGCACAAGATTTCTTGCTGATAAATTTCCTTCTGCTAAACTAACTGTAAGTTTGTAGAACTTGCAAAAATCCCTTCTTTTTCTTGGTTTTGAATAACAATAGTATCGAAAACCTTTGACCTAACTGCTCCGTGGGATAATTGGAGGTTTGGTGTTCGACAAATTCTGATTATCCAATACACTCATAGAAAAAATGACCAAATAGGACTTTTTTGGAACAATAAGTCTTTCCAATTAGATCAAAAGAAGAAATAAATATGCACAGTCTGTTAACCCAAACGTTATTAACATATTTTTGCAACTTCAAGTCGCAATAATAGGATAAACTATTCCAAAACACGAATGATGAACCCACACACCACCTCAGGATGTCTCCTTAATATTCCAACATGATTTATTTTAGTACATCTCTTTGCTATTTGAAATTTTGCTGTTCTTTTGGGGGGGTTAATTTAAAGTTCAATTACGTATTTGCCCCTTGCTTTTGTTACAATGTCATTGTGGTTGCTTAATTTATCATTATTGGAGGTTATTTCTGTCATTTTGTAAAACAAAATCCGTTCATGTTATGCTTATGCCAAAAGGGTCTGGATCTATCACCCTACTTCCTAGCTGTTGCCAAATATAAAGAAAAGAAAAGTCATCAGAGATCAAACTCATTCCAGTGGATACATGCAAATGGTGAATGTACAGGCTTGGATTCCCAATCATTTGACATTGTCTCAGTCTCCTATGTGGTATAGCCCCGTTTAGTTTTCGGTTAATAATAAGAGTTACCAAACAATACTCATTCTAGGTGGTGTTGTTCACAAGCCGAATCAAGCCGAGTCAGGGTTAGCTCGAGCTCAGCTCAAAATTTGAATGAGCTAGCTCTGCTTGGCTTGAATTAATTCTGTCAAGCTGATAATTGAACTTGAACTCAGCTTGGCTCGCCTGGGCTTGGTTTCAGAAAACAAAATATTTAAACTTAAGATCTAATCAAGGAATAGAGGTCTGTTAGACATAGAATTGGGTGTTGGCTCATTGGTTGGGCTAAAATTAAACATTAAATAAATTTAAAATAATAAATATTTGAGCGAGCCAACAAGAGAGCTCATCTTGAGTCGAGGTCAGTTGGGGTTTCATTGACCCTCAAATTCTTATTTTTGCCGCATTTTATCTTTAAAATCATAACTAATGCATTAAATATGATTTAAGAATATTACTACAATAATAATCTTAATATTTGAACAAAACGATTTAAGAGACTGTATGCATTATAGTTGCACTTCGGTCAACGCACATCTCAGAGATACATCTGATTTTTTCAGCTTCATGAATGCCCAGCAACAGCTACAATAAATTTGGTAAACGAATCATTTCGGCTGCTTCGACCTGGTGGAACATTTGTGGTGACTGATAACTCGGTATTCATCTTCTTTTTCTCTTCAATGTAACATCAACCGATATGTAACATCTAATCTATATATGTAACATCAACTGATCAAAATCTAACATTTTAACGTGTGGTTTGCAGCCAAAGTCTAGGAAACTTCAGGTGCAACTCCTTCATACAATTATTCAACTGAATTTAAAAAAATCAAAATTGATGTTAAAAAATCTAACATTTTGTTATGTTGTTAGGAACTGTCACCTGTTCTGTTTACATTGATGAAGAGCACTGAACCATTTCTGGACGAATACTACTTGCTGGATTTGGAAAAAGTGGTGAAGGATGCTGGCTTTGTGAATGTACAAATAATTCTTACGGATCCAAGGCACCGGACTCTCACTGCCACGGTGCCTTATTGACATACTTTTTTTTTCCTTTTTAAATTCCACGTGTTAAAATTTGTAACGTTTCAGAATTTTGTGCTGTATAATCAACTAAAATATTAGCCGATAAGCGTAGAGAGTCGTCATAATACAAGTGGAATGAGGTTAAGGGGTATAACTAAATAACTATAACCATTTGCGTCATAATTACGCATGTTAAAGTGGCATGAGGTTAATGTGTAATCAGCCCGTGGTGGGGCGTGAAGGTGAGAAAACGCCGCTTAACACCGCCCCTACGGATGTTATGTTGGTGGTGTGGCTCCCGTCACGGGCTTGAAGTTGCAGCCTTTTGTTTTTTGTTTTTTTATTACTCAAATAATTACACCTCATTCACATAATTACTAACCACTACATCACTGCTTGCATGACATTCTACTTGACACCAATTTTTCCATCATACAACTGCACCTCTACACATAGCCTAACCTGCTCGAATAATTACACCTCATTCACATCATTACTAACCACTACACAACTTTATTACTATATGATAACAGTTGTTAAGACCGTTACAAATACCTAAACTTTAACTTGTAGTAGGGTAAGCTAAGGGTTATCGAACCAATGGAATATGTGGTTGTTAACTATCTGAATGTATTAAATTAACTGACTTTAAACTATTAGACCTATTGAATTACCTAATTACCTCTTAGCTGTTGATTGAATTGAGAATGGAACTAAGTACTAAAGCTAAATTACCAATTAACTAACTAAATATTAACTATGCTTGATTTTAAGACGAAAACTTATGTAAACCGGGAATGGATCCCGATTTGCTATCTATACCTGAATTCAATTATCTAAATACTAATACTATATAGACATAGTCCCCAATTGCCTAGTCAATCTAATGATCTAACCCTTATGTAGGTGATGTACACATAATTATACATATTTTTATACTAAAATATTCCTACATTTCGGGACAAAACCCAGCTACTAACATCAAAACAAAGCAATTTTGTTTTTTTTTTAGTTTTTCAGGTTTTCTAAAGACAAAATACCAAAATGAGCATAATCTAGCAAAAAAAAAAAAAGTGAAGAGAAATGCAATTTTTGGAAATTATGCCTTTTGCAAGGCTCGTGCCTAACTCGGATCTACAGAAATCTTCCTCTGACTCAGCACGCCCCGTGTTGAAGTCTCCTGACATGGCACGACCCGTGCCCTGACAAACACGGCCCATGCCCTTGAAGACAGAAGATTTTAAATCCTCTCTCTGAAATGGCACGACCCGTGCCACTCTAAGCACGGCCCGTGCCAAATTCCAGACTTTGCCTATAAAAGTTGGCCTTCTCCCACTTCACAACTCGCTCAATTCTTCTCTCTTCCCTCCTACTAATAAAGTAGTTAGTAGAGCCACTTGGCGTTTTCGTGTCTTTAAGTATGTCGGAGTCTGTAAGAACTTCAACCAGTTTTAGTAACTAAAAGTATTTTGTCTATGAAATCTTCTTTTACTTGCTGACAAATCTTTAAGCTATGATTAGCTAAATTCTTACACTTGATTGGAAATAATAAACTTTAACAAGTTTTCAAGTTGTCCTTATAAAATTGGTTTAAGGTGAGTTTAATGACTTTGTGAATACCCTTTTTATTGAAAGTGTATTACTGATTTTCTGAACCATACATGCTCTGCGTATCACAGACCATTTGGGGAGTCGAAATCTCAAAGGCCGGACCTGACACCCGGTCGGGGGACGATGCATGATTCGAAAGGTGACTCGCGTCCCATGCTACATGATACCTTCGAGGTCCTTATGTCTATGTAAGCAAACTCGGCTGACCACGCAAGTGCGGGCTGAAAGTATTTGGTTGGGATGGGGGTTGGTAATATTTTGTCACTTCACGGAAGCCGAGATGGTACGTGTTTGTGAAGTAGGCTTTGGTCATGCCGGACGTGCATGCGCAAGAGCGTTGCATGAAAGAAACGTACCTTAGTCCCTTAAAAAGATGATTTTCACAATAACATAATCCGGCACGCAGGGTCGTTCCCCTGCTGGTTCATGACGGCGTGTTGAGTACGATAAGTCGGCCGGTTTGAGGGACCCCGTAAGTAAGTGGCATTACACCACTATATTTGTTTATTGGCAGCACAGTTCCCCGGGGTTCGTAGTGTCACACCCCAACCGACGACGAAATACGTCGGGGCACGATGGTTGTCCAGATGCACACAACACTAATTAAATGTTGCGATATTCTTAATCATCTCATTTCATAACAATAGAATATACATGATAAGTCAATACAATCAAATGATAATTCACAAATTAACTTGATTAATTTTAGGTCTCACTAAGTCCACATACATCCTAAAGTGTGGTCAACACGGTCAACAATCATCAACAGCAAAGCCTGCAACATGTACAAATTAAAGGTCAACTACGAATAGTTGGTGAGTAAACATAGGTGTAACGTACGGATATATATTTGAAACATTCGATCCAGTGAGTTAAGTGTAAATATCTATGATAAACATGAAATGAATCAAAGCACATAATAGGCGACACACTCAAGCCCTCAACATTTAGGCTTTTAATCACAAGGCGCCTGTGACAATTCATCCTTTCAGGTCGTTTTCCGGCTTTAATTAAACTCATACTGTGATAAATGTTGTGTGGATATTTATGTGTTGACCTTAGCAAATTAGGGTTTTGTATAACCATCACTACGAGCATGCACGTAAGTTTAAACGTTTGATATTCTATGATTTCATCTTATGATTTTATGTTATATATGTATACATATTCATAAGATTTATTCTATGATTTTATGTGGCAACATGTCATGAGATTGTACGTATCGTTTTATAATCTTATGTGAGTTATTGTGTATGATTTTATGCAGATTTAAAATTAAATAAAAAAAATTACGAGTTATTATTTACCATTTTATGTGGTCATCTAAGGTTTATGACCTTATAAACGTCACTCATTAATCATGTGTTGATATATATATATTCGTTCAGTCATCGTCCAGGTTACCTTCTGTTAACCCTGTTAGTGTTCGTTGTTGATTGGAAACTTAGAAGGATCACTTGTGCCATATTCTAAACCTTCTTTTGACTAAACAAAACCTAGAAGGGCCTATGGTGTAATTTCATAAACTTCGTAATTTAATATGACAATTGGGAGGGACTATTGTCGTCAATATGACAAACTTGAATTTGAGGAATTAAATACGTACAGAAGAAAAACCGAGCGGTTCGTTTCTTTCCTTCAATTCCGTAACCGATCGTGACTTTAATTTCAATCAAAAATTGATATCAGAAATGGTAACAAACAGTTGAGCCTCATCCCTATCATCGTCCCTCTCCTTCCTCACTCGTTTTCTCTCATTTTCTTGTTTTTCGGCGAAGAGAAAAAAAAACACCACCGAACCACCACATTTTGCCACTGTTACACCACCTTGCGAGTACCACTGTGATCGTTAAGCCCTCACGAACAACCAGGGGTCATCAGAAGTTCGAATCACGACCGTGCTCGGTGTTCGCGGTTGAAGTTCGGATTCGTTTTCGGCTTCAAAAACTCATCGTTTCTCATCTACGACTTGAGGTAAACGTTTTTCCTTGTTAATCGCACATTTATGGGTTTATTATGATTTTCACGATTTTCCGGTGAACGGAATGAAACTCCGGCCACCGGAGTTCATAATGAAGAAGATGATGACCGGCTTCTACTAGTTATATAACAGTTTTAAAGAATCAAAACAAGAATCCAAAGTTGGCCCATTGGATAGACGCGTGCATGGTAACGCAGAGGTTTTGGGTTCGAAACCAAGCCTCGGCGTTTCTTTTTATCTTTTTCTGTAAACCGAATTCCAGATCCTTGTACTAGATAAAATATTCTGGTGCGAATATTTAACCAAAATGGGCCGCTGCTCTGGTGGTAAGAGCGCTGGGTTTGGAGCCAGAGGTCACGGGTTCGAACCCGTTGGCCTCCAGTTTTGCTATTTTAATTTATTTGAGTGTTTTTGGACCTTGTTCTTGACTCAAAACCAATTACCCATCATTCTTGACATGGTTATGGACTTGTAGGATTTTCATAAACGATGTTAATCTTACTCTTTATCACATTGGTTTATGTAAACTGATTATTTTCATATAAAATATTTGGTTATTGGTTACTTGACAAGGTTTTATAAAAAGATTACGCATTTGGAAAAATATATAAATACACGTATTTGGGAAATATAAAACTAATGTATTGGTAATCCTTATACTTTATAAAAATATACATATACGAATAATACACTTTGTCGTATTTTTGTGATATGAACATTATAAACATTAGATATATATATGTATATAAGCATGTAAATATGTAAAAATATATTTTGAGTATTCGATTATTGATATAATTATATATTTTGTCGTGTACATATATTTGTATATATATATATACACATTTTATTATTCGATTTCACGGACATATATTATTATTTAATAATATACTTTTCGTCAACTTTCATAATCGTCATGATTTTGGCCACGTGCTATCCTCGACTCGCTTTGGACTTCTTACCTACGTCATGTCATAGTTGACATCGTCTATCTTTCATCGGTTGTCTAAAATTAGTCGTTTTCAATTAAACACACACTTATGTATATATGCTCGTTAGGTGTTTGGTTGAGTACACAAGACCTGCTATTTGCTAATGGTTGTTGTTATTTATCTGGAATATGCTGTGCACCCGAAGGTGAGTTTCACGGCCCCATTTTACTGTTTTAAATCCTGTTGGGGGAGATTAACATGCATGATTTACACAACTGAGATAATTAGACTTTTATATATCACTAGAAGTACTTGTAGCACACTGATACAACAAAGTCCTTCTCATGGTACCGTTAGTATTAATGACGATAGCGGGATATATATTGTAGTACTACTGGGTCTAACAAACCCCACCCGGGTCAGTCGCTCTGACACGATTGAATATCGAACGGGTGTTATATTCGTCCTAAACACAACAAGGCAAACTATAAACAACTGTTAGCTTTGGTGACCATCAACGTGCGAAGTTTCATGTATATAGCCTAGCTAGCTATTTGATATATATTAGTGATTATGCTCTTACAACTTGACTGTTGTTGAACAGTCAATCTTAAACTCAACATGAACTGTTTTTGAACAGTTGCACTACTTTCAATTTAAACTGTTTTTGAACTGATAAACCTGTGAACTCACCAACCTTTGTGTTGACACTTTTTAGCATGTTATTTCTCAGGTTGCAGATGTTCGAGTATCACGAGTACGCATGCACGAGTCTTTGAAAACCCTTTTAATGTCTTTGAGAAAGTCACGTCACCAGGGGTGACAATGTTTTTACTTGAATACTTCTATTGTACTTACGCTTCCGCATTTGTAAAACTCTAATTATATATTTTAATGAAATATGAAACGTTTTTATTAATTATTGGTCCTTTGGTGTAACTAGCGGACGACGATCCTGGTTTGTCACGCTCTCCGCGACGCGTTATCGTGCGTGGGATTTTTGGGGGTGTGACAGCGCCACACGCGAGGCAGGCCAAGTGGGTTGCCACACCAATAGATCTATTATTGTAACCCCGACTCGATGAGTTAATGAGATGCGTCAATCGTTCAAACGTTCCATCGTTCAATTGTTCATAGCAATAATCCACACAAGTATGCACATAACAATCACATCGATCACATATAGTTTTAGAATAAAGCATAAAGGAGTTTACGTTCTGATAGTGTACATGTTACACCCCAAAACAGTAAAAGAAAAGGGGCTATGAATACTCACATGATAAGAAGACAAGAAACAAGAACGGTTCACGAGATGTCCACGGTTCGATCCTATAGGTTAAACGATACCAGGATATATAACTAGGATATACGAATTGTTCTGATTTAGAAACACTAGGTTCACTTGACTCGTTATACGTGCCAATTCCCAAAATTTACAAGTGACACGATGTTTAAATTCGGATAACCACCCAAGTTGTTTATAAGAACTCAATGAGTACGAGTAGAAAACAATATTAATGTAAGTTTATATATATATTTTTTTCCTAAAAAGATACGTATAATTTGTGTTCAATATATATTTCACAAATATATAGATTTATATACATGTAGATGTATATATTTATCAAGATTAATAACCGAAAGATAAATAATGTATATATTTTTTTCTAAACGAGTATAAGTCCGGCCAAAAGATATATTATTGATGATTAAAAAAAAGAATTCTAAACATATAGATATGTATATGTACACTAAGATATATACGGTTGTTAGCGACCTTGAAGCATCTTTAAACGATCTAAAGATTAACAATTTAGAAAATACGTTTCTTTACCGATATCAAATGAAATTTAAAGCAACAAATAATAATTAACGGTTTCGATGACACTTTATATCAAGAAAATGTGGGTTGTGAGTGAATTGGGTTAAAAAAATACAAAAAAAATACTAAAAAAAATATGTTAGCCGCAGGAATTGATCCCGTGACATTGAATGTAGGTACAAGCTCTAACCATTGAGCTAAAGCCATTTGCTGTTAAGAATCCTGTTCTGAATGCTTTTAATCCAACAGCTCGCAAGCCTTCTTCCCCAACCCAAACACCCTATGTGCGTTTCAGCCATGAACAAGTACGAACCAATACAGAAACCTTAAACCGAATAGAAGCACAATTCATTACCTTATTTAGTTGGTTTAGGAACCTTAATTCGCGATTGAATCCGCTCCTCAAAACCGTGAATACGTCGGGACCAAAATGAACGGTGGCGAGACACATGAAGAAAGCTCTTTCCGATGATGCTCTCGGTGGCAGCAAGGGGGGTCACACAATGGTCGAGAGTGGTTGGACAGAAAAATGAGACTTGATGCTGTTATGAGACTGATGTGGCTCGTTGAGGGAGAGATCGAATTCAGAAAGTAGGAAGAATCGAGAGAGAAAATGAGAAGGAAGGTTTAGAAATATTTTCTGCATAAACTTACTGATAGAAAATGATACCCTTAAGTAGGGTTACAACTACTCATGCTTACACTAACTAATATGTGGGAGGTATGGCATCCCATCACTCCCAGTTATTGGCAACCGCCTACTCAAATAAACATGCGCAGAAAATATAGAAAACATAAAATATATAAAGAAGGAAATATAAATACTTGCAGAGCAACAACTCACGTGCCATCCTATGCTATCCCCATTTTATTATTTTTGTCAACCCACTATGCCATGCATGTACCCACACATATCAATCCATCCCCCTGGCAACAACCTTGTCCTCAAGGTTGAAGGACGGATAAGCCTTTTGAAAACGCCATTTTGTCTCCCAAGTAGCATCTTCATCGGCATGCCCTACCCATTTGACGATAAGCTCCGTGCGAGGTCGGTACTTCCCTTTGTGAACTACGCGTTGGTCTAAGATGCGATCCGGTTGGGGAGTATGGTTCGGCACGATGAATTCAGATGGGATAACCGGGTTCCGAGGCACCGGCGGTCCATGATACTTCTTGAGTAAACTGACGTGGAAAACATTATGCACACGAGAGCCGGAAGGAAGTTCAACCCGATAAGCCACCGGACCCACTCGAGCAAGCACCGGAAAAGGGCCAAAGAATCTGGGGCTTATCTTTGCTGAGGAACGACTGGCAACTGTGGTTTGGCGGTAAGGTTGAAGTTTCACAAAAACCCAATCCCCAACTTCAAAAATGAGCTCCCGTCGATGGCGATCAGCTTTCTGTTTCATACGATGTTGGGCGGTGGTCAAATTAGCCTTGAGGAGTTGTAGAATAGCATCACGGTCCAACAAATATTCCTCTACGGCTTGAACTTTCGTAGTACCGGTAACATAATGCAAGACCTTGGGTGGCTTCCGTCCATATACTACCTCGAAAGGAGTTAACTTGGTAGCAGAATGCTCGGAAGTGTTGTAACTGAATTCAGCCCATGGCAGCCATTCGACCCATTTTTTTGGCTGATCCCCCGCGAAGCAGCGTAGATATTGTTCCAAAACTCGATTGATAACCTCCGTTTGACCGTCGGATTGGGGGTGGTAACTTGAGCTCATATTAAGGGTGGTTCCTTGTAACTTAAAGATTGCTTTCCAAAAAGAGCTAATGAAGAGTTTGTCTCTGTCACTAACTATTGTCACTGAAATTCCGTGAAGTTTGACGATGTCATAAACAAATTCCTTGGCAACCGAGGCGGCGGTAAAGGGATGGCGGAGGGGAATAAAATGGGCATATTTCGACAACCGATCAACAACCACCATAATCTCCGTATACCCGCCTGAAGTCGGTAACCCCTCGATGAAGTCCATACTAATGTCTTCCCAAATACGCTTCGGAATCGGTAACGGTTGCAAAAGCCCGGCTGGTTTCATACTGTCCACTTTAAACCTTTGACAAATGGTACAGTTCTGCAAATAAACCTTGATGGCAGCTCGCATACCCACCCACCAAAAACTGGATTTCAACCTGGCAAGTGTCTTGTGGAACCCAAAATGACCACCCTCTGACGAGGTGTGATAATGATGTAGCACCTGTGAGACCAAGGAAGATGAAGGAGACAAGAGAATAACTTCCTTAAAGAACCATACCCCGTCCCTGTGGCGTATAAAACCTTGTAAGTGAGTATCTAAGGAAGCAGGTAGCCCCTCATAATAACCCCCTTGTATGACCTCATCCTTTAATTGCTCCCACCATTGTAAACTAACGTGAGAGATAGCCAAGAAAACAAATTCAGGTTGCCTAGACAAGGCATCAGCTCCACGGTTTGTGGTTCCCTTTTTATACTCGATCCGATAATCAAATCCCATTAGTTTGGGTAACCAACGAATCTGAGTCGGTGTCGTAATTCGTTGCTCCAAGAGATACTTAAGGCTTAAGTGGTCGGTTTTAACAACAAAGGAACGTCCCAACAGATACGACCTCCACTTTCGGACCGCTTTGACAACCGCTAGCATCTCTTTTTTGTATGTAGACCAAGAGAGCGTAACACCTTTGAGGGGGGGGGGGGGGGGCGCTAAAATAAGCTAGTGGCCTTCCCTGTTGAGTGAGTATAGCCCCAATTCCAACATCGCTTACATCACATTCTACAGTGAAGGTCTTGTTCCAATCGGGTAACGCCAATGTCAGAGTAGTGGTCAGGGCTGTTTTGAGAGCTTGAAAGGCTTGTTCAACAGCGTCAATCCATATAAATGGTCCTTTACCCACCAGTTTGTGCAATGGCGCTACGATGATTCCAAAGTGACGAATGAACTTCCGGTAATACCCGGCTAACCCAAGGAACCCACGGACCCCCTTTGCATTACGTGGTGTCGACCAAGTTTGCACCGCCTGGACCTTTGAGTCTTCCACTGCCACCCCGTTAGAGGAGATGACATGTCCCAAATAGTTAACCCGTTGAACCCCAAAGAAACACTTGGAAGATTTCACATACAAGCAGTTAGTAGATAGGATCCCCAAAACAGTGTGCAGGTGTAACACATGCTCTTCTAATGATTTAGAGTAAACCAAAATATCATCAAAAAACACGAGGATGAACTTACGTAGGTAAGGTCTGAACAGGTCGTTCATGAGACTTCGAAAGGTAGCTGGGGCGTTTGTAAGCCCGAAGGGCATCACAAGGAACTCGTGGTGGCCTTCATGGGTTCGGAAAGCTGTTTTTGGGATGTCGTCTTCCCGTACACGAATTTGATGATATCCGGAACCAAGGTCCAACTTCGAATAGACACCCGAGCCATGTAGTTCATCGAGCAACTCGTCTATCATGGGAATCAGGTATTTATCCTTGACGGTGATCTCGTTCAAGGCCCGGTAATCCACGCAAAACCGCCATGACCCATCCGCATTCTTAACCAACAATACCGGCGAAGAAAAAGGGCTATGGCTAGGCCTGATCAAACCTTGTTGTAGTAGCTCACGAACATGTTTCTCGATTTCGGTCTTCTGATAGTAGGGTTGGCGATAAGGTCTTGTAGAGACAGGTTGTGCACCGGTGACTAAGGGAATTGCGTGGTCATGTGAACGACTCGGTGGAAGGCCAGTAGGCTCCTGAAAGATACGTGGGTACCTATCAAGGACCTGGGTGATGGATGGATCAGTAGGGGACTTAGTGATGGCTTCAAAATGTATAGGATTTATCTGCAAGAGTAGAGCAGTGCCATGCAGTCCCAAAAATTCGTTATCCCGTAGGGCCGATAATTCCAAGGCTCGCAATCCTTGTAGCACGTGAGTTCCCCCGGCTAAAGAGAACTTAAGGGTGATATTCCGGTAGTCTAGCTCCACCGGCCCAAGCGTTTTGAGCCACTGGACTCCCAGCACAATCGGGCAGGAGGCGACCGGAAGAACAAAGAAATCCGTTGTAATGGAGTAACCTTGGATTAGAATGGTCAGACCACGGACCCGTCCCACACATGTGAGGTGTTCACGGTTGCCCACCATGACTTCAAATGTAACGTCGGATTCAATCATGAGACCGAAGTGCTGCACCAAGGCCCGATCAATAAAGTTATGAGTACTACCCCCGTCAACCAAAACGACGACGTCCTTCTGGTGAATTTTGCCCGGTAGTCGCAACGTTTGCGGGTGAATTGAACCTGAAATGGCATGGAAGGAGATCTCGGCTGGTGGGTCAGACTCGTCCAAACTTTGGTGTAATTCGTCACCGTTCTTGTCGTCATCGGAACCGTGCGCCTCCTGAATCATGAAGAACTGAGGCTTAGAACATTTATGACCCGGTATGTATCGATCATCACAGTAGTAGCAGAGGCCTTTATCACGCCGTGCTTTAGCCTCAGCCTGAGAGACGCGACGTATAGGAGGAGGGGCGGGTAGGGTTAGCCGAGAAGATGACCCTGGGCTCAACAGGCTTGGGGTGGTGGTTGTTGGGCCGCGAGAGGGTTGTAAGTAACTGGGTGAACGATTTAATGAGCCCAAGCGTTTGGAGAGATTGGACTTTTCTTCAATTAACCTAGCAATTCCAATTGCCTCGACCAAAGTCCTTGGTTTCTTCAATTTGGCCTCCAAACGAAATTCCTCCTTTAAGCCGCCGACAAAACAACCGATGAGGAACGATTTAGGAAGCCCGTCGACCTGGTGAGAGAGCTTCTCAAATTGTTCTTGATAGGTGTCAACGGTGGTGGTCTGTTTCAAACGGGTGAGGGATTCCGATGGATCTTCATAATCAGTCGGCCCGAAGCGAGCTTTGACGACCTGAGTTAACTCCGGCTAAGTCATCGGACCTCGAAACTTGGAGCCAACGTTGCCACTGTAAGGCGATTCCATCGAGGTGGAAGGAGGCTAGTTGTACCCGATCGACGTCCTCCACCTTTTGGAATTCGAAATATTGCTCCGCTTGATACAACCATCCGAATGGGTCGGTGCCATTAAATCTGGGAGAATGCAGTTTAAGGTAGGGTATGTGGGTGATATCGGGTTGCCCGGGTCGAGCAGTCAAGGTTTGAAGGGTCGTCTGGATCTGTAGAGGCTAGATTATGAGGCTTGTAATATTAAATAAGTTGGGCTGGGCTTAGAAGGTTTCATTAGTTTAGTAGACTAGTTTGGTTATTGTATGTAGGCTAGTTTATGAATGGGCTTGGGTTTACTATTGGGTTTATGGTCCAAAAGGGCCCATTAGTAAACCCAATGGGGGTCTATATATAGACCACTTGACCTCCTCATTTGGGGATGCTTGTTTACGATTTCTAGAGTGCAAAGAAGGTTTACGATTTGCGTTTTGTACCCGACAAGTTTACTTGTGTGCAAAATTGAAGTGTTTTATTGTTTAATCATCGTATTCTTCGTGCTTCTTCTCCTCTCTATCTTGAATCAATCATAAACGAGGATTCCGCACCCGTTTGTGATTAGAATATCGTGATTAGTTTTTGACTCGGGACCTACAATTGGTATCAGAGCCAAGAAACGAGTGTTTCGAGGTTCTCACGATATTGGATTCAAGTTTTTTTCTAGAAAAAGTTTTGGTTTTTGAAGATTTGAAGCTGCTGGAGGTGTTTCCGATTGGTTCTGCTGCTGTTCCAGTGTGTTTAGGATTGCTTTCTGGGCAGTTTTGGATGTTTACGACTGCTACTGGTTGAAGATCTTCATCGGAATTGGGTTTACGAGTTCAAGATTGGTTTTTTATCATGTTTACGATACGGAGGTTTGGTGTTTACGATTGTGCTTAATCGTAATTAGGGTTTACGACATTTCTTCACCGGAATCATTCATCGTAATCGGCGTTTACGACTTTTCGGATCGGAAACAGGTGTTTACGACTAAAGGTGATCGGAAACAGGTTTACGATCAAGTGTTTTCGATCCAGCTGTCTGTCTAAATCGTAAACTGGTGTTTACGATCGGAAACGGGGTTTACGATCGGAAATAGTGTCTACGATCGGAAACTCTTCTTTTGCGGCAAAAAGTCACTATTACACACTTTCACGGAAACGGACGCAACTTTTGACTCGTTTGGAGTTAGAAGCTCAAATTTTAACACGTCGTTCGTGAAACCGAGCCCCAGATTTACCCTGGACTAACGTCCAAGGGAGCTTGTTTGGACCCCCAAATTCCACTCCGAAGGCCTCCGTTTTTCAGTTTTAACTTTCTGACACTATTCTTTGAATAGTGATTTTACCGAGTTTGCCGTTTTTGCTGATTTTTCAAAATTTTCAGAAGCTGCATAATGAGTTCAGTGGTTGAAGAAAAGAATATAGTTGAGGACAAAGATGATTTCACAGATGAAGTTGACAAAGCTGAGATATGCCCCAATCCCACTTGTGCTCGTATAATTCCTGGACTTAGGCAAATTTGTAAAAATTATCAGATAGAATTATTTGAGATAAAATGTGTCACACCCCCAAAAATCCCACGCGCGATAACGCGCTGCAGGGAGCGTGACAAACCATGATCGTTGTCCATTAGTTACACCAAACGACCAATTATTAATAAAAGGTTGTATATTTTATTAAAATACAAATACAGAGTTTTACAAATGCGGAAGCGTAATTTGCTGAAAGTATTTATTGAAAAAACACCGCCACCCAAGGTGACGTGGCTTGTTCAAAGACAATAAAAGGGTTTCGAAGTCTCATGCATGCGTACTCGTGATACTCGAACATCCGCAACCTGAGAAATAACATGCTAAAAAGTGTCAACACAAAGGTTGGTGAGTTCACAGGTTTAATCAGTTCATCAGTTGAATGTAAATCGACTGTTCAACAACAGTCCCAGTTCAGTCTAAATCAACTGTTCATCGACAGTTCAAGTTAAGTTTAAAATTGATTGTTTAACAACAATCAAGTTGTGTTTAAGATTGACTATTCAACAATAGTCAAGTTGAGTTTAAGATTGACTGTTCAACAACAGTTAAGTTGTAAGAGCATAATCACTAATATATATCAGATAGCTAGCTAGGCTATATACATGAAACTTCGCACGTTGATGGTCACCGAAGCTAACAGTTTGTGCAGTTTGCCTTGTTGTGTTTAGGACGAATATAACACCCGTTCGATATCCAATCGTGTCAGCGCGACTGACCCGGGTGGGGTTTGTCAGACCCAGTAGTACTACAATATATTTCCCGCTATCGTCATTAATACTAACGGTACCATAAGAAGGACTTTGTTGTATCAGTGTGCTTCAAGTACTTCAAGTGATATATAAAAGTCTAATTATCTCAGTTGTATAGTTCATGCATGTTAATCTCCCCCAACAGGATTTAAAACAGTAAAATGGGGCCGTGAAACTCACCTTGGGTGCACAGCAATTCCAGATAAATAACCATGATAATAGCAGCTAATGAGCCATGTGTATCCTACCAAGCACCTACCGAGCACATATATATAAGTGCATGTTCAATTTGCAAGTAGCCAAGTCTAGGCCGACGATGAAATTAAATAATGTCAAACTATGACATGACGAATGTTCAAGAAATCCCAAAACGAGTCGAAGGTTGACATATTGCCAAAAAAATCATAACGATCACAAAAGACGACAAGAGTGTTTTATTTATTAATAATGCAGGTTCATGAAATCGTTTAGGAAAATACGTATATATACATATATACAATATACATTCGAAATTAAATAATAGTTAGATCAATAACGAGTACTCCAAAATATACTTATGGGTTTATATATATTTATGTAAATATAAATCTAATGTTTAGAACGTTTATATCGTAAAATACGTGTATTTTTACACAAGCGCAAAGGTTTCGGAAACGTTCATTTCATATTTCTGAATACGTACATTTATGTATTCATTCCAAACATGTATTCTTTTAAAATCCTTGTCAAATAACCAAATATTTTATGTAAAAGTCAATTTATATAAACCAATGGGATGAAGAGCAAGGTTAACGACGTTTACGAAAATCCTACGGGTCCAACACCATGTTATGAATGATGGGTGATTGGTTTTGAGTCAATAAAATATCAAAAACACCAAAATAAAATGAAATAGGAAAACCCGGAGATCACAAGGCTCAAACCTGTGACCTCTGAGTCCCGTCTACGAGCCCAAACCATCAAGCCAGCAACTCATTTTGATAAACTTCTCATTCGAAAAGGTTTTTGTAGATGAAGTGAGCTGAAAACCGGGTTTTAGAAAAAAAAAACAGAAAGTGAATCGCGGAGGCCGAGGGTCGAACCGGCGACCTCGTGGTTATCGTCAACCGCTACAACCACTAAGCCGGTTTCTAGTGTTGTTTCAATTTCCAGAAAATAAATACATGTACTATATGCGCTCGTCACCATCTTCCTCACCAAAACCCTAATTTCAGCGGAGTTGTTTTCCAGTCACCGGAATACGTAAAAACATGACATGATGCACAGAGACCATGCGACTAGTATAGGGAACCGTTTACCTCGAATCCGGGATGAGATGTTCATGTGTTTTGGCGTCGAAACAACACCGCAACGAACCCGACTTCGATCACGAACTGAACACAGTTGCCCTTGCGATTGTTCATGTTGTCTGGTAGTGATTCACGATCACAGGGGGTGGTCGATGGTGGCGCAGCAACATGAAGCTCGATCGAAAATCTTCTCACGGTGGTGGTGGCTTCTTTGCGTCGGACAGAGGAAAAACGAGAGGGAGTTCGAGGGGGGTTGTGGCCGATCAAATGCTAAAATGATTGAGATGGGGAGGTAATCAACACAGTTAAGCACGGATTTGGTCAGAATTTAATTCGGACTTGAAGAAGAAATCGGTTATCGATTTGTACCGTCGCCGACGACGGTTTCATCCAAGCTTCGTTCGACTTTGGGGAGTTGACAACATCAGTCCCTCATGCATTAGCAACTTAGGGGTTTAAGTTTTTGGTAATTACGACACCAGTCCTTGCAGGTTTGTATAATAAAGGAAAGTTTAGAAATTGGCGAGACTAGTCCCTCGAAGTTTAAAAGGTGCCAACAGACACTAACAGGGTTAACAGAAGATTCCTTTAACGATGACCAAACGTGCATACGTCAGAACATATTTAACATAAATCTTGTTTCACCACAAAAAATTACGAATGATAATTCATAAATATACTTTGAGTCCACATAAAACAATAAACATGAAATCACGACAATATATGGAAAACCTAACATAAAATCATAGAAACGTTATGTGTAACTACATGACCCATTGTCACATAAAATAATATGATATATTGTGCCTATATATACATATATACATCACTTAAAATCATAAGTATAATTGTCTGCACATAAAATGACAAACAGCTCACATGAAATCATAGAATATGATTTACATAAAATTATAATATATAAAACGTCTAGACTTAAGTGTATGCTCGTATAGATGATAGTTATGCAAACTTTAGATAATAAGGTCTACACAAGTCAAACTGTTGGGAATGTTTTGCTTGGCAGAAATTCTCTAAGTCAGAGTTCCGAAGGAAGTTAGTCCGGAACTTCCTTCACACTGAGTAGTTCCTCCGGAACTTCTCTTAGTGTTACTCCGGAACTTTGACTTATCCCCTTGTTGCAAGTTCCAATGCATAAAGCTGTCAGAAAGCAGTTTTACTTTACACCATGCTGTGCACTGTTCACCGATAGGTCTGCTCAACTGTTCACAGAAGCATGCTTGTACTACAACAACTCTGGAGTAGATATTATTTGTTTATTTAGCCTTAGAGCTAAAAGGAAATAAAAGTAGATCTTTTATTTCCTCCTTGCACTATATATATTAGTTGTATTTCCTCTTGTTCAGAGTGATCGAATATCTCTTTGTTCATCAGCTGTAACTCTTTGTAAACACTGTGAAGTATAAATATAGTAGTGCTTGGAATTGATATCTCGTGTTTATCTACTTTACTTCTTGTTTACTAGTTACTGTTTCGATCAAACCATTTCAAACTATAACACAAACAAGTCTGATTCCGCCTTTCTTGTTTGACACCTTTGGTAACTTGTTTGGTTAGTTGATCCTAACCACGATCCTACACAAACACATAAATATTCACACAACAATCATTCCAGTTAAAATAAATGTTCTCACGACATTTATATTAGTTTAGTTTTATTCAAAATCAGGAAAAGACCTGAAAAGACGGATTGTCACAGTATCCCCTTGTTGAAGAATTTTCGGCCCGAAAATTGAATAAAGTGACAGTTGGTCACAAAAAAAAAATAATAAATAAATAATTTTCTCAGTCGTCACATCATCCCCTTGTTGAAAGAATTTCGTCCCGAAATTTAAATCAGTGACAATTGTTTGAAGAGTCGAATTGACAGTAACATAGCGAAAGAATTATGGTTTCCTACTCCAAAAGGAGTGATGGATGTTATGATCAAGAATGTGTACATGATGTTGAGGAGGTGCCAAGTATTTATAGGTTTTCGAAAGGAATTTGAATCGAAAGTACATAAAATAATTTTTCTTATCAGGCGTTCTCTTACGAGAAGTGTTGAACAAATGTAATATAGGAATCGTGTTGCGTAACCTGGCTGAACAGAGTGACACGATAACATAAGTATCTGAATTCAAAATTTCCATACGAAGATGAATCATGATACGTCCGAGTAGTTTCCAGCTATTGTTCCCAATGCTGGGAGTGAGGTTCCTACGTCGTGTCTCATTTTCTGTTAAGGAATTCGCATTCACCAATACCCAAGTGAATCAAAGAGAAAGAAATTTGAGTATGAGAAGATTATGTGTGCATGAGGTCAATCGGAGTTTGTTTAATAGACCCATCGCGTAACGAAAATGTAAACATCTAGATTTTCCCTACCAACTAGCACATAGCATAGAATTACACAAGACGAATCAAGTTGATGTCAGGTTACTGGTTGATCTAGTCTTTATGGTGTTATGATCCATTAAGTTCACATGATTTACATTAACATTAAAAATCACTTTTCATGCAATAATGATTCAGAAGACATTTGAGTCTCTATGAAGGCTTCCTTTAATGATTGATATGGCCACCACATACTAGAATGCAATCTATCGTGAAGGTTTTACCATGCAACACATACAATTGTCTCAACACCTTATACACTAGCATACAACCCTAACATGGCAGGTCTAGCATATACGTTCATAAACTAACCAACACAACCCATACGGTGCAAAGTTGATGGGGCAACTTCACACAGTCTTGTCATTCCCACCGAGGTAGGAGACTTAGGACCTTGTATGGTGTATGGTTTTCATACCTAAATCAAGTTAATACATTCACAACAAGTCATTTTCTTGTTCCTAACATGTTTCATACACATAACTAGTCATACAATTCTACGCAACTTATGTTTAAACCAGCACTTCAATGATTAATTAATTTATTTACCCTAAGCATAGGATTAGATTCTCAAATTTTAGCATGCATAAACACGTATATTTTATAAACATTTCTCATGAGAAGATTAGAAGCAAACAAACTATTTATCATGGTTTAAATGGTTCAAAAGTTGCTCACATACTAAAATATAACTGGTTAACACAGATTTTGTGACAAGATGGCTAAGGTCTAAAGAGAAATCCAATCAAGAGCCCACTGCCATTTAAAAGATAACACGTAGCAGTTTGTCTTAAAAAAAGAATTACTCAATTATGTTAAGAATTATTCAAGAAATAACATTGGCAATTACGTTCAAGTTCAAGATGGAGTTTAGTACAACATATCATCATGCATATTACCTTGCTAACGAATCCAAAAATAAGGGCGAAAGTTCAACACAACAAAAGTGTAAACTATGAAGTACCGAATATCGAAAGGTGCTCATCAACCATGAGATTAGCAAATTTAAGATGAAGAGCGCCAACGGCTTAGCTCGTGATTTATAGTAAGCGAGGAGATAGCAAGCTTATGATAGTGGCAATTACACATTCCAAGGATGACATGTGAGTTTAAACTGGCACTGGTGAAGATAGTAAGGTATATATAAATTTCAGAGAGAATTATATGGTGTAGTAAACAGGATTTGGCAACGAAATCGCGTAAATAGATGTCAAAATAAACGTGTCAATGGTTGTACAATCCAATAGAGTAAACGTCTCGCTAAGGAAATCTTCATTTTTAGCTCACCAGTGTGCCCATTCTCCTTGGTGTTCTCGCGCTTAATGCGTCATGCTCCCTTTCTTGTCAAAACCTCAGTTCAAATGGTCTTCATAAGTAAGATAAAGTACGAAAGTGTTGTAAAAGGGTGTCTGCGAAACACAAAACATCAGGATGTTCAAAAGTGGCTTTGGCTTGGGTTGCCTGTACATATGTGCTTTTGCTAGGGTTTAATACAAGTTCACCGCGAGTCAAAAGATCAAATTGGGTGTTCCTTAGAAAAGGATCAGGGCTATTACCTCTGTGAATGCCAGAGAGTTTATGAAAATAACGCAGTCGACCCAAAAGTAGTGTCCTTAAACTGAATTTGATCTACTTCTTACACACGCTTCTAAAAGTTGGAGTTGATCATTCGATCAGGTGATTTGTCATTTATAAGGGAAAATCTCTGGTTTTCAAAATGTTGATGTTCTTCTGAGTCAGAACTCACATCTGAATCATGGCAGGAGATTCTCCTTAGACGAGTTTTCTTCTAGACTCGGACAGTTGCAAGCACAGAGTTTGATTATTTCGGGTATGTCCCTTTTGGTAGAAGTACGTAACAAATATTTGTAATATCGGAGGAAGTAGTTTTAAGCAGTGCTGTCGAGGAGATATTCTTGTTAGATGGAGTTTCTCAAGATGAGGCTCTTGTGTATGACTCTAAAGTCAATCATTGGTATGGTACTGGTCCTACATTCAACGTGCCACCAATGTTTATATATAGGGTGTACCACAGCTAACCCACCACACTACTAGCACCTTGAAGGCGTACCAGCAACTTACCATTACTAGCTATTAGTCAAACCACACTGGTTATTTTATCAAAAGTAGAGGACGTCAAGTTTTTCCCATACGCTTGAAGGTAAAGGGGCGAGAGATTAAAACCTCAATACGTTGTACAAGCAAAAGGTGTAGGTATTTCCATTCACGAGACCAGTAGGATGCGTAAGCTTTGCTATTCTCGTGAAGATCCTCGAGAGGTTTACACACGCAGTGCGAATGTCATAACCCTTCAGATTTCAAGAAGATAAAATAATTAAACAAGCCAACAAGGTTTAAGTTCAAACTAGAAGTTCATCAATGAAAGTTTCATGAAAAGGATGATGAGGATCCGTACACCAAGAATTTGTCGATAGTTGTCAGGACATGAGCACTAAAAAATGTACAAATGTAGGGATAACTTGGTGTACTCAATGTGTAAGAAGGGTAAATATAGTTTGATCGCAAAGTTAGCTATCGATAACAAGAAGTTCACGCTCAACGGTGCAAATAGAGTTTCCATATAAAGCTTGGTATTGTTACCGCGATTGAAGCACAAGGTGGCCTTATCATCAATGGTGTTCACCAGTAGAAAAATTAACCAAAAATGTAACACGTTTCGGTTCAAAGCTTAGAAGCTTATCCAGGACATAAAGGATTACAATGCACGAGAATCAGAAATTAATAGTTGCTAAATCATGAAAGGTTGAATTATGCAAACAAAAATCAATAGTTCAGGCTCAGGAGATCAATCAGAATAGTCCTTACGTTAAACCTGGGAATCATTAGTTTGAAAGTTAGGAAGGATTCTCACTAACATTAGCCCCATTGGAAATAAATATGCTTGCGGTGTGGTAGGCAGTTTGTACAACCGTGTCGATGTTGCACACAACAAGTATTGGTTCGCACAAGAAAATTAGGGAGTATGAATCTTCAAGGGGGTAACTTCACAAGAGCTTTCAGCCAATAAATACGCAATTCATCCAATTCGTTCATGTAATGTTGTCTAGGTATCTGTTCGGTGAATGTATGTCCAAGTTGTCTCACGATCGTAAAGTTCCAGGGATTGATATGGTCGGTAAGATCGTAAAAATAGAATTATGATTCAGGATGAGTTCAAACCAGTCAAGGGTTTTGTCGAGAGTGTTCGTAGTTAAGGAAGACTGGTCATTGAAATACACGAGTGTGACGGTGTCCTACCAGGACCAAATTTTCATAATACGCTTCAAAATGGTTCACATATAGATTAGAATCTAATAGGAAAGGGGCAAAGTCAGGTGCGATAGCACTTTCAAAGATAGTTGACTTCGATCATTCGGTTGAGTTCAACCTGTTTAACTTTCAGCCCCACGAGAAAAAAAATTACAAAAATTTACTCCCAATTACGACCATTAGTTTGCCTAGTAGGATTCTCCAGGATTTCTATACACTGCAAATTACATTTACGTGTGCACCCGTAACTGTAATTTACCTTATATGGTCACCCTAGTTCCTCTTACTTCAGCTACCAGGTAAGGCGGAGTACAAATGAGATATCCTCGGAGTGGGTATGAAGAATGTGATCACTAATCCAAGGTTATCTTGACCCGATTCGTTACAGGGAAAAGTCTCGAGAACAACATGTTCGCATTAATTGGAATGACCCACCCGAAGCGAGTCAGCCAGAAATTTAGCGCAAGAGGATCTGAGTAGGGTTTATCACATTGAACCTAGCTTAGCTCGAAGTTAGAGAATAATTATCACACATACTGGCGTGATCGCAATCCAATACACAAAGAGGGAATTTCAGTCGACCCGCATCGGGTGTCATTGGGGTTATAAGAATTGTACTCAAGTTGTATTATTTCAACGCACAACGTGATAAAATCGAGAAGGGAAAGATCTTAAGAGATCACAGCAAATGTGAAGACGATCAGGATAACGAAAGTTGATATAAGTGCCCCATAGGCAGCTACTTGAATTCATACCCTGCTAACTCTAGTGAAACTAAATAATCGCGCTACTAGCACATCGAGATAACATTTACTGAACGGATGAGTTTAGAGATATACGTAAGGCAGGTATAACAAGAACCTCCTAAGCTAAGATAGAGGTTTAAGGACAAGAAGATGTATTACACCACCTTCCCTATGCAACATACATACATAGTATGGGTTTTACGCCCAGTTGTTCAATCCAGAATAATCCCGAGTAGCAATCAGCTCATCAAAAGTATAAACGTGATCCTTCGATCTGATTCGACGTCTCGTCGTACATGAATGTTAAACAATAGGTACACAACTTAGAGAGGTTAAGAAAAATGATTCAAGACTAACCGGCTCCTCGCCGTGAGTATAAAGGTATTGGATGATGTAAACGACTTATCGTAAACCAGGTGCGTACAGGAGTGAGTATCACGATGCATGAGAAAAATGTTTAAGTGCAACTAATGCAAAATAGTTACAGTCTAAGACGAATCTTAGTTCGCTGTAACCAATGGCTCTGATACCAATCTGTCACACCCCCAAATATACCACGCGCGATAACGCGCTGCAGGGAGCGTGACAAACCAGGATCGTTGTCCATTAGTTACACCAAACGACCAATTATTAATAAAAGGTTGTATATTTTATTAAAATACAAATACAGAGTTTTACAAATGCGGAAGCGTAATTTGCTGAAAGTATTTATTGAAAAAACACCGCCACCCAAGGTGACGTGGCTTGTTCAAAGACAATAAAAGGGTTTCGAAGTCTCATGCATGCGTACTCGTGATACTCGAACATCCGCAACCTGAGAAATAACATGCTAAAAAGTGTCAACACAAAGGTTGGTGAGTTCACAGGTTTAATCAGTTCATCAGTTGAATGTAAATCGACTGTTCAACAACAGTCCCAGTTCAGTCTAAATCAACTATTCATCGACAGTTCAAGTTAAGTTTAAAATTGATTGTTTAACAACAATCAAGTTGTGTTTAAGATTGACTATTCAACAATAGTCAAGTTGAGTTTAAGATTGACTGTTCAACAACAGTTAAGTTGTAAGAGCATAATCACTAATATATATCAGATAGCTAGCTAGGCTATATACATGAAACTTCGCACGTTGATGGTCACCGAAGCTAACAGTTGTTTACAGTTTGTGCAGTTTGCCTTGTTGTGTTTAGGACGAATATAACACCCGTTCGATATCCAATCGTGTCAGCGCGACTGACCCGGGTGGGGTTTGTCAGACCCAGTAGTACTACAATATATTTCCCGCTATCGTCATTAATACTAACGGTACCATAAGAAGGACTTTTTTGTATCAGTGTGCTTCAAGTACTTCAAGTGATATATAAAAGTCTAATTATCTCAGTTGTATAGTTCATGCATGTTAATCTCCACCAACAGGATTTAAAACAGTAAAATGGGGCCGTGAAACTCACCTTGGGTGCACAGCAATTCCAGATAAATAACCATGATAATAGCAGCTAATGAGCCATGTGTATCCTACCAAGCACCTACCGAGCACATATATATAAGTGCATGTTCAATTTGCAAGTAGCCAAGTCTAGGCCGACGATGAAATTAAATAATGTCAAACTATGACATGACGAATGTTCAAGAAATCCCAAAACGAGTCGAAGGTTGACATATTGCCAAAAAAATCATAACGATCACAAAAGACGACAAGAGTGTTTTATTTATTAATAATGCAGGTTCATGAAATCGTTTAGGAAAATACGTATATATACATATATACAATATACATTCAAAATTAAATAATAGTTAGATCAATAACGAGTACTCCAAAATATACTTATGGGTTTATATATATTTATGTAAATATAAATCTAATGTTTAGAACGTTTATATCGTAAAATACGTGTATTTTTACACAAGCGCAAAGGTTTCGGAAACGTTCATTTCATATTTCTGAATACGTACATTTATGTATTCATTCCAAACATGTATTCTTTTAAAATCCTTGTCAAATAACCAAATATTTTATGTAAAAGTCAATTTATATAAACCAATGGGATGAAGAGCAAGGTTAACGACGTTTACGAAAATCCTACGGGTCCAACACTATGTTATGAATGATGGGTGATTGGTTTTGAGTCAATAAAATATCAAAAACACCAAAATAAAATGAAATAGGAAAACCTGGAGATCACAAGGCTCAAACCTGTGACCTCTGAGTCCCGTCTACGAGCCCAAACCATCAAGCCAGCAACTCATTTTGATAAACTTCTCATTCGAAAAGGTTTTTGTAGATGAAGTGAGCTGAAAACCGGGTTTTAGAAAAAAAAAACAGAAAGTGAATCGCGGAGGCCGAGGGTCGAACCGGCGACCTCGTGGTTATCGTCAACCGCTACAACCACTAAGCCGGTTTCTAGTGTTGTTTCAATTTCCAGAAAATAAATACATGTACTATATGCGCTCGTCACCATCTTCCTCACCAAAACCCTAATTTCAGCGGAGTTGTTTTCCAGTCACCGGAATACGTAAAAACATGACATGATGCACAGAGACCATGCGACTAGTATAGGGAACCGTTTACCTCGAATCCGGGATGAGATGTTCATGTGTTTTGGCGTCGAAACAACACCGCAACGAACCCGACTTCGATCACGAACTGAACACAGTTGCCCTTGCGATTGTTCATGTTGTCTGGTAGTGATTCACGATCACAGGGGGTGGTCGATGGTGGCGCAGCAACATGAAGCTCGATCGAAAATCTTCTCACGGTGGTGGTGGCTTCTTTGCGTCGGACAGAGGAAAAACGAGAGGGAGTTCGAGGGGGGTTGTGGCCGATCAAATGCTAAAATGATTGAGATGGGGAGGTAATCAACACAGTTAAACACGGATTTGGTCAGAATTTAATTCGGACTTGAAGAAGAAATCGGTTATCGATTTGTACCGTCGCCGACGACGGTTTCATCCAAGCTTCGTTCGACTTTGGGGAGTTGACAACATCAGTCCCTCATGCATTAGCAACTTAGGGGTTTAAGTTTTTGGTAATTACGACACCAGTCCTTGCAGGTTTGTATAATAAAGGAAAGTTTAGAAATTGGCGAGACTAGTCCCTCGAAGTTTAAAAGGTGCCAACAGACACTAACAGGGTTAACAGAAGATTCCTTTAACGATGACCAAACGTGCATACGTCAGAACATATTTAACATAAATCTTGTTTCACCACAAAAAATTACGAATGATAATTCATAAATATACTTTGAGTCCACATAAAACAATAAACATGAAATCACGACAATATATGGAAAACCTAACATAAAATCATAGAAACGTTATGTGTAACTACATGACCCATTGTCACATAAAATAATATGATATATTGTGCCTATATATACATATATACATCACTTAAAATCATAAGTATAATTGTCTGCACATAAAATGACAAACAGCTCACATGAAATCATAGAATATGATTTACATAAAATTATAATATATAAAACGTCTAGACTTAAGTGTATGCTCGTATAGATGATAGTTATGCAAACTTTAGATAATAAGGTCTACACAAGTCAAACACATAAATATTCACACAACAATCATTCCAGTTAAAATAAATGTTCTCACGACATTTATATTAGTTTAGTTTTATTCAAAATCAGGAAAAGACCTGAAAAGACGGATTGTCACAAAATGCGAGAGGAGTTCTTTTAAGGGTAGATGGCAAAAGAATGAGGAGAAGGTAAAAGCTCAGAAACGAGACATTGAGAAATATCAGAAGCTAGCAACGGAGAAGACTATCTTATATGATCGGGCTAGGATTGAGATATCTGAGCTTACACAGAAATTAACTGAACTGCAACAAAAATTTGATGAGATGCAGGTCAAGTATGATTGCAATCAGAAAAGAAACAAAAGAATGCTCGATGCTGGAAAGGAATTGTCACATGCTGTTGTGACTGGCCAAGTTGGGAAAGACACCTCTGGGTTTGGGTCAGAGAAATCTGATAAATCTTTGGCAATGAACAACATCATTCCTCCACCAGTTCCCAGAGACATTATAGGAATACTTCTTAGTGTGGAACATGTTGAACGAACCAAGTCTGATTATAAAGAAGCTGCTCCTCCTATTGATAGTGTCTTGGTTGGAACTACACCATTGACTCAAGAGGAAATAGACAACGAGGCAAACATGACATATGGTGAAGGGAGAATAGAGGACGTATCAAGAGATGATGCTGAGTGCCAGGAGTATAACAGATGTCACAACTCTAAGTCTGATGAGGCTGGGATAGAGTTGAAACCATACCCTGAAATTGAAACCCCATACTTCAAGGTAATTGACAAAGTCGAAATGGAAAAGGTGATCTTGACGACACGGCCTGAGGGGAAGATCTTTATGACATCTGGATCAATGTTTGACCAAGAACCAGATGTAGGATATGAATTACCGTCCTTCTCCTCCAAGTTCAAGGGTATAACCGATGGAGTGATAAGCGAACCTAAAGTTGAGAGGCCAAAGATCACCATCAAGCATCCAAGCATGAAACCACAGCTGGAGTGAAGAATGAAAAACTCAAGGGAGTAGCTGTGTCTCCCATTTCTTCAGTTGGATCATGCAGTTGTTGTTGTAATTGCAAGAATGGTGCTTCAACGTCAAAGAATCAAGGAAGCATAAAGACAGTAAAGACTGGTTCGACACAGGCTTCGACAAACCAGCAGAAAATCAAATCTGAAGCTGCAGTCAAAGCAAAGAAGCAGACACAAGGCAAACCAGCTCCATATCAGCCACCAAAGACAAATGGGTACACGTATGACTTCTATCTAAAGAAGCAGACTTGTTTTAATTGTGGCATCGCTGGTTATATTGCTATTGAGCCTGCTATAGATCAGATGGGTTTAAACTTTAAACATCTTATGTTTCAATGTGTAGGCTAGTTATATTTTGCTGATATATGTGTTGTTTGCAACAAACAGGTTACAATTTACAACAATGAGTGATGCTCAACGTCCAACTCCATCTTCTCACGCATCCGTAAATCATACAAACACTAATACGATGTCGTCTGAAGGCAATACAGCCATGACGGGTCATGGTCGAGATATGGCATGGGAATGGGGAGAGAAAAGAGATCCATGTAAACCACAAAGCGTATGGTGTAAACTATGTGATAAGAAGCTTAGTGGAGGAGTAACACGACTTAAGGAACATCTTACTCATACTGGAGGTCAAGTGACTAAATGTACGAAGGTGAGTGTGGATATTCAACGGAGGGTATTGGAAACAATGAAAGAAAAAGAGAAGACAAAAATGGAAAAGAATAGAAATAGACAGATTCTTAATTCATACATGGTTGATTTAGATGATGAAGATGAGGAAGAGGAGGATGATGTGCAAGAAGTTTGTGTTAAAAACAAAGGTTCGAAGAAAAGGAAGTCTATTGGTGCTTCTAATGTGCGAGGTCCTATTGATTCCATGTTTAAGACTGATTATGAAAAAACTAAACAAACAACTATTGATAGGAATAATCCAATAAAAGAAAAGTTAAAGATGCAAGCTTGGGAAAAGTTTGCAGCTTGGGCAGTCGCGGTTGGTTTACCTTTCAACGCCGTACGTGACGAAGGTTTTCAAGCTTTTATCGATGCTGTTGGAGAGTACGGAAGAGGTATGGTATCTAAAATCTAAATGTGATTTAAGATATATATTATATTGATAACTTAATTTTATTACTTTATTCTAGGTATGTCGGCTCCTTCTTATCATAATTATCGTGTCACCTTAATGAAAAAACTTTTAGAAGACACCGAAAAGTTTGTGTTATCGTTTAAGCCACATTGGGAGGAGTATGGGTGTAGTATTATGTCCGATTTTTGGACAGATGGGAAATCAAGGTGTTTGATAAACTTTTTGGTCAATTGTCCACTTGGAACAATATTTTTGAAATCAATTGATGCTTCTGAGCATGTGAAGAATGCTAACTTGATCGTGGATATGATAAATGAGGTGATAAAAGATGTTGGAGAGGCGAATGTTGTTAAGGTAGTTGTTTGTTTATTTTCTACTTTATTTTGCATTACGTTCATGTTATTAATTAATGTTATCGTTATTTCTTATAGTTCATTACAGATAACGGGTCAAACTTTAAAGCTGCCGGAAAGATTTTGGAAGAACAACACCCGAAGTTGTTTTGGACTCCGTGTGCAGCACATTGTGTCAACCTTATGATTCAAGATATATGTGATAAAATACCGAAGGTGAAGACTACTCTCGGTGATGCAAGATCAATTGTTGTTTATATTTACAACCATGGAAGGATTCTAAATATGATGAGAAAGTTGACGAAAGGCAGGGAGCTGCACAGGTCTTGTGTTACTAGGTTTGCAACACAGTTTTATACCATTCAGACTCTCCATGAGAATAGACATCATATTCAAGTTTTGTTTGTTTCCGAGGAATGGAGGAAAAGTGATTTTGCAAAGAAGGAAGTTGGAAAGAAAGTCGAGCGAATAGTTGGAAAATCGGATTTTTGGGACAACATACGACTAACTTGTCAAGTGTTAGCTCCTTTAGTGGATGTGGTTAGGTTGGTTGATACAGAAGAGAAGCCATGTATGGGTTATATCTATGAGGCAATGAATAGAGCGAAGGAGCAAATCAAGAAAAACGTGACAGATGACCGAATGGCCACTAAAGTTTTGTCCTTTGTTCAGTCAAGATGGTCCGACCAACTATCTCACCCATTACATGCAGGTATTGAACTTTATAGTAGTCTTGTTTAGCAAACAATATAATCGTTTTATAACTCTATTGAATGTGTAGCCGGGTACTACCTGAACCCCGCCATTCTTCATGGGGTAAATCGTAAGGAGATATTGAAGAACGGTGACATTTTGACGGGACTTTATGTTGCTATTGACCGTCTAGTACCGGATGAAGATGAGAATGATAAAGTGAGGCTAGAGTTGAATTCATACATCGATTCAATTGGGCAATTTGGATCTCCCGCTGCTATAAGGGCTAGAACAAAAGTTGCACCATGTAAGTAAAAAAAATGACATTTTTTCATGTTTGCACTTCTAAATAATAAATCACATAATTTATTAAAATGTAGATATATGGTGGCGTACTTATGGGATCGACACCTCTTTGCTCCAAACATTTGCTATGACCGTTCTTAGCCAAACTTGTAGTGCTTCACCTTGTGAACGGAATTGGAGTGCATTTGATAATGTAAGTTGTTTTTACCATTTATTTTTATAAATCTTATTACAATTTACTTATTTACGTCATTAACTACTTTTTTTTTATTTTTTTATGTTTAGTTACATTCAAAGAAAAGGAATTGTCTTTTGCAACAAAAGCTTAATGACCTTGTATTCATCTAATACAACACAAGGTTAAAAAGGCGCTTCAACTCATTGAAAATCAACAAATCTTTGGACCCTATTTTGTTGAGAGATGTAGAGGATAACGATGATTGGGTTGTACCAACAGAAGATGAGCTTCAAGAGTTTGTAGATGGTAGAGATGGTCTTCTTTGGTCGGTTGCGCGAGAGGCAATGGGAGGGAACGAAGAAGTTGGTCCAAGTACAAGGAGCAAAAGAGAGCGATATAGAGATGATGATATAGTTCAAGAGGAAAATGTTGGTGAACAATTGGATGGTTTAGTTGATGTGGACTCGGAAGGAGAATTCACGGCATATCCTTAGATTGTGTTTTAACTTTTAAATGAAAACCCCCTTTTGAATGCTGACATTTCGTACTTCGTATTTCTATAATTCTATTAATATCGACCCTTTTGGATATTTACATTTCGTATTACTATTATTATTATATATATGTGTGTATATATATATAAATATATATATTTAATGTATATATTAAAATGACCGATATCCCACCGATATTTTACCGACATAACCGATATATCGTATATCGGTCCTCGACCGTATTCCGAACTTTTACCGTATTAACTGCATAGCCCTAAGCCTACCCCTTTTCAAAGACCTCATAATGATTCTATGACTTTTCGTGAGATCAGTGGAGGTTCGATTTCGTGTCAACCATATGCTCTCTATTTCATTTTACCTTGGTACGAGTGTCCACCCCGAAAATAAAAATCTCCAACCCGAGTGACGAATGACCACTTGTGAGGTGTGAAAGTACATAGTTAAATAAATTTCTAAGTAAGCTTGTCATAAATAACTTACTTCAATAAAAAAGGTAAAAATAAATTAATGGAATAAAATGTGAAAAGTGGAGGAGGTATAGCTTTCAACGACGCAAGTCTTGACAAAAAGAAACACAAAAATAAAAAATTTGGGATGTGTTAAGGCCCCTAATTATGAAGTTTTGCTTGTGGACAAACAAATGTTTAAGTGAGGGGATATTTGATGTACACATAATTATACATATTTTTTATACTAAGATATTCTCATATTTCGGGACAAAACCTAGTTACTAACATCAACACGAAGCAATTTTGTTTTCTTTTTTTTAGTTTTTCAGGTTTTCTAAAGAGAAAATACCAAAAGGAGCATAATCTAGCAAAAACAGTGAAGAGAAATGCAATTTTTGGAAATTATACCTTTAGCATGGCCCATGACCAGCCTGGCACGCCCCGTGCCCAACCCGGATCTACATAAATCTTCCTCTGACACAACACGCCCTGTGTCTCTGAACCATCACGCCCCGTGTTGAAGTCTCCTGACATGGCACGACCCATGCCCTGACAAACACGGCCCGTGCCTCTAAAGACAAAAGATTTCAAATCCTCTCTCTGAAATGGCACGACCCATGCCACTCTAAGCACGGCCTGTGCCAAACTCCATACTTTGCCTATAAAAGTCGGCCTTCTCCCACTTCACAACTCGCTCAATTCTTCTCTCTTCCCTCCTACTAATAAAGTAGTTAGTAGAGCCACTTGGCGTTTTCGTGTCTTTAAGTATCTTGGAGTCTGTAAGAACTTCAACCAGTTTTAGTAACTGAAAGTATTATGTCTATGAAATCTTTTTGTACTTGCTGGAAAATCTTTAAGCTATGATTAGCTAAATTCTTACACTTGATTGGAAATAATAGACCTTTAACAAGTTTTCAAGTTGTCCTTATAAAATTGGTTTAAGGTGTGTCTAATGACTTTGTGAATACCCTTTTTATTGAAAGTGTATTACTAATTTTTTGAACCAAACGTGCTCTACATATCATAGACCATTTGGGGAGTCAAAATCTCAAAGGCCGGACCTGACACCCGGTCGGGGGCATAGGCGATGTATAGAAGGTACCGGAGGGGGCGATCGCCCCCTCGGTTTTTTCAGCCAGAAGCACTGAGATTCACAATTTTATGTATAAAAAAAAGTTATATGTATTGAGTATCGCCTACTCGGTAGAATTTTTGAGTCCCGCCCCCTCAGAGTTTTTTTTCGCTTCGCCACTGGTCGGGGGATGATGCATGATCCGAAAGGTGACTCGCGTCCCATGCTACATGATGCGTTCGAGGTCCTTATGTCTATGTAAGCAAACTCGACTAACCACGCAAGTGCGGGCTGAAAGTATTTGGTTCGGAATGGGGGTTGGTAACATTTTGTCACTTTACGAAAGCCAAGATGGTACGTCTATGTGAACTTGGCTCTAGTCATGCCGTACGTGCATGCGCGAGAGCGGTGCATGGAAGAAACAGACCTTAGTCCTTTAAAAATATCATTTTCACAATAATATAATCCGGCACGCAGGGTTGTTCCTCTGCTGGTTCATGACGACGTGTCAAGTACGGTAAGTCGGCTGGTTTGAGGGACCCCATAAGTAAGTGGCATTACACCACTATATTTTTTTATTGGCAACACAGTTCCCCGGGGTTCGTACTCCCCGTAGACGATAACCAGGGAGAACAGTGATACTAGATTTGAGGTTGAGAGGCGGTCTAGTTACCTCCCAATGAACAATATTAACCCAAAGTTATAAATAAACAACTTGTCTATGAGTTACTGGTATGATTATCCCAATCAATAATGACCACGACTGCTTGAGTCCGAAAAACTATTTTATCTATATATATATAGAGAGAGTTAGGTTCGAATGAGAACGTTTTGTTTTGAGAACTAAATCTCAACCATAAATTTCAGGAGTGGACCACTATAATTAATATATATATATATATATATATATATATATATATATATATATAAATTAATCAAAAGAATGGTACATATTGTAAAATGACCATATATATATATATATATATATATATATATAATATATATATATATGAAAAGGTTGGATGCCATATGGCATCACCACATCCATCCCTACTATCATTTTCCCGCCTAAATGACCCCTCCTTAGTAATTCATGGATCCCATCTCAAAGCCACGCAGATCTTTTTTTAGACCCGACCCATAATATCAAACAATATCAAATGCGTATAAACAAAAAACCCTAATTCTGCGCTCACTCCCTCATTCACGAACAATCATCGACAATTCGTTTTCTGCGTCATCTCAATCATCGAAGAACAATCACGCCAAGATCGATTGCAGGTAAATATCAGTGCTTTAAGATCTCATATCCTAATCGATTCTGTTATTGTCTTCATTCTCTCATCGATTTCAAGAACCCTTCTTAAACTAGCAATTCATCTTCATCCCTATCTCGGCATCAACTTATTATCGAGGGTGACTCAGGGCAATTCGATTCAAGGTATCGACTTCTCCATCCCTATCTCAGCATTATGTAATCGATTACTTCAAGAGTCTATCAATCGAATAGAAATTTCTCTGATTAACCTCATTCGCGATGTTCATCTTCTTTCTCCCCTCTACTAGGCGACTAGCCATTATCAGTGATCTCGCACCCGCCTTCAACTTCTGAAATCGGAAACAAGATCATCAATTAACCAGATCTAGGTTTCTAATTCCTTAACCTTATTGTTATTTTTCATGTTTTAATCGCTGCTATAAATTGTTCGTCTTTGGAGCTAAATCTGACTGTTTTCTGTCTACTACAGATTTAGAGTATAGTTGAAGTTGTGCATTCCACAAAGGTATAATCAGTGATAAGGTTAGTTTGTTAACCCCACAAATCTTTTATTTAGGTTGTTTCACTTCATGTCATAGGCTCTTAGGTACGAACTTGAGTAAATGAATTTCATGTTCAAATTAATAGCATTAGTTGAACCAGATATACATAACTGTTTTGACGAGACAAATTAAACGTTTTCTCCACTGTGGGAGGTAAAAGTAAATGCATAACTGTAGGGATATGATCATGTAATAGTAAGCGTATGTCCGGAAGTTATTTAAGCCTACGGGGTCACACGTCTCGACACCAAATGTATTAATATTAATTAATGGTTAATTAATATTTATCACGAACATTTAACGAGGTTTCGTTAAAAACTAACAGTTAATTGTTAACAGAGGGGTGTTAGTTGTAATTAGAGAGAATTGTAATTGGATTACAATTGAGAAAAGGTTGTGGATAAGGCCTCTAGGCCAAATTCGGCTAGGGCTCTTATGCCTATCCCTTTTGCTTGTTTATCAAGTAATCTAATCCTATAAATAGACCCTCTGGGTTTAAGGATTAGTTGCTACTTTTATCAGATAAAAGAAAACCCTAATTCTCTCTCTCTACTCTCTCGAAATCGGCAACAAGAAAACCCAAGAGGGTTTGCGATTTCTTGTGTGGTTCGACCAAGCCTACATCAAGAGAAGTTCGTGGTCGATTGCTAGCACATAGCATTGGTGTGTCGTGTGTGCGATCGTAGAGGGATTTGTATCAAATCCTCCAAGAGATCAAGTCAATCCGAGCTCATAAGGTAAACATGTTCTATCCGGTTAATTAGATTAATTCATAGGATTCTTTCCGCTGCGTACTCGTGTTTTGATAAATAGTTATATAACCCAACAGTGGTATCACGAGCCACCTATGATTTTAATTAATTACCGGGAATAAAACTTGGAAGGGGGGTAACCAAAACAAGATTCTAGCTTTTCGATTCATTTAAAAATCGTGTTTTACAATTTGAAAAGGTTTCGCAATTGGTAAAAACGAAAAAAATTCGACAGAATAGGACTTTTCGACCCGATCGAAAAGTCCCTGATCGAAAAACGCTTCTCGACCCGATCGGAAACCCTTGATTTCCGATCGGAAAACCTATTCCGGTGCGGAGACCCTTGTTTTCCGACCGGAAACCCTACTTTTCGATCCAAATCGTAAAGTGTTTACGAACTGGTCGAAAAGTAACCGATCGAAAAGGCTTTTCGGGCCGATCGAAAAGTACCCGATCGGAAAGGTTCCGATCGGAAAGGCTTTTCGACCCGATCGAATAGTTCACGATCGAAAAGTACCCGATCGAAAACCCTGTTTTCGATCGGAAACCCCTGCTTTCCGATCGTAAACTCAAATAATGAATCGAAAACCTCTTGCCGAATCGGAAACCCTAATTTTAGCTCTAAAATTTGATTTTTGTGATCTAAAATTTTAAATCCAAGTTTTTGTTATTATTAGATAATTGTTATGAACAACATGTTGTACCTTTAAGATTTTAAAGTGTTAAAAAGAAGTAAAAACCATGATGTTTCATGCAAATCGTTCATGGTTATTACTTAAATGAAAGAGGATTAAATTAAAATTATATGTGATAATTAGAAACCCTATGATTATGTGATTATCTGATAATTGTGACATAATAAAAGGTTTATTGCAAATTTGTTTTATGAAAATCGAAATTTGCCTAAATAATCTATTGAAATATGATTTTGTTTATAAAATAAAATTTGTGTCCTAAAAGTCAAAAGAAACACCGGCTCACCCATTTGAACACACTCTAAGAGAGGTATAAGTCGGGTCGCTCTGCTTCCCTAAAGTGGTAGGTTTTTAATTGCAAAAGTTGCAAACCTCACCCCTACGCTTCTTTGTGTGTTGCAAATGGAGCTACCGAGCTCTTTTGATTTGGAAGACAAACGAAGAATTTTATAAACACAATATGTGATGAAGAAGTGCATGAATCTTCACACATAACCTTTTTTGATCACGCATCAAAATTGTTTTGACCCAAACCAAACTTAAGTCTTTGCCATCCACCTTGTAAAGGACACTTGTGGATGTCATCTTACTCATTGGTACACAATGGTAAAATGGCATTTGCATGGAAAATTCCCACTCATTGGTACACAATGGTGGAAAATTTGTGAGTTCTTGGCTGGACGACTTAAAACGAGCTAGGCGGTGAGACCCTTAGCCCGTGGCAAAAGATGGGATGAAACATGACTACAAATCACTTGGTGCAAGTTGTAGGTCCCATAAAATCTAGGAATTGTATTTGGAATACAATTAGTGATCGTCACTTACCATTTGAATGCATCATTTCTAGCAGATCAACTGATGAAATGATGGCATGTCAATTGGATCCTAGCCTTAATAAAGCTTAATTGTTTAAAATGTTTAAACATTGGGTAATTAAATTTATTAAGGAAAAGATTATCGAAAATACTGATTTTTGAACTTAATCTGTTTTGTAGATGGCAACAAACCCTCCTCAAAACAATGTTGGTCATGCTTTTCGTCAAATGTTTGAAAGAGAAAAGCTGAATGGATCTAACTTCAATGACTGGTACCGTCAACTGAGGATTGTCCTTAGAGTTGAACGGAGGACCGATGTCCTTGAACATCATTGGCCGACCGAGCCAGCTGCTGATGCCTCTGAGCAAGAGAAAGCGTTCAACAACGCAGAGTACAGCAGATACGATGAGGTTGCTTGTATGATGATCTCGAGTATGACTCCCGATCTTCAGAAGCAATACGAATTTCATACACCTTGTGATATGATCAAAGAGCTGAAAAAGATCTATGAAAAACAAGCTGGTGTCGAATTGTTCGACCTAGTTGTGGAACTCCACGACTTGAAGCTTGAAACTGGTAAATCGGTCAGTAGTCATGTGCTCAAGATGAAGAGCTACTTTGACAAATTGGAATCGCTCAATTATGGGTATAATCGTGCTGTTGCAGTTGGCATGATCCTCAAATCGCTTACGAAAGATTTTGAGGGTTTTGTGCGCAACTACAACATGCATAGTATGACTAAGACTATACCTGAGCTTCATGCTATGCTTGTCGAGTATGAAAAAACGATTCCTAAAAAGGCCACTGAAACACCCCAAGTTCTTATGATCAAGGGGGGTAAGATCCAAAAGGCTAAACGACCGCAGAAGGGGAAGGGCAAGATTGATGGCAAGGGTAAAGGCAAGGCTGTTGCCCATATCCCTAAAGCCAAGCAAACCCCTCCGGGAGCATCAGGCTAAGGACCAGATCTGTCACCATTGTGGTGAAGTCGGACACTGGAAGAGGAACTGTCCTACCTACCTAGCTGAGTTGATGAAGAAGAGAAAGAATACTAGTGGGACTAGTACTTCAGGTATCTTCACAATTGAATTATTTTCCTTTTCTAAGAGTGATTCATGGGTGTATGACACCGGCTGTGGAACTCACATCTGTAATTCGTTACAGGGTCTTAGAAAGAGGAGGAAACTGAAGCCTGGGGCTTTGCAGCTGTTCGTTGGAAATGGTTTGCCAGCAGCTGTGGAAGCTATAGGAGAATTTCATTTAATTCTGCCTTCTGGGTTATGTATTGTATTAGATAATTGTCATTATGCACCTTCTATCACTAGAGGTGTTATTTCAGTTTCTCTGTTGAAAAACCAAGGATACATTAATGTTTTTAATGATATCAGTATTTCAGTTTCTAAAAATAATGTTCATTATTTTGATGCTGTTCCTTGTGATGGCATTTATAAAATTGACATGCGTGGTTGTGTTTCAAATAACTCAATGTTCACTATTAGCAAACGAGCCAAAACTGTTTTGGACTCTACCTATCTTTGGCACTGTCGTCTTGCCCATGTTGGCAAAAATCGCATTGAAAGACTTCAACGTGAAGGGATCTTACAATCAAATGATGAATCATTTGATCAATGCGTTTCCTGTATCTCAGGAAAGATGACAAGAAAACCCTTTCCGAACAAGCCGCAAAGGGCAAAAGAGCTACTTGGACTCATCCATACCGATGTATGTGGCCCATTTAGACATGTGTCAAGAAAAGGTGCTAGCTACTTCGTGACTTTCACGGATGATTTCAGCCGTTATGGTTATGTTTACTTGCTTAAACATAAACATGAGGTATTTGAAACATTCAAAGAGTTTAAGAACGAAGTTGAAAATCAACTCGGTAAGACCATCAAGATCCTTAGATCGGATCGTGGTGGAGAATACCTAAGCCAAGAGTTTAAGGATTATCTTAAAGCGTGTGGAATTGTCCAACAGCTTACTCCTCCTTATACTCCTCAGCATAATGGAGTGTCTGAGAGGAGGAATCGAACCTTACTAGAGATGGTGAGGTCGATGATGAACCTTACAACTCTCCCATTATCATTTTGGGATTTTGCTCTAGAAACCGCTGTACGCGTTCTAAATATGGTTCCAACCAAGAAGGTTGAAAAGACACCATATCAATTATGGCATGGAGAAGTCCCTGTGTTGTCTTACTTAAGAGTCTGGGGATGTGAGGCACTTGTGAAGCGTGATACGCCTGACAAATTACAACCCAGGACTACTAAGTGCATCTTCGTGGGATACCCAAAGGAAACAATGGGTTACTACTTCTATAATCCCTCCGAAAACACTGTTCGTGTTGCTCGATATGCTGAATTCTTTGAAAAGAATTTTATAGCTCAAGAGAACAGTGGGAGAATTGTAGAACTACTAGAAGATGTGTCACCTTCTGAAACAACTAGCAATCATCAACTTGGGGGGGGGGGGGGAAATGTTCAAAGAGATGAACCTCAAGTCGATGATGTTGCGATTCCACTTCGTAGATCCGAAAGGGTCGTACGTGAACCGGATAGATGGATTGGTCTAGTCGAATCCGAGGATAACGTATCAGGAGATCTCAATGAGCCTCCGAACTTCAAAGCTGCATTATCAGATCCGGAATCTGACAAATGGCTTGAAGCTGCGAATGTGGAAATGAAATCCATGCAAGATAACCACGTTTGGACCCTGGTTGATCTTCCTCCTAACGCTAGAACCGTTGGGAGCAAATGGCTCTTCAAGAAGAAGACCGACATGGATGGAAATGTACACACCTATAAAGCTCGTCTCGTGGCGAAAGGTTATACTCAACGTTTTGGCGTTGACTATGATGAGACCTTTTCACCAGTAGCAGACATTAGAGCTATTAGGATTCTCTTAGCCATAGCAGCGTACTATGATTTTGAGATATGGCAAATGGATGTTAAGACTGCCTTCTTAAATGGTTACTTGGATGAAGAAGTCTATATGGATCAACCTGAAGGGTTCATTGATCCAAAACATCCCAACCAAGTATGCAAGCTTCAAAGGTCCATTTATGGACTAAAGCAAGCATCGAGGAGTTGGAATAAACGGTTTGATGAAGAAATCAAAAAGTTTGGTTTCGTTCAGAATCCCGATGAGCCATGTGTATATCGCAAAGCTAGTGGGAGTAATGTTACTTTCCTTGTCTTATATGTAGATGACATATTGATAATAGGAAAACACATTCCAATGTTGCAAGATGTAAAATCCCATCTTGGAAAGTGTTTTGCTATGAAAGACTTGGGAGAAGCAGCATTCATTCTTGGAATCAAGATCTATAGAGATAGAACTAAGCGGTTGATTGGACTAAGTCAAAGTGCTTATATTGATAAGATCTTGAAGCGATTCAAGATGGAGAATTCCAAGCGTGGTATAGTACCAATGCAGGAAGGACTTGGTCTGTCGGTCAAACAAGGTGCTTCTACACCTGATGAGGTGAAGCGTATGCAAAGAGTCCCTTATGCTTCGGCTGTAGGATCTATAATGTATGCGGTGAGATGCACTAGACCCGATATAGCGTTTGCGCAAAATATCGTTAGCCGTTATCAACAGAATCCAGGTGAAAGTCACTGGACTGCTGTTAAGACCATTCTCAAGTACCTACGGGCTACTAGAGATTTGTTTTTGGTATATGGGGGAAATCCAGATCAAGAGCTCAAAGTGACTGGATACTGTGATGCTGGATTTCAGACTGATAGAGATGACACGAAGTCTCAGTCTGGGTACGTCTTCGTTATGAATGGAGGCGCTGTGGATTGGAAAAGCAAGAAACAAACCACAGTTGCTATGTCTGCAACAGAGTCAGAGTACATTGCTGCTTCGGAAGCTGCAATGGAGGCTGTCTGGATAAGGAAGTTTATTAGTGGGCTAGACATTGTCCCCACAAGTAACTTGCCGATCGACATGTACTGCAATAACTCGGGTGCATTAGTCATCGCCAAAGAACCCGGAGTTCAGAAGGGCGCCAGACACTATGCCAGGAGATATCACTATGTTCGTGAGCAGATCGAACTAGGTGAAATCAAATTACTCAAAGTTCACACAGATAGTAACTTAGCTGATCCTTTCACGAAAGCTTTGTCAAGGCCGAAGCTTGAAAGGCATGCCGAGGGCATGGGACTTAAATTGGCTGGTTAAATCATGTATGTCTGATGTTCGGTATTTGGATAAGGGATGTTAAACAATTTCTGTTTATATAATGAAATAAAGTATTTGATATGTTTGATTTCATTTAATGGTTAAGTTGTGTCCTATATTTGCATGTTTAATCCTTGAGTACTTGTCAAGTATTCTAAATTGTCCATTGTCGATTAACTATATGGGAGTATAGTTAAACTAAGACAAAATCTGAGTGATTGGTTTGGATGGTCCCACCAAACTCACATGGTATTCATTGGATGCATACTGGACTGACCCACTAACGAATTGTCACTTTATGGATCGTCGTCATTGAGTGAAATTCGTAAATGGTTGCTTTACTTATCCTTAGACTTGAGATACAAGCAGGTCATGCATGTATGGATTGCACCTACTTGATATAGGTCTAACTATCCTGAATAAGGTAGTACAAAAGGGCTATTTTCAGTAAGTGTAGTGAAGTATGTGACTTGACACGTGTAGTCAAGAGGATTTGTTCCTTCAGCTTTGTGCTGAAGCAGATACCACTGGGCCCCTCATTGGACTAATTAAGATGTTTGCATGGCCGTGCCCAAATGAAATCTAGAGATGTCTCGATTTGCAATTTGGTAATCTTAAGTTAGTTGTGAGAATGAGAAACAGAATCGTTAAAGTATGGAATGACTTTGATCCGTATCCATATTTAACACGGTATCGGTAACAAAGGGATAGTAAATGACTGTACCATTTAAATACACTTTGAGAAACTGTACTTAAATATTTCTGGGAGCATTGGCGTGTTGCTAGACGCTAACCAATGTTATTACCTTTACTATTGCAAGCTCAAGTGGGAGCTGTAGGGATATGATCATGTAATAGTAAGCGTATGTCCGGAAGTTATTTAAGCCTACGGGGTCACACGTCTCGACACCAAATGTATTAATATTAATTAATGGTTAATTAATATTTATCACGAACATTTAACGAGGTTTCGTTAAAAACTAACAGTTAATTGTTAACAGAGGGGTGTTAGTTGTAATTAGAGAGAATTGTAATTGGATTACAATTGAGAAAAGGTTGTGGATAAGGCCTCTAGGCCGAATTCGGCTAGGGCTCTTATGCCTATCCCTTTTGCTTGTTTATCAAGTAATCTAATCCTATAAATAGACCCTCTGGGTTTAAGGATTAGTTGCTGCTTTTATCAGATAAAAGAAAACCCTAATTCTCTCTCTCTACTCTCTCGAAATCGGCAACAAGAAAACCCAAGAGGGTTTGCGATTTCTTGTGTGGTTCGACCAAGCCTACATCAAGAGAAGTTCGTGGTCGGTTGCTAGCACATAGCATTGGTGTGTCGTGTGTGCGATCGTAGAGGGATTTGTATCAAATCCTCCAAGAGATCAAGTCAATCCGAGCTCATAAGGTAAACATGTTCTATCCGGTTAATTAGATTAATTCATAGGATTCTTTCCGCTGCGTACTCGTGTTTTGATAAATAGTTATATAACCCAACAATAACTGTTGCAATTTGGCACCAATAAGTCACTTCTGTTTTGATGTTACTAAGGTATATAAAAAACTCAGTACTAAGCCTATTACTAATCTGTTAATCATATAAATATATCATCAATAGTATGCATAAAGTGATATAACAGTTTTGTTTACCAATAATAAATCAGTTTAGTTTTTATATTTGAAGAGCTGTCAAAACTAAATTTAATATTAAGGGTGTGAGTTATTTGTAAATCATATAGAAAAAAAAACAGATGCACACTACAAGTTATATAAACAATAAAGAAAGAGCCTCATATTTAAATTATCTCAGTTGCGCCAAATAGCAAAAGAATTTTTGATGCTCAAGTTCAATAGTAAGACTATAAGTTACAAACATAACCCAAGATCATATTCATTTCAGGGACTTCCAGAAAATATAAAAAATAAGTGGCAGATGGGGCGGGTTTGAGACCCTTGAAAAACGAGTATCCGAGGCATATTCGGGTTATTCGGCTGGTTGCTTGAGGGACTCACGAGGAAAACTATAGGTTGGTGAATTTGGACATGAAGATGAACAGGTAAATATGTAAATCTTAATATATGACTAATTTTTTTAGCTTTTGACTTTGATCATGTATTGTTTGAATGTTGACATAGAGTCAAGATGTCATTGCTTTGATTCCATGGAATAAGTGGTGGGATTTGAGTTAACTCAGCATGTGCTGTTCTACATATTGGTTTGCTTCTTTTGCATCATGATCTACGTTCTACATTTTTAATGAAATTGTTGTATTTATGTTTGCTATTTCGATTTTATCTAATTGATCTAATGAGTTTCACATTGTTTTATTTTAGGATTTCCCCTTTATGTTGAAGTAATTTTTTTTACTATATTAATCTTTTAGGAATAGGAATGTTCATGTAAGATTTGATTAATCATAAAAAGAATAACAATTCATACTTGGTGTGAGCATTCTTATTCCTAAAATTTATTAATAAAATTTAGATTGTCTATTAAAGGAAAATTGCATTTGAATCTAACAAACTCTGGTCATTTTTTTTGATGTGGAAGACGTATATTATATGATAAATAATATATTTAAAAAGTGAGGCTATTTGGAATTTTTAGTTTAATGGCATCAATTGAGGCAGATAGTTGCAGGTATTGCAAAGCTGATAGAGCTCTTAGAAGTTGCGAAAAGGTGCAAACTTTCTAATTATCATAACACGTTATTTTCACCCATATGGTGGTTTTTTTTTTCATATGCAGAGTTAAGGTACATAAATGCTTCTTTATTTACTTTCCACCTATTTTATTCATTTAGTATGTTTATTTTATTTCTTTCTATATAGTGGGCTAAAACAAATATACATCAGTTATGTGTTTAACTTATTCAATTTATTTAATACCTTTTTCGGGAAGTATATAGTATGATCTCATGTGGTTTTTTGGGTCAATGAAGTTAGAAGCCTATCTTATTTCAGATCAGGGAAAAAACAAGACTCACATCAGATTTTTTAATCTGGAAATTCAAATAGATTCAGACGCTACACTTTTGCTTCCATTTTGCAGGTCGGTCGATTTTATATGCTCATCTCATTTGATCGCATATGAATTCAAGTTTAAGTGATGATTTTATGATGAACATAAATGAGTTTTTTAACATTTTTAAATTGTTAATTTGAGTGTTAAAATGATTATATATATATATATATATATATATATATATATATATATGTGAAATTGAAATATAGAATGTAAATCGAAATAGTTGAAATGTGGAAATTTTCACTGATGCAATCCATCACTTGCAATTTTTGTCTCCTCATGGATATGTTTCTAAATTGTAAATGTGTGTTTTTAATTCTTTATAGCATATCTATAATATGCACCAAAGGCTAATCTATAATATGCATTAAAGGTTTATTCAGCCAGAATTTATGTCGTATATGCTCTCTAAAATGGGTTCAAAGTCCTCCTAACTTTATGATCCATATGCTGTCAAAAGATTTATGTCGTATATGCTCTCTAAAATGGGTTCAAAGTCCTCCTAACTTTATGATCCATATGCTGTCAAAAGATTACAGTAGGCTGATTTCATGTATGTATTCACACTCCTTAAATACTTAAATACATCAATGCATAATGCATAGACCTATGTTCAGAATTTAAAATCATTTTGCAGAGGAATTATTCATGGATAATGAAATGGGTCAAAAAGGAATAGGTCATAGATATAGTTAGCAGTGGATCAGAACCCAAAAAAAAATCTATCGTTAACATAGCATAATATCAAAAACTTTGCATTTAGTTTTTTTTTGTTTGTTTATTTATTTCAAGACCTATTTGATTTATGATTATTCTCCTTTTAAAAATCCGCCCGTGCGTGGCACGGGTATCAAAAACTAGTATATATATATATATGTAGTATACCATGAAAACCCTGAAAACCCATCTAAAGGTTTCAGGTTGATCCACGTCATCTTTTTGATCAAAATGAAAAAGGACATAATGGTCATTTTACAATATGTACCATTCTGAGCTTCTGCTACAAATTCAGATTCCTTGTACTTTTTTTTTTTTGAACGGCAACTTCATTAAACCAAACGAAACGCCCTACCTAGCAAGGAGCCAGGAGAGGGCAACACAAACAAGAAAGGAAAGGAAGAGACTTACATATTGAAATTATCCCATTCCTCCCACCCATGACTCGACCATTTACCCCTATACTTAACCCAAAAGAAACTAAGACACTTGACTTCCATAAATAACATAGCGACACTCGGCTTGGCACCCTCAAAAGTAGCCTTATTCCTTAAGCACCAAATGACCCAACAAGTGCTAAGGATCACCGCATAGAAAACCATTTTTGATTTCCTATCAAAATGAGAATCCTCAATCAACTTGAGAAGGTCTCCGAACTCGAACGCCATCTCTAAGGTTAATTGCAATGGTTTCGGGGAGGAGGAATCGGGGAGGGTTCGGGGGAGTTCGGTGGGATCGGGGTGCTCGGGAACACCATTGCGGGTGTCTCGGGGTCCCCGATCGGGGAAGGGGTTTGGGGTCCCGACCTTGAGAAGGAAAAAACGGGGAAAAGAGAGAGAGTGGGGATTGGGAGGGTTTTTATGGGGTGTTTGGGAGAGTGGGAGAGTGGGGAAACCATTGCAATTAAAATGAGGAAAAATGGGAAGGGGTGGGGAATGATGAGGTGGCACCAAAAATGGAGTGGGGGATTGGGGAAATGGGGAAACCATTGCAATTAACCTAAACCAACATCTAAGAAATCTGAGAACTTTTCAATTTTGAAGGACTCGAACACAGATTCCTTGTACCTAGTCATTCAAAAGCTTTATAGATTTTATTTATTTTTCCTCAATTATATCTAAGAACACAACATCTAAGAAATCTGAGAACTTTTCAATTTTGAAGGACTCAATTCCTCTCATCACTCTCTTTGCCCTCTTGCCACTTCACACCAACAACCGTCGTTGCCCACCACAAAATCGTCATTCCAAACATCAACAAGTTACAGATCTGTAAAATAAAAGGAAAACTCAAGATAAAACCACACCTACAATCGGTGGTTTAGAATTGGCCGGAAATCGCGAATCTGAGGTCCCTGGAGCGCAAAGAAAACAAGTCGCGGCTACCCTTTACGGCGAAACCCTAAGGTATGGTCATTCGCGACCGGATAACAACCCCGATGGTCTTGGATTTGGAACCGGGAGAAGAAAAGAATAGGAGAGGGGGCTTTTAGGTTGCTAGAAATATCCATCGAGAGGGTCGCTAGAGGTCTCGCCGGAGCGCCGGCTAGAATGGTTGCCGGTGAGCAGCCGCATGCTCTGTTTCTTCTTCCCTTTGCATAGTACCTCTCTCTCAACTTAATATAGTTTTCCCATCATGGACATACTAAGTTACTAACCCTTTTTTTTCAATTTCCACTACGGATCTAGAATATATTAGGGTATTAGTAATGGTCACCCCGCGACCCACGACCCAAGCCTTTTTCACTGCCACCTCATCTTTTCCCACTCCCACAGTTTTTCAAGTAATACCCACCCGCGACCCCGCGACCTCAAGCCTCTTTTTTAAAAACTATTTAAATTAAAAAAATAAGTTGCATAAAAATTTAAAAATTACAAATTACAAATTCCTAAAAGATAAAAATTACAAATTCCTAAAAATTAAAAATTTAAAAATTTAAAAAGCCTAAAAATTTAAAATTAAAAATTACATCACTTATACTTTTCGAATAAGCGTGCTTTGATCTTCTTTATCAAGGATTTCTTGTCGTCTTCGTCGTCCGACAAGTTTTTAACCGCTTCGAGCTCACGTACCATTTGTTCGCGCTCCAAAATCTCGATATGTTTCTTTCTATCCTCTCGGGCTTCTCGTTGAAGTTTGAGTTTTTCCATTTGTATTTCGTTAAACGATTCAAAATGTTCGTCCCAATTTGAACTCGAAGACGCTTTGCCCTTCCCTTTTTGTTTGGCTTGTCGTTTAGCCTTTTGACAACCCATTGGAAGGGGTTCCTCGGGTGGGCTCGTGGGAGACAATCCCTCAGCGTTGAGGTCGATAGGAGTCCTCCCTTGGGAGGGACTACTAGTGTAGGTGTTTGAGTCGGAGGTTTTGGTTCTTTTCGAACCACCTTGATCACCACTTTCGCACCCCTGCTCAATCGTCGCCGCCGCTCGCTATTTTGGGGATTTTTTGGCGATTTCCCAACACTCCATTTTGTCAAAAGCAACCATCTTGTTCTCTATTTCGAATCGATGATGTGCCGCCTTCAAAATGTCGGCTTCCGAATTCCCGCTTCTTCGTTGGCCGAGTTGGTTGATGTAGATGTTGTTGAATTTTTGGATCTTCATATTCAAATCTTTCCACTTCGAATAGATTTGAGACTTGGTGCGATAAAAAGAGTTGGGATCATTGAAGTCGGGTACGGGATAGTTCAACAACGCGTGCCAATTGAAGGTAATTTGATTCCAAAAATGAGTACCCGATTGTGCATCACCTAAAAAAAAAGTTAAATAAAAAGTTATAAAAAACGAAGATAAAAAAAAACAAATTAAAAAATATATATACCCTTAATCGCATTCTCCGAGTTATCAATATATATTTTCGTCAAAGCCACTTCCTCTTCAGAAGTCCACGGAATCGCAATTCGTTTTTGAACCTCCTCGCGTTGGGACGTTTGACCCTTTGTTTTCTTTGCCATTGTCTTCTTCTTTGCGGTTTTCTTGGGTGGTTGTGTTTCCATCACAACATCGGGTGATTGAGACTCGGCTTGAGTGTTGAATTCATTACGAAAAAAACCGTAATCTTGATCAAAAAAAGTCGGTATGTAACCGGGTTCTCCAAACACGTTTCGTTGAGATGTCGGAGTTGGTGGTTCGTCGGCGTTTTGGTTTTGAAAGAAGTTGTAAGACATGGTGAAGATGGAGAGTGAAGATGGAGAAGTGAAGATGGAGAAGTGAAATGTGAAGAATTTTTAAAAGAATGAGAGTTGGTGTGGGTTTAAATGGGTGAAAAATGGTTTAAATAAAGAAAAAAACAAAAAAAATTTTTTTTTTTTTTTTAAAAATGGTCAACAGGACCGTTGGGTGGGGTGGGGGCCCACTCCAACGGTCATAACCCCAAGCCCCATCTCCTCGGTGCCCCACTCCCGAGCAACGTTCCCGAGCTGCGCTCCCGAGGCTCCCGAGCTCGGGAGACCCCCGCTCGGGAGGGGTATTACAAACACCCTTATAGTTGTTCTACGGTTATTAATTATCATTTTATTTCATTTAATAATTATTATTTTATAACATTTATTCTATTACTTTTTTAATATAAATATTATTTAGTTTAAAATAAGGCTTATTAGTAATGTTTATTTATCATGACAAAATGTCTTTACAAAAATTATTTAGTTTAAAATAGAAAAATATTTGTATTGCTCTTAAAATATATAGTTGTTTTTTTATAACATTACATATGTAATTTTACTACTTACATATAGACGTGCACAAAAAAACCGGAACCGGAATCGGCGAACCGAACCGGAACCGGTCCCGTTTGGAACCGGTCTCTGAGGAACCGGCCCGGAACCGGTTAGACCCGGTGATCCAGAACCAGTCCCGAGTTTCACCGTAAGAACCGGTTAGAACCGGTTATTGTGGGAACCGGTCCAAGAACCGGTCTAAGAACCGGTCCAAGAACCGGTTTTTGTTTTTTTCCTACTTTTCCCAATTTCCAGCCGTTGGGGTGCAGTGGTGCATCAAATCATCAATGAATTTTTCCTCCATTTTGGCTCTTGAGAAGTACTTTCATGTCATCAATGAAAGTCTCATTTAATCAACTACTCAAGCATTGATTTCCAACCGTTGGGAAGTAAAGTTGATGGGTTTTTTTTTTATTTTTTACCACCTTCCAATTATCTTGGACATAATATATATACACATTAACATCCTGCAAGTTTCCTCACACATATTAAACCAAATCACTAAAAATTCATCTCTCTTTCTACCAAGTTTATTCACCATGGCAAACACCCAAAGTAGTGAGCTTGGGAGATATAGTTCCAAATTGAAAATACTAAACGTCAAAGGGGAAACACCCCAAGTAGTGAGCTTGGGAGATATAGTTCCACGAATTTTTTGATGCATATGACTAGGGAAGAATTTGAGAATTTTGATATCTTGGCTTGGTGGAAAGGAAAGGAAGGTCAATTTCCTATCCTATCCGCTATGGCTCGGGATCTACTAAGTGTCCAAGCTAGTACCGTAGCTTCGGAATCCGCTTTCTCTCTTAGTGGCAGGGTCTTATCATTGAGAAGGACAAGGCTCACTCCGGCTTCGATCGAGATGTGCATTTGCTTGAAGGATCATTTGGATGCGGTGGAACGTATACAAGATCATGAAACTCTTGAAGATGAAACTACACTTGAAGATAGGATTCACATCAACGAGATCGAACTCGCAACAAACAATCAACTCAACGACGAAGAGCTTCTTGATTTGACGGTTCGTGTTGGACCAAATAGCTCGGATGAAGAATGAAGATGGTGGTTGAAGTCTTGATTTCCCGGTGAAAATTGAAGATTTATGTTTGAAGACTTGAAGATTCAAGACGTCAAGACTTATGATTTAGCTTATTGTTTCCATTTGAAGACTTTAAATTTGTATTTGGTGTTGTATTTCCTTTCGTAATGTTTGTTATTTCCCGAACTCGTAACCGATCCCGAACTCGTAACCGATCGATGCTATGTTTAATTTTTATTTTAATGACAATGATTATGGTTTTTAAGTTTATAACATGTTTTTATAACAATTATAATATTTTGTGTATAATACTTTACTTGGAATCATAGTGAAAGTGCAAGAAAAAAAAAAGTGTAAAAAACATACAGGAAGCAAAACAAAAAAAAAGGGAAACAAGAATCTTTGCAAGAATCTCGATCAAGCTTCGGTTCTCGGAAGAACCGGTTCTCGGAACCGGTTTTGGCATCCTCGGTTCTGGACCGGTTTGGGACCGGTTCAGTCGGTTCATACTTTTCGGATGGGGACCCGGTTCGGAACCGGAACCGGTTTTCACCGGAACCGGTCCGAGATTTACTGTTTGGAACCGGAACCGGTTCGGAACCGGAACCGGTTCGTATAAAAAACCGGTATATGCACCTCTACTTACATATGTAATTTTACCACTTACATATGTAATTTTTTTTATAAAATATATAGTTGTTTTCAATAACATTACATATGTAATTTTACCACTTACATATGTAATTTTATCACTGTTAGTTTTTTTTATCACATATGTAATTTTATTAAATTTACATATGTAAATTTATGCTACATATTTCTTGGGCTGATTAACTTGTTTTTTGTCCGTTCATATGTAATATGTTTTAGTTACATATTATATCTCGCTATCTATATAGATTTACATATGTAAACTTCTGTTACATATGTAAATTTTTGTTTCTTTTATGTTACATTTCATAATTTATATATGTAAAATTTTGTTTGTTTCATATTATATCTAGCTATCTATATAGATTTACATATGTAAACTTCTGTTACATATGTAAAATTTCATTTGTTTTATGTTACATCTCATAATTTACATATGTAAAATGTAAAATTCTGTTTGTTTCATATTATATCTCATTATATATTTAATTTTACATATGTAAATTTATGCTACATATTTCGTAAACTGATTAACTTATTTTCTTCATATGTGAATGAATTTTGTTTGTTTCATATTATATCTCATTATCTATATAGATTTATATATGTAAAATCTGTTACATATGTAACATTTTGTTTGTTTTATGTTACATATTATTATTCTACTATATATACAAAATACAACTTATAGTACCATTTTTTTAACATAGGGTACAAGTCTTTAAAGCTCCATCACTTATGTAATGTACAAACTTATTAGCTCAATTTACAACTCTTGGGCTCCAAGCCTTCCTTTGAGTTTACAACCATTTTATTTATTTTGACTTTTAACCCTCTTCTTTTCAATTTTACTGGCAATTCTCGCAACATTCTTCACACGCAATCAATCCAATTAATGCCGACAAAACTTGAACAGGATTAAGGTACGATGCACATGACGATTGCCACTATAGCCGCATGGCTATACCGTCCATATAATCACCATTGGATGCGATTCAATCCTCACATCCACTCAATCGTTTGCACATATGAGTTCTAATTTCTTCATCTTTTCTCACAATTAGAAGATTTGCAGATTTTTGGTTCCAATTTCTTCCACTTTGTGTATGTTTTGGTTCCAATTTGTTCCAGTTTGTGTCAATGAAATTTGGCTGAATAACCGCCGTTACGCAGGTTAGTTTCTTCTCTCTCAGTTTCGTTTTAGGGTTTTGATGGAGGTTCGAATTAGACGATAGGTATGCTAGGATTTTGATTTCTCTGGTCGTTTGCTTGGGTTTACCGTTTTCTTTGCTTTATTTTTCAGATCTGAGGCTGTCTCCCGTCTGTGAATTTTTTCGTCTTTGTTGTTGCTTATTCTGGTTGTTCTTTTATTTTGCTTTATATTGAAGGTCAGGGTTTGTTTACAGAAATTTGACTCGATTCTGTCGCTATTCCATTCGCACTTTTATCTACTTTCCTAACGAGACTAACTCGGGTTTTTATTAATCAACTATGAGTATTATTTTCAAGTTTACGTAATGGTTAGGTGAGTTGTTACGAGGTAAGCATATGGCGGTATCTGATTTTATCAGTTTGTTGGTTTTATACTTTTAATTGGTTCAATGCATATTAATAGTAGTGCAGGGTGTAGGAGGACTGATGATGAGGAATCAATATGCTAAAGTTATGTTTGGAGTCAATTTTCCTTTTGGTATTCCCTATACCTTTTGTTAGCAATGATCTTTAAATCTGTTTGTTATGTGAAATTGGCTTTGGTGTTATGAAGATGAGAATAATAGGGTTTATAATGATTTGGGGGTCAAAGTGGCAGATGAAAGTAATACTAACAGGAAGGTATGGCTAACAAATCCCAATTATAAAAAAGGTTGTTTAAAGTTTATTGCTAATGGTTTTGTTTCGTAAACTGCGATATGTTCCTTTCTTAGTTTGTTTAAAATTTCAAAACATTGAGGAGTTGTGTCTACAGAAGGTGATAGAATTATACAGTTACCTTAAGCAGAATTGTTATTTGTAGGTCGATGTTTAGTTTAAGCTTAACCAAAGTTTAATAAATTATTAAAAATCTATGTTGTTTGTGTTCATCAGTTGTTAAATAGTAGTGCTAGGAGTGGCTTTCATGAGGTTATCTTAGTAGTAGTTTTTTTGGGTTATAATCTAACAATTGTTTGGCTTAATTAGTAACACTTCAGGATTCATCATCAGAGCTCCTTATGGTAAGAATATGGTAGATTAGGTTATGTTAATGGTTTTTTTTGGGTTATGATCCACCACGTTTTGCCCTTCAATGGTACTAGGTGAGCATCATTTAATTCGCTAGGAATAAGTTTGTTTAGGTTATCTTAATGGTAGGTCTTTTGGTTTATAATGCAGCAGGTGCTATATATTAGAGTCATTGCAATTTTGACCCATTTTATTATACCTAACTTCATTGATGTTATTACAGGGTGTTTTCAATTCTGGTCAGTTTTTGTGGGTTATGATCCACCAGCTTTTGGCATTCAATACTACTAGGTGAGTCTTCATTTAATCTGCTAGGAATAGGTTTCTTTAGGTTATGTAAATGGTACGTCTTTTGGGTTGTAATGCAGCAGTTTAAGTTTGCCTCATTGAGGTTGGATGAAGTTGGATTTTGGTTTGGTTGACTTATTATTAGTCAAACTGTGGATTTTGGTTTTGCTGTCCATGTCTAATAATGGTTGTATAACCATAACTAATTTGTTATTCAATTTCATAATAACACAAACTTTGCTGTGCATGTTTGATAATGGTTGTATAACCATAACTAAGATCAAAAAGCAATTAGGTTGTTCTATAGGTGGGAATCTTCATAAAAAATTTTATGCGGACATTTTTTAAAACCATATACACAAGAATATTAAAACAAAAACTATCTAAATCAATTCATACAAACATACATTCACGAAACAAGGCATTCACGGTTGTTATATTTATGTGCCTTCACAATAGAACACGACTTTCGCCATGGCATTTTCTCTTATGGATTGGCTAACCGAGTTTTTTAAATGGTCGGGCTCCGCCGCGAAGAGTTAAATCAGTGACAAAATCCACATCAAGCAACTTTCTAAGACTTTTCAATTGAACTTGCATATATTATAGAGTTATACACACATTACTTATCTTTCAGAACATGAGTTTCGCATGGCCCTCTTCTCTCATGGTTTGATTCAACAATTTTTAAAAATGGTCCGACGCCGTCGCGAACCGTGGATCGACCCACTTGTCTTATACAATAACAAGATGTCATTACACGTAAAAGCCATTAGGTAGAGGTTTTTTGAATAAGTATTTATTGCTTTTTATATAATTCGTCTATTATAACAATGTGTTGTTCAAATAATTAACATTTATAAATTTAACATATCAACTCCTTTTAGGTAGATGTCATTTTAAAATTCCGTAGTTATATATGGCATGTAACAAACTGGCCTAACTTATTTAATTTAACAATTTGACCTAACTTATTTAATTGTGAACCACATTATAACATCTTAAAATAAAGCAATTGACATCCTTCACTTATAGTAATACAGAATAAACTAGGTTAAAAGATTTATCAAATTTTATAATCACTGTTTGTTGAAAATACATTTGATGAACTAATATTAAAGAATAGTACATATTAAACTAAGAATTTCATGAGTTAGATATATATATATATATATATATATATATATATATATATATATATATATATAGGGTTAGGTTCAAATGAGAACTTTTTGTTTTGAGAACTTTTAAAAACTAAATCTCCACCACTAATTTCAGTTGGGGACGACTACAATTTATGGGAGAGGGGTATATGTAAATATAACTAGTGGCTTAAAATGGTTCTCAAAAGTTCTCTAAACCAATTAGTTCTTAAATGATCCTCTCCCTATATATATATAGGGTGAGGTTCATTGTAGACACCCCCATAAGTGTAGACAGGTAGACACCCTATTTCACATGTGAAATTACTTTATTTAACATATGTTTTCACATGTGAAATTTTCTGAACAATGAGAAAAAGGAAAAAAAAAAAGAAATTAATCATAACCATTGGATCAAGAGATCTAATGATGAAAAAGAGTATCTACCTGTCTACACTTATGGAGGTGTCTACAATGAACTTTTCACTATATATATATATATATATATATATATATATATATATATATATATATTTAAAAGGAATATGTATGATTATTTTTGTGAAAAATTATACTCATTGCCAATATATCGCAGAATTTATCATGATAGAAGCTTTCGCTCATGAAGCTATATTTTTTATTAGCGATTATAATCCGGAATAAATGAGGACAATGTATTGGCAAGAATGTTAGAAAATAAAGAAGCTATCATATGTTGTTTAAGTTGGGGAAACCTCTTTTTGGTTTTCCATACCATTGGACTTTATGTTCATAATGATGTTATGCATGCTTTTGGTACTCTTGACAAGCAAATCTTAATCGAACCTATATTTTCTCACTGGATACAACCGACTCATGGTAAAACTTCCTATGGATTTGATATACTTATATCTTCAATGAATGGCCTTCAGTCTTTCCTTCCAAGTCTCTTCTAAAGCAGTAGGCAACCTCTTCTTTCTTCTTATATTATATGGTAGCCAATATTTTTTACAATGGTTGAATAGAGCATCCCCTATCTCCTAGTCTGTCTTATAAGAAGATAGTAGTAGGTTTGCGAATTGCTTATTCTATAACTAAAAAAACATATGTACTAAAATTAGGATGATAATCAATGAATCTTGAAAGGAAACACACCTCCCTCGTAAAAGGAATGCCTAATAATAAACTAAAAACATCAACATGATTAATTACAAATGCTTTTTGACAAACCTTTGCTGCAACATATCGTGTGAAGCCTAGTTTTACAAATTAATGTTAACCATTTAGAAATCTAATGTATTGTCCAAGTGGATAGTTTGACGGTGAAATGAAGATTTTTCAACCAAAAACTTGTGACTACAAATTTTGGAAAGTACACTTTTAGTGGTGATAATATTGCAGTTATTAAAAAATAGAAATGTATTTTTTTTTTTAACGGCCATAACATTAAAACAAGCACCCTAGCAAGGCGCTAGGGGCAAACTAAGGACATTACAACGAAAAAGATGACCATTCCGCCCATTTGACGGAACGGTCTTTACAACGATTTACATACCAAATGTAACTCCAATTCTTAATTTCTAAAATCACCCTAGGGATGGATGGAGATCTTTGCTTGAAGATCGCGTCATTCCTTTCCAACCATAAACACCATAAACCGGTAAGGAAGATGATCATGATCATAGTTCTCTTTCTAGGATGAAGGTTTCCTTGCTTGTGAAGAGAAACGATGTCCGACACTGAAAAAGCAATAAATTGGGGAATTTTACACCATTGAGCAATGACTTGCCACACAGTCTCGGAAAAGCCACATCCCGTGAAGATATGAGAAACCGTCTCCGGAGCCTCATTGCAGAGAACACAATAATCGTTGATAATCGGAATCCCCCTCTTTATTAACCCGTCTTTGGTAGGAAGTCTCTCAAGAATCGCCCTCCAAGCAATGAGATTAACCTTGATCGGGACCACTTTCTTCCATTCCAAAGGAAACTCATTATGATTCGCGACAGAACCAGAGATGAGATCACGAAGGTTTTTAACCGAGAAATCCCCCGAGACGTCACCTTCCCACCTCCACGAACCACTAACTTGCACAAGAAGGTCTTGAAGGGAGACCCCGTCCCTGTTGAGATCCGAAACAGCCTTGACGATGGATTTCCAGACACCGGCAGCTTTCACATGGCAAGGAAGGAGCTGCCCGCTGTTACGTTCCCCATGGATGCTCCCTATAACCCTTCTCCATAATCTGTTGGGCTCAGTGAAAAACCTCCAGGCCCATTTGGCTAACAAGCATCTATTGATAGAAGAAAAGGTGGACAGGCCCAACCCACCTGACTCTTTGGGTTTGCATATCCCTTCCTTAGAAACCCAGTGAATTTTTCTCCCTGAATCATTTTCCCCCCAAAGGAACCTGCTGCGAATTTTTTTCCAGCTCCAAGATGACGTTATTAGGCGCGCGGTACAGGGAAAAAAAATACGACGGGAGGCTGTCGAGCACAGATTTAATTAAGGTTAATCTGCCTCCCATCGAGAGACAATGACTTTTCCAGCTAGAAAGACGATTTCTGACCGTCTCGATCACTTTCCTCCAATTGCTTTTGTTGTTCATATTGGCTCCAACAAACATGCCTAAATAATCGAAAGGAAAAGAGCAAACTTTGCACCCCCAACAAGTCGGCTTTGGCCTTGATATCGCTGCTGGCCACGTTGACTCCTGCTAAGCCACACTTGGATAAGTTAACCTTCAACCCGGAGACTAAGAAGAAGTTCCAGAGAATCCGTCTCAGGTTTGTGATGTTGGCCGAAGACCACTCTCCCATAATCATAACATCGTCGGCAACGAAGATATGAGATAAGACCGGCCCGACATTGGGAAGATGTATGCCCCGTAGCAGCCCCGTGGACTTAGCTTTTTCAAGGATACAATGCAATGATTCCATCACGATAATAAAAAGATAAGAGGAAATGGGGTCACCTTGTCGAACTCCTTTAAAACCGTCGAATTCGTTGGAGGGAGATCCATTAATCAAGATTGATGACCGAGAGGCTTGCAATATTCCACCCATCCATTTACGCCAAAGAGGAGGGAAATTCATTTGGAATAGCACCGAGTCCAAGAATTTCCAATCGATGGAGTCGAAAGCTTTGTTGAAATCTATCTTGAAGAACATAGCCTCCGATTTCACCCTTTTCAACCAAGACAAGGTTTCGTTTATAATTAGAGAACCGTCAATGATGTTTCTACCTGCGACAAACGCCATTTGACTTTCGGAGATGACGGAAGGTAAGACGGATTGCATCCGATTGGCGAGAACTTTGGAGAGAACCTTTTGAATACAACCGAGTAAGGTAATGGGTCTAAAATCATGAAAAGATTGAGGATCCGGGGATTTAGGAATGAGGCAAATGAAGGAGGAGCCACAACATCGATCCAAATTACCATCGGAGTAGAAAAGGTCCAAAACATCCTTGAAATCAGATTCGAGAATGTCCCAAAAAGTTTTCAAAAACTTGAAGTTGAAACCATCGGGGCCAGGCGCTTTGTCGTCACCACAGTCCCACACCGCCCTTTTGAATTCCGACACCGAGAAAGGGGAGATCAGGTTTGAAGCTTCAACCTCGGAAATCTGCTTCAAATCTGGACATAACAGTGGGGGTTTAAAAGGGCGATCCTCCATGAATTTATTCTTAAAGAAGGAGCAAGCCAAATTCTTGATCTCCTTGGGATCGCTGATCCATTGATTATCCTTTTTAATGCCATTAATACGATTGGAGACCAGTTTTGAATTGACCAACCCATGAAAGAAGGTAGAATTCTCGTCACCTAGATCAGCCCACTTGGCTTTGGCCTTTTGAGCTAGGTCAGCTCTGCGGTTGTCATTCAATCTCCGAAGGTTGATTTTAGCATCCCCCCATAATGACATTTCAAGATCAGAGAGAGTATTCTCCTCAGCTTTTTTATCCCAAAAAAGACATTCCTCTTCCCACCTTTTCTCATTGGCATTTTCTAAATGTTTCTTCCTGGAGATCCATTTCTTGAGAGCCTCTTTTATTCTTTTCAATTTGAGATGAAGGATCACATCGGCCCTTCCTTGAAAGCAGACGTTCTTGATAGCGCCTTCCACCACCGACCTAATCTCCGGATCACACAGCCAAGACGAGAAGAATTTAAAAGGAGGAGGGCCAAAGTCAACCTTTGTCATTCTCAAAAGAAGAGGATTGTAATCCGACCAACGACGAGGAAGCGCGGTTAAAGTCGCATTAGGCCATTTTTGAAAAACATCCTTGTCGACGAGAAATCGGTCGATTTTGCTATAATTAACTCCTTTACCATAGGCGAAGGTGAATTTCGAACCTCCCATATTGTATTCGCACAGCTCCGATTTATCGATAAACTCATTAAAAACCTCAGCCCCTTTGGAGTTAAACGACGAGAACCGGCGGTCTTCCGGAGCTCTAACCTCATTGAAATCTCCAGCTATCACCCAAAAGCCCCTTTTGCTGGCTTTCAAAGAATATAATCTGTCCCATAGGACGCGTTTGGCTCTACGAGGTTGTGGGGCATACACATTGCAAATGTGAATTTCCTCTTCAATACCTTTAATGAAACCGGAGACTAACAGAAAATTCTCGTTTCTCACAGATGAAGTAACAGAGAAAAGCTTGGGATCCCAGATGGAGATGATGCCACCGGAAGAACCGTTAGCCAGAACACAATCCCCGCTACAGAAACGATTACCCCATAGCCGACTATAAGGAACCCTAGCCAACTCCGAACATTTGGATTCTTGAATACACAGAAAAGAAACCTGATGAGAACGCCTGAGACCCGAGATCCACTCGATCTTAGGACCCCCTAAGCCTCTACTATTGATAGAGAGAAAGTCCATTAACACTTCACTTGACCTCCTGTAACACCGATAACTCCCTCTACCTGATCTTTGAAACCATCCAGGTTAACCCCAATACAAGCCCCAACTTTAATTGTACTTGAGACCTCTTCATCGAGAAGATCCCTTGAATCCACCAACCTGACCGAATTTTCTGAACCCCAGACCGGAGATCTCCTAGAGTCCGAAGATCCCTGTGATCGACCTCCACAGCCCTTGCCTTTCGAGATCGAGTTATTGAAAATCCATTTGCCCCCTCCCCTGTGAATAAAACCGTGACCAGAAGAATGTTTCTTTTTGTGCTTAGACTTGGGAATCAACGGCAAAGAGACATGCCTTTCCATCGAGGAAATATGGCCGGAAGAGATGGATCCATTAAGGTCTGGTATAATGGGCTGAGAAATGGGCCTGACACCACCAGAGGGAAAAGAAGCCTGTTCGCTAGGCCCAAACTCATTTCGGGTTTTTGAAATGATCGCCGCAGGATTCTCAAGGCGGGTCCCATCATCGAGAATCTCTTCAACAGACAAGAATTCCTTTTCCACCGCCGCCTTAAAAGAGGTCCCATCATTACTTCGTTCCTTTTCACTGACATCTTTTCAGGGGGAAGAGTATCTTCGACCTTTTCCAAGACGTCCTCGAGCATGCCTTCGTCCGCCGCCATCGGTGAACCCTCCCAATCAACCTCTTCGTCTACCTCCGCCCAGAATTCGCCTTCCTCCTCCGATGAAGGGTCCGGCGAATTGACCGGAGGGCTGACGCGATCCTCCTCCAGAAAATTAGGGCTCCATGGGGAAGGGTCCTCTTTAACCATAACAGTATAAACCGAGCTCTTCCAATGAATGACCACGGACTCGTCAATAGATTTCCAAGAATCGCATAAGATTTGCACCAATCCCCCGGAACAATCTTCGAGCATCCAGGAAAAATGGGATGGCCAAATGATATCTCCGAAGCCTTTAGCAATGGTGTCGTACGTCAAATCATCTCTGAGATGTACAGGGACTCCCTAAGATCCTTAAACCCACAATTCTCCTTCTAGGAAATGTCTGGCCTTCCCAAAGATCTAAAGACCTGAAATAATTACCCCAGGCCGGCGAGTTTTCGTCAAGAAAATTCTTGGCTTCAGATTTTTGATTGAATACAAGTAGGACATGTAAACCCCCCACGTAGACCACATCGAAGTCACCCCCAGTTCCTTCGTGGCGAAGGAATTTCACGCTACATAGGTTAGCACCATCCAAAGCTTCACCAATGAGTGTTCTACCAAAGAATGAAGAAGGATAAACATCCGCTTCGTCTGGAATCTGGAACGATTTCCATTTAGATGACCGATTAAAAGACTCCGAAGACTCCTTAGGGATTTCACCTCTCAACTTATCCTCAGGGATTTCACCTCCCGTCTTTTCCTCGCCGATCACGGCGTCACGGAAGGATCTACCCCAGTTCCTATAATTTCCAATATTCTGATCCCCCAGGCTAGTATTGTTTTTTTGGCCATTGACATGATGACGCCTAAAAGAAATACCGAACGTACTCTTTTTCGCATAGTTTGAAGAGTTGTCCATTCTCGGAATGTTGGACAGATTGGCTTTGAGAAGCTGATCCCCAAGTTTAATCTCGTTTAGTCTTCCTTCCACCTTTTGGATGTCAATCAAATTTTTGAATCGAATGAAACCAAACCGATCATTGTTGTATCTTCTCTTTCTGGCGATGAAAACATCGTCAATCGTCCCGAGATGTTTAGCAGCCACCTTTATATCATCCACCGAAGTTTTGTCCGGAAAGCCGGTGATGAAGAAGGAGTAAGTCAGCCTGTTATTGATGGGTTTACGACGAACCGTTTGCCAGCCCCCTTCATCTTCTTCGATTCTTCTAGCTTCTCTCCCCTGGGTGAGCTTCATACTGACGAGAAACCAGGACAGCAAATACCCGAAAAACAGACCAAAGCGCAGAGTAAAGATGGACGAAAAACTCTCACCAACCCAAGATATTGAAACCGCCGCTAACAGGACTCGTACCTCTTCAATATCTCAGCTAGAAGGATTGCCCAACTAACGATTAAGGAAGACGATCACAGGCCTGCTAGGTGCAGATCGAAACCAGAGGTTGATAGAGTTCGCCGGAAAAGAGAACCGGAAATCACCGAGAAGATGACCGGCTGCTTCAGAGAGAACCCTTCGACGAGTTTGTTATTTTTCTTTTTATATTAAAGATATATTAAATATACCAATTTCGTTTTACATATCGTAAATAAAATGTAGTCTAAAGTAGGCAGAATGGCTTCAAAACCCATTATATTTTCGTAGCTCGTATTTTCCATCCAGAGCTATACCAATCAAGGTTAATAAAACAAACTTTAGTGAAATGTAACGTTTTTAACTAACTTTTCTAATAGTGAATCTAAACCAAAACTTTATATATTTTTAAGATAAATATCCTTTGCGTACATTAAATACTTAATATGTTTTGATATGCCTTTAATTACACAAATTTTATGTCATCGAATACCCTTGTTGATAGTTTTTGCTATATCATGGTCAGATTTACCTTCCTTTTGGCTAGTTTGTAATAAACAGGAGTTTGGATAAGAATCAGAAGAATAGTTGCGGATTTGTGAAGGTTTGATGGTGAAATAACAAGGTTTAAGAAGAATTCATGGATCAAGCACGTCACGTTTAGAGATAACACCTTGTTATGATGACGTCACCAAGGGATAACCTAAACCCTAATCCGTAAGCCCCTTACAATGCTCACGCCCCATTCTCTCATATTGGCTCGTTACGCACACATTTCTGAAACCCCTAATTGAAGCCTATAAATACAACATGTTCTCAAAACATTCAAGAGTTCGTTATTTGTTCTAGCTATGTTCATGTTGTTTGCAACCAAAGGAGTCCAGAGGTGTGTGAAGAATAAATCCTGAGAGATCAAGAATATCTGTAATCAAAGATCTAAATCATTTGATTGTTGGTGTAACATCCCAATGTAACATTGATTATATATATATATATATATATATATATATATATATATATATATATATATATAGGTAAAAGATCAATGTAGACCCCTTGTTTTTTGTAGACCCGGTAGACCCCAAAAATAACCATTGGATTAGATTAGATCAAGGGCTAAGATTAGATTTGAGGATTTAAATGAGATTTTGGCTGAAAAAACGCGGAGGGGTATTTTCGTAATTTTTCAGCGTCATTTAAAAGTTGCAGTGAGTTTTATATTCTGTACTGAGTTTTATATTTTGTACTGAGTTTTATATTTTGTACTGAGTTTTATTTTTTGTATTGAGTTTTATATTTTGTACTGAGTTTTATATTTTTGTACTGAGTTTTACATTTCTGTACTGAGTTTTATATTCTGTAGTGAGTTTTAAAACTCGATGTTTAAAACTCAATAGTTACTTTTAAAAGTCAACTAAAATCAATATCTCACGGTGTGTTTTATACTCAACATTGAGTTTTATAACTTGGTGACTTATATAAAACTCACTAATAAAACTCAGTGAGTTTTATAAATCACTGAGTTTTAACTGAAGGGAGATAATGATAATGATAATCAGTGAGTTTTAAAACTCAGTGAGTTTTAACTAAATTTTATAACTCACAACATAACTTGGTGACTTATATAAAACTCACTAATAAAACTCAGTGAGTTTTACAAATCACTGAGTTTTAACTGAAGGGAGATAATGATAATGATAATCAGTGAGTTTTAAAACTCAGTGAGTTTTAACTAAGTTTTATAACTCACAACATACTATGAATCTAATGTATGTCATCACTCATCTTAAAAACAATGCTTCAAATGGCTTTTCAAATCAGCCACATATTAGCTAACACCCACTAGACCCAACACAGGTGAACCTACACATCATGGCTCAATAATAAAACTGATTCAAGCTGAGCAAGCCTTGATAAAATGGATGTGACCAATATCTTTTACACAGTTAACTATGTATGCCTTTGTCATACCACAACTGCATTACTTTGTCGAAAACGTAGAGTTTAAAATACTCAACTAAACTTCTAAATAAACTCTATCTAACATTTTTCATCCGGCAAAGGTCTAGGTTCGCATATACCGTTAGTTGGTATGATATTAGTGAGTTCGGTCAGTTTTCTGGTTAAGATTCTAACAATTACAAAAAAAGCTCTATATACACCTATTATATTCATGCCTCTTTTCATAGCAACTCAAAACAAATATTCCACCATGAGCTCACTATTTATGCCCGACTGGGTTCAAGTGCGGGATTAACTAGCAGTCGCCGACGGTGGTTCCTGGTGGTGATTTGGCTAAGGTTCAACGGGCGGTTTGCATGATCTCGAATTCGACTAGTGTGGCTGAAGTGTTCTCGAGGATTGATCACAAGTTTGATTTGATGTATGCGAAAAGGGCATTTGTGCATTGGTATGTTGGTGAGGGGATGGAGGAGGGAGAGTTTTCGGAAGCTCGGGAGGATTTGGCGGCACTGGAGAAGGATTATGAGGAAGTTGAATTGGTGTCTGATGATGGGGATGAAGAAGAATAAATCGCACGCCTAAAAAGTAATCAAGATATAGTGGTATGAGTGACTCTCACCGTCCATCTCAACAATGGGGTTTTGAACTTTGATCTTGCGGAAGGCCATTTGGTAGTGATCCTGAGTGAGTGAATGAAGATCGGCGATCGGCGGATGGCGGAAAGCTCAACAGTGAGATTATAAAGTGAACTTTATAATTTGTATTGAGTTTTAAAGTGAACTTTATAATTTGTATTGAGTTTTAAAGTTAACAGTGAGTTTTAAAACTTAACAGTGAGATTATAAAGTGAACGTTATAATTTGCAGTGAGTTTTAAACTCAACATTGAGTTTTAAATTTGCGGGGAGTTTTAAAATAAACAGCGGGTTCTAAAAACAATAGTGAGCTTTATAATTTTTAGTGAGTTTATACTTCACAGTGAGTTTTATAGAACATCGAATTTCAAAGTTTGCGGTGAGTTTAAAAACAGTAGATTTTTAAAACAGTGAGTTTTAAAACACAAAAATGAGTTTTATAATTTTCAGTGAGTTTTATAGAACATCGATTCTTAAAGTTTACAGCGAGTTTCAAAAACGATGAGTTATTAAAAAAATAGTGAGTTTTAAAGTCAACGGTGAGCTTTTATAATTTGCAGTGAGTTTTAAACTCAACAGTGAGAATATAAAGTGAGCTTTATAATTTGCAGTGAGTTTTAAATTTACAGAGTTTTAAAACTAATAGTGAGATTATAAAGTGAGTTTATAATTTGTATCGAGTTTTAAACTCAAAAGTGGGTTTTAAAACTCAGTAGTGAGTTTTATAAAGTGAGCTTTATAATTTGCACGGAGTTTTAAATTCAACATTGAGTTTTAAATTTGCGGTGAGTTTTAAAACAAACAGTGAGTTTTATAACTTGCAGCAACTTTATAAATTTTAGTGAGTTTTAAACTCGATAGTGAGTTTTATAGAACATAGATTTTTAAAGTTTGCAGTGAGTTTAGAAACAATGAGTTTTATAATACAAAAATGAGTTTTATAATTTTTTGTGAGTTTTATAGAACATCGATTTTTAAAGTTTACTGCGGGTTTAAAAAACGGTGCGTTTTATAATTTGCAGTGAGTTTTAAAAAAAGATTTTTATAATCTGTAGTGAGTTTTAGAAAAACAATGAGTTTTAAAGTCAATATTGAGTTTTATAATTTGCTATGAGTTTCAAAAAAAGGAGTTTTATAACATGTAGTGAGTTTTAAAGTTAATAGTGAGTTTTGTAATTTGTATGAGCTTTAAAAATGAGTTTTATAATCGGTAGTGAGTTTTAAAGTCAATAGTGAGTTTTATCATTTGCTATGAGTTTTAAAAAAGAAGTTTTGTAATCTGTAATGAGTTTTAAAAAAACAGTGAGTTTAAACATAACAGTGAGTTTTAAAGTAATAGTGAGTTTTATAATATGCTATGAGTTTTATAACATGTAGCGAGTTTTAGAAAATAGTGAGTTTTATAATTTGTAGTGAGCTTTAAAAAAAAGAGTTTTATAATCTGTCGTGAGTTTAAACATAATAGTGAGTTTTAAAGTCAATAGTGAGTTTTATAATTTGCTGAGTTTAAAAAAAAAGAGTTTTATAATATGTAGTGAGTTTTGAAAAATAGTACGTTTTAAAGTCAATAGTGAGTTTTATAATTTGGTATGACTTTCAAAAAAGGAGTTTTATAATTTGTAGTGAGTTTTAAAACTCGATGTTTTTAAACTCAACAATGAGTTTTAAATTACAAATAGTCCACAAAGGTACGTTGAATTCATTTGATACATTGAGAAATCAGGTCATATGAATTCTCTTTTTGTAGCGAGTTTTAATTTTAAAATGCATCTATGAACACTCGGTTGATATATAAATTTAGAACTTAATAGCGACTGACTGAGCAGTGAATTTTAAACACAGTTGTGTGTTTTAAATTCAATAGTGAGTTCTATAATTTGCAATTGAAACTCAACCGTGAGTTTTATAACTTGTAGTGAGATATGTCAAAAAGAAACCTCAAAGTCTGTTTTTGATGCAAATTCCATGTTTCATAATATAACAAACAAATGTAGAATTATGAAAACAAACCAACCAACTATGATGGCAATTAAACTAATAAATATAAGGGAAGTGGTTGTATCACATAAGTTTCTCGATGCCACCAAACCACCTTTTGTTATTTTCCCTCTGCACAAGTTGAACTAATGCCTCAATCACTTCGGACATGGCTGATCGAAACTTTGGCCCTGACTGACAATTCAACCGTATCAGTAACAACCATAAAACTATAATATATATATATATATAATATATGTATATATTTAAACAGAACTTGGACATTACATGTACACACGCAATTACATCTGCAAAGGTAGTGGAAAACGAGAAAGAGATTTAAGTCGGATACAACCCTTTTAGTGTAGGATCAACCCTTTTACCCATTTTGCAACAACATCCATGTCATGTACCTGATCCTTTTACACTCAATGGTGACTACAATGGTGAGTACAGTGAATTTTAAAATCAACAATGAGTTTTTAAAACTCAACGGTATGTTCTAAAACTTAATTGTGAGTTTTAAAATATGGAACAATTTTCTGATAATCCTTTTATAAAGGATCAATTTTAACTCTGTTTAAATTAGATACATCAAGAAACAAATGAGTTGTTACCAGAAGTAGCAGCATTAGATACAAATGTGGAGAGTTGGTCTTGAATATGATCCTCACAAGGGTGTTTGAGATCCTTTCTACCTATTAATAATATATAACAAACTCAACAAAAAAAACATGATAAATATATAATAAAAAGGACAATCTTTGATCACGATCTACACACCAAAAAAAAATTTCAATTCAATTGTCAATGACCAATATCCATCATACCACACAACATATGATAAGTAAGAACTCAATGTTGAGATTTATAAGTTACTGAGTTTTAACTCGATTTCATTAGTTCTAAATGAGTTTTAATTCTCATTTAAATTAGGTGAAATAAAACTTAGAGGATAAGATACATTTACATTATGCTTTAGGTGTTAAAATTTAAACTTACTATTTAGTAAGTTCTAATTAAGACTCATCGAAATAAATTTCACTGAAATAAAACTCAGTGCAATTAAAACTCACTGAAATAAAACTTACTGAAACAGAACTCACAACTGCAATAAGACTCACTGAAATTAAAATTTGTGAAGTCAATGCATTAAAACTCAATGCAAACTTATTAACCAATTCGAGTGAGTATTACACAGCGAGTTTTATTACTCAGCAGTGAGTTTTAAACTCACTGCAAATTATAAGTTGACTATGAGTTTTGAATTTTTAGTTGGTTGTGCTATAATTAATAAAGATCTAGAAAATATAAAGATATCAAGCATTAACAGTAACATCACAGTGCAACTAAACTCACAGTGCAAATAGCTTACATGTGTGTTTTAGAACTCACTACTAATTCATGATTAACCAAACTCCCTACAAACTCAAGGGAATTTTAATATAAAAAAAATTTATGTAGCAACTTGATTAACCAAATTCATTAACCAGCTTCAATCAACATGAAAACTCCATATAACTAATTATTGAATAAATTGGGCAAAAACTTACAAATACTAGTTTCCTAGACTTTATAACTTCATTCGAATGGTTCAAATTTGGATTTTTGACAAAGAAAAGCTCAAAACAAAGTCACTAAGTGTTTGTTTCAATTAAATTTCAAATAAATTAAGCAATCTAAAAGGATATCAGAAGATCTGTCTTGGATTTGAAAAATAAAACATGTTAAATTGCAGGAGCCATTCATAGCAATATGCATCATAATCAATGATTTGAGGCTAGAAAATGATCAAACAAAGCCTAATCGGAAAAAATAAAGCTCACCCGTTGCGAATTTAAACCATACGTTGCGAATTCAAACCATTGTTCAACAATAGAGATTTGCGATGAATATACTTTTTGTTGGGCTATTGGGTGTGCTCGGTGGTGATTTTCCGGTGGTAGTTTCTATTTACTTTTCTCTGAAACCTAAGTTGGATGCTCCCGAGCAAACCAAAAACTTAACATTTAAAACAAAAACTTAAAGCAAAAACCAGAATATCTATAAGACAAATTAAATCCTAAAGGGCAGACATAGGTTATTTGTATACATGTGCCTATCAGATAGAGTAAAAGCATCGAATTTTCATCTTTCATGGTAATTTATGAGCAACAACAAATTAAAAGACACAAACCACACTTTGATAGCAGTAGTACACAGTTAATGACAATAAAATTTACTAAAAAGAGTCCATAAAAATGACTCTTTCCCTGCATATACGTTAACAGCAGGAAGAAATTAACAAAGAAGAAACCATGAGAGCATAGGGCAAAGTAAGGAACAATAGATTACATAACCGCGTAGGGGTGTTAACAACAGTAGTACACAATTAATAAAAGCAAAATCACCTGAAGAAAATTGCAGCGCAAGACTTTGATTCCCTGCACATAAATTAACAATCCATTTAACAACAAAGTTAAAAGGAATTTAATGGTATCCGATCTTTAAAATAAGCCAAAATCAATTGATAGAACAACAAAGGAAGAAGTCGAATAGCAATAGTACAATTAAACGAATCGACGAAGAGAAAGGCAAGAGGGATAGAAGATGCGATTACCGTTGGTTTCTTCTGGAAAGAGAGTAGAGAGTGAAGAAGATGAAATCTGATAAGGAGGAGAGGGACAAGGGAAAGGGGCAAAAAGGACGAGTGTAAAAGAAAAAACCGCTCAAAAAGATTACAAGTAACAGCCGGGATGGGGGAACGGTAGGCTGCCAGAAATTCAAACCATACGGTGGTGGTTTTCCGGTGGCTATTTGTGTGTGCTCGGTGCGACGGTGGTCCTCTGGTGGTTGTTCGGTGTTATCGGGGGTTCAGTTGTTCTCCGGTTGGATGTTAGGTTTTAGCGGTGCGTATGGATATTCAATCCATCTGTTTCAAAGTAAACAGGGATGGAGATTTAACAAAGTTTTATGACGATCGTACCCTTATCTCTAAAAACTCTTTTTCAATATCGTGTGGTTAAAAAGAGGGTCTACGGGGTCTATGTTTTTTAAGGGGTCTACAATGAACTCTTCCCTATATATATATATATATATATATATATATATATATATATATATATATATATGCATATAGATGTGTGATGAAAAAAACGTTTTTGATAATTAACGGGAAAGAAATGGGAAAATATGCGATTTATATACATATATACGTGTGTATATTTCTCTTTGTACGTTTCCTGAATCTTAGAAATTATAGAGAACATGTCCTAACATAATTTGGGGCATAAAATATAAATATTTAAGAGTTTGAGGGGCTAAAATGCATTTAATAGAACTAGTGGAGCTGATTATATAATTCAAGGAAATCTGGTCGGAAAAGCAAGGCTCGCGGACCCCGAGGTGCGCTTAGGAGTTTTCACGGAGGGTGTTTAATGCTTTCTTTAATTTCTTTGTTATATTTTAATGGTGGGTTTAAATAATAGCTTTAAGACTTGTACATTTTGCTTGTTTTATTGTAGGCGTCTTAATATTTAAGAATTTTCATGATGAAAATACCCCCATAACCAATAAGGATTTGGAGACTAACCTTGAAAAATTAGAAACAATACTCGGCAAACAATCTTTGAAACCTTAAAATTTTATGATCTTGATTTTCCATTTTATGATCTTGATTATCCTAAGGATTGACATGCGAAAATCGATTTTGAAAAAAAAGAAACCCACGGAAGCTGCGCGGTCATGCCTTCACCTAGTATATGTTACATTACGAAGGTTAAAAAGGGAACACGTATGTCTGCTAGCTAAATCCGTTGACTATTTTTTGACCATATATGTTGTGTTTCATATATTTAATAACATCCGTAGAAGTGGCGTAGTGGCAATTGGTTGGGGTTGCATACTAGGTGACTTGGATTCGTAACCTGGAAACCCCGTTTTTTTCCTTTTTTTTAATAAATTTTATTAATATATAATAATCTACTCCTACTACTTTATTAAGTAACTTTTGTAGGGTAATACGGACGAACAGGAGCAGAGATTGCTTCAATTATTTGAGTTTTTGGAGCTTTGAGCTATCAATTACATTTAATTTTAATTGTATATGACGTCATTAGCCCATTAGTGATTAGTGGGCTCTTTGCTATTGTTTGTGGAGTTATTTAATGTTGCCTGGTGGGCGATTGGTAGCTGAATCTGAACGTAAAAAACCGATAAAAAAATAGGATACCATGGTTAGAACTCGCGACCACCACGTCTCAAAGTGTGAAACTTTATGCAAAACGTGATAGATCATTGAGACAGAAACCTTTTTTGTGTATATTTGATGTGTTCGGAACGACTCTAAAAACTACTATAAAAACCTAGACCTAAACTAGACCTAGACACACCTAATTTTACCGAAAATACCTAAACTAGACCGAACCCTAAGGCAAGTGTACCTATCGGATAGTAGAATAGCTAGGGCAAGACCGGATATCGAACCTAAGGACACTACTCTAGACAAGAATTAACCTAGACCTAAGAAATGGAAATACTGAGTAATTTTGGTTTTTGATTTGATTTGGGATTAACTGAAGTTAACTAATTCAACTAACAACCGGACAACCGCAAGAAACCTTTGGGGAAATTCAAATGAAGAAGAGATATACCACCTAGACCTAGACTCGCAATTGACACTTAACTTTACCTCGGCTCTGACTAATCTGATGGTCGCTAGTTCACCTTTTAAGTCCTTCCTAGACAACGATTCTAACACTCGAACAAGGGTTCACCTTTTAAGTCCTTCCCACTTCAATTACCCTAGCCACCCTCGGATATACCTAAGGCACACCTAGACTAACCGGAGCTACCAATGATTACCATGAATGACACGAACTAGCAAGCTAGACAAAACCCTAGGACACTTCCTTTTGAGACAATGCAACCCTAGAACTTTAACCAACCCAACTACCCGTTGAACCTGTACCTTTTAAGTCTTTAGTTCAGCAGCACATTATAACCAAATTATCAATTAAATATTAATGCAATAGTCAAGGAAACCCTAACTACACTTTAGCAATCAACCTTAAAGTTAACTACTTTAGTTAATTTACCTAAACCGAAAGACATTCGCGGGTAAATCAAGCATTAACAATCAACTAATGAACTGATCATAACACACATATACATCAACCATGGCAATATATGGAATTTAATAGAATCGCAACATCAATCAATAAGTCAAAACCGAGAATAAAGTCAAATATTCAACTACTCATCACAATGGTCTAGGTGGCATAATTAGTTTAGCCTACAATCATGGTTTGAATGATAAACCTAACAAAGTCTGGAACTTGATTCAAAGACATGATAGCAATTATTGAAAAACAAAGTAAACGGAAGAACCCGATAGCGAATTCCAATGTAAACTTGATCTCTCAATGTTCCCTCGTGATCCCAGCTCTCTTCTGCTCTGAAAATCGCCTCTGGTCGCTCCTGAAATCGTCTGGAAGTCGAAGAATGCCAATTGAAACCCTAAAAGACGAATTTATATCGACTAAGCAATTTCTGCGGGTTTTAGACTTCCAAGCGTATCGCTTGGAAGTGTGTCTTCTGTAGGCGATACGCCTACAGCTAGTGTCGCGACAAAACAGTCGGGTTTAACCGACTTTGACTTTCTTTGACCTCCACTTTCCGCGCGTATCGCTTAGGCCTCCTCAAGTCCCAGGCGATACGCCTGGGACAGCTTGTTCAGCACTTCTTTTTCACTTTTCCTCATTTTCACCTCGTGGCCTCGGAACTTCATCAAAATCCTGTAAAACTTGAGAAAACATAAATAACCGACTCAAAGACGCAACTCAACTAAAAGCAAACTAAAACTAACGCAAACCAACTCAATTAGACTCAAATAGACACGTAAAAGACCACGGAAATGAGATGTGTTTGCAACACATCAAACATCCCCACACTGACTCTTTTTTCGTCCTCGAAAAATACTGCAATGGAATCACAACCAGGAAATTGACTTCTAAAACATTTCACAATAAGACTTCAACAGCCACCAAACAATTCCACATTCCATAACGTATTCACATCCTAACTACAATTGTCGATATTTCTATCCGATTAAACCCAACCACCAACCTTTTCTTTCGCCCCCATGTGTTTATAAAATTACCGGATATAAGTTCAGCCGCAATGGATCCCACTAAAGAAAGGTCAAGTTCAACCTATTACCGAATCATATTCAGTCAAAGCAAATGTTATAGTTGAATTGAATTTATATATATCCAACCCCCCTTAAACCAGATACTAGGATGTCCAAGGAATAACTGTTTATTTCTATGCACTTATTGAGCATTTATTCTCTAAGTTATCATTTTTTTCTTTTTTCAAATTTTTTTTTTCTCTTTTTTTTTTTTTAATTGGTTACTTTTACCTAATCTTACCAACGGACATCACCAGAGGTACTTTTTCACAAGGTCTTACCCCCGAAATCATACGTGAGTATTTTGCCCGCGAGATCCGAAACATCATCAGAGGTACTTACCACGGGATACTATCCTTAGTTTGTACATGAGTATTTTGCCTCTTCACTCTAATTCATTAGCCAAATTATTAACTACATGCTCATTTGAAATTCTAAGGACATAGGAGTATCTAGCCTAAAGCGGTCTCTTCCCTCCTAATCATCAGATTCAGTATTCCTATCACTCCTAAAATGGGAAACCACTAACAGACTGATTAGCATATTTATACAACAATAAACACATAGGCTATTTAAGCTACTCCTAGATCAGCTGGGCCTACCGACACATCATAGTTTAGTAATGCTTTCCATTCAACCATACTTATCACAATGCCCAAATTATTATTAATTTATCACTTAAGCACAAAATTAGAACATCAATTCCCAGTTTTACCTATCATTTTCCATTTAAATGCAGCCAGAATCTCGGACATTTTTGAACAATTTTTCAATTTTTTTTTTCAATTTTTTCAAAATTTATGACTCAACTAAACACACCAAAAAAAACAAACTCAAGACTCAATACGAACGTATCCCATCCCCACACTTGAATCACACATTGGCCTCAATGTGGAATGGAACAAAAATAAAGCAGAAATAAAATAAATAAATAAAATAAAACAAGTTGAAACGTGTTCACCTGAAACTCCAAAGACTCAGCACAGCAACCACAAACGATCCCTCGCAACTCCGGTAAACAGAAATAAAATAAAAATTAAAATATGAAAATTTTTCTGACTTACCTCCTCCAGGCGTATCGCCTACAACCGTGCATCTCCCAGGCGATACGCCTGGAGCTGCACACAACCGGCCCGCCAAAGGATACAAGCGTATCGCCTATAACCTACCAACCTCCAGGCGATACGCTTGGAGCGTGATTTCCAGAGAATTTTTGGAATTGGACCCCAAAAATTTTCTATCTCTTTTCTCCACAGCAGCTCCTCCAGTCGAAATCTCAGTCCCTATCTGCACATTTTGACCTGCACAACTCACAATTGCCAATTTCCAAGTCTCCAGAATTACCTGCAAACACCAAAAACACAAAAACAAAAGACGCACATGCACGAAAAACGAAAACTTGCAGAAATTGAAAACACAAATACAAAAAATATACACCTCTGGGCACTGCATCAATCAGATCTCAACAGCAAAACAACCTCCAAAATCATCAGGAGGCTTGGATTTAACATCCTTGACCACAAAAACACCGGATTGCAACCGGTTTCTAACCAACCAACCATCTAACAACTTCCTATCCCATAAAGCACTAAACTTTTCTGCTCTCAACAACCTCTTAACCTTCCAATGCTTATACCTACCCGGAAGAAATTGACATTTACCAAGAAAACTCATTTCCGGGTCATGGGTAGCAACCATCACATCTAACCTCCCCACACTTGGACTAAGCACAATCCTATCATCCACAATACCTAAATCACCAAGTGTGGCTCTTCTAACTACCTCAGCAACCATCAAGTCATTCTCCACAGTAACCAACTCCACGGGTTCTCCTAATGGGTCACTCAACACCTCATTAGCTAACTCGACAACCAAACCTACACTCTCTTCCGCACCGGGTTTTACTAACGGGTCAAAAATATCAGTCAGATCAATTACCTCAACTAACCCCCCGGTGTCCTCCCCACACTCATCCTCTACAATCTCCTCATCCTCTAACCTATTTCCTACAACCACCAAATCTATAAAGGACATAAAAGTACTTATCAAACAAACAGATTCGGGGCCCTTATCCTCCTTTCTACCCACCTTAAACATCACACTCTCATTCTCAACCCTCAAAGTTATGGTACCCTCAAAAACATCCACTAAAGCACGGGCAGTCCTAAGAAAAGGCCTACCTAAAATCAGAGGGCAACTAGCATCGTATGCACAGTCAACTACCACAAAGTCTATAGGGAACAAAAATTTATCAATTTGAACAAGGACATTTTCCACTATTCCTTTGGGTCTAACTACCGACCTATCTGCCAGAGAAATTGTCATCCTAGTTGGCTCTAACTCTCCTAAGCCTAGATGCATGAAGACAGAATACGGCATCACATTGATACTAGCACCTAAATCAGCTAAAGCACATGTAACAGATGAATCACCAAAAGAGCACGGAATTGTAAATGTACCAGGATCAGTCAATTTTTCAGGCAATTTATTTTGAACTACAGCAGAACAATTAGCATCAAGAGTAACATCTGAAAAACTTTCAAGCTTCTTCTTATTAGTTAACATATCTTTCAGAAATTTAGCATACTTAGGCATCTGTTTAATAACATCAGTGAAAGGTAAAGTGACCCTAAGTTGCTTAAGAAGCTCTAAGAACTGATTATATTCACGTGCATTCTTCTGTTGAACCAACCTCTCAGGATAAGGAACTTGCTTCAGATCATCGGCTGTGATTGGTCGAGGCGCAAATCTCACTCTCTTCTTCTCTTTAACAGCCTCCCACTTTAGCGGCTTCTCTCTCACTACCTCCGCCTCGACGTTTGGTGCGGTACTTGCTGGCGTAACGCTCTCGTGCACCCTCCCGTCCGGCGTCTCCAACTCAATCTCCTCATCGACCGGCTCTTCATCAACTACCGCCGGTGCTGGGCTCTCTAGAACTCGACCACTCCGTGTGGTAACAGCATTAACCGACGCATTGGGGTTTTTATAGGTGCTACCGGAAAATTGACCCCCTCGGGAGTTGAGCTCTTTGAGCTGCTTCGCGATGTCACCGACTGAACGCTGCAAATCTAGGAACGAAGCTTGTTGATTTCTAAGCAACGTGTCATGCTCAGCAAGCTTTTTCTGCGTTCCCTCATCTCTCGCGTCACAATCTGCTGCAGGATCTGGGTCTGGTTCAGCAATGAGCTCTCGTAATCTCCTTAATGACCAGGCCCGTCATCTCCTCCACCATACTGATTATTCCTCGGTGGAAAACCAGGTGGGTTACCTCCCTCTCGCCATCCTGAATTTTGGCCGCTCCTCCACCCAGACTGGAAAGAATTACCGAACTGGTTCCGGTTTCCAATGTAGTCCACTTGCTCAGCGGGAGCAAGCGGGCAGTCTCGAGTGTCATGAGCGCCTCTGCACAGCTCACATTTGGCTTTGATGTGGAGTTTGATTTCCTCTAAGGTCTTATAAATGTTTTCTAACTCCCTAGGCGGTATGGTCTCTGAGCCAATGTGATGGACACCCCGGGTAGATGTAGATGGAGCGAGTGATCTAGTCGGGGCCAAGGTGGCTCTCCGACCTCCGGGTGCCTGCTGTTCAGCGAGGGCGAAGCTCTCGAAAAGTGATTTGCATTCATCCACTGTGAGCTTCTCCATCATATGTCCTCCAGCCGAAATGTTAAACTCTTTCTGAACAGAATATGGAAGTCCGTTGTAGAACTTCTCGATGATAGCCCATTCCGTCAACCCGTGTTGCGGACATCTACTCAGAAGAGTGTTAAAGCGCTCGTACGCTACAGAATACGGCTCATCGGAATCCATCTTAAAGGAATGGATTTCCTCCCGCGTACGTGCAGCCTTGGCTGGAGGATGATACTTCTTCAGGAATTTCGCGGTCAGATCGTCCCAGGTGGCGATCGAATTCGGCGGAAGCGTCTCAAGCCACTCGGCGGCTCGAGACGTAAGGGAGAAAGGGAACAGACGCAGATAAATGATTTCGTTCGCGACTCCGGTGAGTCCGAACGTGTTGCAGATGCGAATAAACCGAGAAATATGCGTCGGTGCATCTTCGTCCTCACGTCCATGAAACTGGATCGAATGCGTCAAAGCGTTGATGACGTGGGACGGGACTTGCCAATTCGCGGTGCTGGCAATAGCAGGCTGTGCAATAGCAAACCGGGCCTCGGTGACTCCGGCGCTAGCCTGCTCGTGGACGGTGCGACGGGCCGCCATGGATGAAAGATCGGGGAATGGAATGGGTTTGGTGTCGCGTGTGGTTTGTGTGGAAGAAGAGGATGGTTTTGATTGAGCGGTGGAAATGATGAATGCCTCTAGCTCGGTGCGTAGAAGGCGAAATCGTTCACGGATATCCGCGTCGGGATCAGAAAGTGGTGACAGCTCAGGTGGACCTCGTGAACGAGTGTGTGGCATAAAACGATGGAATGACTCGAAGAAAACTAAGAAAAAATTAAACCTAAAAATTAGACTCGAAAGCAGAAAATCCTAAGACTCTAGACACGGAAAGACCAAAAAGACTCAAAATTTCCTAACGACGACCTAAGTTAATCTTGCCAATTGCCAAGTGTCCCCGGCAACGGCGCCAAAAACTTGATGTGTTCGGAACGACTCTAAAAACTACTATAAAAACCTAGACCTAAACTAGACCTAGACACACCTAATTTTACCGAAAATACCTAAACTAGACCGAACCCTAAGGCAAGTGTACGTATCGGATAGTAGAATAGCTAGGGCAAGACCGGATATCGAACCTAAGGACACTACTCTAGACAAGAATTAACCTAGACCTAAGAAATGGAAATACTGAGTAATTTTGGTTTTTGATTTGATTTGGGATTAACTGAAGTTAACTAATTCAACTAACAACCGGACAACCGCAAGAAACCTTTGGGGAAATTCAAATGAAGAAGAGATATACCACCTAGACCTAGACTCGCAATTGACACTTAACTTTACCTCGGCTCTGACTAATCTGATGGTCGCTAGTTCACCTTTTAAGTCCTTCCTAGACAACGATTCTAACGCTCGAACAAGGGTTCACCTTTTAAGTCCTTCCCACTTCAATTATCCTAGCCACCCTCGGATATACCTAAGGCACACCTAGACTAACCGGAGCTACCAATGATTACCATGAATGACACGAACTAGAAAGCTAGACAAAACCCTAGGACACTTCCTTTTGAGACAATGCAACCCTAGAACTTTAACCAACCCAACTACCCGTTGAACCTGTACCTTTTAAGTCTTTAGTTCAGCAGCACATTATAACCAAATTATCAATTAAATATTAATGCAATAGACAAGGAAACCCTAACTACACTTTAGCAATCAACCTTAAAGTTAACTACTTTAGTTAATTTACCTAAACCGAAAGACATTCGCGGGTAAATCAAGCATTAACAATCAACTAATGAACTGATCATAACACACATATACATCAACCATGGCAATATATGTAATTTAATAGAATCGCAACATCAATCAATAAGTCAAAACCGAGAATAAAGTCAAATATTCAACTACTCATCACAATGGTCTAGGTGGCATAATTAGTTTAGCCTACAATCATGGTTTGAATGATAAACCTAACAAAGTCTGGAACTTGATTCAAAGACATGATAGCAATTATTGAAAAACAAAGTAAACGGAAGAACCCGATAGCGAATTCCAATGTAAACTTGATCTCTCAATGTTCCCTCGTGATCCCAGCTCTCTTCTGCTCTAAAAATCGCCTCTGGTCGCTCCTGAAATCGTCTGGAAGTCGAAGAATGTCAATTGAAACCCTAAAAGACGAATTTATATCGACTAAGCAATTTCTGCGGGTTTTAGACTTCCAAGCGTATCGCTTGGAAGTGTGTCTTCTGTAGGCGATACGCCTACAGCTAGTGTCGCGACAAAACAGTCGGGTTTAACCGACTTTGACTTTCTTTGACCTCCACTTTCCGCGCGTATCGCTTAGGCCTCCTCAAGTCCCAGGCGATACGCCTGGGACAGCTTGTTCAGCACTTCTTTTTCACTTTTCCTCATTTTCACCTCGTGGCCTCGGAACTTCATCAAAATCCTGTAAAACTTGAGAAAACATAAATAACCGACTCAAAGACGCAACTCAACTAAAAGCAAACTAAAACTAACGCAAACCAACTCAATTAGACTCAAATAGACACGTAAAAGACCGCCTGGGACAGCTTGTTCAGCACTTCTTTTTCACTTTTCCTCATTTTCACCTCGTGGCCTCGGAACTTCATCAAAATCCTGTAAAACTTGAGAAAACATAAATAACCGACTCAAAGACGCAAATCAACTAAAAGCAAACTAAAACTAACGCAAACCAACTCAATTAGACTCAAATAGACACGTAAAAGACCACGGAAATGAGATGTGTTTGCAACACATCAATATTCCAAAACAAACCATACATATTGATTAACCTATGATTAGCTTTTCGGGAAATTTTCAAAGGAACAATTTCATGAAATCTTTCAATTTCTTATTTTACTATGTTCAACTCTATGTATTCCTTTATCCGTAGAGTACATTGAATGTACGGAAATGGCTCGCCATCAGAAAAAACTATGTAGTCACTCAAAAATCTGTATATATATGGTTCTACATGGACGACAAAAAAGACTATATTCATGTGAATACGTAACATAACACTTAAATCCGCCCCTGATAATTAATAACAGTAAGATAATCAATCAACAAACTATATTTCTATTGAGTTTATAGAATTAATTACAACTAAGGATTCAAACACAAATCAAGAACAGGTGACAAGAAGGAGATGGAAAATTAGAAATTCCAGAGGGATAGATGGGAAGAACATCACTCAATTCACATACAATAATCATAACCCTATTCTCTCAATCGTTCACACTTATATTCCATCACCATTCTTGATTCTCTTTTATGGTTATGGATCCATTCAACTTGTTTGTCTTCTCTGATGGGCTTACTATTATGAATCATAACATATCACACATCTCACTTAAAAATAAGCATGATGTATATAAGTAAAATTTAATATTAAATCTTGGTTAAAACTTTATACAAGCATAAAACTTGTACATGTTACATTGATTTATGATTGTTTATTAAGACAAATTCTAAGAGGAAAGACCTATCGGTCAAACAATTATTATATAGGTGGGGGTGTCTTTATTATATAATTATTCTAGAGTAGTAGTATAAATTATTTTGGTCTAACGCCGACAAGAATTGTCGCACACATCTTTTGCTTTGGAGCAACTATCACTATCACTGAATCTACCACAACAACACCAATATTCTTCGTCGGGACTCAGCTGACAAGTTTTACAATTTTTTGGAGGAGTAACCTCAATAACTTTTATGTCATCATGTATCTTTCGACCTACAAATAAAAACTTATAAAATTAATTGAAATGTTTATGTAAAAACACTAAACATGAGAAAATGGTTAACTCATAACAACATACAGTGATGCGACACTGGATACCATATGAAGCTTATAGTTATACAAAAAGTATAACAACCGATTTTGTGAGCCGCAACATTGTCGCACTTGTCATTAAAATGTTTATAAAGTTACGAGTGAAGAGAAATGGTCTTATTATAAAGATATTGGAGTTTATTTATATACACATCTTCATAGCAGCACATGGTTATTTCAAATAGAATAGACGTATACGTCTATACTCTATAAGATTACCCGTAACGGTGTCATCATGCGTAGTTGCCTAATTTAGTGCCTAATTTATTATTTTTAATCGAATTGATTCATAAATTAGTTTATTGCTCTTGATCGAATGGATTCGTAGTTGCCTAATTTAGTGCTCTTATTTTGTTTATACTAATAAAATTATGGTGATAAGAATACATGTTACGTATGTTACAAACTGTTACATATGCTACAAGCTGTTACATGTGCATGTGTAACGTTTACGTATATGAATTGTTGGTAAATATGTAATATCTATTGGTACATATGTTTTATCTAATGTTATTGTAACATCCATTGGTACATTTGTTACATCTAATGTTACATATATAATTAGTTTATTGCTCTTGATCGAATTATATAAATACGTAAATTTATTTCTGTAACATGCGTAACACGCATGTTACAGATTTACGCATGTTACAGATGTAATTTTTAAACACATATCTTGTTATATGTTATATGTTATATGTTACATGTTACATATCTTACAAATTACTGTTAAGATGGTAAACACAAACTGATGTATTTTGTTACATATGTAAAATTTCTAATGTTACATACATGTATCAGTTTATTGTTAAATACCTACTAAATGTGTGTATCAGGTTATTCCTAAATTAATGATAAGAATGATAAATACTTTATAAATACAGACTGATGTATTTTCTTACATATATAAAATTCTAATGTTACATATGTAAATTTACTTACATAACATGTGTAACATGCATGTTACATATATAATTTTACGCACATATCCTGTTATGTGTTACATGTTACATATGTTATAAGTTGTTACATGTTACATTTTTACAAATTATTGCTAAGATGATAAACACAAACTGATTATTTTATTACATATGTAAAATTATAATGTTACATACGTATACCAACTG
>JBCNJP010000017.1:90815118-90858923 GCA_039602395.1 Deinandra increscens subsp. villosa
TTGCTTCATCTTAAGTTTCTTCAAGTTTTGTGATTCAGATGCTGGAACTTCCTCAGCTATTGCTTTCTTCTCTTGAAAACCCAAACCAAACTTCTTTCCAGAAACTTTCTCTGCAAATGTAGAATGACCCTTCTTAGCTAAACGAGAAAATTCAGCTTTCACTTCAGCCACATTCTTCTGATCATAGAAAATCTTCTCATTAAATTCAGGCTGAGACCTAATCTTGTCACTTGAAGTAGCCGACTTTTCATTATCAGCAGAAGATGAACCAGATACAAATTTTGGAGCAGGAGGAATTTCAGATTCTTTGCATTTCTTCTTTTTATTCCTCTTATTTTTCTTCTTTCCAACAACCTTTTCTTCTTCAGCAGTAGATGATGAAACCTTTGAATAATCAAATTCCTCAACTGGTTCCTTCACTTCTTTGACAGCTTCTTTGATATGAGCAGGGGGTGATGCAGTCTTATCAAACATTTTCTCAAAATTTTCATCGTTAGCTAAGAAGCTTGTGAAGACTTGAGAATTTGAAACATTATTGAGTAATCGGTTAGCATCAAGAACTTGAATTTTCAGATCAGAAATTTTCTGTTGAGCCTCAGCAAATTCCTTTTCTTTAGCAATCAATCGCTTCGCAACTTTGTGAGTTTCAAATTTTTGCAGGCGCAGATTATCAAGTCCTTCATGTAACTCCTTCTTCAATTTATCCTCGTTGCGCTTTTGAATCTCCAAATTCGCTGCTTGAACTTTATTTACACGAACTAACTCCCGCTTTTCATCCAACAACTTTGCCATGTCAACTTGATATGTTTCAATCTTAGCAGTTGATTCTTCAACACTCTTTGTAAGCAAACCAAGCTTGACTTTTGATTTATCAAATAAATTCGTGAAATCAGAAGCAGTATCCTCCGCTTCATCCTTCCATTTCTTGACTTCTTTCACCAACTCCTCCCTTTTTTCACAAATCTTAGCTTTTGCAGCTTCAACATCCCTTTTATCTTGTTTAGAAATTTCTAAAACTTCATTCAGCAAGTTTATCTCTTTAAGCAAACATTCATTCTTCATACCCAATTTTTTCTCATTTTCCTTAGAAATTCCCAACTCCGAACTAATCATGTTGAAATCAACAGTAACTCTTTTAACTTCTTCAATCAAAAATTCTTTTTCTTTCATCAAATCTTCAATCTTAGATTCAAATTTCTCATTCTCAGCAGCATCATATGAACTCGAATCAGAATAATAATCATCTTGGTCATGTGTGACAATTAATGCTGATGTATCATATCCAAAATGTTGACCCCAATCATAAAAACCATCATGTTGAGCCGTCAAAGCTGTTGTCTTGCCTGTGTTACTAGTAGCTGGTTGAGTAAAACCAGGCTTGGGTGATTGAGTAAAACCAGGCTTGCTTGCATGTGCCTGTTGACAATCTTTGGCAAAATGCCCAAGCTGCGAACATTTATAACATTTTAACTTAGACTTGTCAAAACCCAATTTATCACCAGAAAGATTTCTTCCATGTTTCTTGAAAAATCTCTTCGATCTTTGACATAACATAGCATATTGCCAAGATATATCCAATTCAGTTAGTTGATCATCATCAAGAGCATCAAGATTATCACTAGTTAACTTTGCATCAGCAACATTCTTGATAATCAACCCAAATGATGATGAAATCAATGCAGAAATCATTTTAGCACAATCATGTGTTGATTCAGCTGAAAAAGCATTCTGACTTGAAAACTTTGGAATTGTAAAGCTACAACCCCGTGAAGTCTTGTTATCAGAATTATCAGAAATTTCAGTCAAGGAAGCTGTACTTGGGGCAGAACTCAGATTTGGTTTAGCTTTAGCATTCATACTCGCCGTATTCTCACCATGATACAATTCAGGATTTTGCAAAGTAGCAGTTGACTTCTTTGAATTTAACATTTCCATTTCTCGAGCATGAATTTTTCCAGTAAGCTCGTGAAATGTCATTGTAGAATAATCCTTGTCATGAGTGAGCAGCAACACATAATTCTCCCACTTTTCAGGTAAAGCTTCCATAATCATTTCCTTCAAATCAGCATCAGATTTCTCAATACTAACTATCTTTAATTCACTAATTAGATGTGAAAACCGTGAAATGAGAGCAGTAATATTCTCATTTTCATAGTTTTGAAAATTATCAAATTCTTTGTTCAATACTTTCTTCCGGCTTTTCTTGTAATCATCATTACCTTCACATCTTGCTGAAAGAGCATCCCACAATTGCTTTGATTTCTTACAAGTGCTGAATTGATGTAACAATTCGGTAGGTAATGCCATGGTAAGATAACCATAAACTTTCTTTTCAAGCTCATAACTTTTTCTTTCAGCAACATCAAAATCTTGAAGTTCCTTATAATCTCCTTCTTCAGTTGGTCGTTCATACAATTTTCGAATCGGAATCCATAAATCAATATCATTTGTGCTGATGTATGCAGAAAACCGTTTCTTCCAATTTTGATAATCTTCTAGCTTCAACAATTTGGGAACTTTCTGACTTGTTCCAATTTCATTATCAAAATTCAGCATGGTTTGCATCGCACTTTGCATTGCAGCAAACGATTGAAATTCTGACATCGTTTGAAAAAATTAGATTCTGCCGGCCGAACTCTCTCCGAACATATGAATGATCTCCGAACTCTGTCCGAACCTAAATCCAATGTCCGAACTAGCTCCGAAACAAAATCAACAGTCCGAACTCCTAAGTGACTCCGATCTAGCTCCGAACCTCGACCGAACTTGACCAAACCTCCGAACTCTCACCGAAGACTCACCGAGCTTTGTCCGAACTTCAAGTTCGGAGCAGTTACTCCGAGCCTGATCAGGAAACTCCGAACTTCGAACTCATTTTTCAAAAACGCGCAAAAAATGACTGATTTTGACGAAACTCGTTACTGTGGATCAGTAAAACCAATAGAAAGTGATTTAGGAACATATTTGACACCAAACACTCGATAGAATTGATGCAAAACACGAAAACAAACTCGAGAAACTTAAAAAACGTTTCAAAAATCCGGAATAGCAACCACAGATCAGTAGAGTGAACCAGAAAGCTCTGATACCACTTGAAAATGCGTGAGCATCGGATCGTCTACTCGATCTAGCTAATCGGACATCGAAACATAATTAACCGATTGTGTTATTGATCAACGAGAACAATTACAACCAGTAAACACTCAGAAACACAGACACAGAGAACACCTTCAGAAACACACACTTAGCAGAAATCTTACACCCTCAGAACTAGAAATTACAAAGACCAAACATCTATATATACCCCCCTGGCCCGATCCCTGTCCGAACCCCAGGTTTGGCCAGTCCGAACTTCAGGTTCGGACCAAGTTCGGCCAGACCTAGTTGACTTTATCTTGTACTTTGCTTGATACTTCACACGACACACATATCAGGTATCAACAGATTTTAATTGTATATGAATTTGCTTGGTAATTTGATCATGTTAGAGTGTTTTAAGTTATTCGCGTTATTTAATATTCCGCTACGCATAAACTGATTTTATGTAATAACCAACCGTTTTAGTAAATTACTGAATTTTGAAAACGGGTAATCTGGAAAACCGCTGTAAAACCCAACACCTTCTGCTTTTCAGTTTGCTGATAGTTTCACCAAAGGATTGCCGCGCCAGTTATTTTAGAGCTTAGAGACAGCATGAGCTTTCGGTTTCCTCCCGCTCGGCCTGCGGTGGCATATTAGATATAGTATTATTTGTCATGTTGACATTTGTATATTGGTCCATATTGTATCTTGTATTATTATATATAGGGGCTATAATCATGATTATTCAACACAGATCATATTTACGAATAGAGGTGAGGCACCCAAGTACATTAATATTGGGAGGTCTTTGGTTCAAGTCATACCTGTGATAAAAAAAAATAATAATAATTGAGGGTTCAAGGTTGGGCTAGGGAGTTTTTTCACCTATGGTGGCTTCCATCCTGAGGATGATCTTTGAGTCCTGTACTCAGGGAATGGTCTGATCGGGTGGTGACACTAGCCTGTCAGTGATCCAAATTTACGTTCAAAAAATTGATAAGGTAGCATATGTGCTCCCCGTTATTATAGATTATTGAGACTTTGATTAGTTTCATTTCATTAAATTGATCATGTTGTACTTATGAAACCTGTAACCAAAATGATATTTGTCTATAGTATTTTGAATCCATGATTTTAGCATATCTCTTGCACATGTGCTCTTCGTATTCGATTTTGTTACATCCTTGTATTTTCGCTCTTTAAGAGGGCATGATAGGTGGTGATTGTCTTTCATGGATCTTACTAGAAATTTTCCATCACAATCCCACTCAAATTGTATTAATACCTTGAGAAATTCGATTTCACATGTTTGTATCGTGTAAAAAATATACTCATCATGCTCGTTGTTGTTACAAAGATACTTATACCTTGAAAAATTCAATTTCCACACATTTGTATCGTGTAAAAAATACACTCGTCATGCTCGTTCCTGTTACAAAGATACATATACCTTGAGAAATTAGATTTCCCATTTCCCCACATTTCTATGGGTAAAAAATACATTCATCATGCTCGTTTTTGTTTCAAAGATACATATACCTTGAGAAATTCGATTTCCACACATTTGTATCGTGTAAAAATATACTTATCATGCTCATTCTTGTTATAAAGATACATATATATAGCTTTAAAGTTACAACAAAATGAACACATGTATGTTTTCAGGCGGTGGTGCTTAAACTCAAGTTTTTCCGACCACTTGGTTCTTGAACCCACTTTTCAGTCTATGAAGAAGGGGTGGGGAGACGAAGGAGGTGAAGAAGATGAGATATATTTCGAATGAAGTAGAGGATATGGTTCTTGAAGATACAATATGATGGGATGAAGATGACATGATCTCACAAAATAATTTAATAGGTACTTATTGTTTTTTATTTTTTAAGAGTATGATATTTTGGTCATTTTCTTAAAAGTTAACAGAAAACTTAACAGGCATCCAAATTAAACCCTAATTGTACAACCTTTAGCAAACATTTGAATTACATTTGTACTTTTTCAAAAGTTATGACGAAAACCATAATATAGGGGTAAATCCAGGGACCAATCTTGAATAAGTAGGGTTTGGGGCCATTCTTGGAGGGCACTCTACCGTCTAAAACCCTCGACCGCCTTTAACAGTCTCCATTCAACCTCTTCTCTTCCTTCTCATCCTCCGCTAATCTGTAGCAACGCTGCCGAGCTCCGAATCATTGATAAAGGTACAATAAGTTATAATTTTCTACATATTTTGGATGATTTCGCAAACCTAAAAAACCCTTTCAGCGCCTACTTGTTTGAAATCTATACTGTTCTCGAAATTTTCGTGATTATTTGTTTGTATTTCCCCAATTTCAGTCGCAGTATTCTATCACGTTGTTTGATTCGTGATTTTATGAGTTACGGATCGGTTTAACGATACATTACGCGTTAGTGTTTACATCTACGCCGATCCGAACAAGTTTTTCGTGCGTTTCGAGATCTGTAATTCGTCCTTTGAAGTTTAATGTTCTTAGAAAGCATATGATCTCGTAACTTGTGGTTTCGTGCTTATGATTTTATGTTTCACGAAATATTTGGTTACATTTTTAGGTTAAACCTATTGTATTTCAAATTGAGAACTATCTATGTGTTTTTCCTCTGGAGTATTTGATGTTTAAGTGTAAGCTAATCATTACGATTTTTGGTGTTTTTTTTTGGATTGAAATTGAAACCTAATATTTTGACCTGAAAAGCTGAACTATATCAATTTGTTCTTAAAGATACAGTTAACTATATGTGACTATGTGGTTTATAACTTTATATAATATAATATGAATTGTGTTGCTACATAGCTTCTGGTATCATCTAAATATATATATTGTTTTCAAAACATGTTGGTCTGCTATGCTGACTATCGTATTATTTATACTGTGACATGATTTGATGATTAGGATTTTAATGGCAGGGAAGATGAATCTCAACAACATGAAAGTACCCAGGATGCCTGATGGCCGTGGAGCTTCTGCATTGATAAAGTTTGGAGCTGTTATTGGTCTTGGATTGTATGCTGCTGGTAACAGTTTGTACAATGTTGAGGGAGGGCATCGTGCTATTGTCTTCAACCGTGTAGTTGGTGTCAAAGATAAGGTTCACTTCTATTATGTTTCTTATCGTGCTTCTATATGCGTTCATCTTCATAAAGTTGTATGATGGTCCAATTATTGTTTATTATTGCTGTTAAAACCGTTTGAATACATCTAGATTAGTCTTACAAGGAATAGGCGACTACTTTGATTGAAGATGATAGCTCCTGTTTCTGTTTATGTTGTTTCATCCCTTTTACACATTTTTTAAATTATATATCCTTTTACATGTGACATTATAAAGGAATGGTTATCAAGTAGCCTAGGCTACTTGCCATTATAACACTTTATGTTAGTCTTTGTGATTATTATATACACTTATAGAGTTAATTAATTGTAGTATTATACTAATGCTCCTTGTGGTTTGCTAAAAATCACAGGATGAATTTTTAACTCCAACTTATGCTAAAATTAATAGGATGCTTTTGGATTTCTCCTTCATCTCCAATCTTGTTTTTGACTGAAATTCCTGTTCTGTTAGCCACAATCGTGCATGTATGGAAACGTAAATGGATTTGGACCGAACATCTTCCATGGTTGCAACAAATGAACTTGAACAAACAACCAATTAGGAGTTAGGATTTTAGCTTCGTATTGTTAACATTTAATGAACCTCCTGCTATATAATTGGGTCTTCACAAACACTACATATCTGCTTTGTTGCCTGCCTTTTGCCAATTTAATGTACATTTACCTATAAATGCTTCTTTGGATGACAATACTATAACTCTATATAACTTTACAAGTATTATTGTACTAAATGCTTACATGTTCAATAAATAGGTTTACCCAGAAGGTACACACATCATGATCCCTTGGTTTGAAAGGCCAGTCATCTACGATGTCCGTGCACGACCCCATCTTGTAGAAAGCACTTCTGGTAGCCGTGATCTGCAAATGGTATTTCTCTCTAATTCATAGTTCTAATACTATCTATCATTATATCTATCAGTGAATCATTTTCTATTGAGTATGAACTTGATAAATATATAGTTTTGTGTATGTCTCTTCAAGAGTCTTACATACATACATACAAACATGTGGAATTATGTTTGCTCTCTGAATATCTGTTAAATTGTGCAAATCAGGTTAAAATAGGTCTTCGAGTGCTTACTCGCCCTGTTGCTGATGAACTACCAGCTGTTTATCGAACTCTTGGTGAGAATTACAACGAGAGAGTCCTGCCTTCAATCATTCATGAAACTTTGAAAGCTGTGGTTGCACAATATAATGCTAGCCAACTTATTACCCAGAGAGAGGTATGCAACATACTTTGTGTCACACGGAAATCTTGGCATTTAACTGTTATATATTGATTAAGTTATTTAGTCTTGTGCAATCATGACAGATTTTTTGAGGCAGAAGGTATTTATAATATAATAATATCAACCGTTTAGGCTTTTACTTGGTCCGATTCATTTACATAGGAGGTGCTAACCCCTCCTTTTCTCCCATCGTACCCCCAACCCTTCTCCCAAACCCATCTTTTTCTGCATCATTATATTCTTATATCTTTCTTGAATTAATATTAGTAGTTCTATCTTATATAAAAATTAATACTGTGGGTACTTTTTGAGACGATAATGGATATATTTTTGAAAAGTGTATTCATATTTATATAAAAACATGTTTGTGTAGGCTGTTAGTAGGGAGATAAGGAAAATACTGACAGAGAGAGCTGCCAATTTCAACATTGCTTTAGATGATGTATCCATCACAAGTCTTACTTTTGGGAGGGAATTTACTGCTGCAATTGAAGCTAAGCAAGTCGCTGCACAGGAAGCCGAGAGGGCCAAGTTTGTTGTCGAAAAGGCTGAGCAAGACAAGCGCAGTGCTATCATCAGAGCACAGGTACAACTTTTTCTGTTCGACTATATCTCAACTCCAAAAACAAGGAGGTCACAAAATAAATGTGTTATCGATTGAAACTAGTAATTCTTTGCTAACCCTGAAACTTATTTATAAATAGTAAGTTTGTGAAATATGATTACAAGCTATTGTTAAGTCTTCTGAATAAAAGCTTTAGGAGAGGAAGTGGCAAAATATACGGGTTGGGTTGGGTGAAACAGGCACTTCTTTATTAAGGGTCTTTAAGAAAAAAAAAATTCTAAAATTTTGAAGTTTTCTTGTAAATAGTAAGTTTGTAAACCATGTGAATAAATGTTTTAGGAGAGGAAGTGGCATAATAAACGGGTTGGGTTACAAACTTTCATATGATCTTATGATCAAAATGGTTACCTTTTTGCTACGGATCGACCCAGAAGCACTTTCTACCTCCAAAAATGATCTATTTTCTATAACTTACAAGTTAGTGTGTGAATTGCCATTGCAATCTTCTCTAAAATTTCCAGCATAAAGGTTTTCTGAGGCTTTGTCTATTTAATTCTTAAAATATCCTTTTTATTTATATTTACCTGTTAAAAATAAAAATATTCTTATGAAAATAACAATGACAGGGAGAGGCAAAAAGTGCCCAACTGATAGGTCAAGCAATTGCCAACAATCCAGCCTTTATAACACTAAGGAAGATCGAAGCCGCTCGAGAAATCGCAGCAACAATGGCTAATTCGTCCAACAAAGTACTCTTGAATGCTGATAACCTCTTGCTCAACCTCCAGGAAATGAGCCTGGAAAAGAAGTAGTAAAACTGCACCCATGGGTTGGCTTTCTTTTTGTCGTCTTGAAACTTGTTGGTTATTTTTTGACGTGGTTGTTTTAGGTTTGTGCACTTTGGGACAATCATGTGTTAGGATTTGTGATGCATGATGGTAATTGGCCGGTTTATCGAATGTCATATACATTTAAAATAATCTACATGCGACATCAATGGTCTAAATTTGGTGTACTTAGGGGTTACCATGCGCACCTGAACTTGCTTTATTTTGTAGTTTGTAGTGAACGTTTCCATTTCACCAGTGTTTTTTTTTTTTTTTTTTTGGTATATTAGTAGTTTGTGATGTCATTTAGGTGTTATGTGACAACTAGTTTTAACTCATCAGCTTGGGGCGTGACTATGGGTTAAGACAGCAGTCATGGTTTCATTTGGAAAAAATTCTATATTGCGACTATGGGTAAAAACAGCCGTCTTTGGTTTAATTTGGAAAAAAGTTTCTGTATTGATTTGGAAAAAACATTTATATCGTAATATTGACAACAAAACGATAGCAGAATAAAAAAGTTTAAAAAAATGATAACATAAATAAACGAGAAACTAGGAAAAAGAACAATTTTAGTGGATTCAAACATAGGAAGTTATAGCTAGCATCAATAAATAAAAGCAAACAAAAGTGATAAGCTAACAACACCACCAAGAGGATGACTTGTGCACATGCTTATGGGATTCGAACATGTGAAGTGACTTGTGGACATAGAGGATTAGCACCTTAGTTTCTTAGCACTGTGCTGCTGGACTGACGTTTGTTTATTTTCGCATTTAAGATTGTATTTATTCTAAACAGAAATATGAAAGGAAAAACCTACTCGTTTCTTCGGATTCGAACTTGGGACACCAGTCGGGCCGCGCTCAAACCCTAGACCCTTACCACTTTGTTGAATCTTTTTGTTAACTTTTTCGTCATATATCGTACAATAACTAAATAGAAAGTCTGAAAAAATCAAACAAACCATAACTTTTGACCTTGCTGGTTGGAAAAAGTCAAACAAATTACAAACCATAGCCGTAAACCTTGCTTTTGTTAAGATAGATAATATGTAGCAACACTCATTCATGTATATTAAATTTATACAATGGAAATGATTGGTGAATAATTTTTTTTAATGGTAATTGTTAGTGAGTCAAACAGATAAGAAATTAAAACCGTTAATCTTATTTTTGTTGAAATAGATAATGTATAGTGACACTCATGTTTATTAAATTTATATAGTGGTTTTAAATTCAACGGATAGTGTCGCGACTTCAGATGAACGGATGATGCTAACTGATATCGTCATTAGTGTCGTGACTTTGTTTGGACGTTTGGTGTTCTTGAAAAATGAAACTAGTTTAGAATGAAACTACGGTTTAAAGTTTAGAATGACCTTCCTAAAATACTAATTTACACATAGGCGCTCAGTTCGGTTCGGTTTATTTATCGGTTTGGTTTTTATTCTACATGAAACCGAAACCGAACCGTTACTTTCGGTTCGGTTTTTTTCGGTTTGGTTTTTTCGGTTCCGGTTCGGTTTTTTCGGTTTTTTTGGTTCCGGTTCGGTTTTCTCGGTTTTTTTGCTCACCCCTAACCGAAGTTCATTGCTTTAGCTATACTAACCTTAGGACCTATGTCAACTATCACGTGGCGGCTTTTTGAGAGCGCCACATGGCGGCTTTTTTAGAGCGCCACCTGCCGTGAATAATTTTTTTTTTTACGAAATTGATTTGATTGTATAATTGGTATAATCGTGTGATTTTAATAAATGAGTTGGTGTTTAGTTGGTAATGTAATAGATACACATAAATTTTCTTAGTTATAGTCTGTGTAACATAGTTTTTAGTTTTAAGTGTTTTGGTCGTTACACGTTTTTTATTTACGCTTTCTATATGTAAAGTTATAGCTATACAACTGTTTTGTGTGCCCGCGTTACCATGCGACAAAGGGTTTCATACCGTTGTCTTTAGATGTCTAATTTTTTTGTAGTGTTATATTTAACAAAACTTATAATTTTAACGTTGTTGCATTGTTTTTTCATTTTCGTTTTCTTTACATTATGCTTTAGTAATATAATTGTTTTGTATACCCGTACTATCCTCACTGCAACACACGAGTAGTAAAATCTAGTTTTATATACGTAACATATAACAAATTTGTATATTTAAAATACATTAACTATTAGATGAAAAATAAATAGTAAATTACTACAATCGTCCCTGTGGTTTGCACGAATTTCACATTTCGTCCCTCAGTTTCATCAATTACGACTATAGTCCGGATGTTTAATAATTCGTAACGGCTTTCGTCCTTCCACCCAACGTCTGTTAAAATATTCTGTTAACCTTTTTAAAATTTACATTATACCCCTACTTTTTATTTAGTTTTAATAAGAAAGTAATAGAAAACTTGACCCACCACCACCACCGGCTGCCAAACAAATCAGCACAACCAGTTTCTTCTTCTTTGAAGATATTTGTTCTTACGCTGTGTTCCCAAGTTCACTCAAGGAGAGAAAGGGAAGGAAGTATAAAAAATTTTGTGTTCCTGAGTTTCATTTAAGGAGGGAATGAGAAGGAAACAAAAAAAAGTTATGTTCCCGAGTTTCATTAAAGGAGAGAAAGGGTGGAATGGGAGGGAAAGTTAGGCTATTTTCTATTGATTTTCTTTCCTTCCGATTTGGAAGGAAAAGAATCACTCCATTTCTTTTCCTTTCCCTTCCTTTCTTTTCTCTTCATTTCTCTTTCTTTCTCTCTTTAAGTAAACTCGAGAACACAACGTTACACTTCTTGTTAGAAGGCTTTCGGAATCAAAAGGAAAGAAAAACAGTAAAAAATGAACTAACTTTCCCTCCCTTCCCTCCCATCCTCTCCTTAAATGAAACTCAGGAACACAATATTTTTTTCTTTCCTTTCATTTCCCTCCTTAAGTGAAACTCAGAAACACAACTTTTTTTATACTTCCTTCTTTTTCCCTCGTTAAGTAAACTCTGGAACACAGCGTAAAGGATCGGTAAACCGAGAACCTAACACCTTTGGTATCTTACCTTTAAGATTGTTACTTAAAAAGTTTAAATGTTTCAGGTTAAATTGTTTGAAGAGAGATCCAAATCTGTTAAGTTTGAGAGCTCAGAGAGTGATAGTGGTACATGGCCGGAAATATGATTTGAATTCAGTAACAAAGACTCAAGAGAAGATGAATCCAAAATGTTTTCTGGGATTTCATCGGTCACTCTGTTATGACATAGGTCAAGCTTTTTCAGGTGAGATAGGTGTGATAAAGTCACCGGAATTGAACCAGTCAAAAAAATTCCGACCAAGTTCTAGAACTTCAAGATTCGAAAGATTCCCCAATGCCACCGGAATGAAATTAGCAATTATGTTAAAATAAAGATTCATAGGAAGGAAAAATAAAGATGCAATATATACAAATAAAGAATTTAAGATGCCAATACCTCAACATCTTTAGGCAGAGGTTTGGAGCACAAGAATCTCGAATCAAACATGAATACGATTTATCTCTGTTAATCCATGCCTTGCACCAAATGCCACATTAAGATCAAAATTACGAGAAAGATGAACGCGGTGATGAATCGTATCAGCCGGGTGAAATAACAATTAAGAAATCGACAAAATAAACAATGAAGATGAAGATGAGAGCAACTCTAAAACTCATCGGTTGTCCCATAGCAAATCTAGATGATTAATAATAAATTAAAGTAACGAAATACAACCTCAATCCTTTCAATCAAAAGAAGCTATTTCAATCCTATAGAAAGAATGTGTTGAACCGATTAAAGCCATCAAATGAAGCCTCAAATCAGAATCAATTCAACAAATATAATCGATTCAACAACCGGTAATTGATTCAACAAATTCGAAATGTAGATAAAGAAAGTGTGTAATCGATTTCATACCTTCGATGAAGCAAAAGAAGCGATTCCAATGATGATCGAGGAACGACAAAGAGAGAGAGCGACTGATGAGTTTCTTTGTTAGCGATTAGGGTTTTAAGTTTATGAAGCCTGATTATACGATCGGTTCGAAAGTCGGGTTATAAGGATCCGAAATAAGATCCGCGAGTTTTTAATATTTGAGCGTGAAGGTTTTTAATTTTGTCCTTAATTGGTGAAAAATAAGAAATTGCGGTGACTCAGGGGAGGGTTGTGGTGAGGCTACATCACCTGAAAATCTTTTCGTTTATTAGAATAGATGATTAATGTAATTATTAATTAAAGAAAAATAATATATTAGTCATTTAACGTTCATATAATGAAAAACTTTAAAGGAAATCCATCTTAGGGACGAAAGCCGTTACGAATTGTCAAAACTCTAAACTATAACCATAATTAATAAAATTAAGAGACAAAATGTGAAATTCATAGGAATTAGAAGAACGATTACCGTAAGGGTTATTGGCTTCAAATAATCCCAACTATAACTTTTTGGCCGGGAACACTCCTAACTAAGTAAATAACCAGCACCACTCCCAGCTATTGACCTATTTTCTTTTAACACTCCCCCGTTAGTTTTATTTAACACCGTTAGTGGAATACCTACGTGGCAGTCCTACATGGATTAAAATGTGTGTTGGATAGCCTACGTGGCATAGAAAGTTTATAAAAAACCCTAATAAATTATAAGAAAAACAAAAGAGAAGAGAGAGAGAGAGCGCGCAACCCCCTCCCCCCTCGTCTCCTTCTCCTCCGATCATTGACCGGCGACACCAACCCAGCCCCCTCCGTTCTCCGACGACTGAGCGGCAGCTGCGTGACACCCCCAACCTCGCTTCCTCCCTTTCCGTTCGAGCACCCACCGACGAACCTCCTTCTTCTCCGTCCCTCCCCTGTCTGCGATGAATCCTAAAGCCCTAAATCCACTGATTAACCCCTAAATAAGCACATCCAAGTGTCTGTTTTGACGATTCAGCCCTAATCCCTCGGCCCCAAGATTTTCTGTTCTTCAAATGACGAGAACAAGCGACAACAGCTGCTTATGATGGCGGCGACAACGTGTTTGTGAGCTTCAAGCCCCAGCTCTGGCGAAGACCAAGCGAGTGACGACGACATTCGACTGCTGTCGCGATAGGGCTTTCTCGCAACCACAGCGTCCGACCGACTTTCTTCTCATTCTCCCCCATCACCAACAGCGGCTCTGTCGTATTTTTTGTACCCGACAACCACCGTTTTCTTTCTTCTCCACTTGAACTGGCAACAACAAGGATTTTGGTGGTGGGTTAATTGCGGCTACAACCATGGTTTACGAATCCGATCACCGGGAAGTAGAGGGACGACGTTGGAGCTTTGGAGTCGTGGTGGTGGTGGTGGTGGTGGTGGGGTGGGGGTGGGGGGGACGGCGAACGTCGATGTATTTTTAGATGTAGGGTTTGTTTAATATTATGTATAGGGGATATATACAGGTGGCATTTTAATTGAATTTTTTTATTAAAAATAAGCCACGTAAGATTGTCACGTGGACGTTCAAGTAATAGTGTTAGAAAAAACTAACAGAGGGAGTGTTAAAAGAAAATAGGTCGATAGTTGGGAGTGGTGTTGGTTATTTTCCTTAGTTTGGAGTGTTTTCGGTCAAAATAATATAGTTGAGATTATTTGAAGCCAATAACCTTTATCGTAATTTGCTAAAAAATAAAATAACGGAATCATTAGAACATATATAGGTAGCGTTTGGTACGCAGGAATAGAGGGTGGAATGGAATGAGTTATTACGTGGGAATGAAAAATGACATGTTTGGTTGCACATTGGAATGGAATTAACCATTACATAAGGAATGAAATTCCTTCCATTTTTAAAGATTTTCATTCCATAGGGAAGGTGTGTTTTTTTTCGATTCCCTCAAGGAATGGATTGAAATATTCATTGCCAATAAAATTTCTTTGTTAATATTTACGAAAAAAAGAATAAAAAGAAAAAAAATATAAGGGGAAAATAAAAAATTAAAATTAAATTAAATTAATAAATAAAAACAAAATAATAAATAATAATAATTAAATTAAAAATATATAAAAAAACAAATTAAAAAATATAAATTAAACTATTTTATAAAAATAAATTAATAAAAATTAAAAAAATAAAAATATAAAAAATATATTCTAATTTAAATTTAAATATTAGTAAAATTTTATTTAATTACTTTGTTTGTTCTAACCATTAAAGAGCGCAAAGTAAAGATTTATTCTATTCCCACATAGTAACCAAACATGACGTTGGAATGGTAATGATCCATTTCATTCCCTCGACCATTCCATTCCCTCGCTCATTCCATTACGTCGTTCATTCCATTACCTCATACCAAACAGACCCATATTATTTTTATTTTTGGGCGATAATAAATCCCCCAATTTCTTCCACACAAAATCCCCTTCTTCTTCTTCACCAACAACAAGAGAGGAAGATATTTGAGATTGAGAAGCAAAATCAACAATGGCAGCAATCAACTGCCACTACCTTTCAGTAACCTGCACCGCAACGCCCGTCAATCAGGACTCCTCCACCCCTCCTATAATACCCACCAAGATCATCCTGCCCAACAAAAAGCCCCAAAAATGGTCCACCGGCGTCGCTCCCGGCGACTATGGCGGACCTCCCACCACCACCAAGCTCCGGAAGTATTGGGGCGGTGAAAAGGAAGACCCCATCACCTCAGATGACTTCATTTGGAACAGAGATTTCATGCCTCACATGAAACGCTTGATTGGGGATTCCCCCTCTGACCCTAGTTTCCCCCCTCTTCAGGTTTCTAGTTTCCTTTCTACTCCTTTAATATATTTTTATTAATCAACTATATTAATCTATTGTTAGGGAGAATTGGATCATTGTGTATGACTATAAAAAAATCAAATTGGGTTATACTCATAATAAAAAACTGTAGAAGTCTTGCATGAGATGCAACTAAATTAGTATATCTGTAATGGATGACTTCACTAAGTTAACATAAAGAAGGCATTAACTTGCCAAATTGAAGACCCAAAAGTAAAATTAGCATTTATACGGAACTAGAAGGCAAGTGGGCAACAAGCGGGCCACTAATCCTTTTTGTATAGCAAAACCATGACGTTAAAAATCCAGACATCATAACGTTACATTACTATGCATGACCTGTTGATCCTGCTAAGTAGCTCAACGGCCTCAGGTGCGAGAAAACCAAAACTATCAATTCAAAATGGTATAAACACGTGTTGGTTGTCAAGACATGCCTTCCTGTGTTTGGCCACTTTGCATGAAGCAACTTTTAAAGCAACCTGACCCTACGTGAAAGTACTACACCCTAAGCCCATGAGAGGGCAAACCTGTTTTATATAGAGTTGTTAGTTGAGATGGATTTGTTACTAAAGTTTTGTTGGGTGTAGATTTTGATGATATGATGTGTAAAAGAACCAAATGCATGCATACATTAGGAAATCAACATATGCAAACTTCTATATGTAATTGTAGATGGTTGAACTTTAATCCTTAGTCCTTTCTTTAGGACCATGTTAGTTTCATGAGTTCTGAACTCGAAACAGAAGCCATTCGACAACCTAAAGCTGTATGTATATCTTATCTTGTTGTTGCATTGTGTTTTAATATTAAATAGGAAGAAGAGTCATCCGGATTTCTGAGCTTAAACAGAGCCATGAGCCTAGACAGGCATGAAATCTTCCTTGTGTCACATTTCTTTTTGTTTCGATAAAAGCTCACGTTGTGTTGATCCGATTGACATAATTATATATTTTTGATTTTTAGTATGGAAGTTGACTTGAGCAAGAAGCTAACAGCTTCAAGTCCAGTTATAGAAAAGCAAGTTAAGGCTTCTCAGGTAAAGTACATATGCTCAACTGCTCATGTTTAGTTTTTTTCCCCATTTTAATAATTTGTGTGGATTGAAATAATGTTAGGGTACCAACACCATATCAAGAAAATGGAGACCAGCACCAACACGCCGTGAACAAGACAAATGGGATAGAGCAACTAAAGCCGCAACCGGAGGCAGTGTAAGCTTTCTTTTTGCTTTTTTCTTTATTTACCTTTTCATTCTTCTTCTTATTGAAGGTAGAGCTGGCAAGAAGGTGGGTCGAGTTGAGATGCTATTAATTAACTTTAACTTTAAAAAAATTGATGTGTTAATTATGATTGCAAAAACAATATTAACTTGGTTTTAAGAACGCCTTGGGGGCTTTCGCATAAAGCTTACTGGGTCATAATTTGTCAAAATTAGGATATGTAGGAGGTAAAAACAACCAAAGGGATAAAGAAACTATAAATTGTTTACTTGATAAAAAGGCTGTAATGTAAAAGAGATGAGATAGATGCAACTTTTAAACACTTTGATCCATTTCATTTTCAGCTAGATTTTAAGGTTTTATACACTTGACCCGTATATCGCTAAAATTTAACTCAAATTGACACCCTTTCACATAAATCAGTAGAATTTGTGACCTGTAGTTATTTATATTTTATTTATATAAATATGCACTCAAATTTGTAATTTTATTCCTCTTGTATATAGGACGTGATGTTCAGGGAACTGAGACGCCCTAAAGGGGACCCGAAAGTATTGGCTGCTGAATCTAGGGAACAATATACCAAGGTTATATTGTTTTAAATTTGCAAGTTCTTTAAAGAAACTTATGACTTTATAAACTCACTTGTATCAAACTTGCAGTTAAAAAACAAGATGCAGATTCTGACATTGGCCATAGGTGGTGTTGGGCTAGTATCAGCTTATGTTTCATACACTCCAGAAATTGCAGCAAGGTAACTTTGCAATTGCAAGTTCCACATATTTATATAATAAATTTTGTGTTTCTTGATCCAAACATACTGGAGCATCCTTTATTTATTTTATTTTTTCAAGATTTATGTTCTTGTGGTACGGTTACTCCTAGTAATATATTGTGCCTCTATTCTCGTATGCCACTTTTTATAGAATAAATTTCTAATTCTTTTTTGGTTCTTAATTCTAAATGTTTTATTGCTCCGTCACTCGATGCTCGTTCAATGTTACTGTTTTTATATTTTATGGATAAATTCACACATCTCCCTTTTTAAAACTTGGTATAATCTCATATTTACCGAACACAAAATCATAATATCATGGATACCCATTTATTAACTTATGACATTTATACCCTTCCCTTAAAACTTGTATTAGTATTTGAGAGTTTTGAGTGTAAGAAGAAAGAAAAGGTTATAGTTATAAGTTCTATTTATTGAAATGGGTAAATTTGAAATTATAAGTATTTTGAATGCGAACGTTTGATATTAATTTTTCTGGTTGGATAAATATGATATTATGCATGTTATGTTTTAGCTTTAGTTCTTAAACATAATGAGATAATTGATTTACACATGAAGCATTGATACTTAATTTAGCGTGTCATCCAAATATCTAAAATACCTTTTAAGTCACCCCCACTGCGTCTTAGTAGGCTCTTTATCCGAAGAAATGTAAGAGTTAACGTTTAATTTTGATGATTATCATGTTTTCAGTTATGGCGTTGGATTTGTTGGTTCTTTGGTATATATGCGGATGCTTGGAAATAGCATTGATGGAATGGCAGATGGAGCCCGGGGGGTTATCAAGTAAGCTCGTCACTTTCTTTTCTTTCGTATATTTACATTCTTATTGAAGTCGATTTGATATATATTTATAAAATTTCAAGCTTACATTACATATTTGTCCATTATTGCTTTTGACCCACATAAATTTTTTACTATGTCATCATTTAAGGATGTTGATAAACACTTAACAGTCAAACATTGTGGGCGAAAGTTGTGATTTTCATATATTGACTTACACTTATGAGATGGATTGCTTTCAGGGGAGCGATTGGGCAGCCGCGATTATTGGTCCCTGTTGCCTTAGTCATGATTTATAACCGCTGGAACGGGTAAGCCTTTCTTTCGATTAATTATTTTCACATAAATGTGGCAAAGAGGTCAAACGGGTCAGCTGGGTTTGACTGTTGCCTTTTCTAATGTTTTAACTAATTAATTAATGTGTTATATGATTAGAAAAGATATTAACAATCTAACATTTTTCTTAATATGGCTAGTTTTGTATGTTTATGCATTCAAATACACTTCAGATGACATATTTGACCCGTTTTCGTTTGCACAAATGTGATGTAGTGAACCCTGATATGATCTTTCTCATTCCGTTCTGCAGGATCGTAGTTCCCGAATATGGATTAATGCACCTAGAGTTGATTCCAATGCTAGTGGGATTTTTCACATACAAGATTGCCACCTTCACACAGGCGATTGAAGAGGCGATTACTGTTGTGAGTAATGATGCTCAAGTCGATTAAACCCTGCCAAACGGGTCCTTTTTCTGTAACATTTCGTCACTACTAACATCAATTCTTGCACCATCACCAACTCATGGTAGCGTCTCGGTCCCGGTTATCTTACCAGGAGCAGCAACAGGCTATAAGCCAACACAGTTGGTTTGATAAAATTCATGTGGGTTTGGTCGATTTACTCTGGTACAACTATTTATGCATGTGTTACAAAGGCAGAATGCAACACTGTTGGTATATTTGTAAGACTTGTAAGTTGTATATAGGTTGGGGATCGATATGAATATAATATCCATTGATCACATTGATAAAGGTACTAAATCACAAATTCATAAATAGTAGTTGGTTGTAACTTGTAGGTTCATTTTAGGGAAGCTTCCTTTGGGTTGTTTCTTGGATGCAATGCGCAAATCATATGACCATATAATTAATTTGGTTTTGAGTGGTAGTTTTTTTTTTTTTAATCATTGACGGGATATTACACCACCTACCCGATCATCTCCAATACTCATCAGGAGGAAATTTACCATTGGTTAGAAAACCTCCTCGTTCAACTTGTAACACTTAATTTTTTATTATCTTTTACAAGTGAGACTTGAACCCAAGACCTCTTAATAAGGGGTTATACACCTTTGTCACTAGGCTAAGCTATTGAATGTGATTTTGAGTGGTAGTTAACGTCTATAGTTTTATTCTTATCATTATTATTATTGAAATAGACAACTAATATTTATGCATATAAAAACCAAATGTTATATCAAATCAAATAATAATCCATACTAAAATATATAAAATTTTCAAATTTATATGGAGTTAAATTGGTCTCGCTTTTAACTATGCGTTCTTCAAGAGCATCATATTATATTAACAATGCAATCTCTAAAACACTTTGGATATGACTTTGTGAATGAATTAAGATTGTATTATCAAATTTATACGTAGTTAAATTGGGCTTCACCAAGGTTCGGCGTTGAGCCTATTTTTGTTCATTATTGTCTTGGATGAATTGTCTAAGTCAAGACAGGAGGCTATCCCTTGGTGTATGTTTTCGCAGATGATATTGTGTTGGTGGCGAAAAAGAAGCAGGACTTGAAGGTGAGGCTGGAAGAATGGCATGCCGCCTTAGAGCAAAAAGACTTACATATCAGCCGATCTAAGACAGAATGCCTCCATTGTAACTTTTTCGGGACTAACTCTGGGGTGGATGTAGACTTGACTATTGGAGGGGTACCGGTTGCACAAACTAACAAGTTCAAATACTTAGGCTCCTTTGTCTAAAGTGACAGAGACATTGATTGCGGTGTTATCCATCACGTTTAGGCTAGGTGGTGTAAGTGGAGGGCAACATTTGGTGTCTTGTGCGAGAATTTTTTTCAGAAATGGGTTTTTTACCCCAAAAAACATCAAAAATGGGTGGAGATGATTTTTTTATTTATAAAAAGGGGTATTTCGCACTTGGCAAGTGCGAAATCAGCTTCGTATGCAGCTTCGGTTCACGAAAACTAGGCTCGGGACTGGGAATCATCTCTGGTGGGCCCTTTTCGCACTTAGGAGGTGCGAGATTCCACTTTCTAAACCTATTTCGCACCTGGGAGGTGCGAAATGTCAGCAGTTATTTTCTATACAAATCAACCGAAAGATTTATCTATCATACCTACCATCCAACATATTTTTATTGAGTAAAATTAGAATTAAAATTACTATCATTGCCTACCATCCAACATTTATCTATCATACCTACCATCCAACATAATTAAAGCCTGAGAATACAAACAATAAACCTGCAAAAGCTATTCAGAATTAAAGCCTGAGAATACAAACAATAAACCTGCAAAGTTTATCACATGCAAAGTGTTGATGTTACTATACATGTAAAGCAACCTGCAAACACTATACATGCATTCATTACCCATTACAGAATTGATTGATCATATACATTTATTAAAGTTTATCACATGCATACAGTATACATTTTGGAATTCCCTGTAAAGCTTGGTTGAAAGCTAACTATAAATGAGGAACATGGAGACACAAGCAAAATCACAAACCATATCAACTGAACCAGTTCCAAAGCTATCCAGCCCTTTCTCATCTTAATATTTTGAGTATTTCACAATGTCTTCATTCACACCGTTTCTCTTAAGAATTTTTTGGGGTGGTGAAATATATTACAACCAGGGTGTTGTTTCGTCTGATGAATCAACCAAAATGTCCACATTACCTATACGTCAAAGATTCTCATTTGAGCAGCTTGTTGAAAGAATATATAGCCTGGTTGGTGTAAGTAATGAAGAGTTTAGTGTGTCCATGTTGTTGTCCTACGAGTTTAATGGTGTACGTGAAGCTTCGCACATCCACGATGACGGCAGTTTAGAGTTGTTGTTTTTCTTGGCTGAAAGACAACCATGTTACAGGGGTGACATTTATGTTAAAATGGAGGCGGTAATTCCAGCTGGTGATTCCGGTTATATTAACCAAGAACCCGAATACGAGACATGTCCGGCCAACCAAAACGAAGGCGGTGGCTTTGATATCTCTGATGAATACATCTCTGAATCAACGTCTGTAGATGATATCGAAGACATCAGGTTCGAAGAAAATTCAAGCGATGAAGACGGGTACACTGAACCATCTGCAGAATTTCAAGTGGGAATTAATCAAAGCCTATCACAAGTACCAGTGAATCAAGATATTGACACTTCGGTGTTACGAGAACTAGAAGATCATGATTTTCAAGAGGAGGAGTACATGCACTTCTGGAACGAACAAACAAATGACATTCGAGCAGGTATGTATTTTAAATCGAAGAAGGATGTTAATTATGCTGTTCGCCAATGGAACATTAAGAATGGTAAAGAGATCCATGTTGAAGAAAGCAGACCTAAGAGATTCAAAGCAATATGCAAGACAAATGCTCATGACTATGTTAGTGCTACGCCAAACACTCAACCATGTAACTGGATGGTCTCTGCAACAAGGCAAGGAAATTCAAGTTCAAGTTTGTGGAGGATTGTTAAATGGGTTGGTGGACACAACTGTTACGGGTCAGCCATTCGTAACAACAACACCAGTCTTACAGCAAAGACTTTAGCATCGTACATACACCATGCAATTGTTGCTGATATTACATATCCTGTTAAGCAGATCCAGGCCTACTGTAAGGAGACACTGAGTGTTGATGTTACTTATATGAAGGCCTGGAGAGCTCGCAAGAAAGCAATTGATAATATCTATGGCAACTGGGAGTCCAACTTCCAAGAGCTGCCTAAGTATATCAATGCATTGAAGCGGGCAAATCCACGTACTGTTGTTGAGTGGCGTCATCAAGCGGATGGGTCATCTAGTTCGTTTGTTTTTAAGTATGTATTCTGGGCGTTTGGGCCATCCATAGAAGCATTTAGTCGATGTAGACCCGTTATAAGTATTGATGGCACACATCTGAAGGGTTCTTATAAGGGAAAAATGCTTATTGCTATTTCGAAGGATGCCAATGGGTACATACTTCCGGTGGCTTACGCTATCGTTGACGAAGAAACGAATGAAAGTTGGAGCTGGTTTCTTCAACAGTTTGGAAGGCATGTAAGATCACCTGCTGCCCATAAGAGTCTTTGTGTGATTTCAGACAGACATAAGGGAATTATAAATGCTATGAATAACCTTGAAGGCTGGAAGGAGCCAGATGCATATCATCGTTATTGCCTACGTCACATTCGTAGCAACTTTATGTCTAAGTTCAAGTCAGTTGAACTTAAGCAGTTATGCTGGGGAATTGGCTCCACGTTACAGCCGAGAAAGTATCGGGCTTTGGTGAGAGAGATGAAAAGTAGGAATCCAGAAGCTTGGAACTACCTTTATAAAATTGGGTTAGAGAAGTGGACTTTGTATCATGACGATGGGCATCGCCGTTGGGGTAACCTCACAACCAACATCTCTGAGAGCATGAACAATGCCTTAAGGGGTGGTCGGCTGCTACCAATAAAGGCTATTATTCAATACACCTTTGACAAGACCGTCAACCACTTTCGAAAGCACAGACAGATAGCTGTTTGTTGTAGTACTCACTTGCCCCCTCGCATCTGGGGATCTTTTTTGATGAGCAGTGCGAAGGCTAGGGAGCACACTGTGACCGAGTTCAACCATGATCTTGGTACTTATAGGGTCACATCAAAGGTGCACCCAAACGACGACGGTGGCAACGACTACACAGTCGCATACATGCAAAAAACATGCAATTGTTTTAAGTGGCAAACACAAAGAATTCCATGCTCACATGCAATTGCAGTGTGTAATTACAGAGGTGAAGGTGCCGATGTGTCTAAAATTATCCATAAGGTTCATAAGACAGCAACTTATCGCCATCAATACCAGAGTGATTTTTTCCCACTTTCACACCCAGATACATGGAGTGATCCCACTTGGAGCATTAGAGCAAACCCCGATAAGTTGATCAAATCTAGGGGAAGAAAGAGATCAGCAAGGTTTCATAATGAGATGGATGCTCACCACCCCGAAGAAGCCGGCCCTAAAAAATGTTCGATTTGTAGGCTTCCAGGGCACAACATGCTTAAGTGTCCCAACGGGCGTTATTAAATAATAATTACTATGTGCTTAATATGTATGATCGAGTAATTCAGTTGATCAATCAAATGAAATCTATTTGAATATTCAATCTATTTATGAGAAATGGCCATTTTAACGTGTCGTTTTCACCCATTATACATCGTATTTAGTTTTTGCATTTCAAACATGAAACATAGTACTTATAACAAGCTTTTCATTCATGTATCATACATGCTAAACGAAGGTACGAGTGATGATATACAAGAGGTACAAAACAGCAAATCAACAAGATTTTCAACAATTTTAGGTTTAGATGGCCATCTTAACGTGTCGTTTTCACCCAATATACATCGTATTTAGTTTTTGCATTTCAAACATGAAACATAGTACTTATAACAAGCTTTTCATTCATGTATCATACATGCTAAACGGAGGTACGAGTGATGACATACAAGAGGTACAAAACAGCAAATCAACAAGATTTTCGAAAGCAACAAAGTTCAGTACACTAGTTTTGATAACGATACTTATAAAACTGATTCGCCATGTAGTTACGGTACCTCTCACACATGGATTTGAATTGATTATCCATGGGTAATGTCTTCCCCTGCACTAGCAGTTGCATTAAAAAACATACAATAACTCCCGATTCAGCACCGAGGTCACCACCATTCTTAGGCAAATAGTCTTCACAAACAACGTGTGTTAGTTTCTTTTCATTTGCCTTTCTAACAAGGGGATCAGAGTACCTTTTCTTCAAGTAACCAACTCGGTGCAACAAATTATCCATATAATGTGGAATGAGTGCTATATATTTGGTGTACACCAGTTTCTGATACATCTCACGGTATACGTGGTTAGTCCAATACTGAACCATCTCCATTGTATCTAGGTCGATTCGGATAAGTATCCAGTCATCAATGGATTCGATGTGTAATGGTAAATAAACATACCGAACCTCCCAAAATGGAGGGTAAAGTTCGTCTTTTCCATTAGCATATGACACTGGCATGTCCTCCCATTTTTGAACTGAGAGTTCAGCTTGAAAGCTTGGTGGTAAGATTGTCCAATTCAGCCCCTCTGTACCCTTTTTTGCTATCCTTTCAAGTCTCATGCGCATCATTCGTCTAACCCATCCTGTAACATGCTGTTTGTACAATAATCTATAATCAAAAAATATGGAATAACATATATTATGGGAAACTAAATATTATATTATTCATACCGTTTTGAATAGACGGCCATCGTTTTCATAACCCAAGAGAGTTCCCCAAAAACGCTTATTAAGTTTTTGTTTTTCTAGCACAATCGATTGACAGTATGCTGCATCACCATTGAAGTAGAACTCATAGGCATTTGGGGACCAAAGGTAAGATGTAATTTCATCTGCTAACACGAATTCAATTCTTTTCGTTTCTTGGTTTCTCTTAGCGTTTTCTATCAATCAAACCAAAAGAGGTTAGATTATTTTCGCCATCCAAATGCATACTTAATTATAACATATTTTAATTAAATCAACTAACCAGGTAAGAAGCGACCCTGATAAATTCTATCTGCCATGTGTCGTCGAAATCGCAGGCACTTGTCTTTAAAATCTCCCTGCATATTAACAGTTTTATTGCGAACCAGATTATGCATTAACAAACACATTAGAACTCCCGAATCACCCCCGAGTTCAACACCACCCTGAGGAAGATACTCTTCACTAGCAATGTGCACGTTGAGAATTCTGTTATCGGAACTCAGTGGTGGTCCCTTATAATGATGCCAATAATGTATCTCCTCCAACAACCACTCGAAACCTATCGGAATTGTTTCTAATATTGGCGAAATCAACTTCCTATATTCATTTGAATATCTATGGTTGGTCCAATACTGAACCATCTCCATCGTATACAAGTCGATACGAGCAAGAAACCACTCATCAATATATGTAACATATAAAGGAAAATAGACATACCGAACCTCCCAGAATGGAGGATATAATTCATTACTTCCGTTAGCGTACATCGCACCATGCTTGGTTTTTTCATCTATTATATCTTTACGAAACTGGGGTGGTAGAATGGTCCATTAAAACCCCAAGGAGCCGTTCTTCCTTACTTGGTCAAGTCTACATTCCATCATTCGCTTGACCCAGCCTTCAATATGCTGTAATTTTAAATATTATTATATACATTGTGAGCAAGGTAAAACATTAGAGAGAAGAAACATAAAGAAACAAAAATTAAATTACCAATGTTGAAAGACGCCCATCAGACTCGTAACCCAACAGGGTCCCCCAAAAATGTTTGTCAAGGGGGTTCAAGTCCAGATAACGGGAGAAGCAACATACAGCATCCCCATTGTTGTAGAACTCAATGGCATTAGCAGACCAACTACCGTCGACCCCCTCGGTCACAGCTTCAGTTGTTTTTTCCGGCATACCTTCGTGGACATCCTCCGTCGGCACAGCTTCCGACACAGCTTCAGTTGTTTTTTCTGGCATATCCTCTGGGACAACTTCAACATCGGCTTTCTTTGCAGACGATGAAGATGCAGAATGTTTTAAACTCATACGTCTCCATTTCACAGGAACCCAGCTAGCAGTTTTATTTGTTGGTTGTGAATGGTATTCTTGGTCAGCCAAACCTTTGCCTTTGTTGTCTGACATTATATGAGTGGTGATGGAAGATGGTGAACATTCAAGAGGTATTTATAGGGAGTAATGACCAAGGTTGAGAGTTATGGTTAATATTTACCATGTGAATTTCCAGCCTGTTTGAATGAAGCCAAAAGTTTGCAGGTAGCATGTGAATTTCCAGCCTGTGTCTTTTTGCAGGTTGCTTTTTCCTAGCTGTTTTTGCAGGTATACGTTTTCTTTTGCAGGTTGATCACATGTTACACCATAAAGACTACCTAGTTAATATTAAATATAACATTTAAACCTTAATATTAAACATAATATTTAAACCTTAGTAACTGAAAAGCTACCTAATTAATTTATTAAACAAACACCACAAATACCACCTAATTTAATTAAACATCAATAGAACGACTGTTTTTCAAACTTAGATATTTTATAAATAAATAAATAAATAAATATTTATTTAAATTTTCAATCATTATTATTTGAATATTAAACCATTTAAAATAAATATGATTTAATAGCCAACGGCTAGTTTTTCAAACTTAGATATTTTATAAATAAATAAATAAATAAATATTTATTTAAATTTTCAATCATTATTATTTGAATATTAAACCATTTAAAATAAATATGATTTAATAGCCAACGGCTAGTTTTTCAAACTTAGATATTTTATAAATAAATAAATATTTATTTAAATTTTTAATCATTATTATTTGAATATTAAACCATTTAAAATAAATATGATTTAATAGCCAACGGCTAGTTTTTCAAACTTAGATATTTTATAAATAAATAAATAAATAAATATTTATTTAAATTTTCAATCATTATTATTTAATATTAAACCATTTAAAATAAATATGATTTAATAGCCAACGGCTAGTTTTTCAAACTTAGATATTTTATAAATAAATAAATAAATATTTATTTAAATTTTCAATCATTATTATTTAATATTAAACCATTTAAAATAAATATGATTTAATAGCCAACGGCTAGTTTTTCAAACTTAGATATTTTAGCAACGGCTAGTTTTCAAAAGGTTATAAATAGAACTCAGATTCACACATCTAGTCTCATTTCACCACCATCAACCAACCTCTACCATCACCATGTCTAGCACACCTCCTGAAGATGTCTCAGAGCACTACCGGATGTTGTGGTTAACCCGCTATGAACAACAACTTCCACCACCACCACCACCACCTCAAGCTCAAGTACCTAACCAGTTCAACCACATCCACAATCACCTCCACCAGCACCAGCACCATCACCACCATCATCACCAACCACCACCACCTCCACCTTACCAACCACCACCACCTCCACCAATCACCCAAATGAACAACCTACACTGCGGCGAGTCAAGCAATGCTGCTGCAATAAGAGTACGACAACCTCGTGTTGGTCGTACACCATCCCCACCATTTGTTGATGATGACCATGCTGAAGAGTGGGAAGCACTCTTTGAGTTGGAACGGGAGGCAGAAGCTGGGATGAACATTGAAGATGTTCACAACGTTGATGATTTTGAGACTTGGTACTATGGACAAGTACACCATCCAGATGACTACGTCTCAGATGGATACAACGGCTACTCGTCTGATAACTCGTTTCATGGTTAATAATCTACGTGTGTTTGTGTAATGGTTAGGTTGTCTGTTTAATGTTTGTTTTTCAGTTTGAATAAGTAGCTTAGGTTGTTTTTCAGTTTGAATAAGTAGCTTAGGTTGTTTTTCAGTTTGAATAAGTAGCTTAGTTTGTTTTTCATTTTTAATAAGTATCTTAGGTTGCTTCACAATCTAATTTTATATATTTATTTTATATTAAAAACGCGTTTATTATTTATTATTGATTTTATTTAATAAACGTGTCCCAACCATTCATCATTTCAAACATTAAATAACAATAGAAAATACAAACATTTAAAGTAACAACAATAGAAAATACAAACATTTAGTGACCATGACCACGCCCTTGGGGATTATATAGTGGCCCACCGGATATCGGACATCTAGTTGGGTTTCTTTGTCGACGACCACGTCCTAATTGTTCAGCGTCATCGTCCGGTTGATCTTCAGATGTGGACTCGTCATTTCCTCTATACGTTATTGGTGTTAAATCCCCCCTGTAAGGTGGGCCATTGTAGTCCTCTCGGTGAAATCCCTGTTGGTGGTAATTGGGAGTATCAAATAAATTAAAAAAAGAATAATCTGGCTGAGTCTGGGTTGGCTCTGGTGGTTGGGGTGTATAATAGTCTTGATTATCCGGAAAATATATACTTGACGGGCCACATTCGTTCGAAAATTGTTGAAACCCAAAACCACCAACCTCGTTATGCGACGGCTCTTGGTTTGACCAGGGGGAGTACCCTGAACCACTTGCTTGGCTATTCCAATTTGTAAAAGCAGAACCAGCAGTTTGAGAGAATACATTAGGTTCAAACATTGAACTACTAGATTCTGAATTTTCCGTATTGTTGAAATTTTGTTCATTTCCTGCAAGTGGTTGACGAAAATCATAATAATGATCCTCGTTCATAAAAAGGTCTTGCCTTGTAGCCGGTCGCTCGATATTATAAGGAGGTTGCGTTGGAAAATCAAACGAGTTCCATTGGCTAGCCAAATGGGACGTTTGATAGTCCAAGTGATGATGTGCACCGGCAAGATTCAAATATTGTGCCGCCAGCTGTTGAACCCCACCCAGTTGATCATTAAGATTATACGGGCTATCTTGGCTGGACATTCGATGCATCTCACCAAGAGCCTGACCCTACAATGTTATCCAAGTAAACAAGTTATATTTTTTTAAATAAAATATATATATATATATATATATATATATATATATATATATATATATAAGAAATAATAAAGACTTACCAACATTTCAAATCTACCACCAATATTTCCGTCCCTCGTGGAGGTTCCAGTTTGGGCACTTGGATTCTGAACAAAAAAGGCGGTTCTCTCCAAGAACCATGACATGTACTCCGGGCTAGCCTTGTATTCACCACCACATGCTGACCCCGTTACTATGTTGGCCATACGATTAACCCAGTGAGCCACAAAATGTTCATGGTGTTCCTTCCAGTCTTTCAAACCGGTTCTTCCCGAGTAACTATGTAATGTGTTGTGTTGCTCGCGTGTTAGGAGAAGGTTTGTGGGGACTGTTTGAAACAATCCAAACTGTCTCATAACCCTACTGGGTACGTATGGCTCAACAATCTCAAAATATATAAGATACGTGTCACACTTCCAACACGCACTCCCCTTTAATTTTTGGTAGATAAAAATGATAAAATATTTTCACACAAGTTGTGATTAAATTACCTTCCACCAAATGGTCCATCAAACTGGAACGTCTCTTTAATTTTTGGTGCAATTTGGGGAATTCTTTCCCATGCCCAAAGTTGCAGCAACATTAAAGGGCCACTAATCTCTTTGGCTGAGGGCTCTGCGGCTTTACATAAATTCCTATAAAGATAGGCGAGAGCTGCACTACCCCAGCTGAGCTTTCCACACTCTTCAAAATTTTCTAAGTTTTGCAAATGGTAATAATACACGGTACTCCCTGAATGGTCAGGAAAAACAGTACCACCTATTAGGTGGAGTACAATGCATCTTGCCATTTTCAATCACTCTTCATCTCCAGCGTCGTTTCCTGGCCAATCATTCACTATTTTTTCTAATAGAGAAGACAACCTAAGAGTGTTGTTGGTAATGTCTACCCCCCGCAGTGACAACCCAAGTAGACGTTGACAACGTTCCTGTTTTCCAGGTGCCTCCCACCTGTGATTTGTACCAGATATTACCTGGTCACCAAGAGGTAAACCCCATAGCATCTGAACATCTTGCAGGGTTACCGTGACTTCACCAAACGGCAAGTGAAACGTGTGTGTTTCGGGACGCCACCGCTCCACAAGTGTTGTTAAAAGATGTTGGTCTATCTTGTCATAGTAGCATTGCAACACCCCTCCAAACCCGGATTTTTTGATGTATTTCATCAACTTTTCCGGGAAATTATTGTCTCTAATTTTTTGGATCAAAAAATTCCAAAAACTTTGATCACACCGTCTAACTTTTAGAGGCTTATCTCTAAAAGTTGTAGAGTAATATAGATGGTAGGCTCGGTGATTAGTTCCCAAAAATAACAACTCGTCATTTCGGGGACCTGGATATATTTGTGCTCCTGCCATGGATGATAGATATGCTATGGATTTTTAGTTGTTGAAAAATATATTTGTGAAGGTTGGTTAGGATGCAGATGAAAGAAGAATGAAGATGAAGTAATTTGTGAAGTTAAAAAAATGTGTCGGGTTTTTATAAAATCATTTGAAAGAAAGGGGGTTGGGAGAATTAATGGTGGTGGGAATTGATGGTGGTGGTTGTGGGCAGAATTAACGGTGGTGGGAATTAATGGTCGCTGACAATTCGTATATACCAAATGCGAAATAGGTCAGAGAAGGAATCTCGCACCTCCTAAGTGCGAAAAGGCCCCACCACACCAGCCCCTCCCAGTCCCGAGCCTAGTTTCCCAGTCCCGAGCCTAGTTTTCGTGAACCGAAGCTGCATACGAAGCTGATTTCGCACTTGCCAAGTGCGAAATACCCCTTTTTATAAAAAAAAAATCATCTCCACCCATTTTTGATGTTTTTTGGGGTAAAAAACCCATTTCTGAAAAAAATTCCTTGTGCGATAAAGGTTTCTTAAGAAATTAAAAGGAAAATTTATAAGGTGGGGATTCATCTGGCTTTGTTGTACGACACCGAATGTTGAGCAATTAAGAAGACTTGAGAGCGGAAGTTTGAGACAACTGAGATGAGGACGCTCAGATGGATGTGATTACATGAGGTTGGATCAGATTAGGAATGAGGTTTATAGAGGTAAACTAGGGGTAGCACATATCTCTGATAAAATTAGGGAGGGGAGGTTGAGATGGTTCGGACATGTCAAGAGGAGACCGTTAATAGCACCGGTAAGAAGTGTGGAGAGACTCACCTTTGAGGGAAAAATGAATAGAGGTAGGCCTAAATTGACGTGGGAGGAGCAGATTAGACATGATTTGTTAGACTTGCACCTTTTGGAGGACACGATCAGTGATAGGAGTGTTTGGAGATGTAGAATTAAGTTTAGGGATTTTTAGGATTGTTGACTTTACAACAATCTCAGTATGCCCGTGACATTCTTCAACGCGCTTCAATGAGCTCGTGTAAACCTTCTACAACATCGGTTGACACAACATCAAAATTGAGAGAAATAGACGGTCCCCTACTTCTTGATGGCACACACCATTCAACATCATAAATTTAAGTTGAAACATATTCAATAAAAATTATGACATGGATTAACCCGAAACACCAACACTTGAAACATATTTAACACCCATCCAACTCATAAAACTCATTCTCCATTCATTTATCATTCTATTAAATAATATATATTTTAAATAAAATATATATTTTGATAAATTCCAACAATATTATTGACTATGTATTATTTTTTTTTCTTCTAATTATAAAGTAACATTTACATTAAAAAAAAGAATGCAAACATATAACAAGCTACGTCACTAACCTTTTTGAATAGCAGAACTAAACGTCTAAAAACTACATTAAACCTAATACAGATCATATGATATGAAGATTGAGATGTAAATAGTAGAAAACCTTATGCAACAAAGCTATTGAGACTCCAAATGATTAATAGTAGGAAACCTTATGTATTAAATTATATTTGGTTTGGATATTTATGACACACATCATAACCAAAACTGAACCACAAAAGTTGGTTTTTAGGAAATGGTTAAACGAACCCTCAATTTTAAGTTGTGTCGGGTTAATTCGGTTCTTCACACCCCTACCAAAAACTCCCACGATCAACATTCGTGTTGTTCCAGCTACTAGAAACGTTGCGGTGGGTCGGTGACAATACAAGTTAAAAAAACTTGCATGTTAAGGTGAGTTTAGTTTATCATGTCACAAAGATATGTGGCCATTGCACAAAAAACTACTAGGTAAGTTTATATGTATATGAAAAAGTATGAAGTCACTTAACACGTTCTTACTTTAGAGGTCAATGTTTGTACTTTGTAATATAACTCACTGATTTTCTAAAACAAACACTACAAATTATACTATGAAATTGCTTAAATTATAGGTTGCGAGTGAAGTAAAATAAAATATATTTAAGCATAATCTGAAATTGATAAAAAATGGTTTTTAATAGTTAAGATAGTTAAGATCATAATAGTTGACGTGGAACTAACCCACTCGATAAAGACTCTATCTCTTAGGTTGTATGTAATATTTTCATGATGGAGAGTGTTGATGCCTACTTGGGACACTTTTGTGAAAGGGATCCGTGGGGCATGGCGTGACAATTATAATTTTATCAATCAAAATACTATACCTCACTATCTTCTTTAAATCATACCTCACATTTACACTCACTATCCACTACACATCTTTAGTGTTATCACACTCACTGAGCACTATCATGTCTGCATGACAACAAATTTTGACTCAAAGTCACTAATCATTATACATAACTTTAGTTAAAGTTCTTGAGTTCTATTCCCGATATAATGTAATTAGTATGCAAGTTGTTTAGGAGTAAAAGTAAAATGGATTTACGGTTAAAAATTAAAATCATAATAACTAACAAAACAATAATAATTTATCAAATTCATTAATTTTATTATAGGACATACAAAATATAACTTGTGGGAGCTCTCTATTGGTAGGTTTATTTTATTTTATTTTTAATTAAACATCTATTTTGGGTGTTAATTGTATTGTCAGAGAGTCTTGTATCCGAGGTTTTTACCGAAAAACGAAGATGTTTGATATAAGGGTATTTGTTATACCCTTCCCGGAGTGTTCGGGAGAGGGATTCGGTGGCTTCGGGATCTTGGGAACACCGGGATCCAGGTTTCGGGGCTCGGATCGGGGGAGCATTTCTAGGTCGAGCCACCGAGGGGGAAAGAAACGGGAAAGGGTTCGGTGGTGTGGGCCCCCCTCTCCACCCAGCCACCTTCTTGACGGATTTTGGCGATGGTGAGCAGGTGGTGGTGGTTGTTGTGGGGGTTTGGAGTTGCAGGTGGTGGTGGTTGTTGTGGGGGTTTGAAGATTAGGGTTTGGGTGGTGAAGAGATAGGGAAAGAATAAGAGCAAAGCCCAATGAGCAAAGCCCGAGACTTATAAGGCCAAATCTAGCAAGCCCAAAGAGGGGGCCTCGTTTAGAGACTTAGCCCTACTAGCCTTCATATAAATAGAGGGTTCACCTCCAACAGAAAGGATCTTCTTCTTCTCCATAGCCATTGTAATGAAAAATAGCTTCAATGTTAGCTCAAATCATGAATAAACAATGAATCTCTGTTGAAATCTCTTAGTATTGTTCATCCCATCACTTTTAGATTTCTTCATTGGCGCCATCCGTGTTCGAATCACAAATTATCTACAGTAACACTCCAGATCTCGTTTCATTCATTCGGGACAAAATCAGATTTATGTCCATTTTCGCTTGATCTACGTTTTCTGGAGCCTAAACTCATAGATCTGCTAGAATTCAGGCTAGATCTACGATTTCGGGAAGGATGATTGCCAGATCTGTAATTACTCCTTTCTATTTTAATTTATTATTATTATTATATATATGTGGGGTTTGAAGGGTTTAATACCTACACATATTATAATATCTAATCCCATCATTCTGATGTTAAGCTACGGCCACTTGGTCCTATAGACCTAGCTACTATGCTCACGTGGTGCCGCACTGGTTCAGCCGGTTTGTTTTCTTTTCTCGATCTTACATGCATACATGGAGCATTTTCACGAGCATATTTTATTAGCAGTGGGTCCCTGCACTTATTATATATGCAAAGATTGAAGAAATACACAAAATAATGTGTAAATGATTCGGCTTCAAAGACCATGTTTGGTGTATACTCCATTTGTCTACGGAGATTATTTGGGGGGAGGTTACATCCTCGGGTCGACGGATATGTCCGGAAACCGTTGACGTGCGGTCAGGGATCCGTCCGGAAACCGTTGACGTGCGTATACAAGTTTGAAAGCAACAAAGGATAATGAGCGATTAGTGGCGTATATACGTTCGCCGATGTCGTCGCTCCGGGTGTTCCTTGCCGGAGACTTTATATTCAGGCGATGTTGATGCATTCACATTGGAAGCAAGCCAACGACAATTAAACCCTAAAATCAGTTCCGAGCGTCGTTAGTCTCCAAACTGCCGCATCGTTGACAGCTGGGTACCGTACTGATTAACCACCGGATTCCGCAGTATCAATTGATGCCACGCCGGTAGTCTCAGTTTCCACACGGCAGCTTTTCGACCCACGGGAACCCCGATCTCATCGGCCAGATCTCAGGTCGTTTTGGATGATTGATCTCGTCACCTCTAATTCGCAGCGAATAAGTACAAGTTATCTTGCTTTCGTTTTTTAAAGAGTCCGGCTGCCTCATTCATGTCGGCCGGAGAAATTTGGAAGTCCGGCGAGGTCCAACGCCAGCGCGTTAGATCAGCAATTCTAAATTAGTCCGGCAAAGTCCTTTCCGGGTGATTCCACATCACAAACGTCACTTCGTTTAGGAGGTGCAATTGGTAAGAAGGGTGGTGACTTGATGTGGATCATTCCACTGTATGGGAGAGTATAAGGTAGGTCTCATTAAATAGGATAACATGAGAATACAAAAGCTGCATCTCAAATACTCTGCTACGGATACGTATTCTTTTTCGATCAACAGCCTCCAGGGATGACTTTAGTCCGGCGAGGTCTTTTTAAACCCGGTCACGGCCGGAGACCACTCTTCTGGCTAGTCATTCCCGCGTAACTTCAACCGGAGAGTCCACCAAAAATAACGCTGGTGCGGTTGTACGGCCTAAACGCCGATGCGGCCGTGCGGATTAAGCGCGGGAGGCTGTACGGATCAAAACATTGGCACGGCGGTACGAATTAAACGTCGGAGCATGCGCGGACTAAAGGCCGGAGCAATCCGGCAATCCTCCCTGCGTCTTCGGGGTAATTTCTGAGTCAAAGGTTGGTATTTGTGAATAATTTTTTAGGGGTGTGGGTCCTTTTCAACAATTAGGCGGTCTAAAATCTGCAAAAAAGGGAAGGTATCACTTGAAAAATTAAGTCGGTGTATGTTTCTTCCATCATATTTAGATCTAAATTTATCAGATCTGGGTTTGCGCGTGTTCAATCTACGAAGTCGTTATTAGGGTTTCTACCGTCTGCTCTGATTCTCATCAGATCTATGGTTGCTGCAAAAACGAAATTGTGCTCATAAGGATTGTACTGTATAAGTTTTATGAGGGTGCAACCAGTACTGCACATTACACAAAAGGGATGCCGTACGAGCGACTCAACATCGTTATTCGTCGGAGTCCGCACCGGCGTACCGTTATTCGCTGCAGGCCGCACGGTTAAACTCCGGAGGCCGCGCCAGCGCATCGTTATTTACCGTTGTCCGTACCGTTATTCGCTGCGGGCCGCACCATTAATCGCCGGAAGCCGCGCCGACGCACCGCTAGCTGCGGGAGGCCGCATCGACACACCGTTTGTTGCCGGAGTTCGTACTGTTAACCGTCAGAGGCCGTAACACCTAGCGAAGTTCAGTAAGGTTATTCGCTGTGCTGTGTTTGAGAAGTACTGTACATGCCGGTGATACCGCATCCCCGCGCGAGTGCCGGCATGGGTATCCGGGTCACAGGGAGGAATTTTGCCGAGTCATACTTGTTATGTGATAAACCTTGCTGGACCATCGCCCACTGTATATGGTAGTGTCAATAACTGCTTCACTTTTGATCCGGCGAACCGTGAATATCTATGTGGAAAGGATACAAACCCATGGGATAGATTGAGCCGTGGAACAACCATGTGATGGCAGGGAATAGTAGGTTACAAATACACTTTCACACTTCAAGTATATGGTGGGGACCATCGGAGACGTCAAAAGTGCCTACCGGAATAATTGTAGGTCCGGTGAGGTCCGGATATACGCACTAGGTTCCCGTTGTTTATCAACAAAGCCGAGCTACTATTGATGTCGCATCCAATATTACGTATGATACAATAGGGTTTTGTTTATAATTACTCGGAAGTAACCTCAAAGCAACAATAAGGTATCTAAACGGGTCACATCAATTGTAATTGCCGGAGGCCACTCATGCGATGCCCTCCACCCGCTGGATGAGTTTACGGAAAGTGCGGAGCCCCCGCCCATCAATAAATGGTGGACTTTCGTCAAATCAAGTATACATGCTCCCGGAGGATTTCAACTTGATTCTGTTTTGGTCGTCGTCACCGGGAACCGGAAAACGACAAATAGGTATATTATGCCTGGGGGTTCATTTTTCGAAATAATATTTATTTCACCACCCGACATCTTCTTCACCAAATGCCGGCACGGACGGAGCATCCCTCCTTCGACTATTCAGTAACCAAATTGATGCGGTAGTAGTTCAGTGTTGCAAGGGATATGCTTAGGAATGGTGATTTGCTGGGGTGGTGACTTGATGGGCTCACTCTACTGAACAAGATGGTACAAGAATATGGTGGGGTTTGATCCAAAGCCCACCTTTATAGGTCTCCGTCGAGCGCGGGACCAATTGCATAGCCCGGATCGATGGTTTAGCATTGACGAAGGCATACATATTTCCGATCGATGGTGTTTCAGACCTGCGGGAACCCATTTAGGAAGGCTGATTTCATCACTTTTTAAGTGACAGGCTGTAAGTTTGCAAAAAATACAAATTACCTTGCCCATGGTACAAGGCTTTGTATACACAAATTATTTATTGGGTGGGTACACCACGAATCGTGTTTATCTATTCCGCAGGCCTCCCGGAATCCACTCCGTAGTGTCATCACAACCCGGTGGGTCTTTCCGTTTGATTTTCATCTTAGATAACACCTCTTCGTATGTGGTAGTCTTTCCGGAATGACCTGGGTAGGACAGATCGCGATACCTAGCGTGCAACCCATACGACATGGTTTATGAAGTCTATGGGAAAGGTTAAGTGTACGGGTGCAAACAAACAATAGCAGGGTGCACCCTACTATGGTAATACGGAAGCATATTTCCGCTCACATTATCAACCCGGGGCTATACGGTAGGGTATACCAACATCTGCTCGATCATAAATAATTCGTGAAGAACGCATCTCTAATAAAAGCTGTTAATGAAAGGATCTACTCATTCGCAAAAGAAAAGGAATACAGTGGTGAAACATACAAGACAACCCACATGGCACATGTTCAGGGGGTTGGTAGTCTCGGTTGTTAAAACAATCCGGTTGGTTTTTCCCTTTTGATAAAAATCTATATGGAAAGACATATATTCCTAGAAAGCGTCATAGAAGATGACTTGTCCCGGATGATTTAGCCAAAGACTCGAATAAAAGCGGGCTAAAACTAGGGAACATGAGGAGGCAGATTGAGGAAAGCTTAGTAAATAAGCATACATGCATGGACATACCATCATTACACACTTGCATCTACAAAGTGGACCGGAGTGTTAATTTCAAAATATCGAAGTACGACTTACACAAGTTGGGTACCCAAATATTCCTATGACGTGCACGTCTACTGCGAAATGTCATGGCCACCTTTATTCTTGGTGCCGTGCGGCATGTGCCTGCCTACCACTACAGTTGGGTTTACTAGGAGCAGACAAGGTACATCGTTAATCCAAAAACCTATCTTATAAAGTTAAAAGCTACTAATATTGCTTAGTAGCATTGAACTTGGGGGCTGGGACGGTGTGACAGAGATATCACCCGACCAATTGTGTGCGTTAGGTGGTCTGGTCCATATATCAAATGTCATTTCTTAAAGGGTTAAATATTGCAGACTTTTTAGTCTCAACTTAAGTGATGTCCGGTTAACCTCAAGGCAAGCCCCCAAAGTCTTAAAAACCTTCATTCATGAATAAAAATCTTATTTTGAGTCTTCGCACTACAGCGTGACTACAGGCACTATTATTACCCGACCATGGGCCGTATTTTTATATGACCACGTGTCTAATTTATTTTAATTTATATATATATGTTTATGCGCACAAGGTACGGGTTAAGTAGAAGACCCAAAACGGACACGACTCCGGGGTGTAGTACTTATGTCCGTACCTACGACGCACAATCACCCAGCGGGTGACACCTGAAGTCGGTGTCATTCCCATGTGGCAAAAATCATAAAGACCACCAGAACACTCAATAGATTTTACATTATTAAAGTAATCATTGAGAAGTGGCATTCTAAGACAAGTTGGCTAAGTAACATAAACTGTTAGGTGACGACCTGACCACTGCGATGGATGTAGGGGTGAGCATAATATCAGGTACCCGAGAAATCCCGAGAACCCGATCCGAAAAATCCCGAGTACCGAACCGAAAATACATATATCCAATCATTTTCGGTTCCTATTTTTGATAAAATTCGGTTTCGGTATCGGTCTCGGTCCATACCCGAGAAAACCCGAGAACCCGAAAACCGATTAAATTATCTTATTGCAGTCCCAAATAAATGATAAAAAAAAAAGTCACGTGCAATCCAGATTTATTGCAGGCCTCATTAATTTCCTTTCTTTCTCCTTTCTCACCCTCTGGTCCCATAAATCTTTTCATTTGGCTCTTTTATCCTTCTATTTCACTTCAATCCACCATTCTTATTCATGAAGCAACATGTATGTAAGATCTTTGATGTTGTAAGCATTTTATTTTTTCTGTGGGTTTTCACCAAATCCCCCAAAAATTCACCATTTTTTATCGTACTAAAATTAGAATCGATCGGTTTCACTTCTTTCTTTTCGTATCATAACCACAATAATCATAAAACCAGAGTCTAAAGCAACCCAAGGAGGAGGAGGAAATCGACAGTTAGCTCAATTCCAAGCAAAATCATCAATTAAAGGTTGATCTCGACCCTAAAATGGCAGCGTAAGAATTGTTACATGTTTGTAATTCCAAGCAGAAATGATGCCTCATAAAATGCGAGCAAAGGATAATCTCGATGTCGGTCTCTCGGTTGTGAAGCAAATCCCGACAAAACCGACAGAGTCCGAGACCGATACCCGATATGGTCATCTTGGTCGGTTGTCGGTTTGAGGTTTAATACAAAATCGGGAATCGGGTCGGATCGGGTTTTGTGATTTCGGGTCGGGAAACCAACTTTGCCCAGCCCTAGATGGATGTCGCGTTACTTTTAAGCCCAAAATAGCTTGCACAAAGATGGTATAGTTTCCGCATAAAACAAAACAACTTGTACAAAAGACGGTGTAGTTACCGCATAAATAAAACTTGACGGTATAGATTCTGCATAAAGAAGTAAACAACACAATCATAAGATAGCCCAAAAAATTATAAATTCTTGGCAGGAACATACACTCGTGACGAAAATAAAGACGAGGTATTGGCTATATCCAGGAGCAGAGGCAAAAATATATGCAAAACGCATAAGATAAAGGGCCCATCCAGACAGAGCCTACATTATCACGTATGATTCGATTAAAGTATACAAGCCCTCGCAGAATCATAAAAGACAAGGGAAATCGTCTAGAAAGTGACGGCTAAAGGGAAAGGTTCACGTGACCACAAAGGACCAAAGAGGTTACATTCGGATAAAAGCTTGTTTATTCACCTATAATAAAGACGAAAAGCCCATCGGAACAAAGAACTCACATCACTCCAAGCGCACAAGAAAAGTATGCGCAAGTAACACAAAGGCATGAAAAATTGATATTATAACCATCCTTAGACAAATGTAACAAGCCCAGAGACAACATTTAAAGGCACCGTAAGCGGATTGATAAAGGATAGCTACTAATGGGCTTAATCATGGATACCACTATGAGATGTTTTCATGACCATTGTTGGCAACGATATACATGGTCGCATGCAATTACTTGTTAGAGCGATGCCCGTCAAGTAATCGAATATGTGGGAATCATCCACATAAATACGAAAACAAAAGAGACCAAATAAAATCATCATACTCTCCTGATGTTATTCAAGCCTAACAGTCTCTCTATGGCTCACCGGATAATGTGAGGGTCAAAAGGCTCACTGGAGATTTGATAGCAACTTAGCAGTTTATTTCCGCCCAACACCCCGCATAATACGGAAACTTTCTCAACTTCAGGCCGTCTCTTGCCAGGTGACTTTCTGAGGAACCGACCTTTCCGTCATGTTCTCAGGGGACAAGTCCGAGTAGCTCCGACTTATTATCTTCCAGAGGGAGTCATAGATATCGGACCATCCACGATATTTAGAAACTGTCCATAATAACTCCCCGGATAAGTCCCGTCGGGCGTCCTTTCCCAAACGCTCTTACAAACGAGGGAGGTGCCCGGAGAACTTCTGCATTGGGCTACATTACTGCCCGGCATCACCACTACAAAAGAAACATGGAGTCCCGCTACATCACGCGGGAGAAGGCCACGAACGAAAGATGGGCAACCTACGATGCGTCTGACAGTATAATGTCTTGAATGATTTTGAAGCACAACCATTAAAACGTAAGGGGCTTACGGGAAGCAATCAGAGGTAGCAATCGGCAGGTATCTGGATGTTCACAAGGGCTAGCTCGTTGAAACGCCATGGATGAATTGTATGACGTTCTGGATGAATATGAGATCGATGCGACGGAACATAGATTTCTGAACGCCTTCATTGCCGCGGGGTTCTAAGTTATAAGAACTTAGCGATATCACCGGAGGTAGCAAAACAAAGTAACCATGAAGAAGTGCTGCTGATTTACCCGGGCAGTCACGCTAGCTTGCCGGGTGACACCTATATTTACAGGAGGTTTCCGTTGCAAACTCTTGACATCGTGTGACGTTTCCTGACTATCGCCGGCCCCCCATCTATCAACAGTTTTTTTTTGTTTAGGATGATCCGGAAAAATTATTCCTCGCCACATGCCTTGCCTCGATAGTGGCGACAACCTGTAGGTAAACGGTGGTGACGTTGGATGTCTAAATTCTTAACGGAACATCGCCACAGTAAACCAGGGATACCCAGGCCATTGGGTGAATCTAGCCGGACCATCCAAGCTTTCAGGCGACTTCCGACAAAGTCTCTGTATCGCAGTCGTGCAGCCACATGGCTGTTACCAGAACTCCCCAAAAGCGGGATTAGTTAAGATGATTCGGGATATGTAAACCTGTTCACTCCTCCGAGCAACAGTAACATATGAGTTCTGACCTTCACGAGTATTAACAGGTTCACAAGGGGGCAAGATATTGTCAGGGAACCGATGAAATCCGGACCATTGTTGTATGACGTTATCTTTACCTGGTATGGTATCCCTCGATATAGGTACCATTGTGTCTCCAACACAGCCCAAGGGGGACACAACATCATTTCATGTACAAATGGGGCACGGGCAATTAGTGTGTTCCATCTCATTTGATTTAGAAGTTTGCATAAAAATCGAGGATACACGGCTAGGACAAATGAATTGTCTGCGTGATGCAACCTCTTTAGATCAAATCTCTCTCCGCGCACCACCCGCTACTTACGTTACCTTATCTAGGCAGCACGGCAGTGAGTCTTGTCCTCCGGAATGTTAACAAATCCGAAGGAGGTGGTACGACGTACCCATTACGAAACCACGGGATAAGATGAACCCAATCTACCTCCATAATTGAAAGAGCATTAGATTGCCTGGATAGCATATTTCCTCCACAACACCAAGTTTTAGGTCCAAATGGTTCTTTGAGGAGTTTCTAGCTCATCCGCTCACATTTAAAAAGGTCCTGCAAAATATGTTTCCGGTGAAGGATAGTCCACTAGACATGGTAATGTCAAGTTTGAGTAAAATTGACACAATCCAGAAAACCGAAGCGGCAGACTTCAGTTTCACCCGATCAAGATCATGCTGGGGTCTTTAAAAGACAAGACAGGTTCAAACAACCACGTGAATGTAATTTGAATGCAGGCATCGCAGTTACCTGAAGGTTCGGTTCACAAAGAGACTTGAACAAAAATTATAGTCACGAACCCAAGTGAAGTTACAATTTACCCCTTGGGAACAACCGAATAAATACATTAAGCGTTATGTGGCTATGAAAGCAGTGGTATCCATGTTCTTTATGCTCCACATTGCGCTATCGCCAAGACAAGTATCCATGGCGTTAATTGCCGACAAAGGGTATAAGGTGGTTCACTATCAACCCGGATATCGTCTTAGTCGGGACGCTGAAAGAGTGCAAGTCGGACGACGCTAATAAATTGAAACTCCCAGCTAATCAGCTTTTCCGAGGACATATGAATGGGGATAGGAATTAAACAAATGAAACTCTAAGGTAGCGTTTGGTATATAGGAATAGAGATCGGAATGGAATAGGTCATTACGCCAGAATGATAAATGACATGTTTGATAGCACATTGGAATTGAATGACCAATTACATAAGGAATGAGATGTTTCCATATATAAAGATTTTCATTCCATAGGGGAGGGGTATCTTTTTTCGATTCCCCCATGGAATGAAATGAAAATTTTAATTCGAATCGATTTTATCTTAAACTTTTATGGAAAAAATCTAGAATAAAAAATAAAAACAATAATAAAATAAAAAATAAAATAAAAAATACAAAATATAAAACAAAAAATGAAAAAATAAAATAAGTATAAAATTAAATTAAATTAATAATTAAAAACAAGAAAAAAAATAGTAAAAATAAACGTTACTTAGAAAACAAAAAATAAAATCAAATAAAATACAAAGAAATAAAATAAAAAATATAAGTTAAATTATTTAATATAATTAATAAAAAATAAAAAAATAAGACATTAAAATTTATAATATAAAACAAAAGTATATTAATTTTATTTGGAAATATTAGCAAAATTATATTCGATTACTTCTTTATCAAAAAATGCGAAACAATGATTTATTTCATTATCACATGGTAACCAAACATGACGATGGAATGGTAATGATCCATTTCATTCCCTCGACCATTCCATTACCTTGCTCATTCCATTTCATCGTTCATTCCATTACCTCATACCAAACAAACCCTAAGGAAACACATCGTCTGAGTCTGACCCAATGAAGTCAATGCTACCTTACGTCATACTGGGGGACTTGAAGAGATAGGGAAAGAATAAGAGCAAAGCCCAATGAGCAAAGCCCGAGACTTATAAGGCCAAATCTAGCAAGTCCAAAGAGGGGGCCTCGTTTAGAGACTTAGCCCTACTAGCCTTCATATAAATAGAGGGTTCACCTCCAACAGAAAGGATCTTCTTCTTCTCCATAGCCATTGTAATGAAAAATAGCTTCAATGTTAGCTCAAATCATGAATAAACAATGAATCTCTGTTGAAATCTCTTAGTATTGTTCATCCCATCACTTTTAGATTTCTTCAGGTGGAGAAGAATAGTAGGTGGGGTGGAGAAGAAGATTAGGTGGGGTATTTGGTTTTTATTTGTTTTTTATTTTAAATAATATTATTTTTTTA